>JACDQD010000004.1:25891714-26524635 GCA_019843655.1 Lethocerus indicus | reverse complement strand
TAATGTATGTAACACGTCTGAAATAGCAGTCATATTGCTCAGTACCCAACGATTGTTGGGTTTTTATGTCGGTTTCCCTGGTTATTTTTAAATGAGGTATAATTACTATTTTGGACCAATGAAGAAAATATCCGCTGAGCAAGAAATATACAAAAACTCAAAGGTCAACAAACACACTCATTTAATTAAATATACATCCGGATGTTTTGACCTTTCTACAAATGAGAATCCATAACAAACTGGAGTCTTGTCGTTACGGCGAATAAAGTTACTGCAATTTAGTATAGAATTTAGTTACGTTCGTAGATATAATCAAATTTTCAGACTACGATGTGTGTTATCGTTACGCACATTTCAAACATGTGAATTTAAATATTTGTCGTTTTCTCGTTTCTATCTATTGTCAGAAGACAAATTAATAAACAGCAATGAAAAATGTGCGGGAAATCCGTGATTTTTATTGTGTGTTTGTGTGGATGATGAGTGTAAATGCATGCGTATGTAAATATATATACATCATTATGTATATATATATATACAGAACTATAATTTAGATATACGTACATACTATATATGATTACCTACTTAAGAAGTATATTAATTAACCGCTTTTACTAATTGTTGTTTGCATGTCTATGAAAAATGGCGCTCATCTATTATATAAATAAAATGTGATAAATAAAGGATTTATTCAATTTCATGTGTATCCTTCTGTTAAAACCCATTCAGTTGAAAAATTTTAATTTTTGTTATTAATTATTGACTGTGGAACGCAGTTGTTAAGATTTCACACGCGCAATACTGCAAATATACAACTAACACATGAACTCAGACTTTACAAGCCTTATAGAGTATATATGATGTCCGCCAGCTTTATAGCTGTGTATCTATTCCTTCATTCCAGTAAAACCATAAGAGATTGTAGTGTTTACGTATAGTTTAAGGGTAAATATCATGCATAAGGGGAAGTCGGATCGTGTCTATTAAAATCAGTGGTAATAGCTGAGGCATAGACTTAATGTTTGTTATTCTATGAGTTCCCAAGTGTCCTATTTTATCCGAAAAATAATTATTCAACTCACTGAATACGGCAAATAATCGACGCGTTATAGTGAAAGAGGCGTTAGATGTATTTTTTTAGGCGGGCTCAACTTCTTCTACTGAGCCGTATTTAGTTTGAATCTCTGGTGGCAGCTTTCAGCCTCACTTGTTGCGTCTGCTCAATGAAGCCGGCTGATGGTGCTCTATGCCGATTCTGCCCTGAATATTTATTGCCTATTTTTGTCTTTCTTCGCACTAATTACCGGCCGTTAGTAAGAACTAATTAGGGGAATTAGTGAAGCCATCCGACTAGTGGCAAATTAGCGATAGCCGGTTGGTACAATTGGTTGAGATTTGGGCGAAAATAAATTCTACGCTAATTAACAATGACAAGGATCTCCAGCTTACAGAACTAGCTTGTTGCGGCGTGGGTTCATATAAAGTTGATTGGTTAATCAAAGTAATTGGGGTCGAACTCAAACTGACAACCCGGCATATTGATCGGGATCGTTTATAACAATAATAATGTTTAACAGAATTCGCCTTTGCATTTGGAAACTTATATATAACTTGGTATAACTATCTTCGAGGAAATAGACAAACAATTGGAACGAACTCTCATCTACCACGGCCCCACACCATTGTTTCCCCAAGAATGGTCATACAGCGGCTCCCAGGTGAGGGGCGTCGAAAAATCGAAAATTTTTTTTCAAAAATTTCCCCGGATTTTTCCCGAACTCCATGAACGGTGGTCCGATGGTGATGTACACTTGTTCTGTGATGGAAAGTTGACGAACAAAAAATCGACCCCAAAAGCGGCTTGATACAGTAAAACAATAATTGAGTTGAAGTAGTTTAAACAATAATTCGAAATATGAAAAATGTAGGACAAAACCACGAAAATGTGTGTTGAATATCGGAACCAAATGATGGCCCAAAGTTATTGAGTTGAGTTGGCTGAGATTCGAATTTTTAGACAAACAATTTCGCGTCGAACGTATCTGGGTCACGTTCTCGGAGATTTACCAGCCGAGGTTCTACCGTCTCAGGTCAAATGAAATAGTGATGTTTGCTTGTACCACACGACGGTAGCTTTTATTTCAGATTTATTATACCTAAATCCCTGTTCATGTATGCGTACACACGCGTGCGTGAAGTTTGTAAATAGTGATGATATTCTAATAAATTCTAATAAATGATATTCTAGTGTATAAAATAATAATTACATGTAGATATGTTGAATTTCCAAGTTAATTTTTCCATTATAGGTTTTCTTTTCTGATTATACGAAACTCTGTTGGCCCGCCAACACCTTTCCGCCGATGAAAAGTCTAAAAGAGGTTCTATTATAAGAATTTATCTGTGAAGTTAAATCGGGCTCAAAAACAATCGAACAAGTGGAAGAGGTGGAGGAAGTTCTGTCGCGGACTGCTCGCAAATCAATGGGCGATAAAAGTTTTTCAATCAAACCATGAGACTAAAAAACTTATTGTTGAATTTCTTTTATTTCACCAATTCCAAGAAAGACAGAGGTCAATCTTTGATAATTACATTACTTTTTTTGTATTTTGTCCATCTTAAAATGTGAGAGGTTTTTGATAAAATTTCATAGAATATAAATGTTTTGTTTAGATAATATTTTTTCGAAATATATAATGTGGTATGTAATAAGAATCTATAATATGGTCATTTTTTATAATTGTATATGTATTCAATATTTTTTTGTCACACGCAAGAATCATATCGTAGAATCCTTATTCCTGATCTTTGTTCCCGGTCTTTGTATGGATTACTTGGAGTTCGTATATTTCCTCATAACGTTCGTTTGCAATGAATATAAGCGTGACTTTCAAATATACCGCAACGGAGGTGGAAACATTTATTTTTAAATGGAAGTTAAGCGTTTTGTGGGGCTGAAAAAATTAACACTGTATTGAGGCCGACACCGGCGTCAAAAGAATAATTAGTCCTTTATGCAGTTTCCAGCAACTTATTTGTTAGCGACGTTAATTTGCCCGGCCGGCTTTAGCTTTATGAATATGTTGATAAGCGTCGTCCCCGCTCCAATTACCCGGCCTAATCGTCCCGAGGGCCCCGATCGATTCGAATTTGCCAAGTACGACTTTTCCCCTTTGAACGGATCCCAGCCCCCTCAATTTAACATTCGTTTGAGCCCAGGTTAAAGCTTTAAAGGTGGACTATAAAAGAGGGTTTACGGAGTCGGTGGCGGCGGGCCGTGGAAGATGTTTGAAGTTACACAGTTAAAAACTCTACACCACCCCCGCGTTCCTTTTTCAAACACCGGTCTCAACATTTATTCTATTTTTGTTTTAGATTATAAATATCGGGCGAGCCCCGAGAGGCTCTTAACAGAAAGAGGTCCCGGAGTTTCTTTAATTACTTTTATGCGTTATGTCGGCAGTTTATATAACACAGATCCCCAGCGAGTGCCCGGTCGCAGTCATAAATCGGACCCTTGAGGTAGCTTCCACTCTCCTTAAGTTCTACAGGTATTAGCGTTTTATATTAAAATTTAATATATTAAAAACGTATGATAGAATACTGTCAGTAATCGGGGACATATAGAAGATATGTTGTAATTGGAAAACCTCAATGCCGTAGCTCGTAAAAAAGCCCTAAGGAAAGAATGTCAGAACGTAATTAACTAATTCTAATGTACTTGAAATAATGAACTAAACTAAAATATTTGTTTAACTGCACTAACCTTATACAACAGCGATCTGTTCTGCCGGCGTTAAATACGGCATCGATGGCCCGCAACGTCGCCGTGTCGTGCGGGGTTGCAGTTTACAGCGCCGTGCTCGAGAAATACTAGCGCTCGGTTCTGTTCCCCTCCGCCTGTGTCTCCGAGTCTCTTACATGTTTTATATTAGTCACTGGAGCAAAATATTTATTAAAAACGTAAATGGTAGTACATAACACCGGTATCCCCCCCCCGGGATGATTTATATATCATCATCCCGACCGTGGATTAATCATTAATTTTATTTGGCATTCATATTATATTCATTGAGTCATATTCAAGCCGCCAAGGGCCATAAATGTCAGAAATATAATTAGCGTTTTTACGTGAAATTCATATTTGCAAATATATAGAAATTCCCGATTTTTGTTACCCCCGAGCATGTTTTTGGTCACTCGGTGATTATAAATCGCCATTTAAATAGATGAATAGGATTTCGCCCATCATTTACAATACAGCCCAGTCAGTTTCATGAATAATTGGATTCGGCTCAAATGGTAGAACTGAAATGTTACGGAGTTGTGGGTCCACTAGAGGAGGGCAAACATTGAGAGAGTGGGCCGCGGTCTGTATTTGATTATACCGGCCTAGAGAAATTAACAGCGACCATTCTCCGTCTAATACCAACCCACTTGTTATTTCACTGTCTTTACTCAACTGTCACTTTAGTTAGCACTTCTAAGTGCTACATTTTTTTTTTGCTAAAGACAAAAAAATGACTGGTTATTCCACTTTACAACTAGTGGAATTAATTCTTAAAAATTTGGTCCACACCGATTTTCTACAGTAATTTTTCCAGGAATAATAACAAGGAGTGATTCAACGATAGTGGTATTTTAACTGTATACATAGCAATAATTGACGGTGTTTTATTTGCCACAATTACCTCGTTGAAAAGTGTAATAATACCGTATATAGTACAAGCTAAGGTGCTTAGCTGGAGTTCAACTGTTTCAATGTCAATTACATTAGTATTTAAAAATAAAAATAAAAGATTCTACATTTTAATGTCTAGTTCCGTCATCCTCCTAGTGACTATAAGACGATAAAGCTTTTCTTGACTAGCGCAAATAGATTGATATTATATGATTGCTGTAATGCGCTTTGGTTTTGTTTTTTCGTTTTGTGCGGCTAATTTGGTATTCTTAATGTTAATAGTTTTTGTAATGATTATTTTTCATCGATTATTTTTTCAATTGTTTGTTGCTATTTTGTTTCTTTTTTCCTTTTTTATATATCTCAAATTTCATTGATAAATGTCCCACGGCTCTTTTGCATGTCTCACATTTTTCTTCGTTAAATATTAATTACGCGTGTGTGAAGTGTTGTCTGTCCCGCTCTCGTAGTCTATTTAGGACTAATTGTTGGTCTCGTCGACTGTGACAGTAGCAAAGTAGAACCAGAACATGGAGTGCGGATTCCGACGTATCCGAACTACCGTATGCTGGGCGCCGTGCGGGTTCCACTGGCGTATATCTAAATGCAAGGCGGGCTAGCCTAACCGAGTTGGGTAGGGCGAGAGGCGACGCTCTCGGAGGTTAATGAAGAAACCCGGTGGGGTGGCTGGGGGGCTGTATGCGGGACGTGTCCGGCCTCCATTAGGCTCCGAATTATGAGACGTGGCTGGTGGGGCGGCTGAGGGGGTGAACTTACAAAGCAGTGCACACCGGCGGTTGGGCGGTACAGTGCCGACCTGCCGGCAAAACATTATCGCTGAATAATTAAGTGCCCCGCCATATCGCATCAGACCCTCCTATCACTCCCCGTTAAAACCTATTCCTGGACATGGCTAATTATAAATTGAAGCCCTCTCAATGGTGGCGGCCCTTTAATTTTTAATTGGGCCCGGATACCGAAAGTACTTACGCTATAGTATAATATCATTTCTCAGAAATACTATACCGAAACATTACATCCTTACACCTATAGGGCTTATGCGAAAAATTGAAAGTAATTTCCCTTCCAATATCACCGGTAGAAAATTAAATTAAATTAAGGTAGGATGATTATCTACGTAATAGATGTACGAGAAATATTTGAATATGGTAATAATAATGTAAATTGCAATTACAGTGAATATTGTACGATTAATGGAGACTACTTTATCACGTTAATAAATATAGCTAGAAATTGTATTTTCCTAAATTATACCCTTATAGCGTTAAGAGAGAATAACTCTATTAATTGCATTCTTAGAATAAACCTCGGATAATATATCCTAGTTAAAACTCAGTTTTAACTGCTCAGCTACAACGCTGTTCTAACCGCTAATCTGAGTTCGCTGTAAAGGCGCCAAATAGATTTGGATAAACTCCTCACAGCTTCGCCAAAAGCAATAAACCAAAACTTGTTCCTCTATAGAAGTGAACCATGATATCTGAATATGTATCATACGTATACATGTAATTATAAATATATTGATCAATGCGAATGATGAATTCAGTCGCTAGACAATCGTTTTGAAAACGAAAAGATAAAAAGGAAAGGAAATATTATTATATTGGTCGCTAGGGCACCTAAATCACTGCCTTAACAACCGAATGGAAAACGACAAAATAGTAAAAAGAAAGGCGGATAGCAGATTGGTTGCTACGGTGATGAATTCAATCTGTTCTCTGCAAGCGTAGAAAAATAACTCTAAGATCGAATAGACCAGTTGGCCGTTATTAAACGAAGCACTGGAGTGTTCTCTTTCCGTTTATACCATTTATCCGTTGAAAATAAATCGAGTAAATCCAACAAATTGCCCATGTATTGAGTGATCAATTTTCGAAAATTTATGGAAGCGTTGTTATTACATATATATTGTGATAATAAAGAAAAAACTACCGAATCTCTCGGGAGTAGAAAGAAAGAGTGAGTTTGACAGAGGGGAGAGTATCTATGGCAATTCAGTGAAGGAGCTTTCACGCATGAATGGCGTGAAAGCAAAAAGGCCAAATAGCCGAAACGTATAACCGCACGAAGGGAAATTTCACCGTGCATTTTCAATTTATACATTTTATGCCTTCATTTGAAACACTAGTAAAACATTGATGAGCCGGTCAGACCCGTCGTTTCCTCGATATAAAGTCCTGGCGGGGCAAGGGGTGTCGATAAAGAAATTCTCGTTTAAGGAGGGCGGGGCTAATTTGCGAGGGGATGAACGGTGGGGTGCGGGCGTAAAAATTTAGGGCCCAATTTTGTTTTAGGAGCGGGACCTGATTCGTTTTTCGGATAATCGTTTTGAGGGTGGGGTATGTAGGCCTCGTAAAGCTGGTAGCAGCTATATGTGGTCTCCTCTATGGGCCTGGCGGTGCGGTCACCTAGTGTCTCTTCCGGAAGAGATACCGCTACCCGCCTACCGATATACGCCCGACGGCCCCATTTTTTTTACCAATATCGTCCCGTACACCCAAAAAACACGGCAGCTGAGCCGCGCCGTTTGTTCTATCTGTTGCGAAAAAATAAACAATTTGTTGGATAAACACTGACAGTCAAGTTCCCCGGTCATTTTTTACGGTTGGAATTTATTGTAAATCATACTGAAGATACGAGATAAAATGATACGAGATTTTTCTCTCGCAAAACTTAGAAGAAGTTATAGTATCATACGGACGATATTACGTCCATATATATGTATAGGACTAGCAGTTGATGAATGATATAAGAGATGCGATATAATATAAAATAACTATTAAAACATTAAGTATTTAATATACGGCTCCTTTATTACTAATTGCACGTCTAGAATACGAGTCAAGTGTTACGTGTGTGGTGTTGGAAAGTATCTTTGTAATTATTATTTTGCCATTACTAATACTGCTATTAATAATAACAATAACTGTCTTTGATATTAGTGTCAGCATTATAGAATAGATGTGGGTACGAGACCGCACCGGTCGTTTCTTCAATTTATTTTTTGTTCAGTTCACCACCGAAATGATTCCATTTCACCGCTACATTGTTGTCAACATTTTCCCGATAATTGAAGCACTTCTGGCACTTCCGCCGGATAAAAGCGTCTAACCCCTTTACAGAAACTGCAACCAACGTTTATAAACGGTGGGTCCGCCTTTATTAGTTTGTTTCCGGGAATTTAAGAACACGTGTGTCGGAAACCACGGTTATGTGAAATAATGCGGCCGCAAAATGAAATGAATACACAAAGCGTAATACGGAAGACAATATACATTCGTTAGATCGTAAAATTTCTTAGTTATGATCTGGAATTGAAACAAATATTACTTCACATTTGTGTCTCATGAAAGCCGGTCAGAAGAACGGTCGGTCAACAAAGTGTGGAATAATAAATAAGAAAACCGTGAGTGGGCGAAGGGGCAAAGAAAACAGAATTGAAAAATAGAGGCCCGCGATTGGGGTAAAAGCCGGTGGGAGGTCAATATCGGTCTAGGACTAGCCAGACCCTATAGGGCTTGGGAGGAAGGTGGAAGGAGGGGGTGGACGCCGCCCTCTTAGAGCTACTTAGAGACTGCTCTCTGATGTATGTAAGTTCTCGATAGATATTCCATTCCGAGTTGGGACTTCCCCCCCCCCCCCGCCATCCACCATCCACACTTCACCGGCCCATTGCCCAAGCAGAACACGTTTGGGCTACCACCCAGGCCACATTCGGTGCGCGTTTAAACGCCCCCATTTTTATCCATAATGCAAACATCCGACATTTTATTTGGCGGTTGTGCGCTGAAAACAAACAAAAATCACACCGGGGGGAGGAGAACATTTAATGCTTTTTCCGTTTGGAAGGTCGTCGGATCTGGACACTGGATCTACATTTAATGACCCTCAGATTCCTCTACGTGTTTTTTATTTTAGATTCAATATAATTAAGAAATAAGTTGAATATATTAGAAGGGTACACGGTATTAACTTGACCACAATAAAAAATAGAGTGTAATAAAAATTAGATTTTCTATTGTACAGATAATTCAAATTTATATACGTATAAAATATGATACGAACAATATTCTTATTTATTTATTGCAACTTTTACAGCAACCTAATTCTATCTTGTTAGTTAGATTATTATAGGATTAATTGAAATTCTGATTCTGTTAATAAATTGTTCCTATTGTTTGACATAGCATTGATGTTGATATGAGCACCGAAGCTGCTTGGCGACCTGAAACTGCATCAGGGGGGTGGGGGTGGATCGAAAAGAATATCCGGCATTTTAGATTAGCCGAGTAGGGTTTTGGAAGTGTAGTGCCGTCAGCTAGATTACTAGAGGCGCTTTTTTGCGCCGCCAAGTGCGACACGGCCCCCGCGGCCTTTCATCCGGCTAGGGCGCTCCGCGTTTATCTCCATCTCCGACGGGTTTAACATAAAACAGAGAGAGAAAAAAACGGGGTGGAGCGCCGTAGATCATCGCCGCCCGATGAATCGGGCTTTCGGAGCGGCCACAGAAAGTCACCGCCGGCCCCAGCAAAAGGCATTTATCCGCGTAAAAATATCTCCTCTCGTCGGCCGGACTGTGTGAAGCGCCGCGTCAGCGACACCAAACCAAATGATTTAGGACTCAACCTTAAAAAATCGACTAACCCGTTGTTTTATCGGTAACAATTTTATTGTCGCACCGGAGAGTTCGGTTGGAGGTTTATTAACTAACATGAAAAATCTGTACGATAAAACGTATTCATAAATGGAGACGCGAATCGCCAGAACGTCGAAGTTAAATTGTAAAAACGGAATAGTACAACCCTCATAGAATTGTCGATCACTACGATAGCCACGTGGTACAGGAAACTGGAAACAGTAAAAAGTCTAGAAGGTAGTACAGAATACATTTACCTTTTCAAATGAATCGTTATTCCGCGGATGATCAAATTGGTTCAAAAATACAATCAAAACCGAAGAGAGATAACCCGGCGGGCGATCGGGGACGATTCACGAGAGAGAACATTTGACCGGTACCGGGCACCGTCGGAAAAACGGGCGAAATCGAAATCCGGATCATCCTCGACTTAAAAACAGACAATAAAAACATTCGAAGATTCGATTTCTATTCGCACGCGATCGCTCGAAACGGGATAATTTGATTCTCATCCTCTGCCCTGTTTCAAGACCGAGTCGGAGTTTCAGTCGAGTAAATCTCCCACTGCAGGTCAAATGTAAATCTCTCAATTTTGGAAAAGTCAATGTCCACCGAGGGCGGAAAAAAACGGCGAATCGTTTCGGTTTTTTTTTTGCATAACAGACGGCCCTTCGGGCTGGATCGATACCTGCGATTACAATGTAATTAAAAATTTCCCCTTTGAACGGGTCCCCAAAGGAAATGAAAGAAGTATCCGTGGGTAGTCGAAACTTTCATCAAATGCTGTGGCGGTGGCCGCGAAAATTAAACCGGGAGGACGGCGGCTACGACCCCCCCCCCCCTTTACCGAGAACTGCCGGTCGACGGCCAGACGAACTCAGAGAAGCGAATCGGTCCTGATTTATATAGAGTATCTTCGTCCCGGCTTAACGGGGAGTCGGATAGATTAAGACGGATGGGGGGGGGTGGGTAAGTAGAGTTATACGAGACCTGAATAGAGAGCCGGCAAAACAAGGCCCCTCCCTTGTTTGCCGCCGGTATATAAACATCCTGTAGACGGGCCCAATAAACTAAAATAAATTGGGGCGATATTAACCGACCGTCGGGGATATATCTACGGCACGGGGACGGACATTTGTCGTCGTCTCCGGCGTCGGAGATGACTGAGTTCTCCTACAATGCCCCTGCGTTCGACCCCGGGGGGCCGGCATCGATCCGGGGAACACCGGCACAAATTAATTAAGTCTAAGTCCGACCGAGCAATAGTCCCGCCTACGCCATATATATATACCAGAGTGGCGCCCCCCAAATTATACCGGCGGGCTTGGGCGAGGACCGCCGCCAAATGGACGCCGCCCTAACCAATAGAATAGTCGAGTGGTGCAAATTGCGCGTGCACAACTGATGTCCCTATCTGGACATCGGATAAATTAAATCTCTAGCGATGGCTACGAACATGATTTATCCATACGTTTGAAGCCCGGTGAGGCGTACGAATAATCGCGGGGTATCTGAAAACCCACGACTCGAGCGCCATTTATTTCTTTATTTTTGTACCGCCAGTGTTACCAATGATGGAAGAGAAGCTGTCTTTGGCAGCTGAGGAGATTTTCCCGGTTCGATGTCGGGGTCCACGCCTCAACTTTAAAACTAGAGGGGCACTTCTCGTTCCCCCAAGGGTAAGCAGACCCAATAATTACGACAAAGATATCGGTATATATTATTGATATTGCTGTTACAGGGATTACGTCAGTTCCTGATTCCGTATACTGGAAGAAGATCGATAGAGAGAGATGAAGGACCGCGAGTCGGTTCCCAGGGCGACAATCCTGGATGCGGTGAAACCATTGAAGCTATTCCTCATCGGAGGAAACGGCTGCACCGACCGTTACACCATAAGTACACCTGCGGGAACAGTTCTCGCAAGTGGCGGGACACAGTGCTCACGTGCTGCCGTGGATTACCCCCTTACGACGTGACCAAAGAGATATAGTTGCCCGAGGTTAGGTTGTTAAGGTGGGCAGAACTCCGTTCGAGTCCTACACACTGAACGTTACAGAATAGTTCAGAATAGTCGTACAGAATTGTAATCTATTTTCATTATAATAATGGATAAATATTGGCGATACAATCTTTCGACACAAAGCGGGAAATAGAAGAATCGAATTTCCTGTCCTATTTAATTTTGACGGCGACGGTTCTGGACACCTCAGTCAATCGGAGTGAATCGATAGTGGGGAGAAATTAGCTTAAGGGGTTGGACATAAATTGATCGTAAGAGGGGTGGCAGTGGCACTTTCAAAGTGGTCGGTTTAATGTCGTTTACCAGTCGGGTCCCGACCTTATAAAACATCGGCCAACTTGTTTTAGCCGCCCACCCGTCAATATTTGACATTCCCGAGCTACTGTGTCGTTCTGCTCTTGTCCCAACACCAGGCCGGTCGAGGCAATACTGCCCTAATTAGGGTTGGTTTGCTCGTCGTTTATTAAAGGTGTTTAAATGTGCGTTCGCGCACCATCCGATTGTCTATCACCGTTATATAGCTATTTGTTTTATAAATTCATTTATATGTATACCCCAAAATTGGTGTAAGATCGAATTATTGCGATGCGTTGTTTAAAATAATAAGTCGCTTATTAGAAAAAAATTAATCACATAATTTTTACGATTTACCGCCTAGAATATCGTTTGTCGAACCCAATAATTACGGTCATTCTGCGACGAAATATTTCAGCTGTTTCTAAATACTGACTCTTTGTAACTGCGTATCGTTCCAGTCGATTGAATACAAACGAAATAAGACAATAGGTTATTGGGATAATGAAAGACAGCAGTGGAAGGGCAAACGCTTGGTAAATTGACCTAGCTGGGGAAGGAAGGGAGCCAAAGGGTGGGGGATGGAGGAGGGGGTCCCCAGGCCCGGACTAATGAAAAATAATAGCCAGGGTAATATGAAGTTTCCGCTCTGTTTGCCAGTTTTTATATTGTAAAATATAGCGCCGCCAATTTCATGGGCTTTTTAACTAGTTTTTACAATATTTTTCCTACAGGGTGTGGGGGAAGGGCGAGTTTTAAAGGCTAGGCAAAAGGGATTAATGATCGGGTATTTAAAAGAGGGGAAGAGGGAGGCCCTTCAGAGGGGGTGACAAAGGAACCGCGCCTTCCTTATCTCGTTTAAAAATAATGCCTCTCGGGGAAGAAGGTTCTAATATAAGGGGGTTTAATTACTCGTGAAATTAAGCCGAACATTATTTTGAGTTGGTGATACTGGCCAGGAACCAGTTTCACCGTCTCGCATCTCGCTTTGGCCTCTCGATTCCGTGTCTTACGGTTTCGAAACTGAAAAAAAGTAAAGTGCCCGAACGAGTCGATTCTAATTTAGGAAAAGACGGTTCTAATTTCTGGCTTTCTTCCAGTCTTTCTTGAATCTAAACAGAGTTCTACTGCGCCCTCTCTTTATTTAATTCATTTGCATAACTCGCAACCCCTTACGGCCCCCTACAGGTTTTTATTGGCACCAATCTCAGCTAGATCTACGGCGCCCATTTTATCTCGAATCATTTTCGTTATTTCAATTTATTTTTTTGGGCCGCGGACTGCTTCTTTGGCTAAGATACAGAGTCCTGAGTGCAGAGCGGATGTATAAAACTGAAGAGTCCAAGTTAGTTGAGTTTAAAATTCGGGAGTTATTACTTTTAATAATAATAACTGGAAGGCACGTAGCGGTACAGTCGTATTCTCCGTAATGCCTCCACTTCAGCAAATAACTAAGTTCTATTTTACTGTTTGCGCTTTTGCCGCGTCCCACATCCGTTTCAAAGTTTTGCACAAAAACGTCGCTTCAAATGTGAGTATAAGTACAGCTGAAGCAATTGGTTTTCGTAACTCTTGAAACTTGTATTTCCACGCGCAGAACAAACATTGAACATATTGAAATTCATTTTAAGACTATTGTGTTTTATTTACTTCCATCCGACTTCGCAATTATCATAATTTATTACTGAAGGTATTTATTTGATGTATAAATTATATTTTCTTAAAGGATCAGGATTTTTATTATATATATACACACACACACACACACACACATATATATATATATATATATATATATATATATATATATATATATATATATAAAACACGGGTTAATCTTATTATTACGAGATCATAATGACGTTGATGTAGATCAGAGGAAAAATTGATTACGTGAGTTTCCTCACTTATTTTCATAATTCATATATTAGTATAAAATCATGTATTGTGCTATCATTCTCTAGAGTATAAGCGGTGAATTGAAGCCAATAGATAAATGGGACGAAGGAATAACCAGGAAACAAGGTTTAGAATTATGCATGGGTGGAAAATAACTATATTTGTGCAGGAAAGTTTAGTTTTTAAACACAGAAAAGAAAAGCGACCTTGGCAATGAAATTGGGGAAAAGGTGTACCGAACAAATCCGTAGGGTGGTCGTGATAAATGTAGGGGAGCGAGTGTTCATGACGGTTCCCCTCAGTGGAGTCGGTCAGAGAAGGCTAGAAATTTAAACATACTCAGTCTGAAAGCCGTTCCATTTGTATTCCATTTGTTGGGCCAGGTGGGAATTATTCCACTGGAGGTGTCGACCATTTTAGAAAACGTGCAGAAAGCCAAAGGGGGAAGATTAGGGCAAAAGACTTCTCTATTAGGTACATTATCAAAGGTTTATGCCCCCCCCCCGCCCCACTTCCCCAAATCTCAACACAGCGTCGCAGTTAATACCGGCTCCCTTTATCTCTATTTCTCCATTCCTGTAACAATTAAGATCCGTTCCGAAAACCTCTTAGTCTGATTAAGAGTAAGGCCTCCTCCCCTTCTGTCCCAATTTAAACCTCTCGCTCCTTCTCCCTCGCAGAGTTACACTTCCCTTCTCTTTTCCCCTCTCTAAATCCCTTCTGTGGCCCTATCTCCAGCGAATAAACTCTTTAGTTAGCGAGATACTTTCGGGTCGATGTATTTCCAGAAGGACGATGTCGAAACATCATCGAAGAACGGGGCGGGGTTCATGGCGGTAGACGAAACCGGGCGGAAAAAAACTGAAATTTTATAGTTTATTTACTTCGAGACAACAAACAGAGCCGTGGTTTGAGCAAAAGGAATATTTAATAAAATGGCTTTCTCCTTTAATTATGGAGGGGTCTTATATCGCAACTCGTTATCTCCGGCTTTGTTGTGCTCGGCTCAGACATTGTTGAAAGGAATATTGTCGTGTGCCCGGCATTGTCAGATCGGTTGTATTGTTGCAAGAAACGTTGTTGAATCCCCGTTGTCACAGTAACACCCTTCACCGATTTTGCGAACGGACATTCACAAATTTTGAATAGGAGAGCCAAAAGACTTTTTCGACTAGAGGGGTCTACAGGATTTTTTAGTATAGAGGGCTTAGCCCAAGGACAGATTGACTGCTGTATTTCATGATTAGAGTGAGATTTAGTGCGGTATTTGGGTTGTACACACTGAAGAAGTACGGGTCCCAAACAAATATTCGACGGTCGACCAAACTGCAAGTGTCATCAGCTCCATCCAGGGGTATATGACACTAGCGATAAAATGTGGGCAGATGGGCATGTCTAAGTAGTTCATCTCACCGTCGTGTGTAGTTAAATGCGTTTTCTCCTGCCTTCCCATCTCACTGGTAGAAAGGTCAAAGTAAATAAGTAAATAAGTAAGTAAGTAAGTAAATAAATAACTCGATCTCCGAACAGTGCAGTATCCCCGCCTGCGTTACTCAAGGATCCGTCCACTCTCCTACTCTATTCAACCTTTCCACAGCCGATCTCATTTCCGATCTACCGAAGAGAATCAAATTAGCTGCATTCACCGCTGAACTGGCCTATATCCTATGAATTTGGTCAGCAGACTAGAAAATTCGATATAGGCCATCACAGGCACTCCTATTTACTGAAAAATAAATAACAACGCGGCAAAAACTGAAGTAATCCTCTTAACAAACCCGCGAACAACAAAAATCAGTGTACGCGGATCTGGAACGCCGACGTGAAATAACTACCTTGGACTACATCTAGATTAAAAATTGTTGCAGTCAATCCAGATATAAAGTGAAAATTGTGTGAGTGAATGTGCGCGAATGACTGAGGGATTGAAACGTATGTTTCGGGGTTTTGTAAATCATTATAAATAGTCCATAATAGTAAAAATAAGTCCTAATATCTATTTATATAAGTACAAAAAGTCTCACAGGTCAGTATGCATGTACTGACCAATATTTGTGCTTTTCGAAAACAAAGTTCTCCATGTCAACCTGGGAGTTGATAAAAAATGAACTCTTAATCTTTTAACTGGGACTATGATGATTAAATCGTTCCTAGTTTGTTTGGGCGGAAAAGCTTTCCTACACTAGCCAGAAAGTCAAAAATAGACTCCGTTCGAAGAGAAACCGTGTACAGAATCTCTTTAACGCAACAACTTGGTTGATCTAAGGTAATAACTGTTCAATCAGAATAACGCCCTTATACCGGGCAGAAATACAGTCGGAAATTACTAATAATTAGTTAATATTAGGAAGAAGCGTATGAGCGAGTTAGCAAGTTATTGATTTTCCGTTGATGATTCAAATATGTCACAACCACATAATAATATTTAAATTGTTAAATATACCAGTAATGTACAAATCGATTGACAAACGAAAGCAATTTTATTCAAACGATTATAACGAAAAGTGACCTCGCCTTTTTTAAAAAACTGTATTACTCTTGCCTACAGGTTAATTTTCCTATCTGTAGCTGTCTACATTTGCGGATTACCAAAATAATCATCTTTCGGCGAGAATACAATGAGCAGGTTGGGGAATTTGCGTCATTGCTGATAGACTGTAGGGGATCGTTTAAACAATGGAATCGGGAGGCGTGTGATGAGATGACGCACTGGGAAGACGTTACCGACGGAAATAGAGGCTCGGGACGACCTACCGGTCGGTACGCTTCTTACCGAACCCCGATCTAGCCTAACAATATGCGTTTGTTCAATTCTTAATTGTAATTGGGCAAGACTATAAGTAAAACTCAGATTTGTTTAAAAACTATAAAATAGAAAAATATATTTGTTTATGTATTGTAGACTGATATCATCTAGTAGAAATTAGATTTCCATAGACTGGTATTAGTTCAAAATCGATTTTCTGTACAGTCGGCCGGATAGTATTTAATTTAAATGCGATTGTTCCGCTCGTGATAGAAACGTTGCTTCAATTAATTCCTTGTTTAATTGATGAAACAGAATTACGGGCATAAAAATGAAATCTGAAATTAAAATGTCGGGATTTTACTGTATCGAATGTTGAAACTAAAGAGTAAATTGGTTGAGCAGCTACAAGAATCTACTCTATTGGTATGAAATAATTTCAGACTAATATAAATGAAGATGATACGAATATCGAATTTTCAAGAATTGACAGACTCGCTCAGTTCAAGCACACCCTTAAAGATCAAAACCACGTGGGGGGAAATAAAAAATTGAAGCATATAAATATTTATTCGCGCTGAACACAAAGTTAATTTCCAACTTAAACGTGTACCCTTTTTTCAGCCGGTTTCGCTCATAACGATGTAATATTTTGTCATCAACCCCCTAGGCCGAGAAGCCCAAGGCCCATTAATGAGGAGGCCGGTTTCTCTTTAACAATATGTTTAATTCTGCGTTATTTATTGGCGGCCGGTGTTTTCCCAGGTAGTCTCGTCCTATTATGTGCCTTCTCACAACAGCTTCCGATTTATCAATAATATAATTACATCCACTCGCCAGCACCCCATCCTCACCCCCTCACTCACCCTTTTTTGATTTCAATAGCCCCGTCCCCCGCTTTTCCCAATAAGCGGAGCCGTAAATAAAGATTAATTCCATAAATGAATAGACCAGCACCCTTCAGGCGCTTTATCCAGCCAATATATTATTTTGTCCGATGAAAATGGTCGGATAAATTAAGTGGATCTGCCATTTATGCATTCGCATTACAGTCTGATATCTACATCATCTGACGTTCTAATTTTTCGTAATCCTTCTATCTACATTCGTCATTCACACACACACACACACACACACACACACACAAATACTTAGTGCGCTGCTTTTAATATTCGCCTTATCAATTATTTCATTATCTACGAGATGAATTCAATTAAACAATAATTGAATTCAAGAGAATTGTTATACTACTCTATTTTTATGACATATAAAGCTTACCTTGGAGTGCCTTTTCTTTGCTTTAGTAGAGCGTGTATTGATTCTCCCATCCTCCGGAAACGACTCTTCCGAGCCTGGTATAAGTCAGCAGTCCTAGCAACTTGAACTGAAATAAATGAAAATGTTATCTTTTTACACTTGACAATGGGTAGTGGAAAAATGTTGTTTGAATTATATATTCATATTCAAATATGTAGTTCCCAATATTCAACACTAAAACTATGCAGCATTAATAATTGCAACCTTCGATTTACATTCGAAATCGAAACTTCTAGGTTTCGTAACTGTTAAGCACTTGATTCGTAGATAGAAAACGACACTACAATACTGCGATACTATGATACAATATCGGACCAAGATATGCTCTTGTATATAAACTTTCACGTACAAATATATACGTATACATATTAGTTTTCGCTTGTATCGCATTTTATTCATTCCCGAAATATTTACATTCTATATGAATTATCAATAGATGTAGGCAAGTAGAATGAGCGATATATTTTTGTGGAGTTTTGTACGTATTATCTTTATTATCAAATTTTTTTATACTAAAGACAGTCAACTTAACCTCTCAAATTTTCACATGTAGTCATATTTTAATCAATTATTGTTTATTTTAGTTAAAAATATTTCATTTCAGACTCATAATTTAATACTGCGCAATATAAAACTGTAAATATATAACAAATGTAAGAAATCGACGATGTTTGATTACTTTGGAAGAATACACTGGGTGAATTAAAATTTCTCCATGTGAGACTATATGTTTTGGAAAATTATAAAACTGATTTTAGGATTGAGTGTTATGAAATGTTGCCTGTAGAAAAGGCTGTACCATTTTAACATTTATCATGTACGAACGCATTTACTTTATAGTTATTCTAACTATGCTAGAAGCGGAGTATCCAATCGGGGTAGACAATAGGACGAGTAGAGAGGGGGCGGTGTTAATCTAATCTGCGGGGGCGGCTAACGAGAGGGGCCGCAGTCGGCCAAACATCCGGCCGCCGCCCCCGCCCCCCTGCACAACTGGGACCACGTCAAAATCACCTTTAACCCATTTAGATTCGGTTTATCGAAATAGCTGTTGGCAACTAACGAAAAACTATTCCATCTTTCTGTCAGAACAACGGGCTGAACAACGGATTACTGATGATAACGTTAATACAGAAGCCGTAGAACGTTTTTAATATTGAATCTATGAAAACCTTACCTATCTAGTGATAGTAAATTCTGAGTTTCGTCACTTTGAGCGTAAATGCACACGCCTAAAACCAGTGGAAAAAATACAGCGACAATATGTTAACAGAATATTCGTCGGTTATAATCTTAAACCAGTTCTACAAACGGCGACGGGACACTTGAAGTGATCTCAGCAGGCCCTCATCATGCATTTTAAATTGCTCCCGATTATTTTTCTGCGCGTATTAGATTTCAGGCTTCTGTTGGCGGCCGCAAAAATAGAAATGATGGGTGAGCTTCAAAAAGACAGGGCATAAACAACGTGCAGTCAACCAGACTGTTAACTGATAGATACTTCGGATAGGACCGGGCTGGAAAAAGCTGGTAAGGGATAAGTGGGGCGGAAGCAGGGTGGAAATGGCTTTCGAAGAATTGGGTGCTTTCTCTTTTTTCGCTAAAGTACAGCAATTCGGGATAACTGTTAGTTGTTTTTCATTCAAATTAGCAAAATAGAACGCGTATGCTCTATTAAATATACTTTTAAGAATTGTTTTTAATTAATTTATTGTTAATATTGTGTTATGTTCTTTGACTTTAAATAGAAGTAACCAAAATAATCGGAGTCCTAGCTGGATTCGTCACTTCAAACCATTAGTCATACGGAAACCAATCAATTGGTGGTGACGGCCACTTATTAATGGTGTATAAAAGCAATAACTCGACAATACGCAATAACTAATTTATCTGCAGTCACTGTCTGTACCGTGATCTTGCCAAAGGAACTAAAACATCGGGTAGCGAACAGCATATTTAGTAATTAACTTTAAAACCTTCGTTATTAGGATCGTGTCATAATCATATTGTATAGAGTACCAATGCTACATGACAAAGGTTAATAGAAAATTAAATAATAATTCGATGTTTCAACTTAGAGAGTGTAAATTTTACTTGAAACATTTACATACAGACCATAATAGAACCAAAGAGATAATAGTTGTTGTATTATGTTCAATGATTCGCTATTTGCTTCACGTAGTACGAACTGAATTTATCGTTTGATGAATTATAGAATTTGTAATTAATTAACTGTAGCATCTCGATCCTCTTACGACCGCTCAATAGCTAATTCTGTAATCGCCTCGACCCCAATTCAAATAATAAAAATATTTTACTAGTGAAGCGGTGCCGGATTGTGTCACAGTGAAATGCAGCACCAAGTGCTATGAGAGCGTTACGTTTTGACATTATTTAAAAATATCTTCTACAGTAGCACTCCCGACCCCGCAGTGATTACTCATAGAAGTAATAGTCCGGCTCCCATATATCATGCCCCCCAGTGACATTGTCCACGATTCTAATTTGGAATATAAATTACAGTTCCGGCTAACCTGATCAGAAGAATATATTGTATTTAATTTCTTTTTCGAAAATTCTTTGAAGTGTGTTGCCAAGAAGTACATACATATGAAAATTACTTCATTCGCCTTAATTAGGAGAATACGACGATTTCATGTCAGTATGACCAATTAACGGGCAGGCATCCATTAAAATACATTAAATACATCCAATCTTCTAGTAGTAGGTGTTGATGCATTTTGCATTTGAGTTATGGAGGGGTTGGGCCGCTTTAAATAAATTGTACTGTAAGCGCACTAATCAACGCTTTTATTGTGACCCTGTTGCGAATGACATTATAACTAATTTAAATTGTAATAAAGAAAAGTACTGGAGAAGGATTAAAGCCAAATTTGGGAAAATTTAATGCTCAACAGTTATAAATATGTATGCAATCTTGAGAAGATGAAGGGGACCATCTGTGCAGCTTTCTGTTCCGGAGCCTATTTATCTGGCCGCAGGAGTACTGTTTAATAATTACCGCTTATAATCGGCTTCGAAAAACGGGGACTTTATAAGTTGGCAAAAGGGGCGGCCTCCTTATTAAGGCTAAAAGGGGTAGTCTGTCCCTCCCTCCCATTAGTACTAAAAAGCAAATGTGGCACGAGTCCCGAAAGTTTGTCTACCCTTTTCAGAAACCTCCGACTCTGCGGACGGACTTCCCGGAACTGTAGCTTATACAAGAGTTTTTTCCTCTTTATTTCCTGACGCCCGATCTAGGAAGAGAGACACAGCTAGTAGGGCCTATCCACTCTAAAGCCGATTGGCCTAAACTGTGTGTGTGTGTTGTGTATCTCGAGATTTAAATTGCACAAAATCAGTGTTATATTGTCAGTGAAAATTTGGACAATCAGTCCAAGAGCTAAGCCCTCGGCAAGAAGTCGGGCAAAGTGATATATTAGACGAAACTTAAATTATAAATGGTCCCTATGATTTAAATGAATTTAAATATTTCGCTATCCGAAGAGTTGCAATGAGCCATTCAATGAGAATTTGTTTTGCGAGCTGCATACACCCAAGGGTATATCAGGGAAAATTCATTTTATCCGCAGATCTTCGAAAAGTTGGTTCACCTTAAAAATAATAAAGAAGTATTCGTTTATAATACTCTCATATAATTTTCAGAGCACGATTATGTACATGGTTAAAGTCGTAGGGCATGTTGTGCTATTCGGAAAGAAAGGTGTTCGAAATAATCGTTTCAATATACAGATTATAGATTATTTAGATTATTATAGATATTCTAAATTATATATTATAGATATATACTGATTAGATGAGCTGGTTAACAGGTAGTAATTATTTCCTGTAAGACTATTTTTTTCTATACGTGTGATATATGCTCGCAATTCCAGTTTTCATATAACAATAATAGTAAATAATATGTTCTTTTTTTATGAGCCTGACGTGATTTCACGGCCGAGTTCATGACTATATTCTTTTATGTATAATACGGGGCGGTCATATTTCCGGGTGTATATCTTGTCGCTCCCTGGGGAAGGGAGGGGGTCGTCGGGTCGTGAATAAAACTGCGATTTATAAAAGTGATGGCGGCCGTGTTTCGCCGACAATGTATATTAGGTGTGGCCGACAAATTAAACCAACAACACCAGGATTAATCCGGCTGTTATATGGGGAGCGCATTAGCGGTCTGTTTAGAAACTCTGGGCCAAATAAAATTTAAATTTGAAAAGCGCCGGCTGTTTGAATAAATAAACAGTTTAGCCGAGAGTTTGGCCGGTATCGCCAGCCCCTATCCAAGTCGTGGAGGTAAAATTAATTCCAATTTGAAAACGTTTGCTTAACAAACGTAAATTTTTTTTACTCGTTAGGGCAATGCCGGATTTATTAACAATACAAGTTTAAAAATGCTATCTCTTATTTAATTTTAATAAATGTACTCCATGTTAAGACAAATATAATAATATTTCAGTTTGGGACGTATTTTTTTCCTTATTGCACTGTAAACGGTAACAGATTTATCCATGTTTATACAGGATACTGTCTGAAGCCTTTTGCGCAGTATACTGTTGGAATCTTGAGACCGAAGGAAGGAACAGTGCGATAAGATCGGGACTTTGAGTACATTCTGAATTCCACGGGGGACTTCAGATAGGGAGGGACTTTAGTATGCGACGGGTATAGCCCGGTCGTGGAGAATAGGTACAGTTCAAGTCGGTCCGCAGAAAGCTTTTCTGATTTTCTTCCAGTCCGGGGATAAACAATTCTGTGAAAATGTTATGCAGCGGTGGCATATCATTTTCAAACGCAGTAAATGTAATTCGATTGAGTTATAAATTCGAAACGGCAAATCGTCTGAACACTTAATTAAAAAAGCTGATTGGGATAAATGTTACAAGCGAATTATTGAACATATTGCCTCGCACAATTGAAATGCTTTAATTTTGAATATACTACGCAAACCGATAATATGGGCATAAAGAAATACCCTTAATCAGTAAATACCCCAAACCCCTATAATCAGTTTATCCGGCAGTATTCCACTAAAGGAACACCGAAAATATTATGTATATTTCATTATACTGAAACAAAATATAGTTTTAAAATGGAAATACTGACGACGTGTTATATATGTACTTACAATTATATTTTTAACTCTATCTGAAAATTGGATAAGCTTTCAAAGAACGGCTAATATCAATGCTTCATATTTTCAAACCGTTCCGAGTTACATCGCCTGACAGTCATTTCCCCTAGACTTGATCAAATTCGAAATTGCATTTCTTGGAACTCATAACTGTTGTTTGACTGACGCGAAATTAGCAGCGTTAACGTCAGTCGCTTTTCCCGTTCAATTTATAATTCAATCGGACAATCCGAAACTCCCGCAAGTTGAGGGCTGAGCGTCTCGAAAGTACAAATTTCATTTTACAGAATCGGAAATGCGAAGGGAACACTGCCACATATTAAATATTCTAAAGAGCATCCGTGCATTTTGATTTTATTATTACTAATACAATTTTTTACAATAAACTGTTTACATTTATTAATTCATTTCTATTAATTTATTGAGGGACTCCAACACGAATGATTCCAGTTTGCAGGAAATAGAATATTTATCTAAACGTATAAATATAATGTAAGTGTTATAATACTTTATGTAATAACAAAGACACTTATAGTGAGAAATTAATTATGAAGGTATTATATTAAACATATTATATTAATAGGTCCTCTTTGAAATGAAATACTACTAACGATTTACAGCAACAAAAGTTGGATATTAGTTTCCAATTATGTAACAATAACTTCCTCTAAAGTATACAATGCCTTTATACATTTGTGAACACAGGTTTTAAACCTTACAAAAATGAATTGGTAATAATGTAGTAACTTATTAATTAATTAATGTATGTTAATGTGTATGTGTTTAAAATTGGTTCATAAAGATTCAGGTCGGTTTTTTGTATAGTTAGGAACCGAAAAGGTTGGGACGCAAGCAGATTTTCAATATCCAGGGGCCACACTTTCCAACAGTATTACTTTCATAACGACCTGATCAACTTAGCCCTGAGTAAAAACTTTTTCCACACTTGTTATCTCTTTTGTGCTACACTCTCCTTTTGTAGACCCTACCGTTTGCTCGAAGAACTTATATTTCAATAGAAATAAGCAAACTATTCTAGAATAATTCAAGACTAGGGCGAACAATAAGTAAGCGAATTGTTTATTTTTGATTACACGCGTGAGCACCCTCATAGCCTACCCAAATGACAATAGTAAAGAATTGAAACTAATTTGAAACAAAAATAAATTGCTGGCGGATAGTTCACAGAAGCAAGGCTAAAAACTAACTGATTATTGAAAGAGCTTGTACCTTTTTGTTGGAGCTAGGACTTTGGAATCTAAACCCCTAATCCGAGCTCATAACTCCTCTACCTGGACCACTGCCCATTTCAACCTCAAATCAAGAGAATATTCAAAATTTAAAATACGCATAAAAATATTACCTATTAAGTTTACTATCAGCACGTTTTTTCGTCGTAATTTCGTACAGAAAATTATGTAATTCCTAAACATTATATTTTTATCGCTAATACAATATAAAACATATTAATGACCCATTATTTTGGTGCTGCAAGACATTCATTTTTATGTAATAATTATAGTTTAACTACGTACTCATATTTTTATAGGAATATTACAGTCAACACATCTACTATTCTTCGCTGCTGTAAGGTATTCGGTGGTATTAACCGTCGGGAATGCGCGATCCTTGGAAGCCAATTTTGATAATACCGAAACGTGAGTGAGAGCCAGATAAGCCAGGTGGGTTGGCTACTTAAGCTCTCCTCGAGGGGGGCTCATTTTGGAACAGCAGAGCGTGTTCAAGGGCCGTGACCTGGGGGCCGACTTCAAAAACAGCGGCCGGAATGGGGGCGCCACTTACTTTAGGGCCAACCAAAACCGGTTCTTAACCTTATTAAGGAGAGTCTCAATATTTTATTCCTCCCCCCAGGAGGGAATGTAAGACGTCCGAAAGGGTGGGAACAACCCAACCGGAAATCCAGGATGTTCATATTGCACGGATGATATTATCCTCCAGGAAACTCCGTCCCCCACATCTATATGAGCATCCCCTCCAGAATAAACATATATACATTTTTAATAAATGAAAAATCGTTAGTTCTTTTTCAGAAAAAAAATTTTCACCCATTTGAAAGGAAAAACCCTCCATATCTATTCTGTTACTGCTGCTGTTGTTTAGCGATATTTCGAACCAACACAGTTTATGTTATTTTTTCCATAATGTTCTGCTTAAATAAAATAATTATACATGGAATATATCAATATAGTTCAAATTATATTAAGTATTCGTGTGCGTATGTGTGAAGGAGTACGGGATACAGAAAGGCCGGAAAGGGACGAGTTTCAAATTGAATTATTTCGAAAATAAGAGGTTAATAATTAATAATAATATAATTAAAATAGCAGTACGTTTGTCAACTGAAATTGTCAAGCCGAAATAGTCGATATGAGAGGGAAAAAACCGCAAAGGGTAGCGCAACCGAAACTGAAACCGCGAATTACATTTTATTAGGAGATCCAATATTAGAGGTCTGGGTACATAATGGGGCGGGTGGCCGTATGGCTTTAACGGCCAACCAAAGAATTTATTATTTCATCCCCTCCAATACCGAAAGGCGCGCCAGTTACAGCCCTCCCCATTTTATTCATTCCCTAATCTCACTTTAGTCTTACACAATGCTTTCAACTCGTTTGCGAGATGCGAGTATTATTTTGCTATAGAATAAAACGAAGCGTCGAGTGGTTTTAGACGCCAGAAAATAATTAATAGACCTTTATTGCGGCCATTACAGGTCTGCACGTGTCTCGAAAGGAATTCTGTAGCCCTAACCCATACACAGGTTATAGAGAAATGATTCTGGTGTGTGTATTATAGGTATCGGGTGACGGGTTGATAGATACTCGAAGGATAACGAAAATCTGAATTTTATTTAAGTAAATTAATTAAGAGCTACGCATACTGTTTGCATTTAGTTCGTTTTTTCTTTTTATATTTTGTTGATTTGTCAGTTTTCAGATTTTTGCTTTTGCAGGTAATGTAGGTAGGTAACTTTGACGATGACTGCAGAAGAGCAGGCTTGAGTTTTTCTTGGATGGTTTTCTTTTTTTAATTTTTACTTCTACAATAGAGAAAACAGTATAGCAGATTTCAAATATAAGAGAAAATTGAAAAACTAAAGTTTTGCCCTAGCATATAAATTGTAGAGGTAAAGGTAGGAAGGGCAGTGTGGAGTGGCAGCTGTTTGGCATGACTTCTTGGCTAAGTTCACCCACAGGTGTGTCGTAAAAGCCCGGCTCATCTTCCGTCGGCCCTCACCGTATATAGCGCGATTGGTGCCGGAACCGCTTAGACGTACCTCTTAAAGTTAAAGGATACAGGAGGGTGAAAGAACAGTAACTGCTTCCGTACTACATTAAAGATAAGACACTATATGTACACGGCACATATGAGATTTAAAATTGTGTATACTTATGGTTGTTTATTAATATTTAGCGAAACAAATAATTCATTATTTATTCCGGGCTAAAAAAATCGAGATTGATGTTTCAGTATGCTGAATAGGTACATTTAATAATAAAAATACATCATGTACTCAATTTTAGTTACTAAGCATAAAGACATATCCAGAAATACAATATGAGGTTCCTGTAAAATTATACTTCCGTAAATCTAAAAATATGTTTGTTGTATTGATGGAATATGCGAAAAGAATTGAGATTGAATACGAGACGTCGTTGTTTCAATGCATACGGAGTAGTGAATGAAATATCGGTTTCTCCGTCCCACGGCGAAAGTCCTTATTTGTGTCATATTTAAAGCGCAATTAAGCCTTATTCCCATCTTCAAGAACAGAGGCAGGATTCCCCCCTTTTTCTCGAGCTTTGTACTCCGTAACAAAGAGATGCTGTACGGGGGAGCCTCCGTACGTCCTTTAAGGACCCAGGAGTGGGCATGGGGGAAAGAAGTACGTGTGCATAAGTGGTTCATTAGTTGTTTCCGCATTTCAGTTCAGATTCCTATCTAATTGTACAGCCTTTCTAGTAAGAATAGTAATTTCGTCTTCGTACATACAAAATTCTGCTTTCGATTTATACGCTGTGAACATGTGCATTTGCATTAACGCTACCTTTTTTTTGTATTCATTTTTATGTTAATTTCTTGTAATTAATTAATTTATTACTTATACAATGTACGCAAAAGGCATACTATGAATCAGAAATACAAAACTCGAATATCCTTGTTTTAATAATTCTTGTTTATTTCTGCTTGCTGCTATGTCCCAAATTGAAATATCCCGCCGTGAGGCATAATAAAAACCAATAGCATTTATACTCTTTGATTTTCGTAAATGAAATAAGTCAGAATCTACTATAATTACCCAACTACGTATTAAACAAAACGAAACACCGTTAAAAAGGCCAGGATTTTCTGCTTTTACTCCCCCCGACTTGTTAGCCCGGTCTGTGCTTCCTAAATTCTTCAGTAGCATACCATAATGAGGCGCTTAAGCATGCCGGTTAGCCAATCCGCGTTGGGGCACTGTTTACCGAGTGGTGAGAGAAAATTTCGGTTGTATTCCAAGCACTCGCGGAGCGGTTAATATACCGTTAAGGGAGTTATTTTATTCCGAAACCATCGTTGACTCGCACATTATGATTTCTAAATAATCCAATATTTCTTATTTTTCGTATCGGTCGTAAGGCGCGACGCGTCCTTTAATCGATGATATACTGCTGAACTGAGTTCTTCTGCGTCTTTGTTGCTCAGTCGCGGAATTTAAAAGAAAACACAGCTCCAAGCCGGCCGTGCAAACACAGCTGTTTCACTTGGAATTTGTTCCAGGCGAACGGCTCAACTGTAAGCCGTCAAGAGGCGGAGGATGCTCTTAGCGGGCAGGCGCTAAACTTGGGCTTGGGGCCCAGACTTCAGGGGCCTTGTTTTCAGCACACTTTCAAACCGCTAATGGTCTCTCGTGTTCTCGACGCCGGCCCCCACCCCCCGCACCACCCTCCGGTCCTTATCTCAATTAAATCGATGCACTCGGGTTACGGCCCAACTTTCGGTTTCGAGAGAATTTGCTACAAGTTATCGCCCTTTTTCTAGACGAAAGTATACAGGTTCTTAAGTTTCTCGAGATGGACATTGATTTTTTCCCTACGAGCAGCAAAAGGCCCACTTCACAGTTTCGTGATCTATCGGTAGGAAGAAATAATAAGATTAGAATGTGCACAAATAGTGAACAAATGAAGGGGGATGGTTTGTAATATTGGCTACTTCGCCAAAAGCATTTTCCAATTTTGCGAAGGAAATATCGTTGCATTTTGATGAGATGAAAGGGAAGAGGGGTGTACTATTACGAAATGAATCGAAAATAAAAAAAATTGCGAATGGTTTTGAATTATATACTACAGTACATTACTACCGGACGATGTTTGGTATAAATGGGAATAAATTTAGTTTGACTCGACCCCGACCTCGATATTGCTAAGCATAATTTAAGTAATGCGGTTTCACGATGCACCTACCAGGCTTTATCGGTAGAGAAACGAGGATTGCCGCTCGTAAACATGTAGCGGAGGAATAGGGGGAGATCCCTTCAGAGGTTATGTTGTCTCTATGTAAATTTGAGAGGGGTAAATGGGCAGGCACGGCCCGGCTGGAAAGGACCCGCGGGAAACAGATGATTTAACTTCGATTCTATGTTGCACCATTTTTATAGAAAAAGTGAAATAAGGTAAACCGCCCGTTAGTTTTATAGCGTTCCCGCGCTCAACTATCGACGGCCTTTTCAAATTCAAGAACGACCGCGGGGAAAAATTGTGGTAAAATATTCTCGGTAATTTTGTGTTCTTAGAATTTATTGCATTGCGTGTTTTGTCGTAAATAACAATACTTAATAAGTAATTAAGTATTGTGCACAACCATAATCTGCCAGTAATATAATTAAAAATTAAAATCTAGAAGCAACCAGTGTCTGTTCGATTCCTGACCTACCTCGTACAAATATGAGCCACGGCACCCAATTAAAATCATCCATTAATTATAGAATCACATTATTACAAGAAATTTTAGTTGTACTGAGGTTTAGTGGTGTCTAAAGTGACAATTACTTATAATGATTTAACAGATTAGTTAAGAAACAGGGATGTTATCTTCGAACCTATCTTCATGGTATTCTACTCGAAAAATGGCGAAGCATCGTTGAATCCAATATATCGTGTACGCTTAATTAATTAAATCAAAATAATTAGTCGAAAATTGAATATTCCAGAGTGTTATATTCAGTGTGGGTCGAGGACAAATGGGGGGCAAAATGCAAATTATGCAAACAACTGGATTACACAATGATTTTCATCGCGACTGCACATCTGGAAATCTCATGTTAACGCTCACAGATTAGGTTCGTACATTTTGTTTAATTACCGGTACATTTCGTTTCCATTTCATGTCGTTTGTCCAGAAAATAATCCGTACGCCTGTTGCTATTATTCAGAATGGAATGAAGAGTTAAAAAAGTTAACAAACTCTCGATTGAGCTTTAAAATCTAATTAGTATGGTTTCACGCCCCCCGCCCTCAAAGAAGCGTTTTCACTTTGAAAACAGCTTCGGGCGAGTAACAGGGCCTAAAACTTTAACAGCGCCGTTTGCCTGGCTAATGAGGAAAAATTCAGGAGGACATATAAATTTCCCACAAATAGGAGGTTAACCGATTATCGGAAGCATTATTCCAAATGTATTCGTACCCTCAATATTCAATACTTTGGTATTATGAAATACTGAGGTAATTATTGAGATTTTCAGGCATGCAGGAAAAAAATTGACGTCATTTTATAAGTAGTATATATTTTTTTTGTAACTATGCTACATTTTCTATCCTACTGAGATAATGTTTCCCTTTCTCGTTATTTGCCGCTATCAGAAGATTTTTTAGGACTCCTTCTTTCGTTGTGGTTAGAGACTGGATATTTCCACATATCCTCCACATACGGAGGTCGTGAACGAGACGATCGCCATGGCTACCGGGCCGTGCGGGAACAATGACTCAGGCCCCCACAATCACGGCCTTCGAACAGAAATTAACCGGCCTACGCTCGACCGAATCCAACTTGTTAACACGTTCCATATCCGAACCGCAACCAGTACACTCCCCCGACTCTCCGAGTTTGGGGGTATGGCCAAACCCATTCTGCCACAGTTTGCCCGTTCTTCCAAGCACAACATTCCGGCAGTGAATAAACGCTCGGGACGTAAAACATACGGCCAGGTGAAATCTCTACACAGCGTGGCTTTTTATGATCTGTTGAAATTGAAGATATAAGCTGCATCTTCATTACATTGCTATTTAACATTATTTATAGTAGTATTTATTATAAAAGTTATTTACATTGGTATTTAAAAATTCCCATATAGCCAGGGTAGTTTCTGTTCTTCCTCACTTGATTGGTCTTGAGCTATCTCAGTTTAAAGAAAAACCATTTAAGTGTCCAATTCGTTACTAGTTAGTATATCCAATATCGATGGAATAAATGAGAATTAAAATTGTACACTTATGTTTCTGCTATGGAAAAATCATTAAAAAAATTGTATATCGCGGTATTGATTTAAATAAACGCTAAAACTAGTATAGTAGGATAATTTTACTAATTTAATTTATATTAAATTAATTTAGATACAATACGTTAGGAACTGAATATCACGGAGCAAATAGTTACCGGGGCAAGTCATCTGAGATAATTAACTATACTAAGAGTATACACTTGAAGAGATTACTTTCCAAGCAGTAATAATATTATCTTTGACTTGGAGTTGAAACTTAATGTCTTAAGTGTAACACTTGCACTGTCTTCGGTTCTATCGAGCACGCGAATGAAAGAAATAATAAATGCGATGAAAATAGGACCGTATTAAAATGCTCTTGCGGTTTAATGAAAACATTTTAAATAATTAAGGTTCTAAATATACATTTATGCCGCTTTGGATTAAAGGAAAAGAAAAGAGCTAATTAAGAAGTATAGAGGCCGGCATAGCTATTTCCCTTCTTTATTGGCTTCGTTAAACAAAATTCTAAGTCTACCTTTTAGTAAGATGAGAGTAATTATACTTGCATTAACCGAATGAAAATGAAACTCATCTTAAGCTGAAGACTGCAGATGTAATACCGTACATCTAGATGTTATAAAACGCCACTCTGCTTCATCATTTTCAAAATGCTATCTTTAGAGCAGGTATAAATTGATGAAATAAAACCTTTTTAAAATAAAAAATTAACACGAATAATAAACTTCTATACAAATCTTCCTTTTAATTTTAATTAATCGAATCACGTGCTTGTCCATAGAACTAAAGATTTTTAAAATTGGATCAATCGTAATTTATTCTTTGTAGTACCACATACTACTTCGTTGTATCTTCTTACCATGAATTTTTCATATGTATACACATTGTATACTGTACATAAACATATAAACATGGTGTTGAGAAATCTAATACCAAGCGTGACGTTAAATTTAAATGAATGAAGGAAAAAGGAATTAATATATTTGGAGTAATTATAAATATAAAAAGAGTAGAAATTGAATGAATAACTAGTTGGCGCACCTTCGACTCAGACGGGATTCCCAAATATGTTTTCATTTTCAAAAAATCATGAATATGCAAAAAGGATGAATTTTGATGAGGCCATTCATCAATCATGCCGATAGGACAGGATTTGAACCGGCACAATTTGCACTTGGAAAAAAAAGAGTTCGCTTTAGAAGTAAATAATCTTTTTTCACCCCCCTCCCGTATATAGTTACACTTATAGATGTATAATTAGAAGAAGGCATTATGTTTGACTTCAGACCTCGTTAACAGTCTTAAAAAAACTTCTTCTTTTCCCTAAATGGAAACTGAGGTATTATGTGCCGACCACGAACCCTTGGGGGCGCGCTATAAAAGCAAACTTCAAGTACGTAAAACCGCGTTACGAATTTCTGTATCAAATAAAACATCGGATTTTACGTCGTTGGAGGTCTGCGCCACATTTCCGAGCGTTATCTGTAGTTGGTCATCTTGGAGAGGTGACCGTTGCCGAGAGGCAAGTGGATATGTGTTTGGGGCCGGCCGGACCCTCGGCCAACAGCTGATTCTAATTGGGTCACCAGATTGAGCTGTTGATGAACACATTCACCCGGACCTCCTCTACCCGACCCTCTCGCCTATATATATATATATATATATATATATATATATATATATATATATATATATCTTACCACCCTCCTATCTTATGCAAAATATAGATTCGAAATTATAATTTAAGACCGGCCAAGGGTAATTTGAAAAACGAGGATTTCGACTAATCCCGTCTGATTTATAAATCCAATGTCCCTGTTATGTACCACAACATACTGAGAATAACATTATTACCTAGTAAGGATTAAATCAATTTGATTACTCCAGATTTGTTTTACGTACTGTTATTCTTATAAATAATAATGTCCAATATGCTTGACGCTTTTGTTCACCATCTTTTCTCTCTTATTTTATCGCAATACATGCACGCAATGTGCGTTTAACGTAAATTTTATTTTGAAATTCCAATTTTTCAATGAGGCTGTTAATCTAACAAGCAACGGGACACCACCCACCCTCCGTTCACAACTACTTGCAAAAAATTAACCGCAGGTGTGCCTAAAGTACTACTGAATGTTCTGAACGTATTTATTGCGATTCTATAACAACAAACTGTGTTGCGAACTAGGTTCGTTTGGAGAATGCCTTGTAATAGTTCTCTGTTGTCAGGACGAAATAGCAGTGGAAATGGTCCGGTATATGATGATAGGATCGTTCGTCCTAACAGGGCGCCTCCAATATATTACCGGGTGGCGTAAAGCCGAAACCTGTCAAGATGCGGGGAGGACAGGAAATCACGTGTCACGAAATAAGCACCGTTTATTATTTATTCTTGCGATACTCTGTACGTCCCTCTGTTGTTCTTTTCGACAAAAATGTTCATAATACGTGAACTGGAAAATTTGACGAGTGCCAATCATTTCACTTCAGCAATGATCAGGTAGCGGACTGTTATTCTGGAGCGGCGGCATTTTAGCTTTCGAATTGTCTCCAGTATTATTTACATAGGATGCGCCCCCCCTCGCCCAAAGGGCTAGGCGGACGCAATCGATGGGGTGACAGCAGGGCCAGAAGTGTGCTTGTAAGACGATCCCAGTCCCCCTAATAGTGTTTGCCGAGCGTTCGCCCGTGGGGGGGAAGATATCTATTCTTTCTGCGGGACTGAATATTTGAAACCGGGATAAAAGGCACCGTATCCACTGTGTCCCCAGTACCTGCATTCAATTTTCGGCTTCTGAGTTCAGCTAGTCGAAGCCTGCAGATTTAGAAAATATCTCCCAACAAATACAATATGATTAACAGGACTGCGCCACGTTTTAACATCGCCTAAGTTCTTTGTTTGTGTTTTTAACAGAAAATATGATTAAAAGTGTTACAGATATTGGTGATAATTAGGCATATAAAATTGTGTCAAGTGATGCGACAAGTTTGAAATTGGTAGATAACATCGTTCATAATTATTTTTAAAAGAGACCTGCAGAAACAACCTTACAGATAGCAGTTTTAATCGAATGAATTCTTAATCCACAGTCACTTGCTTCTAAATTTATGAAATTCTTTGAATCGTGTTGCACATAAACATCGAACGGGGTGAAATTCGATGAACGCCGTTGGTGAAGGCTTAGTGGCCTCAAAGGCATGGTTGCCATAGTATGTGTACAGGGATCGATTGATTATCCTTAATTGACGGGCTGCGAAGCCCGTGACCCAGCCATATTGGCACGTGTGTTCCGAACATAACTGGATGTGATTGAAGAAAGGGAATAAGCGTTCAAAGATTTTTGAATGTTCAATTAAACGCTTATAATTTAGTACTTTATATTCTTGCTATTCGCTATTATAATTTGAGTAAATAAGTTTTCTGCAATATTTGTGACGTCATAGATATCGAGAAGGCAAAACCAGTCTAACACAAGACCAAATTAACGAGTGGAGATAGAAGATCACAAACAAATAACGAAAATTTGTGTACTAAAAATTTTTAACGGTTCTTTTGTCTCTTTCCCAGTCACAGTTAAATATCTTTTGACAGGATAAGAATGATCCCAAGGAAAACAGAACATTTTTAAGCCCAGAGGCAAGGAAACTATAAATCCAATCAATTATCTCGCGTAATTAAATTAATCGATTAATTAAAGTCTCAGTTAACTAGTTTGGACAAGCGATTACTTTGTCCGCCACTAGTTTCATTCGATTGCCACTGTTAGTCCAATGAAATTACCCGGGGACTTTCTCTCCGATTGAAACATTCAATTCTAGTGGGGGAATTAGAGTCAGAAATAGGGCTCAGCTCAGCTCCAGAAATGGCCACTACGACCGAGTTTCTAAAAATTAATAACAATTGTGGCAAGCTGGCGCCGCTCGTATTTCGGCGATATCTTCATACGATGAGCCCCTGCCTCCGTTTTGTTTCGAGCGTTCCCCCGATAGTTTATACCGCCGCCGCAAATAATATAGCCCATCCTCCTCCCTATATACAACATCCACTCCCAGAGATCATTTTATTTGACTGCAGACTTCAAAAGTTTACCGGCAGTAAGACGAAGTATACATGTCCAAATGCGTCGATTAAGAAAAATTGTATTTTTCAAACTGTGACTGGCTGTATAATTTCAGGAGTTGTAAATCACTTACTTAATAGAGACAACAAAATCTGCGACCAGAACCATATCGCCGGGGAAGTAAACTCATATTAGGGATGTCCTGAGTTTTGACAACAGTATAAAATAGGCCAATCTTGGTAGTTGAATCTTGATATAGAGAACACTAAAGGCACCTATGATTAAACTAATTAATGTTCAAAAAACCAATCTGTCAAAATTTCTACGATATGATAATAATGAAGGCAATAGAAATACATGCCAGAAAAACGACTTCAATAAGGATAATGGATAACAACATTTGTAAGTGATGCTTGCCAGTAATACAGTAACAATTGAGTCCTAATCCTAAGAGGATTAGGGAGGCGCCACCCCCCATCCCTAGGTTTATGGACCAAACTCCCACCTAAATTGACCTAACTCTTCAGTCGGACCCAGACGACTGAAACAGTAGTTGTTCCCAGTAGATCACTCCCTGGGGAATAAGCCTTCCTACAGGAAATCGCTCAAACATTTTTTGACAAGCAGGAAGAATCTCCTACAGACAGCGGCTCAACACACTATTACGCGATCTTGCCACTAGTTACGAAGTAATTATTTGAAAGAAATCAAGACCCTTGCGTAACAAACTGAAATTGACATGCGTATTTTGTCCGCAGATTATCAACCTGCTATATTACTCAAGTTTAAACAAATATATTGCATAACGATAATAATTTCGATTTAGGGAAATGGAAAATAACGCGGAAATCACGCGCATTGTATGGTATATGAGGAAAGAAACATGAAATTTTCAGAAAATATTAATTAATATATTTCCCTCTGGTATTGCTTTATATTTTGCATAATGGAGGTATAAATACACGTAAAATCAAACAATATGAAAATATTTACCACCAATGAAAATTCTCCACCCAGTAGAGACCAAGTTATATAAATTCATAGCGTTCTACTGCCATTCGTTCTGCAATATAGTGTACGTACCTGTAAGCAAGCATAAAACGTTTTCACGATAATTTTCATCTTTTCACGTTCTATATAATAATGTTAGTTTTCCAGCATCAATGCTGATAAAATCGAGGTACAAATATATTTATTATATTTTGAATTTTTTGTTGAACCGGATCATCGAATATCCTATAAATATTTCAATGGATATTGGATCTATTGCGTTTTCATATTTCAAAGGGGTCGTTGTTAGAGAGGCGTTTTCGCTGCTTTCCATAATGAACTGGCGGCGACTTATTTTATATAACCGAGGAATCTTTTCAGGGCAATCCATCGCCGTTGAAGCGAGCGCCCTAATTATCGACAAGAACATTTTTGGCCGGGCAGAGCGTTTATTCGGGAATTGGGGAGTGGCTTTGAGGCCCTCGGCAAGTCCCTAGGGCTCCCTGATCTTGATCCCCATGACAGAATTTTCAATGCGCTATTTTTTCCTCACAAAGGAACATTTATTATTTCCCTTCGTGCCCGGCCCAGTTCATTCTCCCTCCCGATTCAAAACCCGGGAGAAAGGGGCTGTTTGAAATATGAAAATTAAACTCGGAGGAAGGGGTTTAGAAATTGTGTTTCGTTCGACATAACCGGGTAAATGATATATTTATATTAGTATATAAATAGTTATGACTACGCAGCCTAACAAAGATTTGCTCACGTATACTCTAATGGTTAGTAAATTTATTTACGCAATATCTGAAGAGATTACTATTAATTGAATAGTGTGATCGCACGTTATATAGTTATATTTTTTATTAATAAATAAAATATGGATTGTGACTCTTGATTTATTAGAGATGGATGAATGGGAGGACATTCTTCATATCCCCGGGATATGAAGTGGGCGAGAGAGTTGGGCAAGTTCTTGCATTTATGTAGGAAACTATCGGCAAGGCATTCATATAACTGGGAAGTGCGACTCGATGTTCAACCTGTTGCGCCCCGTCCGTCTATCCCATTCCGGACATCGTCCGGATTCAGAGTGGCTTTCCGAGAAATTAGAAACTTCACCAGCTTACGAGCCTACACAGCTTTTTCGGGGCCGAACCGCCTCGGAAACCGGATTGCCGGAAAATATTCTGAAAATTCAATATAAAAACGTCCCGCCCCGGCTAAAGCCTACTTAGGGTGAAGTGGATAAAGTGAAAAACCTCGTCAGCTACGGGTTAGCCGGCCGATAACGTTTTTATGGCTTCGGCCCCCGAAACCGTAATCATTCAGAATTTCGCGAATTTGATCAGCTCGCTGTGTGAACAATTTATTGGATCTCGATCGGGCCCGAAACCCGATTGAAATGGGGGGAGTGGGAGACAATTATCGGCGGCTGGGTTAGAGGCTAATAACCCTTTAAAACAGACCGCCCGACAGATCGATTAACCTCCCACCAGGAGTCATCTTCTACCGGCAGAGCGCCGCAGATGGTTCAACTGCAATAGCTCCTGAATGCTTTACGTGCCGAAGGAATGGAAGTCGATTTCCCAATCTCCCAAATCGCCGTGGGACCCAATTTAACCTTATTCTAGGACCTCTCCCCTACTCAATGGAGATGTGAAATTTCAAAAATGTTCCCGGATTACGTTAACATTCCATACCTCGTTAACAGTGGTTCCAATGTGAGATACTTTTTAACCTGATTTTTGCATCGAAACACCACTTTTTAACCTGTTTTGACGTCAAAAAATCACTTTTAAACCTGGTTTTTGCATCGAATAACCACTTTTTAACCGAGTTTTGGATCAAAAAACCACTTTGAACACGGTTTTTGCTTCGAAACACCACTTTTTAGCCTAGTATTGGCGTCGAAAAAGTACTTTTTGACCTGAATGCAATTACGGAAGAAGAATGCATTCGGATATGTATGCGGGTTCACCGTCGTGACGTCTTGCGACAAAACGCTCGCGCTGAGGAACATTTGCAGCCCTACGTTGATGGTCCGAGTTAGATATCCTCTTGTTCATACTGTGTCAAGCAAAGTACCGAGTTGTCTCCGCCTGTTCCACTGAATAAAACAAAAGCCTTCTGATTTTCCCACAACTCAAATCTTCAATTCGTCCTCGTCGTGAACGCATTTCATGTTTCCCTCTACTTCTCTATCCCTAGAAACATATACTGTTAATATTCGTGGCTAGATTTGTCGCTAGGCGCATACTACCATACTGCGATTTTAACTTACTTTAATTAGGTAAAGTACGGAAACGAAGTATCGGATATCTATTTTCGGATTAACATAATTCGGTTCTGAATTTTGAACGGTGATTTTCTGTTTCTTTTGACAGAAAAATATACTATAGCAAAAAGTATTTCGCGACACCCGCACAAAGGAATATGATTTCCGCCACTGACCCGACCATTTCCTCAATTCAGAGAACGCTGAGCTTTCTCGGCTCACTTGGAGAAGATAAACCCGCTTAAAGCCGTTGGAGCACGGGTTGTTGAATCGTATACGACATTGGCGGCTGCAGCTAATGGTAGCCTGAAATTCAGGTAGTTGTTATGTCCAGATAAATAACGTATATTCAGAATATATTGACCACCATCTCAGTGCCTTTTAGTATACTTTTCATTATAACATATACATAAGAACGACATGATTCATTCAGATAAAACGAAGAAAAAATGCAACACCACAGTTCTTTGAGTTTGGTTGTTGTACAATTAGAAATTATATTATTTAGGGTATATAAATGTTGTCAATTGACTGTTCCAAAATGAAATGAAATCTATTATAATGCGTGTAATTGTGCTATATTGGTTATAATTAATACCGACGTGTGAATAAAGCATCGCTAGAGTGACTGTAATACGTTGTCCCCATGAATATTTTATGTTTGTATTCGGTTCATTATTAATGAGACAACATAAATTATGTTTTATACTTGTAGTCATAAATAATGTCCCCATAGAAAATTATGGGTATTAAAATTGCGAAATTACAACAATTATAAATGTTTTCATTAGTAGAATAGAAGAAGATTTAACAAAATTACAAGGGGAAATTGGGATTGAATGGAGCTCGGTGGTGCCTAGCTGTGGCCCGAATGTGCGCAAGCAGTTCAGAAGGCTCAGTCATAATACGGTTATCATGTTCTATTTAACTCCTATAAAACTGGCTGATGCTTCCGGGAACTAATTAAGCTACAGAACCGCCAATTGCACTAATGGACCATTTAATTTTCCAAGTACCCATTAGCATAAAGCACTTGACTACTCTCCTCTGATGTGGTACGTTGTCAACCCCGCTAATTAGAAACTGTAAGTCAAACTTGCATAGTTAAACCATTATTGGATCTTCGATTCGGAATGGGAATTTTTAAAATCGGTTCAACGACCTCGAGGCTGAGCGTGATTCCACCCTTATATATAAAGAAACCAACATAATACAAGGAAACGTCGTTTTGCTCCTTCATATTTGCTCCCAGGGACGACCATTATATTCTACTATCTCCGTAAGTGGGCTTTATTGCATACATTCCCGCGTCTTGTTACTTACTTTAGCCAAGCTATTTGCAAAATGTTTTCTATCCTCTTTCAAACTATCGTCGTAATACGTACACACGTAAAATATATATAGACAGTGTATTGTACATACGTATAATACACACATAAATGTTAATCGGTACTATCATTCATGCCGAAAAATAATGGTAATCTTTTGATTTTTCGAAAAAGGGAACAGAATATTGTTGCGTTATGTTAATTATTTATTCGCGATTCGAGTACAAGAAACTTTATGACAACAAAATTGAATTGGGCTTTATACATACATTTTCTGCTACTTAAAATTAAAACCGAATTAAATCAACGGATATTTTAATCGAACGATATAGGGAAGACAAACCGATACGGTGGAAACAGTGGTGAAAATACTCCAAAACTTTATAACTGGTTAAACTCGAACGAGGTAGAGTAGCGTGATGAGAAATCCGTTGTATACGAGGCAACAAAACAAGGTACAAAATTCGTGTAACACAATTCAGTCTTTGTTCTGTTCGGGGGCCGGCAATTAATAATGTCTTCCGCCGTTAGTAGGAATTGAGGGCCCCTAGCCAGTGAGCCCGATCCCGAAACCCATTTCTTTTGTCCGGTCGGCTCCAAAAGAGATTGCTAATCCCGGCCCACCGCCACACCAAACCGCAATTAACAGGCCAATCCATACCTTTATATTACCTGATCCAATCGTCGGCTATTATCATTAATTGCGTCCCGCACTTCAGCTTCAGCCTAGCGTGACGCCAAATGTACTACTACAAGAAGCCTAATGAATGTTTTCGAAACGATTCCGGGCATTTTGAGATTATTGGCCCTTTTGAATTTACAATCTTTCTCACAAACATAAACATTTCACTATTGGTTTCGCAATCGGTACAAATTTATGGATCACTCCATTTAATTAAATATTGCCTGACAGAATCATTCAGATTTTTATTACTATTTTTTATGTTATGTATGAATATTTGGTATAGTCGTGGAGGATCTCCTTACTTAGTACTTATCAGCTCAATGAATTTTATATCAGTACGTACTCAGTGCATTCGGGTTAATTTTTAAATAAATATTACAACAGTTAATATTGATAAAACAAACTTATAAAACGAGATATCCTTTTGGAATATCTTAGAGAAGGATTATGCGAACTCGAATAGGAAAGGAGGATAAAGGGAGGAGGGTAGAATGTTGCAACTGTCATCTTTCATTATTTATGGCACGAACCGAGCTTTTTCTCCTCCCAAGCATATTACTCACCGTTTCCATTCGATTTAGGAATATAAGCGCTCGGGGAAAGATATTCGTGATTTGTCACGTCAAAAGATTCTCAGTTGTATCAGTCTTCTAATTTCAAGTCGGTCCAATCACGCTCAAATTAAGGAAACTGAAAGGAATAATGAGATTGTATATTGAATTAAAATTGAATGTTTTCATAAGTAGAACCTGTGAAATAAGTTTCCAATCTCTCTAGTCGTGTCACAGTTAACTTTGGACAACTATTTGTAACAATTATTGATAGTTGTGATCGCCATTATTGTCTGTACTATTAATTCTCAGTAACGCGTATTTAACCAATGCAAACGTCCAATACCAAGTGATTGATCTTCATCAACATAACAATGTTCAATAATAGCACATGATTGAGCATTGAGACAGACGTGAGCCCTATCAGTTTATACAGTTCGTGAGGTGAGAATATTTCACGGTGAATGCAATTTTGGCACATTGAAAAATATTCCATGTTTTCGTGAATCATAGTATTAAGAAATCATATTACTTTAAATGATCAATTACATTATGAGTTTTGAAAGACTGAAAATCTTGTAGAACCGCCCCTCCCATCAGTCCTCTGGCTCTGGTACCTTCTTCATTGCATACCTTGTATTAAGTACTGCCATTATTGGTATGTGTAATTCATAGTTTAAAACCAAAATTCCTTTTCTAATAAGGATACATGTCCAATTCGATTTGTAACTGTTGACCTCCAGGTTAATATTACTTGCGGTCCCCTAGGACATCTCCATCCGGAATTATAAAAGAGTCGGTGCACAGTGGTTCACAGTTAAGCTGATAGAAAGGTCTACGTTTCATTACATTTGCATGATCACCACAGGTCACCCTTAGGGTTGCCCTATTTAGGGCAATTCTTCTCTTATCACTGGACCCGACACCCGGCGCTGTCCAATCAATTCCAGACTCACTAATTTCCCTCGTCTGCCTCCTTTAGCAGGGAAAGAAACTATTTGTTCAGGTTTTCGGTTGGAACGACTGCCTATCGTTCAACTTCTCACGATATTTTCAGGATATAAATATAAATTGAGACATAAATTGATAAAATAGATCGCGCGTCGTTTTGTTCTTAGCATGAAAAATGGAAACTTGGCGCAGAAACTTCGGTACGATTCGCCGAAACCGACGCGGTACTCGGCGGAAGCGTAAACCTTATTAGCCGCGTTCGGGGAAGATCCGGAAGACGGACGACTTCAAACGGCGTTTCCGGTGGGGCGAGGCCAATTCAATAAAACGGAGGAAAAAGCGTCGGTGAGAACAAAAGAGGAATGGAGGGTGGTGCGGGGGTGGTTGAGGAAGGGCGGCTATCGATCACGAGCCAAGCGAGCAGTCGAACCTAACATTCCCCGGGTCACTCCGCCTCTAATTTAATGAGCTCCCCCCCCCGTGGCCTCCTCCAACTTTGAACAATTACATAATACCCCTCAGTCGGAAATTAACGCAGTCTTTAATAACATTAAACTCGGCCCCTGTCTCCGATATCTCCACAATACCCCGCGGATAATGCCCCCCTGTAATTGGAACTCGCTAATAGAGCGGAAGACATAATTGTTGCCCGGTCAATATCCGCTTCTCTATTAAGGGGGGTTGAAGGGTTTGGGTTGGGGTGGTTTTTATATAACATTTCCCCTTATCAGACGGGGCTAATAAGGGGAAAATACTAGTATTAATAGCAATTTCTAATATTTCCGTCCAAAGGTTCTCCGCTATATTCTACCCTCGTTTCAATTTTATCTGACCCTTAGTAACTCCAAGTAACCACGTTGCACCAAAATTATCTTCATATATTCCACCCCAAACTCAATAACTGCTGCTAATTATATTTTATCGGCGGTATCGATTATTACTTAATTATTTAAATAATGTGCGGTGGGTTTTGTATATCAGCTGTCCATCTGGTTGACAGCATCCTATTTGTAATGTCACTTACCGGTGTAGCGCATATTACACTGTAACTGTTACGAAATAGATAATGACAAGAAACCAAAAACTATCAAGTTGTGATGGTAAAAAAAGTTATTGTCAATGGTCTACTAGTTATGCAGGTATATTTAATTCCGAACGATACAATTATGAAGAACCTAATGCAACGACGACCGACAGATAAAATCGCTTTATTCGATAATGTAATCATCACTGTTTTGGCCCATTTTCATTTTGTTTTCGTTTCATGATGGACAATTGAAAAATAAATGATTGCTTACTGCGGCACAAATGAATAATTGAATTTGAGGTACAGTGTACCTCAGACACACACACAGGTACAGTGTGTTTGTGTAAGCAGAGTTAACTCTGCGTTAACAAACAGATTGAAATTGATTTTCTCATTAATTTGGGCAACAGAATGGGAAACCTAATTACTCGCGTTTAAAATCGTAATTAGTAAGTAGTAAGTAACCGTTGATTTAATTGTTTCATCAAATGTTTTAATTTATTTTCACTGGTTTGTCAAATTGACTTACATAACAATACAGTGTACAATTTCAAAGTGTACATTTTATAATCATGTAAATTATATATTTAATCAAGACTAAGCGGACATTGCCTTTCGATCACGTTACGACTAGAGCCCACTTGAAAGGCGGAAATAAATAATTACTTTGTGTAAATTAAAATCGGATTATAATAATTTTGAGGACAGCTTGTTGTCTGACAAATAAAACTGTTACAGTACACGCCATAAATATGCGTCCATAGTTTTTACTGCTCCGTAATTTTCTAGTGCGTTAACATCACCTGTTGACACGCTCTTAACTCCAACCGTGTCCCACTGTAGTAATAGCTGGCATTTTTGACCCGCGTTTTTATGAGCGTTCATTAAGCTCGTTTAGCTCGCTCTAAAACAAGGTCTATTATATCTCTTAAATCAGCCAAAACACCCATGATACAGAAGTATTCAACTCGACCGTATACAAACCTAGCAATAAATTTGCCTCACGGTTGACCTTGTTGATCCCTTTCATAAAACTATCATTGAACTAGATTTTATCTGAATTACATTTTCATTCTGATTCTAACTGTTGATAGCGTTTCGAAACATTCGGTAACGCCGCGTTCCATCAGGGTTTTCCTGGACCCGAGCAACCGACAAACGTTTCCAAACGCTGTTTTACGAAACGGTTGAAAAAATATCCTCGCCCGTTTATTACGCCTGGAAATTTGGCAATACGGAGTGACGCCGCCCTTTCGCGGAACTGGCGACGACATCTAGCCGATGATATTACACGATCCTGGGTGCTGTTATGAAAAGCGAAAATACAATTGAATACAGATATTCCTGGAAGGTGTCTACGCCCTCAAAACACCCTCCATCGACACCCCTACTTCCACATCCCCCACATCCTTTATTTCCGAAATAATTTATTGTTGGGATGAATGAAAAACGAAATGCGTGAAAACAAATCTTGTTTCTCACTGCGGTGAACTCATATAACCAATGAAAGCTCGAAAATATTGTCCCGGATATTTTACTACTTACTAAACAAAAAGTTAATTACTTGTGTCACAACAGTCATCACAGTTTGTTATTCCCCTGCCGCCTGGAATCATTTATTACGATTAAAAAAATTCGGTATTAAACGGTAGAGTCAGGGTAATTTGTAACGTTAAGGGGACCGGAATAAGGGATGAGTTTCGGACTGCAAATGCGTTCTTACATTTGAATGAAACATTTGAATATCGGGGAAGTAAAATAATGGGAAGAGGCCGGGGAAACATTTGAGGCGGGGCGGAGACAGAATCAATCTCTGGCAATATTTTACCGGAGGGTTGTAAAAGTAAAGGAGGGGTTGGGCCGACGGTCGCGCTCCATCTCGCTCCCCCTCAGCCAACCTCTATTGCTTCCCCAGTCGACACAAATGCGCCGGCTATTAATGTGATTTATTGAAGAAAGTAAATTATTACTTTTAGGCCACTTCTGTAGTGCGTTCATACGCCTGATCAAAGAGATTGTCACATACTTACCCCTTGTTTTTACAAAACTAATAATAAATTTAATTATTATCCTATCCTTCGATTCGACAATCTCCTCGCGTCACCTTCCTGAAAATCCCGCTTCAAGAGGAAAAGGCCACATGATTTCCTCACTATCTAGTAAGTGCTGGAGCTGGAGTATCATCAATGAAAATCAATACAAATTTTAGGTGGGACTTAAAAAAATGAATTTGTAATTATCCCGCGAATTCCCATGATTCGAACATGGAGAGGCGCGTTGTTCTCACCTCCCGGTCGATAACGGTGTACGATAATTCAAACGTGTGAATAAAAAGTCGATCCCGCAGGAACTGGGCGTGGAATTTAATTCGGATGCCGGGAATTTCTGATACCGTGGCTTACGGCCACCGAGCCCCTTTGAGAACGCCCAGAACGGGATAAGTGCTTAATGCTCCAAAGCGACTGTTCTCCAGACCTCCGGTGATAGGCGGGGACGAGATCTTTCGGCTGCAACTAATCTCATACCAGCCACAGAACCGACATTCCCTGCAGCTGTGAACGCTTCAATACTTCTCTGTTAAAGTAGTGTCAACATATTTAAGTTGAAATTGTTTTCGGGCCCACGGGAATATAATGTCCACAACCACCGGGTCGAACAGAAGCGACACCTTCGAAAATTTCAAATCCAAATCAGCGGTTCCCGACAGGTACGCAGTCAAGATATATGTTTAACAACTTTTTTATTCCCGTCTAAGACCTATTCCTAAAAAAATCCTAAGGAAATAAGTAGCGAAATACGAACTGAAATAAATTCCGAGAGGAATACTCTGAAAAGTATAAAATCGATAGGAGCGCCTTCCAATACGCCAATGACACAAGGGAAACCTATTTAATATTCGAAGCGGTTTCGAGGAGAAGGAAGCGGAGGTCGCCGGAGTTAAATTCGGATAATCCACTTTCGTAAACTGGATCGATCCGGGGCCCAATCCTCCGCACAAAGTAAACTTTAAAAGGTCTACCGTAAACACATTACCTCGGGCCGGCCAAATCCGGCGGGGGATATCACTTTTAAAAGGATGCCGCCGCCCCCCAGGATAACAAGTTTGTCCGGGGACCGATAGGAAACTTTCCCTTTCCTCCGCCGGCATTAGGTCGGTCGGCGGAAATATGACGCGCCGCTGACCGATCCAACGGGCGAGTCGTTATTTAAAAGGTCCGGATTACAGAATGGTTCTCGCCGGCGAGGCCTACCTAGAGAGACGGTTAAAACGCATTCCTCCCAGTCCCCCCACATTCCGCAGTCTTTCATTTTCCTCAAGAATCTTAAGTGCATACCTCCGATGACGAGTCACGCCGGTACTCACTTTGAACTAATTAGTGCGAAAGTCGACCGGAATTGAAGAAAAACCGGATATCATTTGTGAAAAGAAAACACATTACGATACATTCCGATGTTTTCTAATATATTTCAAGATTCGATTATGAAAAAGACAAGGAATATCGGAAATTCAAGAAAATAATTAGGTTGTACCAGAAATTACTTTTTCCTAACGGCTAAGGTACATTGTGTATGTACATAGGTACATGTATATAGGTGTCAGCGTGATCTATATTAACCCGAACCGTTAGTAATAAAAATGACGATATGGAACTGGTTTACCTTCGGGCTTAAAAAGTGAGTGGAGGCTGAATAATGATGTTCTGAAATTTGCAAGCCAGTTCCATTATACTGTAAATGAAAGTAAGACAACGTTAAATAGCGAAAGGTATATTAAACGAAACGGAATTAGGACGTTAACCAACTGACTGTAAATTACACCTCGCGTCAATTAATGCAAGGCAAAATTCTCGAAAGCGTTAGTTTGCGAAGGTTCGAGAAATTGAATGTGGACGAACGTTGCTATAAATTTAGATTTTCGCCTGTACTTACAGACGACAAGTATCCGAAATTCAGAATTGTGGCTCATGAATTCCCGTTATCTGCGAGGCCACGCTAAGCGTAAAGAATTGCCCGGCCGTTCTCCTCACACCGTTAAATTATCAAATCAACCGGTTCCTTGCGACCGCCGAATTTCACAACTGACTTGAGTTTTGACTTTCAAAACTCAAAATCACTGACGTTAATAAGACTTAACGACAAGTGCTTTGTAATAGTGCCGTATCTAAGACGGCTGAATACGGAGTGTGGATGGTTTTTTTATTCATTCCATTTTTTCTTCAAACATTGTCTTCTCATTTTCATATAACTACACATTAATTCCTTAGGGTTTCGGAGCGCGCCGGGCGCGCTGAGGGCCTTTGATAGGGGAGGGGTTTCTGAGACTCTGATTTCCTTTCATTTGTGGGTACATTATGCAGTACCATTATCATTGGTGGGTGTGCATTATGCAGAGTGCATTTACTGTAACCTGCAAGTCAGCGATTGCAGTGATACATAATTTTATGTAAAAATTACAACAGTAGTATTCTGTTAGTATGTGATGTTGATATTCTAAACCCTCGTACATACTTCCCGCATCCTTCGTTTACTATTGTAAACCGAATTCTATTGATTTGCGCGAATAGTAGACCTATCGTTAGATAGAGTATGCAATGGGCTATAGATAGGTATGTTATCGAGCCAAATATGTAAACGGTCAGTAGAGGAGAGAGAGCCAACCCTCCCCTTCACCACCACCTCGCGCCCTGCGCTTAATTCTCTGCAGCCGCGAAAATGTAATTATCCGGGAACGAGCGCTTAGGCCCCCCCTCAACTCGATGACATTCGACCCGCCAACAGGATAATTCAAAACCCAATACTTCTCTGGGCAAATTGACGGGTGGAGGTAGCGTCCACTTTTTTTTTAACAATGCTCGCAAAACCGTATCAGAAAATGCTTGCTTCCTGGCGCGATGACGCGCTAAAATATTTATCATAGTTAGCGGGATTATTTCCGTACTGCTTAAAACTTCAATACAAGCGTAAACATTATTTTAAATGTATAAATATTTACGACTAGTTAAATTTTGCAAATAATTCAGCATATGAATATGCCCAATCTCCAGTTGTCATTACATAAATTTAATGATAACTGAAATACTGTAAACGCGTAAAGATGTTTAAACAGTTTCAAAGAAAAATTGGACGTCATTTCCAAATGATCCCCTTAAAACATGGATTTATAGATAAATATATTTAGAAGTCGATGAAATGGCAGAATATTTGAGGCTGAAGTTTTATTCACAGTTCCCGGTCTTCTAAAACAGCTATAAATTTCAAAGGGAATTTAATCTAAAGGGAGCCCTCGACAATTAATATCGTTAAGGACGGGGGAGGCGGAGGATGTTATTTGGGCCGGCCTATCTGCACGGTGGTCACGTACCCTCAGGTCGGGAGGCAGGATTCCTCCCTCCCCTACCGATATTTAGAAATTGATTTTTGATTTCCCGCCGCGCATTGCTTTACAAGTAGCCTTGCTATAGGGCGGTGGAATGGGACGTGGGGGAGGGGGGTTAGCAGAAATCAAAGAGGATATTTCGCGAAGTTTGTTCGGGCGCGAGGGACCAGGGACGAATGAGGGAGGAACCCGCTTCCAGGAACACTGATCCTGACGGCTCCGGCGATATTGCGTTTTCTTCATATATATCCCAACTACACCCTGCCCCGCACCCCCACCGCTACATCACATCACACCCGGCCCGTCCAACTCTATAACACGGCCGAGAACAGGTTTTCGACTGGGAAGAAAAAAAATTGTCCCACGGTTTCATCTTTTTTTTTATTGCCTGACGGCCTGACGGAATTGAATATTGCATTCAATTGTAGACCTCCGTCTTTAATTGTTTATCTCAAGTCCAGTGACTTGTATATAATACGGATTGCCTTTATAGGTAATAATCAAGAAAAGTATTTAAAAGACTCACTAGGAACGAGATTTGATAATTAACATTTCTTAATTTTATGTTCTATTCCAGACGAATTAAATATTATAATCAATCTGATCCGATGTATAAGAATATTGTATTTATATATTTTGTTATTTCACCAATATGTTATACCGATAATGGTTACATTAGCTCGGGATGATACAGGATGTTTATTTAAATCACAGATTGCAACGAAAAACTAAATATTATATAATCTAATTGTAGGAGGACGGCGGGATAACGTCGCAGTGTAATTTTCCGTGTAATCTTTCCCTTGGTTGTAGGAAGAAGAAAAGGGGGCGGGGAGATTTCGAATCGAAAGGGCTCTATTTCTTTAAGTACGAAGAGGGCCGCTTAGCTCTTAAGACCTTTGCAGAAAGGATTTTCCCTCGGATTGGGAATCTCCGGGCCGAACGTCCGATAACAGCGAACGACTTATACATCTTCACGCAACTAACCAACGAGAGGAAAAAAACAACTCGACCGGTTCCACATGTTGAAAGATGGAAACGGGGTATATACATAGATACCCTACAGTAATAATATATTCATCCATATGTAATAGTATTTCTGCAGATTATAGAATTTTTAAGTAATATCAATAATTCTTGTAAATCATAAGAAATGACTCTGTTATATTAGTACATTTATTTTTTGTAATAATGCTTACATAGCGGAATTAGCTAGTAGGCAGTTAGGCGCTTCAGATGAAGCCGTTGCTGTTCACGCGATATCTTCCTAAACCTGGATCTGATGGCGGACATATGGGGTGCATGCTACTGACGATAGCGAGAAGCCGAAACCGGTCTCACATAGATCCGAATCAGGGCCACAAGACCGAGAATCCCCTAATCCGTTCTTGGGGATTCGCGAAGCCACCGCAACAGGTATAAATGAAATTTATATTATCGCAAGACACATATATTAGGGAATATCAATTGCCTTGCGAGTTGTAGTTGGTTGTAATGGGTAAAAAAAGGGTAAAACATAGTTTCAAACGACTATTTTCGGTCTTCTCTTTGTTCGGCGGGTGCCGGGTAGACCGTGGAGCGAGCTGCACTCGTTTATCCTGATTAGGACAATTAATCATACCCAGACCGATTAATTTGTCCGCGACCTACTCGCCTCCAGCAATCGGTGTTTTATCTTGGAGTAATTTATTGCCTCGCCCATCATTACGGTGCATATATCATGGAGTCTACCGGTGGAAAAATCCCTTTCCTCTATTTACCTGGGACAATCGCTGCAAAAATGAAATGACAAGGAAGAGGACACTCCAATATTTTTCTCGAGTAATTACACTACCGGTGAATCATTGAGTTAATTTATTTTTTAGATAGTGTGGAAATCAAGTGGTAATTTCCTCCTAAAGCGGCGCTAGGGAGTTTCAGTAAGGCGATGCGAGGAGAGCTGTCGAATCAACGGATTGGAGTGATGGGATAGTTTTGAATGTAAGCTGCAAATTCATTAACGAACGGGATTTTAAAATCGAAATTGATCGTGCGGTTAGAAACATAGGGATGGGGCGTGAACGATTTTACGTAAGTATTATAAATTGCAAAGCTTGAATACATATTATGGAATCCGGATAAAAAATTTCTCCTAACTCATAGCACCTCATTTTTAATGTACGTTTGAGTCGTGAAACTTAAAGAACTTATCGATGAATAAACCTTTGTTAATTACCTGACCTGACGACTATAGATACCGAAAGTCTTCATGAAAATAAGTCTTATTTTAATTATCCCGAGAGAGAGAGAGAGAGAGAGAGAGAGAGAGAGAGAGAGAGAGAGAGAGAGAGAGAGAGAGAGAGAGAGAGAGAGAGAGAGAGAGAGAGAGAGAGAGAGAGGGGGAAAGAGGGGGACCGTGACTGAAATAAGAACAATTGAAGAAGGGGTCAGACCCAGCTGCCGCCTTTCATTAGTTCTCCGAACATTCCCAATATATCCCCGGCTATTATTAGGCACATATGTCGCTTGTTATGAATCTAGCTGGCCAATACGAATTGGGATCACGGTACGGTTCAGCCGAGAGCCCAGAGATAACTCGAAGAGATATTATTCGAAGGAAATGTAATATTTCGCTTGAAAGTTAACAAATACTGATTAAATAGTTTCTGTAATATGAAAACTGAATTAATTTGCAATGCTGTACTCCCCCATTTTTCAGTTTTTCCGCGCAAATTCGCAAAATATTATTTTCAATACTACAACCCCTGATCCTCTTTATTAAAATTGCTTTATCCGATTTTATATCGAAACCAAATCTGCATTCCTTTTAGTTTTCTTTACTTTGTGCCCTGTTCCTTTAAATAAGCATTGAGGCTGATTTACTGTTGAAGTTGGTACCGAAAAAACCTCCTTTCCGCGAATGACCGCAGGGCTAAGATGATAGCGACTGTAATAAGAAAGATGAAAAGCAGTTCAATGTCGGGACTGTCATATTTCATTATTTATGGCGCAATTCCAGACTCGACTTCGCTTGCGTTTTTTTCATTCGGAGTCTCAATACCGCATAACGGGAATTAACACTACATTATTATTATCAACAGGGAAATAATCTTATATCAAATAGAATATTTTAATTACTTAATTATTTTACCTGCTATACCTATTAATACCTGTTTTGTGGTCTGCGACGGGTTGAAATAACGTAGATTTCGCATTCTTCCTCTCGCTGGATTGGTCTTTGCTAGGCCGATTTCGGCTGCTCGCCGTCTTCAGTAGCGGCGTGAGCAGTAAAAAATATGGGCTGATTTGGTAGAATCATTAACGACAAGGTGAGAAATTATAGAATAATATCTTTCCTGCTTCATATATTCCGATTTCTTATTTCGCGCCACCAGAATAATTATGTATATCAGTTCATTTTTAACAATTTTCTTAAACATTCATAATGAAGTTAATTTCCTTTGATCTTATCAGATGTTCTTCCATGACGGAATCGAATTTTGCCAACAGCCCTACTAATTGCAGTTAATTAACTGTGTTGCTTTCAAGAAATATGTCTGGCGAAGTTCTAAATAGGAGACATTAACGACAGAGAAATTCAAATACGGAATTCATACTTTCTGCGCTGAAACTGCAATGTATAATTACTAGAAACAATTTTCTTGAATTAGATCCATTTTAATCAAACTGTATTGATGAGTTCTTTAACGGCTTGCCTTAAATTTCATTATAATAATTCAGAGTACTACTGAGTTTTTAGTACAGGGATAAACAAGCCATATTCTATTAGTCTCCTCTCCATTCCTCAGCTTCAATGATTACGCTAGGAGATTTTCAGGGAGTCTCTGTAGGAATGCATTTCACGAAGGGTGTCTTTAAAATGAGGGGTGTTTCTAAAAACTGCTCAGTTTCCCTTTTCGCTTTTTATAGCCACATTTCTAGAACATAGCTATATACGAATCTGATTTTCCTCGGCTGCCGACACAACGGAATTTTTCGAATATTTTCGACTCAACCCCTCCGCCCCCGCATCCACGGCTCTCTTGTATGGGCGTACAGAGAAAACAAGGAAAGAACAAGTTGACTACACAATATTATTTGCAGATGTATGTATCATCCATTGTATGTTATCTTAGTTGTCATTATTGAATAAAATAACTCGTCATTGTTGAACCTCGTTTTTTGTTTCTCTATTGTTGAACCTGCCAATAATGTTTGTTTCTATGACGATTACACCCCGCGTTAATTGTACCACGGAATTAAGGTAACGAACATTTTTTCATCGGATTACAAATGTCCGCTTATCTAACTCGGTAACTGCCTGGAAATTAGTCTGTAATCCTATCTGTACAATTATAACGATAGTTAAAAGTAAAAACCCGCCGCTGTGGCATAAAAAAAGAAGAAGAAGAAGCGAGTTTAAAAACTAAAGTATGTCCCGTTGGTGACCTCCAGGGGGCGCCAGATTAGTACAATAAAGCAAACCTTTATCACCGGCGGTCGACTGATAAAATCCGGCAACTGCCCCCCTGCCCCTGCCCCTGCCCCTGCCCCTGCCCCTGCCCCTGCCCCTGCCCCAGGAACAATGCTCCCGCCCACCGAAACTTTGCCCTACCGCAACCCTCATTTTTTCCCCGCTTTTAACTCTCCTCGTTATTTGTTCTTTTTTTCTGGTGTTAATTGTCGCCACCCGAATATACGGCTGACTGTAATCTAAATATGGCCGCCGGGCGGATCTGAAGATTACCGACCTCCGTGACTGAATTCGCTTATATCAATTAGCGCAAAAACATCACCCTCGCGGCCTCAATATAAATGAATATATCGACTGTTGTGTAAGCCCATATATTGCTATAAAATTTTACCACGAAGCATAATAAATATGACATTATGACTCGGTTAAATATGCCAGTTAATATGATAGCGGGCGGCCAATAGCACAGTACATATATTAAAATTCGTGCCTTCCCATATTGTAGTGACGATACCATACAAGCGTTGAATTACAAAAATGAGTGTTGTTTCTAACAGCTAATATCTATTTTTTACATTCGTGAAGTTTCTGAAATGATTCCCAAGTGGAAAGTTCACACGATATGAACTGCAAAAGGCCTGTAAGACGCACCTACCCCCCTTGTACGTGCGATGAACATATATTGCACATTATACGGTAAACTGCCGCTGCTATTCCCCTTAGTCCCGGCCACCGTTTTACGAAACCCCCTCAGCGAAATTGATACAGAATATCGACGATAAAATCCGATCAAGCCATCGTCTCAGCCATCCAATTCTCCATATTTCAAGTGTATTAAGGAAAACACGTAGCTGTATTGAATCTGTGAATTTGAAACTTCGATCTAACAACCGTCTCCCAATTACCTTGTATAGAGTTCTCTTCGCATTTGTGCGTAACTAGTTCAAGTGGAGATCTATTACATGAGAATTATGTTACCGTACTGTATATTTTGATTCGATGCGTCGTATTATGCAAACAACAACCCACTTCTTGTGCCCGTTTCACCAATTAGTCACAAATGGCGATCAGCCAGCATTTTAGTTTCGACTGTGAAATCTGTTTCATTTAATTTTTTTAAAAGCCCCCTTCGAGGTCCGCGTGATTTAATTTATATAAATATAGAATTAATTTATTTCGCTCAGATCGAGATTCGCGTTTTTAAAAAACGGAGGAAATTAAACGATAACAGACTTTTAATAACTCTAAGAACTTTACAAAAGCTATTCACAGGTAGAACCTAGCTGACAATGCTCACCGCCGGCATATTGTTCAAAACAAAGGGTTCGGTTGAATCTCATGGCCCGTGTTTTGTTTACCTTCCTTAAACAAAAGAACTCTTTAAAGTCATTTGTTTAGAATTCCACCGGTCCCCTCGTAACTTATATATGTATATATGTGTAAATATATATATTTATATATGTAATAAATTATTTACGCCAAACTGACTGCATTAGTTCCTTACCTCCTCAGCGAATTTCGCTCTCGTGAGCTCGTTGGTAATCTTTGGATCTGTCCACTCTGCCGTGTCCGTCTGCAATATATCTACATCAGTGTAATGTCGGGCGATCGGAAAACCGTCCTAATAGAGGACGGGGGTTAGGGTTGGGGTGCTGGGGGTGGCCGGGGCGTCATTTTTTTACTTAAATACCCGCCCCCTTCTCTCAGGCGAGCGTCGGACGCCGACGTTTGTAAATGATTAATAGCGCGGAGTCACACAGTACACTGCAAGGGGTAGGGCTGTTGTTTGGGGGCCGCTGCTGGAGGTTGGCAACTTTCCAGAACCGAGACGTCTGGGAGTCCGGGCCGCCTGAAAATCATTATTCGGTATTAATGTTAACGCCCTGGGCTCTCTACAACTCCTGCTCCCGCTCCTCCCTCTCCTCTCCCTCTCCCTCTCCCTCTCCCTCTCCCTCTCCCTCTCCCTCTTCTCTCACTCTCACTCTCGCTCCCCTTTCCCCGGTTTTCAGTTACGCCACAGAAATAAAACAAAAAACAAGGGTAAAAAACCGCTCAAGCCGCCGGGCGGAATTGACGGTGTTCGGCCCCTCTTTTCGGATAGCCGCCGTATCGGGGTCAATCGGGCTCAAACATTACGACATTTTTTCAAAGTCCTCACAGAGTTGCAATTCAGCAAGGGAAAGGGCTCCAGTTTTTCATTTTTTGTTCACCCGACCGGTTAGGTCCGCGTTTTGTACGGCTTCACGAACCACTGCCCTCAACCCGCCGACGACAACTTTGAGTGGACGATAATAACTCCGTTATTTGAATTTGAAAATTTGAATTAATTACGCGTGAAAGAGAGGAATCGATCGGATGTGATATTTCTTATTTAATGTTTGAATTGCGCTTCCACTAAATCTGCGGTTAGAAACAGAAAATTTCAAGAATTATGACATACAACATTATTTCTCCTAGTTGTACATGTTTTTTATAGGCAGCAACGCTTTTCTATTTTACAATATGTGACAAAGTTACATTTGTTTTTTCTTACTACCAATGATTAGTTCTTGCAAAGAATTAAGATTAAGAGTAAGGCCGGCGTTACGTATAGGCAAGCCATCGTGACCATGTAGCCCGCCACTCCACATTTATGGGGCGGCCCTGAAATTTTAGAAGAAACAAAATTCCGATTTCGGAAACGGTAGTAACGTGTAAAAACGATTAAAAGAATAGTCAATACATGAAATGTGAATACCGAGGGCCAGGTGATGTGGCATATCAGTGTTTTTTACTTATCACTTGACTACTGCTTGACCACTACCCATGCTTAACGTAAGGACTCCTGCTGAGGCCCCTGAAAAATACATTAAAAATTTAATTTAAAAAACATCTTCATAGAAACAACGTTGTACTTATAGTGGAAGGATTATTTCGAGGAAATACTTGCATAATATATATTTAACGGGTGAAGGAGGGGACGCTACCGTGGCTTATCGCCCTTACAAAAGTTTACCCTCCGCAGACATAAAAGCCACGATTTATATATATAAGCCGGTAATCGCAACGGTTACTGTCGTCTCCGAAATAGAGATGGTACACTTAGACAAAATATATATTTTTCCCATATATAATAAGAAATAAGACTCGAACTTGGCTCGGGGCCCCTCCAAGATAAGCCTTACCTTCTAGAGGTCAGTTTTCAAAAATATTTCTGCGAATAGTGATCTAATCCCGTACGTTCTTAAGATTATATTCAAACAGGCCGTGGAATAGAACTACCTTTGTTACAACAATGCATTCAATACTCATACTATTCTCGTAATATGCAAATTTATCCCCGATCCAGTATTTTTTCCTAGCCAAATTTATAATTGATGAACAGAAACGGGCTGGCAAAATACTTGGCGATAAATATCAATTTCCAATTTACTTGGTTTTACCGGCATTAAGCTCACTTTAAATCCGGGCTTAATTTATCTCTCGGCCGAATTCACTCTGAACATCCATACACGGGTATTTTATACTGACAGTGTTAAACGAACTGGCACTGCTAACGGATTTAATGTAGCCACACAAATAGCCGGTGATTAGAAAATTATCCCACCACCCCCCCTAACGGGTACTTAGCTGGTTGTTACTGTAATTATGTCGAATAACAATGCGGTCACTGCGGTAGGCAGAAGTAAATTAATATATCACTCGTTCGGTAATAATCTGGATCGATTACGGTTTCATCGGCAGCCGTACCGGAACCAAACACGCGGGTGCTTCAAATGGCAACACATGACACGCTACCCCGAACCCTCGCTGACCGACCAAGAAAGCCTTAATTAATTTGGACAATAAAAAAAAGAATGAAATAGGCGGGCATTAATTATGAACCCGTTCATACCATACTATTCCCATATATATTTTGGAACGAATACCTACGAATTTACCGGTAATTTAACGGCATTCCAGACGGTTCTTGCGTGTATTCATTGGTCGGATGTGTCGACTAGGCTTTTGGATTGTGGACAGCGGTGGGTAATAACTGGGTCAGCTATGGTTGAACTCGAACAAGTAACAAACGGCAGAATAGAAGTAGATATGGGCATGTGGCCGGCACTCTGGCTGGTCTGCCACCGGAATAGCTGGTATCTCTAATTGTGCGGTGAAAGTTTGGGCAGTGCCCCCTGCCGGCAGAGTTGCCAACAGCGGCCCACAGAAATGCCAAGGCGACCCCCAACCAACTGGATCAAGGTCCGACCGAGCGTTGAACCGTTTAGAAATTAATTTTCAGCCTCTAAGCCCCCGCCCATCGCGGACCGGTCCAGGAGGCTTTTTGGACCCGCAGTCGCCCATTCACGGTCTGCGCTCGGTACGCTGCGCTTCAACAGTTCCTCTCCATCGGCCCGCGAAACACTTTCACACCGTCCAATAATCAATCGGCCACATTATTTCGCCGATTAATAATTTTATCAGACGTTATTCTATTGTTCAACGCGTTGTAGAAATAACAGTAATATCTTCTCAACTCTCCTTAACTAATCCACGACAGCGTAAATGCCGTTCTCTGTGGTAGAAAATAACTGCACGCTCTTTCACGGAATCTGTAAATCTATTTCCCCTGTTCTTACTTTTAAGGAATGCTTTCTAACGGGTATTCTCAAATCACAAGAACCGCCTGTGATTAATTGTCTAATTGATACTTAGTGAATGAAGCATTCATGTTTTTGAGCGTGCATCGGGTTTGTTTTTGTTTTCAATAATTTTTTCACTTTTTTTTTAAAAGGAGAAATGGGTAAAACGTAGAGGAGAAAATACTAGACGGGAAATAGAAAGACCGCATCTAGAATTTGAATTCGAATAAAGCCGGAACTTGAGAGCTGAATGAAGGCGTCCGGGTAAAAACTAAAATGATTTTTATGAAGTGCAGAGCGTTTATGACCTTGTTCTTCAACGGGGCGCGGTTGAATGAGGCGGGCGAGGAGACGATCATTCAGAATAGCAGAATAGAGAAACGCAAGCGGCTTATTTCAACTGATGACATTACGATGTTAAATATCGTGAAAGCATCCGGCTATGAAGGTAGTAATTCGATTGGGGCAGCTCAATTCAGTACTTCTAAGAGAACTGACACAATTATTTGGACTACTTCTGGAGGAAAACTCGTTCCAATTCAGGGGAAGGTCGGCGACAAAGAAAAACTTTTTAATCCACTCAAGGACTGTTCATATTATGGCTATACTATTACGCCATTACCCTTCTTCTCAGGAGATGAATTAATTCGTAAATTCAGAAATAGAACAGCATTTCTTTTTATACTGAAATAAAAAAACTATCGCTCATGGGAAAGTAGTTCATAAACATGCGTTCATCGCTGTTTACTAAGTTTTTAGCGAAACACGATACTACTAGTTTATATTTAAAATAAGTTACAAGTATTTTTTTACAATATTTACTGTTGTATCTTCTCTTACTTCCAGCAAATAATAAGAAAAGTTTCTGTGTGTGAATGGACTTATACAATCGGGATATTTCTTGCATAACCAGCGTTTGCTATTCACTTCATGACACGGAATACCACTGGCAATGGCAAGAATCCGCAATCGGTCTAAAATATCCCAAAGAAGGGAGAAAGGAAAAACAATTACAGGCCGTAACGGACTTCCAGGAAACTTTTCTTATATACAAAGAGGGAATGTTGTACTGTCCAATGTTCGTCCGTAATAGGAAGCTAAGTTTCTCTAAACCAGTGGGCCGGGGGGGGGGAGAAGCGGGAGATGGGGCGTGAACTGGGATGGCCCCCTTCTCATTAGGATAAAGGTTGTCACGTGTCCGGGCGGGCAGAACGTCCATTTATAACGGAGTTGTGTCAAGTGCATGGCCACAGCCCGTTTTGCACACGGTTTATCAGCTCGGGTAAAAGAGAATACTCCGCAAACACATTGTGTTCAACGACATGACCAGTTTACGGGAAAGGGTAAGTAAAATACCAGAGGTAAGTTATCCATCCACCATCCACTTTACTAACCTCGAGATTACGTTCAAGAACCAACCGATTATTTAAAATTACGTTATAACTTTTGTTAAACAATAACTTTAGTTTGTTCTGTATTTTTTCGCTTCCAGAAAAGGAACTATTTGGGAAACGAATGTTCTGCACTCTGAGTGTTAGAAATTTCCTGATAACATATAAGGCTTAATTTTAAACCTAGCTATTATTATTACGAAAGTTACTACTTTCTTTTTAATCAATCCATTAAATCCTTTACCAGCAGAATCTCTAAAAACGTTACTTGTAAAATACTTTGTAGAGTAAGAATGGCGAAAATGAATTTGCCATTGCCTTAAAGAGATGACCGAAAAGGGAGATTTGGATGGCGATCGGAGGTTGGGTGTGGTGAGGGCTCTTTCTGGTTGCGGTATTGGGTCTCTGGTAGCAAGCAATTCACTTCTATCGGCTCCTCTGACTTTTACCGATAAAGGCTCACTCGAACTGCCAGTTCGGTCCACCTCAACTTCTTCTCGGCGAGAAGAATACTGGTCTATACTAGTCAGAAATAAATGCCATACCTGACGGTCAAGCGGCCTCCTTATTGTTATGAATTACAAAATATTCAGCACTAATATACAACGAATAATATTCTTATAGAGGTAGTCTGGCTGTATGAGAGTATAACTCTCACTGTTCCATTGTTCATTGGGTCTATGTTGCCCATAGACCACACTGACTTCTAAATTTGGAGTCTATGTGTTACACGTTATATTTTTAAACTCGGGGGTTACAATTAAATAGACAAAATATATTGAAAATAATTTTATTTTATATATTTTCGAAATGAGGCTTTGAGTCGTCTCTTACAATTCTCACGCGAATGTAAGATATATGGCACTGAATAATAAATTATATAATATGACTATATAATTCTAACAGATATATAATGTATAAATGACGATGGACACACGTGCATGAACATGTATGATGTGACAACGTATTTTATATAATGACTGTAAAAATTTCTTGTATATATATATAAACGCGTCAAACGGAGGACGCCTCATCAACTGACGAGTCGGTAACTTTCCACATCGCTCTAACGATTATTTACCACGCGTGGGCGGCGATGGCGGGGGCGGCGTGAGTGGAGTAAGTGGTAGTGGTGGTGACGGCGGGGGCGGCATAGGAGTAGTGGCTACCGTAGGCGGCGTAGGAAGAGTAGGCGGGAGCGGCGGCCAAGGTCCTGATGGCGGGGGCGGCATAAGTGGTGGCGATGGCGGGAGCGGCGGCCACAGTCTTAACGGCGGCGACGGCGGGGGCGGCGTAGGTGGTGGTGATGGCGGGAGCAGCAGCCCTGTAGGAGGCGGCGTAGGTCAGAGCGGGGGCGGCAGCCCTGTAGGAGGCGGCGTAGGTCAGAGCGGGGCGGCAGCCCTGTAGGAGGCGGCGTAGGTCAGAGCGGGAGCGGCAGCCACAGTCCTGATGGCAGGGGCGGCGTAGGAGATGGCGGGGCGGCGTGTACCCCAAGGGCGGAGCGGCGTAAGAGATGGCGGAGCGGCGGCCACAGTCCTGATGGCGGGGGCGGCATAAGAGATGGCGGGGCAGCGGCGATGGTCCTGACGGCCGCAACGGCGGGGCGGCGTAGGTGGTGGCGATGGCGGGGCGGCGGCCACAGTCCTGATGGCGGGGGCGGCGTAAGAGATGGCGGGAGCGGCGTGCACGGCCCTATAGGCGGGGGCGGCGTAGGTGGTGGCGATGGCGGGAGCGGCCGCTACAGTCCTGATGGCGGGGGCGGCGTAGGAGATGGCGGGAGCGGCGTGCACGGCCCTATAGGCGGGGGCGGCGTAGGTGGTGGCGATGGCGGGAGCGGCCGCTACAGTCCTGATGGCGGGGGCGGCGTAGGAGATGGCGGGGGCGGCGGCGATGGTCTTGACGGCCGCTACGGCGGAGCGGCGTAGGTGGTGGCGATGGCGGGGCGGCGGCCACAGTCCTGATGGCGGAGCGGCATAAGAGAGCCGGCGCGGGCGGCGTATCCAGCTCCGTAGCCGTAGCTAGAGTAAGAGGCCAAGGCGGGGCGGCGTAAAGAGGGCGGGGCGGCAGCTACGGTCCTGACAGCGGGGGCAGAGTAGGCGACGCTGAGGGGAGTAGCGTGGGCGGCGTAGGTGGCTACGGCGGGGGCGGCGTGTGCGTAGGTGGCTACAGCGGGGGCGGCGTGGGCGTAGGTGGCTACGGCGGGGCGGCGTGGGCGTAGGTGGCTACGGCCGGGGCGGCGTGGGCGTAGGTGGCTACGGCGGGGGCGGCGACGGCGAGTCCTCCGCTGGTGGCCCTGGAGACGGTGCTGGTGCTGTAGCTGTGCGCCGACTGGATGTTATTGGTGATCTGGGAGTGGGAGTCTCCGATGTATCCCTTCTGGGTAATTTCGTGGGATGATCCCAGAGATCCGTCCAAGAGACCGATGGCTCCGCTGGCCGTCTGGTAGTGAGCGGGACCGCCGGCCAGGGCGCAACCCACCAGAGCGAGGACAACTGCCAACTGAGATATAGACCAACTGTTATTAACACCACGTTCAGCATTTTTCGGTTAATTATTTTATGAAACTTGTTTGTTCCCGAGGTTACATGGATACTACCGAGAGCGGACCTAGAGGGATTCACCGTATACGAACTAATGCAAGATGAAAATATTTTTACTCTCAAAAGTAAAAAGACTCTACTCTACTTTTCGGATCAGCGAAGATAATTTTAGGTGGTATTATTAGTCTTAAGGAAATGGGACTGCTCCTATTCGAGAGTCTATTTGAAACTTTGAAATTCCATGGAAACCAACAAATAGCTCGCAGAACATATCGTTTGGAAACAGACGAATCGGGTAATGAAATCAATGCTGAAAAATTTCCATATCCGAAGTTTTTGTGGGAACATTTAGCACGTCCAAAATGAACGATGAATGATACGATGTTTTATCAGTCTACGTTATTTTTACTCGAGATATATTTCGCGGAATTAATAAAAAACAAACTAAGACCGAGAGCGGGTTGCACAAGAGAGGGCACATGTGCGCCGGTTACGCAACGCCAGACTTCAATTCATTTATTCGAGAAATCGACAACGCCCAACAAAATGTATTGCCGGTACAAAACTCGATGTGGAAGTGGAGCGCGGCCCCAGGCAACGTTATCGGGGTCGACATTCAGTCGGAGAGACCGTAAAACGGTTACCGCGTCGTAAAATCGGAGTCTGCTATTATCACGGAGTTAGACGGAAATCTATTGTACAATATTTGTACAGCCTAAAATCTATAGGCGATAGAAAACTAGAACTCGGGTGGGGCCGGGCCGCGAGTCCTGAGTCTCTAAAGCTGGACCAAACCCGGCAGTGGTACTCACCTTGAAAGCCATGACTCCTGCTGAAATTAGATCAACGATTGAAATGATACTGACTGAAGCTGAGCGGGTGCCACTTTATATACGGTTCTCGAGGGGGCACAGGTGGGGTGGGACCACTCCTCGGAGTTTAGCCTATCGCCGGCTGTGCAAGTGTGGGGTGATGTGTCGCAAGAACAGGACACCAAATGTGTCTGTGTGTGCGTGCGTGCGTGTGTGCACACGTGTCTCTGCGTGTCCGTGTCTGTGTTTCTGCTCCTTTGTGCGTGTGCAACTCCTCGACAACGACATCCCATCGCCGACCGCACCCTAACTTGGGAACACTCACCATAGTGATCTCTAACTATTAAATATCGGTTAATTAATTGTCGCGGATAATGGATGTATGTAATGGTGTGTATTATATTATTATATAGTCAAACATAGAACAACGGACTTCTTAAATATAATTCGTTACAATCGAATTTTAAAATTATTAACTCGGTTTAGTATTATGTTAAAAAGGAATAGAATTTAACACCTACAGAGGGGTAAATGATAGGGTTTAGCATTTAACAGTCGTTCGGATGCGCCGGTGCGGGTCCATATCGAAATTTTATTACTGGAAACGCGATTTTCCGTCCAATAGGGCAATTGGTCGGATTCGAGTCAGAGGGAATTGAAAATTGTCAGTCTCCCTCACCCACCCTGCCACCCCTAATTCCCGTATTTATATTCAAAAGGAATAAACCGCTGCCCTTAATGTACCGCGGCCACTGCCACGACGGTTCCCGTCTACTCGGCGTTGTGGAGGATTCGGCCGCTGCAACAGGACCTTTTCCTACTTTATGTCCCTATATTATTCAAAGTTATCCATAATATTTCTTCGAAATCCCAATTCCAATTTAAATTTATTATTATGGATAAAAACTAACGATATGGGAGAATGAATAGTCGAATTGATGGAATTCTACGAACGACAAATATATCCGGAAGACCGAACAAATACTCGAAAGAATTGGACGAAAAATTCGAGGCTACTGAAGATCCCTTAGGAGATGTTCCGAAATTTCATAATTATGCGTTTAAATAGTTCGAATCTCCATAATTAAGATGATATCGATTATCAATTAAGATCAAAGCTAGATTACATTTTTATAGATTAGTTGGTGGCGACAGATGCAGATTGGAAAGCAGGCAGTGGAAAGGTGAAAACTAAGAACGGTAAATCCAGGGAAACATCTGGTTATGCAGAAACTTTAATATTCTACTAGGTTTATATGCTTCTACGTTTGGGTCGATATATGCAAACTAATTATGCTGGATAATATGAGTCGAGTTTTTATGCTCATCTTAGAGAATGGCAATGCAAATAATTGATCTTATAAGATATAAAAAAACCTAATACTGGGTATTAAAATATATTTAGTATAAAATATTATATGCGGCTATATATTAAAAAAAGTTTGAGATATATTGGTACGCTGGGCGTATCCCAGCAGACTTTACCCGCGAGTGCGTATGCCCCGCTAATCCAATGTGCACGGGCGTTGCACACGTTAATTCCATTATTTGAATGCTTAATTAAGCTCGGTTCCGGTCATCTCCTGACATATTGGCGTTCATTTTAATGCTGATGAAGTTATGTCGCCCTCCATTCCCCGTTTTTACCGCAATACGTAACGTCGACCGGGATTACTAAATCCCGATTAATATTTGGCAAATCGGTTTATCCGAGCATAATCTTGTCCTTTCAAAGTGCCAATCAAAATGCTATAATGCGCCAATAGAGCGTAAATTAATTGTAATATAATTAATCCCTATCTACTTTTATCGGAGTCCCGTACAGCCAAAACATTAAAGCGGTATTCCAATTAGCCGTTTTAATTATTTGATTAAGGGAGTGCAGAGGGAATTATTATTTCACTTACTCACAACGCATTATATTTACACATTCTTGGGAACTGATGGTTTGTAAAGATTTAGGATATACACGTGAGGGGTTAGTTGATTTCATTCTGTGTAATTAAACAATGGTTAATGGTTGTAATGGTAACATTCGAGACAATTCACACTGTTAAGAATTCAGTGAATAATGATAATAATAATGAGAGAGAGAGAGAATAATGAAGCGTAAAAATTGTATAGTAGTAAGCATTGCGCTACCGATTTAGATTAATAAAATTCTTAATGGGAAATGTATGGAAAATGATTTCACATCATGTCCACATAGCTATAAGCAAATTAGCAGATGATGTTATCCATCTAAATGGATTATTTTGAAATTCTAAAATTTTAGTTATTAATTTTCCTTTCTGCTCTAAACATTCAACTAGAAAAAAGTGTATACTAGATCACGATTGATAAACGTATCCTGTATATAGTGTGTTATGCTTTCATGACACGGTCCTTAAACGTCGGTGGCCTATAATCCTTTACAACATGAGTGGTAGAATAACGTGAATTCTTATTTAATTTGTACGTCAAACTGACATCATTTTTATAATCTAATTGTATCGCTTTTGTACACCTAATGATTGAGGAGGAATCGATATTTCATGAAGTGTATCTGTACAGTTGAGTATCGCAGGGCGCACAGGAGGAAAGTAAACAGCCTTAATTAATGGCGACAGTGATTAAAGCAGCCTAGACGATGGAACTTGGAGGGATGATTATGTGGACGAGGGTGGTGAAGACGGAGCAAAGTTGGCGAAGTTAAGCCCGCCGATGGCAATTGCGTGTCATCCGGGGGCCACCTCCTTCTGCCAGCTTCCTCCCGTCATCAGTAGACGAAAACGGCTGGGGGGGAGGTTTAAAAGGGCAAATATTTGAATTAATTTTTTCTGGCGTTACACATAATTGTGTGAAGTAATATGTGAGAAAATCTGTCTGGAATTCAATAATCAAAGTTAAAATCTTTCGACGGATTCTAGAATTTTTAAGCGTACAGACTTAATGTTGAATAATAATTTTGTATAATGCCTTCCAATTTGCATAATAATGAATAATGTTAATGCGGACACTTCAATCTGCGCTTCCGCACTACCCAAAATACCTTCTTGGGTAGGTCACAGAGTCATTGACTCATCACTTGTTGAGTAAATTTCAAATATCTAACTTGGATTAAATATAAGGTATAAGATGTTCACTGAGGCTAGAGCGGAACTTTTTAATCACTTTTTTAGCATTAAACACTCCAGTCTCACTAAGGATTCTCTAACGACTCTCTCAAGGACTTAATGGCCGTTTAATACTCCCACTTCAAAAGTTCAAATGAAAGTCTCTATTCATTAAATCTATACATAATATTTCTAAAGAGGTTATTATGATATTCATAAGAAACTAACAGTGTAAAATTTACTTAACTTAAAAATTGCTCTATAATATTTTCCATAAATGCTTCTGTTCCATCATCATTAAAACTAATAAGACAAGAAAGGACCTAACGTAGAAAATCTCATCCGTACATTTCTTGCGACAGCTAATTCTGTTAACGTCTAATTTACCCTACTAATTTTACCCTACTAATTTACCCTTACTAATTTTCCGATGACTGAGTGCACCACGATGCACAACCTTGAATGAAGAAAATCGCGACCATGTGTCGTCTGTCAGCGAGTTTATTTTTTTCGTTATAATAAAAACTAATTTCTAATTTAAAATGGAAATTGATACTGTTGCGAAAGACCGTGAGCCGATTTGTTGTGGAATAGGCAATTTAAAGTCGGACTGTGGGCCCGAGGGCCGGCCCTCGATTTCGACACCGGTCGAAATTAAATGCAAAGTGTTGGTTCGAGTCGGTTTTATTTCTGGGCTGGACTGCGTAGAGTGGCGGGGGCACCGTCCAGTGGACACAGCCGGCAAAAGTATGCAAACGAGAATTCCCCAGACTGACCAACGCAGGTGGATTAATCACTATTCCATCAGTATTAATTAACTCCCTGTTTATTCGCCGTTTTTACATTTGAAGACAAGTTTTCCGATGTTTGAAAATTGGTCGGGAATAAATCTAGAAAATATTCATCGTATAGAAATGGTATAAAATTTCATCGTATAAAATCTATAGCGGTTTTACCACTATGTACGCAGTGAAATCTTGGAAAATTATCGCCAGTGTGAAAATTTGTTATCTCTCCTTGATTTACACTGAGGCTATAGTGGACGTCAGAACAGTGGGCTTTACGCCACGAGATGAGGATTTATCTGTTACAGAACAAATTCTCAATCAGAACGAAAGGCCGCATCAGTCGTCTAGTTTCCGTCAGCTTCAAGGATTTTGCTGCATCATTGGTTGGTTCTTACAGTTTAAAGGGGCAATAAAATAATGAGATTTATCTTGCTAACATTTCTTGTAAAAAAATGGATGTTGGATTGCGCCAGGTTGCAGTGGATAACAGACGCCAGGTTGCACTGTTCTCAATGTCGATTCGTTTCAGTGATAATTCATTCAACACACACACACACACACACACACACACACACACACACACACACACACATATGCACAACGCAACCGGAATCTACCGGGTCGGGACGAGGAAAAACGAAATATTCGTGCCGCGTTCGATGAATTTAAGATCGGCATTCGTTACACCTGTAACATGTACCAGGCGGGCCGGATACGGGAAGCCTCTCTATATTGATGAAGCCCGACCGAACCTACATATCAGGTTCATCAATTTCCCACATCCACAGGCTACAGACTTTAAAAATGTTATAAAGAAAATAAATAATCGTATAAAAAATTATAAAATTTAAGCAACATATTAAGCGACATGTCGGAATAAAACCGAGACAAGCCCCTCCGAGACAGCTCTTACCGATTGAACTGGACCCCAATTTCTGCCAATCAAGCTCCTCCACAGAGTTTGAAGAGCAAATAAATCACAACTCCAAGATTAATTGGATTTTTTACGGCCAGGTCTTCTAACCTATCTTCTGTCAGTCCAGACATACAGGAGAAGAGAAAGAAAATCGTAAGGTATCACACTGACTAGTTCATCCCATAAACGTATTATATATATATATATATATATATATATATATATATATATATATATATATATATGTCCGTTAGTCATGTTAGAATGAATGAACTTAGTGGTGCATAAATAGAGAAATATACTGGCCATATTCAGTATCTATTCCGAACAGTGATGGACGGTATCCCCAGGGCCGACACACCACAATAGCCGGCTTATTAGGCCTCGCCCTCTTTGTTGGCCATTCTATTCGAAAAAACAAATTATCCGAGTTCGTTATTTCGACAGGCGTTGAGGCGGAGCCTATTAACACGATTGCGTTCGCCGAACGCCACCGTCCACAATGAGTATTGTCCACGACAATCATAAATGCTGACAAATTGGAACCGCACAGTGAACGCGGGGGCGGTTTATTGGCTATATATAACGTTTCTTGAGGCTGAAATGAACTAACAATTATGTCCATTATACTTCTTTTAATAGGTATTCATTCCGGATTGCAGGAATGATCTTACCTGCAAAGTACTGAATACGATACAACTTCCGCAGAAATTACAACATTACTGTTAATTCCCCAGTTGAAAAATGCGCTGCAAAAGAATTCAACAAACGTGTAAGTTTTCTACTTAATTTCGTTTAAATTTTTTCACCTGGAGTATAACTTCCATAATAATATTTCATAATGATCCTAAAACTGTCCATTTATTCGTCGTAATCTGCGGTGTCGATAATTCCACGTTTAATTGCACTATTGTTTTAGCAGAGTGTCATGGCAACAGGTGTCCAGACAAACGATGATATACGAACGTGCCTAAAGTATTCAGAGTGGGCGTGCGTTTGGTGGGCACCCCCCCTCACCCCCTCGAAGCATACCCATTGTTTGTTCGTGCAATGCCGCTGTCACCAGTTTCGAAAGCACTTAATGTCCGATTCAGTATTCATTAGCCGAACAGCGAATTTATATTATTCCGCCAGTCAGAATGTATCTACACATCTATTTGCGTTTGGGTGACGATACAATAAAAATATATTTTAAGTACAACCGAAATATAATTACTTGGAATAATTAAATAACATTTTATTTACCGAGTTAACTCTTCGCAATAAATAAAATACCTAAAAACACGAACCACTCGTTCGTATTTTGGTGCTACTAGGAACTAGAGGAGTATGTAATTGGAATTCCCTCCATTGAAACGAGACATCGGTGTATATCCATTAAACGCCCACTCGACTATGCAAGCCTTTAGACGTTAGATTATTATCAGGGCGATATACTGCCTTCGCCCGCTTATTTGGTACGGGACATAACCGGTTTATCGACTTCCGCCGCCGCCAGTAGTGGATGCAGTGCTAAAGCGGTTGGAAACGAATTCCATAGGAATTTATGGCTATATCCGTTGCTGATGTTCGCGAAATGTTCAACCGTGCATAGTCCCAAACATGTCAATATAGAATGGATATCGATAATCACTGGTGCGTGTATACACGTAATGTCGTTAAAATAACAATAATAAATTGTCAGTAAAATTTATTATATATCTCAGAACTATACCTCCTTCAAACATTTTTGGAAACACATAAATACTGTAGGAATGCGCAAATGTTTTCAAATATATGACATTGCATATGACATGCCTTGTGGTAGTAGAAAATAAAGTAACAGTAATATCTGTACCGATTTGATTAAATAAAACATTATGGCTTAATTCAGATTACTAATGAATGAACGACATAAAATTTATCGTTTCAATTTCGTTTACCGTTTTGCGGAAACGCGTCACAATACGGAGGGGTGGAGGGGAAATTTATCTATAAACCGAGGGTGGAAGACTAAAATGGTAATATGTATTGATTGGTAACCCAATTGTGGACCGAATTCAATCTCCGCTCGGGACACGAAAAATGTCGTACTGTCACAATACTGGGCCGGAACAATAACTGGAAACGGGATAATTTAATCTGGAATTTGGGTTTCAAACAGACCCCTTTGCAATTGAAACGTAAATGTGTTCCCGCCAATTGACATCCACTCGAACTGCTGACCCGAATTAGTTTAGGAGAAACGGACCGCGCTCCTAAATGACGGCCCAATTTGCAAAGCCCCCGTGTGAAGATAGTTCGATATCGTGTATATATATATATATATATATATATATATATATATATATATACGTATACATATGATAATGTATAGATCGAAATATATTTTACAACTGTTAATTAATATAAATTATTTTACATATTATAGGCACTTTGAATACGGACCTCGCGACGTTTTCTTTGAGCCTTTAGTCAGGAGGGCCCAATATTAATCGAAGGTGTTGAAATGTATTAAGATCTGATGTATTATGTATTTCCGATATTAAATGCATCCGAGCTGTTCGTATGAAATATTCAAGATAATTTAGCGAGTTGAATGAATAGAGTCAAATTATGAACTTCGTTACTCGGTCCGGGTTGTTCCCGGATGGTATGTATGGAATGGGAGGCGGTGGGCAGTTCATAAATAACATAACATAATAAGGTTGTCATCTGAATTCATTACCTCGTTTGTACAGAATACAGTTTTACAAATTCCGCTTGTAAATACCCAGTCCCCCAATCTCTCTACGTTCATGGATTTCAACAAGAGAGTCGGGACAACCTTTTGAACTGGATAAAGGTAACAGCGGCCAATTGTTCGCCGGGTGGAGTAATTGCATAACTTACGGGAGAGAGAATGTAAGTATGCTAGTCGGTAAGGAGTGTGGGGATAGAACCAGTCCGTAGTAGCCTGTAGCTCTGTTGGTCAGGCGCGACCCCATATTTTGACAACTTTTACTTAAGCGGCCACATATCGCAATTCCTTCTGCAATACGGCCCACGGGTTTTCCTTCTTGGAATTACGCCGACCGAAGGTAAACTTTTTCAGACTGGACTCGGGAGAATTCCGGTTAAAATTAACATTTTAAGTTCTGTGTCGACGGCCAAAGAAACTATCCATAATATGTTTCATGAAATTTCGATGGCAGTCCGACATACGCCAGTACGGGTGAATTGCCTATTTTAACGCCGTGATAGTATTACAAATTAACTGAAAATTGTAAAATATAAGCGCATTTTAATATAAGCGCCATACGATATACATATAATATTAATCTATCGGGATTACGTTTTGCGCCAATTCAGTTAGGATTATTATGTTATATTATTATATAACAATAACTATACTTCGGAAATTAGTGTGGGTGAAAACTCTCGAAAAGAAATTTAGCGTGGAAAGAAACTTTCGATTTGAATATATTATAGCTTGGATTTATATTATAAATTAGAGTCAGACTTTCGGTGGGATCGGTGGTTCGGATTTTCTCGGAAATCATCCTGGAATTGGCCCGCGGTATCTCGCCTGGCGGTTCATCGACCGCCTGTTTGTCTTTGTCCGAGTGAGGGATGAGAACGCCGTTCGGCAAGTGCCCGTCGGAAAATTCAGGTATCGACCGAACGCGTCACGCCGGGGTTGGGCCACTCTTTCATCCGGCCGGTTGGCTCCTCCGCTATACCGATCCTTTTCCTTTCAGCAGTCCGCTATTCACCGGTAGAGCACCCGAGTAGTGCCCGAAAGCTAAACACTACAACCGAGATTAAGATCCGATGGAGGCGATACATTTGTAGAGCCAATTCCTCGAATCGGCCGGGAGCCACGAACGGAATCTCCCCAATTGGTAATACGGCAAGTGTGTTCCTGTTTTTACAGCTTTACTTCCAGATTTACTTTCCCAGTAAAAGTATCGAAGCCAACCGATATTCGTCTCTCATCGACCCCGGACGGACTGTAGAAAAGCTGCGGCTAACCGCGAGTTTTCGAAAGGTTAAACCTCCGCTCTGGCCTGAAGAATGGACGGCTATAAAAAATATATCTCACTTACAATAAATCTAGAACGGGAACAAGAGTGTCATACAAAAAATATTCTTCTGAGAAGTGCATACCTACAGAAACGTACGTGATCATAGAAAAATATGTGTCAGGCGACATGTGGATAAAAATGCGAGATCCCTTACAACCGTTGCCTAAACTAGTGAAAGGCCACACTAAAAGTTTCTAAAACTCCTCAACATATTCTCATTTATCTTGTGTGAAAAGGGAATAATAATGGTCAATAATTATCGTGCCACCGTTAAGCATACTATTTTAATTTAATTTAACAGTACCCGCGTGTGCGATCGTTACCGACTCTCGGAATTCCCATCTAATTGAATTTTATTGGAACTGGTGATTATTATTCGGAACGGAATTGGAAGCCCGACTAAATAAGAGTGGGAGGATTTATCAATATGCGGTAATACTGAATGGGAAGGGACAAAAAAAATCGGCGAAAATCGGACGGACGGGTCCCGGCTTTGAAAAACCCCCGTGAATAGGGCCACCCCCCACTACCGCCCAAGGTGATTAATCCCCTGTGTAAAACTCCACCCCTCCAGCCGAAATTCACCTATAGGGCTCATGCTCTTAATCTCGTTGCCTGAAAAACCCGTTCCTCCACAAATAAGGATCGCTCCCGATGGCCGATAGTTCAAACTCCTCTCATATTTATAGCTTAAGCACTTTTGAATTTCCTTCAGCCCATTCAGGAGGGCGGGACAGTTCACTCGCTTTTCGGAAAACGTGAACCGGGTTCACGAGGTGTCAAAGCACCCTACTGAGCAGACAAAAATATCCCTGAATGGTAAAACGGTAGTGGATTTATAGTACGGACCGTGTATTTATTACCGATATCGACCTTCCCCCATAGAGAGTTGATTATTAATCAAACTTCCTAACTTTACTGGTTTAATTGAGAATGCAAAAGAAGTCATTTTTACCAAAACGATATCATCTACTTGATACCACAGTCTACTGAAACATACACGCAACCTTCCTTATTTATAACCTAATTATAACGTATATTAATATTATAATTAGGTATTTTGTTAGAAAGGCCCCTTCCTGGCAGATGATAGAAGAAGCAAACATGATGGAAGTTGTTCGCATATAAATTTGTTTCAGTAATGCGGCGAATTAATGAAAGTAATTCATTACTATTAAGGGGCATTCCGATGACTGTAAAAATTTAAGCCAGTTCCCTTTTAAGGTATTTCATATCCTAAATTCCGTGGAACTGGACGGAATTTTTTACTTTCGCACACAAGGACTAACTGATTGGGAGAAACAGCGGTGTCGCAACAGCGATACTGCGAACGTATGATAAATATATTGAACTAAGAATAAAATAATTTAACATCCGAATGGGAACGAATTAAGCAACGTGCTCACACCCTGCGGCGAACATAGAGAATGCTCCCGAATCAACGAACGGTCATTCGATCGAACTCCACTCAGAAGTTAATTCATTGCGGTGGTGAATTGTTCAGATAGCGCTAATGAGTAAGGACAATGCTAGAATCCGCAGCATGTGCAGCCCACTTAGAGATATCTCGGACCATTGAACGACTCGGCATTTTCACCGTTTGGAAAGAGTTTTTCTCGGGTCGCAACCACACCCTTGGTATCTTCTAATGGATTTTCCCAATCTGGCCGGGCCGCGTCTGTGGGGAAATTACGCGACGAATTTTTGCCACGTTCTCGACAGCTCTCATTGTAATTTCAGATTTGCGGCGTGTATTGGGCCGTGGAGTGCCGTCCTGTAAATGACGAACGGGAGACATAAATTCAGCCAACCCTGCCTTACACACTACTCGTTTTCATGGCTCTATTGTTTAGACACCCAGAGATATTTTAAAGGAATATCGTGTGTTAAATACAGCACGATAAATATTTTAAAAAACAAACAACAAATGAATGGTGACAAATAAATTCTATAAGTACGTGAAATCTTTCATCTAAAACTGGAGGTAAATTTATTTAACACACATAGGTACTAGCAGGCTTGTTCCCAATAATTCAAGGGGATGCACATGTCAAGCATGTTGAAATGGTTTCTTCTTGCATTCCAGATTAAAGAAGTAAATTAAGCCCAGTTTTTTAGGACCGTATTAAGCAAACAAGAAACAAATATTTAGTTAATATTATTAGGAAAGATTTCCTGTTTTTCTTTCATGATTATTGGAAAAAAAATATTAAACGGGCAAAGGCCAGCCAAATTAAGTCGCCTCATTATAAATAAACTCTCCGATCAAATATTAATTAACAAATTTAGACAAATTGATCTAGGACAAATAGAATATAATTTCCCCTACCTGCTCGGAACGAGAACAGGGCACGGTTTCGAAATATAGAACTAGTTTTTGGATCCGCGCTAAACCAATCTAGCCCGGACATTAGAGTCGAGGTCAAATTAAGTGGTGAAAAACTGGAGGGTCGCTATAATGGGGTCAAAAATCGAGTCCGGGCTATGTCATAAATATTCACAGTGCCGATCATCCAATTATCGAGGGCCTTCGTTTATTATGGCGATGACGGCATTGAATCCGCCCGATAAGCCCTGACGTACGGCGTCGTAAAAAGGGGGCCGAGGGGGGCGGACAAATCCGGAAAAGGGCTAATTGGCCGGAAAGTTCCCAGCCAACTTTGCCTTCAGTCAAACTGGTCAGTTCGTCCCACATAATTGGCTCTAGTTTAGCCATTTTCCCATATTTCTATTCCTATTGCACGCAGCTTAAAACGCGAAGGGTCTGCAAGTGTCTGTCGAAAAATTGAGCACAGGCTGAAGATAATAGCGAATTTGTTATACACGTCACCGGCCTATTTACGTTCACTGTGTAGCTCAGTATCGTTTCATTAATTAAAACTCTAGTGGTGTTTGTCTGTTCGTGACCAAATCGTCGTAAAAAATGACAATTTTTCCTAAAACAGCTTTTCGATATATTGCGACCGCATTGAGAAATTGAAGAAAATATCTGTCCGGCATTGTCGGTTCGGGTTGGACAATGCAGAAAAAACATTGTTGAATCGGTCACCGTGGCCATGGTATTTTTTTCAGAATATTGTATTATTTTAAATACTTCAGAGCCACGAAATCCTCGTTATAAAATATATTTTTTAATGTAAACCCTACAGCACTAGGAGATCAGGCGAAATAAGATTTGTCTTAAATATGCGAATTTTTTTAACTCCAGAGTTATCAGTATGAAGGCGGATTCATCCCATATGCTATTCGGGTGGAGAGGAGAACTCGTTGCCGAAAGTAGCGGAGGCGAACGGGTGGCTTATCTCGGATATAAAATATATTTTCTCAGTCCGCACCCTTAAAAATGTTTCCCATATTCGTCTGTGTATAGCCCGGCATACGAAATGTCCACCGCCAGCTCCGCCGTTACTCTCCTTGTCAACCGGCGGACGAATGGTGATCCCGGCGGGCTTAGACCGAAACACAAAATCGTCCCCCAGGGTCTAGGCGGTATTCAACAGGTCTTATTTGAGAAGGCAACCCATTAACGGTGGCTCGTCAGTTTAATTAACTCGAGTTCTCTCTTATAAAAAGATTGAATGTTAGGATACGTTGGATGACATTTTTTTACACTTTTCAAAACTCCCATTTATATTCAAAATTCAGAAATATTCCAAAATATTGAAATTAATTATTTTTGTTATTTATAGCAATTATCAACTTTGTAATTGTACTATCCCGAATTGAACACATTATTGTATTTCGTTGTTTTTAATTTCGCCGACAAAAATAATGCCTTGTAATGAATATAACTCGGAACTCGCATATTTTTGATATATTGAAGGAAGAACTAACATTAGAAACAGCGAATCTTTCAATTTACGATATATTTTTCATAAATATTGTATGCGAGAATTTTTGTTTTGTATTCAAGAACAAATTAAAACATTTAAAAGCCTTATTTACATGACGTTTTAAAACATTAGTAAGAAGTCGATTTATACTTCTTAAGGGTTATTAGTTTTAAGGGAGTATATAAATTCCCAGTGCCCTTTCCCTGTGGCATTTAGTAGACTCTGAGTCGCTGGCGCTCCCATTACGTCTCAAATAAATGGAGTTCCGCCGCCGGAGGAGGAATTTCAAGTTCAGGACTTAGGGGGGAGTTTCACGCAAGCCGGCTTACTCAGGTGTAAACCCCGAAATCGGCCAAATAGCATTTGGCACAAAACTGCTAGGCCACTAAAGTTTGGATATCAAAGAGGAAGTTTAAAACGCTGAAATTTGAATTTTACCTAATATAAAGAGGTATTCAGTATGGAATATTACCGTGGGAACAAATCGAAATAAAGGTACTCAAAAAATGAAATTTCCTTTTATATAGGAATTAAATCAATTTTTTATTATAAGTGAATTAATATGTGAATCAAAGAAAATTCTGTGTAGTAATTCTAATAAATTTTCTAAAATCTCTAACTTCAGCAGGTTGCGGTTTCAGTGACTCCAAAGTTGGTACTAGAAAAACCGCGCTCATTATTTCCAAATGTTTTCGGTGAAAATTACAAATTGGAGGTTCATTCCTTGTGATGTTTTACAGAGTAGGGTTTGGGGCAGGAACACACCGGACAAATATTGATCAGCCGGGAGTCCATCTATTAAACAACTACCATCCTTCACACTGCCTCGTGTTTCTCCCCTCTCTATTTTCTCTTTTCCCAACGGTATTCCACCCCCACCTCTCTCTCTCCCTCTCTCTCTCTCTCTCTCTCTCTCTCTCTCTCTCTCTCTCTCTCTCTCACGCTCTCTGTACCATCCCTCTATCTCACTTCCAATCGTCGACCGATAGCCAATTCTCAGCGCACCGCCTACGCTCAGGTTAAAGTTTCGGGGTCCCAGTTCGGCGGCAGTTTGACAACGGATCTGCCACCGAACTTGTGTCTACAACACCCGAGAGGGGTGAACTGAAGGGGGTTTTAAACTTGAGGGGGCCGGATAGTAATTAGTACTGGCGGATACTCTAGGCCTCGAACAGCTCTTACTTCGGGCCAATCAATGAGGCGACATTTCTTAGAGCTTACTCCAACCTTATTGGTAATTGTTGAATGTTATTCTTATGTTCGTGTATAATGAGAAATATGTACGGCATATAAAAACAGGAGTTCGGGATTATATGTACATTATTAAAAATATTTTTTGTGATAGCGGAACGGATTGATTAAAAAATAATGACTTCCTGACATTGATTCTAATTTGATTACCATGCCAACAGGTGCCAAATGCTGAGATCAGTAAACTGAACACAGCGTATTTCGGTTGTCAATATGACAGCATGACTGTTTTGTGAAGTGGCAACTCGGGACCGAACTTGTCAAAACAATGTTGTGCCTCATTTCGGACCTAAAACGACGGTCTCCACCTTTAGATTCCATTACCCAATACCTTAATCCGCTTAACCCACATTTATTTTAGATGTAAATAAAATATTTCCCGCTTTTCTGGTTGAAAGTATTTTACTCCGTAGGTTCTATATTCTAAACATTGTCATATCACCTATATGCTAGGTGACCGTAATATTGATAATTAAAACAATATAAAATTTATCACAGATATACCTCTCAAACATTTAGAAAAAATTATTATTTTTAATAACAAACAATTATTTTCCTTAAGAATTTAGGCACCTAAAGGCCTGAGTCATTTTGTGGCACTATACTTTTATATTTTTAAAATCTTGGCGCCAATTTGGAGCCAGAAGATCACAACAATCGTGATATACCACAGGTATTCCAAACTAATCAGAATTTTTAATATGATATGAGTAAGTGCGAAGTAGATGGTAGTTAATAATTCCCTAATGGGCAGCTGATGGCAAGCTTTCACTATCGAATGCGGACGATAACCAACCGAAATAAAGAAATAACGAAATACAAGCCGTAACTATTTTTTGTGTACCGCTGGTTTATGTCCTGCGCTGTGACATTATTATTACCCGTTCGCCCGCGGAGAATTTGCCTAGAACGACTTTTCCGATGGAGAGATTAGATATAATGTAATGGGTACTCTCCTGCGTAATTATATAAATCAAAGACATTTTTTTGAGTAGCGAAGCTAATCTGGAACTCGGTTAATGACTGAGATCAGTAATGCAGATTAAGCTGAACAAAAGAGATTTCAGAGGCACATTGTACGAAGTTCTTGCTTGGGAGTATGATTTGAGATGAAGTGGAAAAAAACCGAATAATGAAGAACGAAAAACTAAATAATGACAAACCTAATATCACAAAGTTCAGTAGTAGAACTGGCAGCCAAAAGTCGGGATATGGGATTCATTCTAGATAAATAAATTTAGGTAAGGAGTTTACATATTTTAGTAGGAAATAAAATTTAGTAAACTATTTAGTATATTATTTAAAAAACTAATGAGAACAACTACAAAGGGACAGTTCCAAAAACTGGATACAAGACGGAGATATTTCCATTCACTGAATTTTCGTGAATTTACCTAAACCTCATAGCGTTTCGAACCTTTCGAAGCGTTTTTATCCCCTTCCCTCTGATTATTCGATTCGTTTCGGCCTTTCTGAAATTTCCCAAGGACGGAGAGACGGGAGAGATGTGCCGTACAAAGTGGGTTAGGAGGAAGCGGCGCGATATCAGAATGCGATACCGAGTGGGAAAACCGAAAATGCCGAACGTACGAAATTGGACAGCGGGCCCAAGCGCACATTGGCGGCTTCCAGCGCCCCGGCTAAATCTAGGCCGGTGTGTTGTCGAACCCGATCCCCTTGGTCGACTTACACCAGTAGCCAATCAAGAATTCCCGAATCTGTAGAGTGGAAAACAACCTGTCCGAAATCTCCTCTGGGGGTGGGGGCTTGCTAATTGGATGTGCCCCGCAGAGGACAGCCTCTAAGAGGCAACATTCACAGTCTAGCCCCCGGCTAAGTCTAGTTACTAAGGTTACACTGGAGACACATTGTTTTATTCATTCTCCTTTACTTGTTGTAGGTCACCACCCGTGCTCTCTCCACTAATTAAATTGTGGTTGCCGTCATTGTTTTCGTTAAATAACATTTTTATACGCAATAATCATATCGCATTTTTATAAGTATTACACGTACAGTATTATATTACCGACGACGGCACGAAGCCTGAGCTCTCGTTTCCATCCCTCGGCACTTGTAACCGATTGCTCCTTCTCCTGTGAGGTTGAAAAGGCACCATCAGCCGTCAATCCACCACCGCGCGTCACAGGAAACTGTCTATCCGAGGAACTGAAGAGCTAGAAAATTGTTTTCCTCCTTAAAGATGTAAAGCTCGCCCTAAGTTCCGCCCTTTCTTTCCCCTACAATGGGAGGAATTCTTCACGTAGCCCAGTTTTCCGATTAAACACTGCAACCTCAATCTCCGACCGTCTCTCGCCTATAATATACGGGTTCAATAATACAGTTCAAGAAGTTGGGTGTAATTTTGGCTGATGAAGAGTTTAATTTCTTATTCGTGTATTCCAGATGTCGACTACCCCCCAATTTCTCGAGTTACGTTTTTCCTACTTGGCTCCGGTTTTCCGTTACGATCCGTTACATCGATTCGAAACGTATAATTAGAGCGTTTCGCGGTGATGTGTCCCGCGTTAGTGAAAGGTCGTTTTACGGGCGGCTCCGAGCCCCGAGGTATTTAACCTGGTTATGCGAATTAAAAAAGCCTGCGTCTGGGCCGGGCCGACGCGAACGATGGCGCAAGAGCTCTCGCAGCTGCGAGGCGTCGGCCGGGGGACACTTGCTTATTCGTTCTGCAGTATCTTGCGTTGGCTGCATTTAGAGTCCCATTCTTTGAAGTTGGGCTCCCTTGGAAATTCACGAACGGCCCGCCCTCTTTAGAGCCACCTCGATACTCGATACACGATACTCGTCTAAATCCCGAGATTTCGATAATCCCGTTTCGGGATTCTGGAAAGGCACCTTACCTGCATAATAAGATCGACTTGTGACGAACGTACATGACGTCTACTGATCACATTTACGCTGTACAGCATCCTATTTTTGTCTAGGATTTGAGGACAATAACCCGAGCACCCGAGGCTGTCCTAGAACAGTATCATTGTAAATTTATCGAGCATATATTGAACATTAATTTCAAGGCATGAAGGGATATCGTAGGTCGGCAAAGAGATTAATTAATTACGGTTAAAAATCAAACCGGTTTGATCGCAATAATGATCAGATAAAACAAATTTCGAACACTGTCAGTGGGCCAAGTTTTCACCCGGCCTTACGACGTTCATCCCCCGACATCTCGCGGCCACAAATCACTACCCGGACGTTCCCTCTATCGGGAATTGTCCAACGCTGCGTCGTCGAAATTAATCGCACCTGCAATGCGCCCCGACAATGGCCGAATCGCGTGTACGTCACACGATGCAAACGAGCCTCTTAAACATTTTCATCTGCACTATTTCTTTTGGAAGATGCAAAGTAATTTTCACATTTTCTAAGTAATTTACTAAACTCTATCGATGGTATTCTCTTAAGAAACGGCCAGGTGGAATAAACAGCGGGCCGAGAACGTGACTACAACAGCAAAGAGAAATATCGCATCGGGCAGAAAATAAGAACGGGGGGTGAAATTTTCGGATAAGGCACCGGAATTAACACAGCACTCAGAGTTCACGCGTTAAGTCGGACCTCGGATTACGATCGAGGCAGAAATACCTTTTAGAACTTCCGCAGAATTCCCCGCGTCCTTGTCGTTAGGGTACAGACCTACGGGACGGGTGATATAATCGCTATCATATAATCGTTATCGGCCGACACGTGTGGAATATCGTGGGGAGCGGCGAACCTTGCTCAATGGGGCGGCCGTTAACCCTGCAATTAACCGCGGCCAGAAACCGGCTTCTGGCCTAATGGCTGGACCTCCCCGGCCACCAAATTTGGGCTAGAAACGCGAATATGAAATATCTTGTAAATTGGGCTAATTTAATTCCATTTTATATTTAACCCGAACCAATGAATTTTAAATGGTTGAAAGTTTAAGCGCAACAAACGAACGTTGCACAGGTCCAAATAAAACATTTATACGTATTTGTCTATCTAAAACACTGTGTTTCAAGTTACAACATTAATAAATGTTAAACTAAATAAATGTTATGAACGATCGAAAACGTAACAATGTCAAAAATAATCAATATAATGATTGATTATCATTTTACTTTCTTCAAACCACAAAATGATTTCAGGATTCAGGATTGCGAATCCTGTACGAGTACAAGATAACATGGAGGATTGGCCATAAAAATATTCTTCCTTTTATTTATTACCGAATCGATTTACGTGCACACAAACGGCTCGTCTTTGGTTTAAAATTAGGAACTTTCTCGCAGACTGAAACAGCGAAATATGGAGGGTCACCGCCGACTGAAATGGGCATTCAGAGAGAAAGAATAGAAGAGCAGAAAAAATAAAAACACCAGTGGAATTATGAAAGGGGGCGTGAGAAGTGAAATGATCAATTATGAAACTGACTGCTTTCACATTCGGCGATCAGAAAGAAGGAAACAAGGCGGGGGGCGAAACGAAACTCGGGAGGATGCTAATGGCGGTCGGCCTCCTAATGGTCGGCCAACCCCTTCAATCAATCATTCCCTCTCCCGCCCCTTTGCGGCATTCTTAAATGGGATTTCAAAACCGCCTATTCTTCAGAAACCTCTTCTCATTGTCAAGTTTTGGCCAAATTGTCGAGTGGAGACGAATACCGCTTGTCACAACTATTCGTCAGCCCCTCTTGGGTTAACAAGAAAATTAATAAGAAATATATGAGGTTCTTGTGAAAGTAACTAAAACTATAAGCTAGAATACTTATGTCCAGATTGGCTACAGTATAGTAATGTAATAATTATTTCTTGAAGCATAACCGACACCCGATGTCTACTATATTTAATGGAACAAAACTATTATGATTGTAAATTTAAATCTGATAAAAAAAAGTTGACTCCTATGTATTTAATATTCGAAGACAGGAGTAGTAAGAAAAAAGCCTTTTAGCACACAAAAATAGGAAGTAGAAAGGAGACTGAAAAGCTTTGAAGGGGAAAATGATGGACATGAACCGAGTTCTGTGGAGCGGGGACCGTGATTTGGCGCGTTATTGCCATCGCTGTCTGGGGCCCTTATTAACACGAAATTGGACAGCCGCGAATTGCCCTAGGGTTCGGATCTAAAAATGACTCGCAAACCCAGCGTCGCTTTGGAATTGTCCCCCATTGCCGCCGCCCTCGGTGGTTTGCCGGATTAACGGTCGGCGGTCTGTCGCAAACGTACAAAACCAGTAGACACGTCCCACGCGTTTCGACTCGTGTGTTCAGCTATAAAGATTATTATCGAATACAATGCGCAGTGAGGCAATTGATGTATATCACCGGACGACATTTGTTCAGAGAAAATTTCGTCTGTTTGAATTTAAATTAACAAAGATAAATCAAATGTGGAAAAATCTCTCGGTAATTGATGAATTATAATAACGTACAAGATTCAAGATTAATCGTTTATATAAGCGAATGTTAACATATCCATATCAAAACCATCTCAATCTGTTTATTTCGGATGAGATCCTATCGGCGGTGGAGGGACTGGAGGGACTCCAGAGCTATTTTTTACCCTCTCTGGAGAGGACTCGGGCGCCGTTTCCGTTTAAGGCGCCATCCGGGGATATCTGGAACACGATGCGAAGAAGAGTGTCGGACGAGGTAATTGGGATGTGATAGCCGGGAGTGAAGGAGGGATTTGTACGGAGGAAATTGAACGAGGGGGAACATTTAGGATTAGGATGGGATATTTGTTACCTGACGGGTACGATAGAATGCAATTTAATATTGTCACACTGAAATCCAGACACGGTCAGGCCCTCGTTATCAGCGTTTTGGAGTTGTTTTTGAACTAACACTAGGTAAAATGTTCAGAATGATAAATAATTTACACATTACCAAAAAGTAGAAAACTGCGCATTTCTAAGAACCTGAGTTTTCCCTTCTTAAATAACGCCTTATGTTTCGCGCATGTTTCTGCATGAACATATTTATATTCAGTTCCTGTATCATTTGTAGAATCCGACCGCGAATGAAATATATTTTCGAAACGCGACTGGAACGGTAAAAAGGGAGAAAAGACGTATTTTCCCGTTCTGATAAACAGGTCGATCTAAGCGAACGGATTAGGCTCTACGTGACTCGAGGATGTGTTGAAGACTTGAAAACTAAGTTCAACTAGAAATGAGTCGGGGCGAGTGACCCGACCCACTACCGGCAAACGGGTCTTTCTCTTATTAGGTAAACACAGGAAATTAGATTTCACACCCGGAGATCGCTCAGCGCGATAGTGCAAAAATTAACACGGAATTTATAATATCAGCGGGAGGAGTTGGCGTACTATTAGATTTGATTGTGTAAACCATCTTGGGCGGTCTGCAGGGCATAAATAAAATAACGTTTGGAACATATTAATGATTAATGTTATAAATGTAATAACAACTACATAATGTATGTAACAAATCTCATTTCAAATATCATTTAAGGGCGGAATTCACTCTTCAGTCTGTTTCACCTTTAATTCATATGAAAGGCAAGTTAATTGCCTGAAATCATAGTTCCGACCCGCGCCTTAAAGTATTTCCAACTTCGAGACGCCCAAACATGTCATTAGTTGTCTTATGTTACACAATTTCCCGAAAGGTAGGCGCAGATTAGGGACAATAAATCTTCCAAAAGGTATATATAGGCATATTTAAAAATTCGAAACTGAATTACGAGTCGTGAATCTCGTACCTCGTCCTGATCTGGGTCGAGGCCGAATAAGGCCATAAGATCACTTTCGGCGATGGCATTTGCTTTGGAGGAGGGGGGGGGGGAAAGAGACCAAGTTTTAATAACTGCAATGGCGCCCATGTTTCGGCATTCGCTGCAGACAGTAATGAAAAAAAGCAACAGAAAAAACAACAAAATCGGTCGCTAGTTTCATTAAACTAAATACAATATATCGTACCATATGTCATGTCGTCTTATATATCTGGCTAAATTTAATTTAATTCTCACTTAAATTAATAGTACAAATATTGCAACACTAAAAAAGTACATATCAATATATGAACTATACTGTTATTGCTAACTGTGTCAAATTATTATTGCTTGTAAATTATATTTTCCACACAAGATATGATTAATGCGCGGCCATAAACGACAGGCTAGATCACGCCAAATAGAATGGAAAGAACAATTTCCTCTCTCTCTCTCACATTCTGCCTCTTTCAATCTACCTATACGTATGTATTTGATTGATCGGTATATAAGTTAGAAGAGGCTGAAAGAGTAACGTTCCTGTTTAGAGCCTTAGAGGTTGAGGGGTATCACTTTTATGGTCACCGCCTTGTACCCTGTCCATCAATTACCTTGAGGGGGATAGGCCAACAGAGCGCGACAGACTCATCACCAGCCTTCTGGCGGTAAGATGTATCATTTGTGTTACAGAATTATATTTTGGTTATATTTGTGTTTAAACTATTTCTCGCCGAAAATAACAAATATATATATAACATTCATTTGCTTAGACGAAAATATGGTATAGCGGTGAATTGAACGGTGTAGTTTCCTCAGATGGTGAATTTGCTCACGTTGAAAACAGACGGATCCTACTGTTTGCAATCACTGGGGGCTTGCATCGAGTTGCGGAATCCGATATAAATGAAGGGAGAGGCTCTGATCTCCCTTTGTGGGGTTTGGGAAGTGGGACCCTTCAAAGTCCTATTGGGAAGCCTTCTCTAATGCTCCCCAGGTCCACTGCCGCGTTTATATTGTAAAACGGAGCCCACCTTTCGGCTTCTGGAACCAATACAATTATTTCAGTTCCTATTTTCTAGTTTCGTAAGGACCGAGTTTTTCCTAGAGAAATTTTTATTAGCCCAGCTAGATAAAGTTAGTGGGAAGTAGTGAAAACATTGATTTCTAGACAATTTAAATTGATATTCTTTTAGTTAAAAACTCGAAGGCAAATAAAACCCAACCAGACAAACTTTTCTACCCAGAAGCTTAATCAAAATTCAGTTATATTATTTCGATATAAGGTATATTTTAGGGCTTCCGAGAGGATTTAGTGAAGAATGCGACTGACGATGGCGGAAAGTCGAAGGAAGTTTAGTTTAAGACACAATAGGTAAAAAAAGGACACAACATTCGCATAGTAATGAAAAATACGTATCGTTTCAAGAGCACAATTATTATCTATGAAACTTGTATATATACAGGATGAAATTTTATTTTTGATATGGTGAGATAACGGATTATGTATTAAAAGAGGTTAAACCTCTGTATGATATATGATATATATATATATATATATATATATATATATATATATATATACATATAACCATATTTGCAAAATACATTATGCCTAACGGTGTCAATAATTTGACTGCATTAATGCCCAACGTTCTCCCACGCGCTTTGTTTCAATTAAACGCCACACCCTTCATGTTTATGCCACTCACCTACTTTCACAATTTTATGGCATCGATTAATCTTAAACATCGTTCAATAACGATGTCAATACAGACGGGCATGTCGGGCGCTAATTAAAACTCAGATTATACGACGATTATGCGACTAAAACCGTATAGGCTTTTTGGCTACGACAGAATTCCGTTCGAATAGACGTCTACATATCTCATATTCGTGTTTGCTATTAAACGTTATAATCTTAAGTACAAAAATAAACCAAAAATATTTAGGTATAAGGGAGTCTAAGTATAATTGAATTTTGAACTATTTCAGAATCATGCTGTAAAATTGTGATATAAACTAAAAATATTTTTGATATTACCTTCCAATGTTGGTTACTTATCATGGTTGTTTATTTAGAGCCCGGGAACCGGTGGGAGTATAAAAGGTATATAAATATCATCGGTTCTGTGATACGGGGCTGTGCGCGGAATGAATATCCTGTTTGCTCGGGCGGTCGTGTGTGCACTAAAACGGTAGAGATCCATATTTTCGCGTCCGTTTCACTCGGCCAATCAAAGAACCGGGCACTGCGGGCGCTCAGTCCCGTACCTAATCCATCCCCATTTGGTTCGGAGCTTGGGGCCGAACGTGTGCGAGGTGTGAGGGGCCCCTACCGAATTTACCTGCCGAATTTCAGTCGGATTTACGGCGCGAACTGTTCCGGCCTTTAAATTTTACGAGGCCAACCCCCGCCTAGCCCTTCCACCCCAAAGTTGGAGGGTCTCCCAAGGCGCCCCCAAAGATACTGTACTTGCCCGGGAAAACACCAGTTTCCTTCCGACCTCGTATTTCAAAAATGCCGTCCAATGCCCCGGTAGCAAGCCTTGTAAATATACACGAAATTGTACAGAACGTATACTAGGTTTGGTGGAGATTAATTGTGAACTTCGCAAGAAAATAATATTTAAATTATTTAGTAATATAAACACGTGAACAGTAAAATATTATTTCGGACCTAGGATTATAGATCTCTTTCTAACCACGTTAATAGGGGTTCGAAATTCTAATTTACAGTTTGTTTCATCTGAGACTAAATGGGTTAATCAATGTCAGAGATTAAGAGAGATTTATGTATATTACTATTATGTATAAATCCTTGCATGCAACATACAATATGTCGACAACAATGTAGGTTGAAAGAAGTTTGACATAAATAGCGATATTTAAACTAATTGTAATTATGCAGAACATCTTTTACTTCATTAACTGTTCGAGCATTTAAAAAAACGTTCGTTTAAGGAAACGGTTTTTAATCCGGCTTATTGACCGGATATTCGCTTCCGCAAAATATTAGAACAAAAGTTCCACGTCATTTTAAATTGGTATTATCAGTTTTTGAACATACTTCGTATCATGTTTGACCTTCGTAGGTTTGTCAGAGGTGAGGTCAAGCGGAACATCTTGGAAAGTTCTGGGAGTGCGAGCATTATTGCAACGACAACCGATCGGGGTTGAAACGCGTTCTTGAAACGCGAACAAGTTTAGCGCCCCCAAACTTCCTTCCAATTTGACGGCCGTTCAGTGATGTCGACAAAGAAAGTTCCGGCTGGGACGCGAAACTTTTATTTTCACAACAGTCACCGCGGCGGTGTTAAGCGGACGAAATATTAGCGCGCCTTTAACGAAGTGCGATATGAGCGCTAGAAAAAGTCTGTAATGGAGCAATCCGATGCCGATAACTTAGATGAATGTCGTACAAGCGAAGTCGCCCGTACGCCCGCTGAATATTAAACGGGGGGAATCGATAGGGGCGGGCCAAGTGGGCTATCACAGACGTCGTGAAGTGCCGCCAGATAACTTAATTGCGCGGCTTAATTGCCCGAAGAGCCGGCCGCATTAGACGTGTTATGTCGCACAGTACCGAACCCCCAATACCGATTTATATCGATTTAGTGACTGCTCAGTGAAAGTGATAGCAAAATACGTCGGGCGGCCGTATAGTGTGACATCCAGATAGAAATGAAGGACGAGTAAATGCAGTCCTGTTAAATGCCCTCCGACAAGTGGTCTAAGGTCTCTTCAACTGCGAGATTTCTCCCAGGAATCGATGAAACGAAGATTCTCGGAGGGTGAAAACCGACGGCACGAACGAACCTACGGTAAAGAGGAAATTAATTAGGTCAAACGATTTTATAAACCAAAATAAAAGTCCTATTAATTCATTAAAACATGGTATCTGCGATGTTCCTGAGGTTGAAATCGCTGTAATATATGTAAATTTTAATGACTATTCGGAAGTGTTTTGTTACTCAAACTATTGTAATTATGTATAATTGTTATAAGATTGTTATTTAAACCACAACCGCATTTATGTCACGAAATAATGGTTTTTCTATTCCTCCTCGCCTTTCCTCCAATGGCCATGAAGGCGCAATTTACGTTTTTATTATCCAATATTATTTTTTTTCATCAGCCCGACGACGCAATGAGAAAACGGACTCCGTTATTATAAATGGACTAGACCAGAGATTCAGATAGTATTAATGGTTGTTTCAGCCAATGAGCCGATACTGGGACTGGCCGTCGAGACTGATCTCGACCCGACTAACTTCTACCATCAATCACCCGACTTTCATAGACAAACTATCATAGAATTTCCCAATTTCAATCCGTTCCATCATACACTTGTTCCCATCATGAACATGTCGACAAACATTTATCTATATACGAAAAAATATATTTTGGACCGTTTTCCCCGTACTACATTTTTTCATGTTAGCTTCCTAAATTGGTGTTGTAAAAATTATTTGTACAACGATAACAGGATTGTGGCCCGTTACATTTATGATTAGTAATTCTGTATGGTTCCCAGCATTGCAACATAATTCAATGAATTAATTTTTATCCTAAAAATTAACGTGATCTATTTAATACTACTTTTACCTAATTAACTGAAGCAGACGCTGGAGTATGTTTGAGGCATGCTTATTAGGGTACAATGCAGAAAGAATTTATTACATGAGTAAATCCTAGCATTGTGACAACGATGCTTTCAAGATCTTCGTTCGCTCTCTTGAACATAATGGCCATTCTACACGAAATGGTCAGGCACTTTTAGCGGATTCCACTCCGCGGCCGATTGGAGTTCAGATTTTTGGCCCCCGTTACGATACTGAAACAATAATTTCCCCGTATTACGTGCGGGGAGAAAGCGACCGAGGTGATCGGAACCGGCCGGCACCCCCTCTCTATAAATATGGCAGCCCCCCAACTTTTCCGGTTCTCGTCGGAATGCCGGGCACATTTGGCGCGCACCTATCGCTAAAAACTGAGCCCGCTCACGGATATTTACGGCCATCTCTTAAATCAACGGATTAGAAAGCGCCGTTCAAGGCGTTGCAAGGGCTACCTTGTGAAACCGGACCATTGTCTGGGGACCCACCCGCCCCTGAGTTGGCCTAATGCAACCAATTGGCCGGGTTAATTGAAATATTAATAAATGAGGTTTCCACGATTAGAACCTGAGTTATGACTTCCGGTAGGATCACTTTTTCCAGGCCCCCTTTGGAGCTGACAAGATTCGAGAGGGCGCCAAAACTAAAGAGCAAAAACCCTTCCAACGGTGCCCGCTCAGGTGGTTTCCAAACACAGGAATAATCCCGGAATAGCAGTGGATAAACCCATACTAACCGAAGTTCTTCCCACAGTATTATGCGATCCTACCGGAAGTTAGTTATATTTTTTCTCAGTATTTGTTTAGGGCTAAATTGTGTTCTCACCGTTATGCGGCCAGTTAGTGATATATCAGACTGGTGGACGATGGATCTAACTTCCGGTACGACCGCGTAATATAATGAGGGGGTAACCTCGGGCGGCAGGTTTTGGAACTGCCGTCTGTCCCAGATTCTTCCTGGTTTCGGGCGAATTCCAGTAGAAAGATTTATTCCCTAACCGAATGAATCTCCCCTGGGTGTGGCCCGCTTTCAACGTTTTCTACAGGTCCCGTCATTTGGGTCCGATTCAATTTTTCTGCAGCCTCGTAACAGTACGGTTGAGTTGATATAAAAACAATTTTTACTCGCAAGAAAATTCGTATACGGCATATGAAGAAAAAAATTAAGTTGGTATATAAATACTCAACTACAGATTTCATACATAATAAAACTAACCCGGTATCTTCACTTTTGTAAATAGAAATAGAAACCGTCATAATCACGGTGTTTATTTTTATTTAACGGTGTTTATTTAAAAACGTAGCATTTATTTCATATGTTAACAGTTTGATTCTAATCGAGAACTACCGGCGAAGGAAAAATAGGTTTATTTTATCCGTGTTATCAGTAAGTCTATAGGAGCCTCATGGAAGTTTCAGTATGGAGGGATACTATTATATTCTTTGCAAGGTTAAAATATAATGAATCTGATTCTAAGAGTACTTAGTCTAACTTCTGGAAAGTTCTTGCTCGGAGTTGTACCATTAGGGAATATATTTCATATTAACCACTAGGTCGTCCGCACTTTCGGCGATATTACCTGTTGCGCTTAGCGTTAACGAGATCAAATTAAAAAGTGAGCCGGGAGTGTTCCTGGGCCCGGGCGTATTTGTATTTGAAGGAAGTACAAACAAGGGTTCAACAAGTCGACTGCAACCGGTGCCGGTGGCGGCGGCTCGGGCAGGGCGCCCCCTCCGGGACCACTTCACTCACTCTCTCCCTCCTCCTGCTGGCGGCTTTACTTTCTCCTTCTATCGCTCCCTGCGCGTCGAGCTTTATCGGCCCCCGTTTTACAGTGGGCCGGGGGACGGGCGCCGCTCTTCGGCCGCGTATAATCCAATCGGCGCCCGGGATCTGGCGCTCGACTCACGGCCGCTAATGAACTGCCCCCGCCCCTCACAATTCTCTCGTTGCCGCTAATTTGCGGGGGGCGGCAGGGGCCGGAAAAGCGGCGAAAGAAATCGGGAGGATCGGATCCCCGGGGTAGGCGTCTTTTATTCGCCCAAAACCCGGAGATGAAGCATTGACTTTCTACGATATTAAAAAAGAGCGAATAAAAAAGTGCTATTACGGGGATTCGTGTGTATGGATATTTTAAATTTGAGCATCCTTTAGATATAAACTAAATAAAGATGATGTAGGTATTCAGAGAGACCGACATATATAACGTGTTATGGCAATTCAGGCAGCCACACTTAAACTACTTATAACGCTGGCTCTTTTCTCAAATATGTCGCATACACATCCCTCTAGCTCATATTCGAACGTACACAGTGCTTGTGCTATAAAATGAATCTCCGAGTTACCATGAAATATATTCTATAGAAAACACCGTACGCAATATAAAAAAATTTCATTTATCGTTATTATTAATATAGGGTTATGTGGATGATTGTATGAAAATGATACTGATGGGATATCGAGTTGCGGAAGCCGACAATATTTTTCAGTTCATGAATACTAGAATACGTTATTAAAAAATCATTTGAAAATCCAACTGTTGGGTTTACGATCGAATGACGCGTTTTTAATAATCGATAGTTTATTTCAATTTAACCACAAAAAAATGATAATTCGTTAGAAAAGGATAACAGGAACTGTATTGATCCATTATAGGGAGATGGTTTTATATATCGAAACGCTAACTAGGTCGGACAAGTCGCCTGTACACGGGCGGTTGTCTAATAGAGAGAGGCGCGATCTAACATAGTGTGACATCCCATTAGAAGGACCCGACAGCAATTTCAAATCAAGATTAATTTCGAGCTCAGACCGATTTAAGAGCCGCGATGATGTGGCGTCACGATGAGTCGCCTCCCACAGGGGATCCCAGCTGAACCTCATTCATAATAGGTTTTGTACAACTCAATATACAGATTCCACCGCCTACTTTAAGGTAGGATTAGGTTAGAATCATTTTTAAATAAATATTGATTTTATAAGCGATTATTATGTTCAGCAGACGCAAGTAATTTATGGAAAACTTAAATATAATAAACATTCAATGGATTTATTTTACCAAGACTTAAGAATGTGAAAAAAGTCTGGATGAGAAAATAGTTATTCCCTACATGCTTACACCAATAAATACCCGACACGAAATAGTAAATGAGCACTAACGAGAAACTACTGGCGAACAAGTGTGGAACAGGAAGAATAAAAGTATTGCTAAATAAATGAATAATATATATGGGTTCGCATTCGTTCATATCTGCAGTCCGTAATAAGAATGGGGAGTTTACTCCCATCAGAAAATCGGTCCCTGAGAGGCCCTTTCATAATTTAATAAGGGCGTCCAAACCACGAGCTAATAACGCTGAGCAGAGTTGGCTAACTTGTTGCGAAATTCGGAGCAACTTCCGTAGGTCACAAATCTCACAGTCGACCGAACAACCGACAATCTGGTAACATTGTCGGCGCCCTTTTCAACACATAACGGATCCCCTAAAGATATTAAAAACAATTACGTTATATTATCGCTCATTCAATTATCATTTGAAGAACCGATAGGCGATAGAACAACCAGTTACTTTCGTAAACAATAATCAGAAAAACAATGTAATAACAGTATAGCAAATAATTCCTGTTCCCGGGATTTTTAAAACAGACTTACAATTGATTTACTCCTGTTTATCGACCTACTTTCTCGTCTGCCTAACTATTAATGATGCATAATAATAATAGGTGTTCATTACACAGACTGCTAATACCAAACGAGCGGTAACATAACGTTGCTCCACGTTATACTATCTCGACTTGAATTTATGGTCCGCAACTGCCGGCCTCGCCATCATCGACGGACGGAATTTATGGCGCAGCAGAAATCATTCTTGTATGCCCCATTTGGGGGCGATAATAGTTCTTTTAGTCCGACAACCAGGGGTATATTTAACTCCTATTAACGTGATATTATTACAGGCTGCGTATGCGAGTATATTTTATTTTTCGTTATCGAACCGTTCTAAACCCTGTTTAACCCCAGTCTTAGTGTGTCTTCACTTTGTAAAAACCAACAGTCTCAATTACGCTCTCTTTTAACTATGGTTTACAATGTGATTTCAGTTTATCATTACCTTTAACGTTTTGATTTAAACATGCGATCGGAATTTAATAAAAAAATGACCATAGCCCTATCGTATGAATCGCGATTACCGAAAACCGAATTCAATACGGATGAGAGATGGCGCAATATTTTCGATACGGCGTAAACCACAATTTTTGACCGACCCGGCTGCTTGCCCAACCGTGAATGGCATAAATTAAAAAGACTAGAGAACGAGCGTATTGTATAACGATTGGAGTAGAGGGCCCGATTAACATAATTATACGAGCCCAAACGGGCGGTGTCAGTTCGTGTCCCCCTTTTCCAGAGGAGCGGTTTTCGCGAGTCCAAGACTTTTTTTTATTTTCGCTTTAATTAGAGTCTCAGTCAGTCGGGCAGTGTTTGCGCAAGCGGCAGGCCGAGGGAGGATGCTGCTCCCCTTGTTTATATCGCGGCCACATTTACAGCCATTACGGTATAAAAGGGTTACACTATCCTGTGTAACCCAGATACGTTCCAGAGACTGGGGGTTTTCTTCTTTCTTCTCGCAATGACCAGCTCAGAGGCATTCCCAAACCGGATAAGTGATACAAATCCTGCTTTAAAGTAATTTTGAAATGCATAAGTTGGAAAGTGGCAAATAGGCATAATCGATAGGCACGGACGAACGCGACAGGATTGTGTGCTACGATAATTTAAATGGTGCTAGTATATTATATAATGTTAACAATTGTAGTATTATTTATAAAAATTAATTAAAACTACTTATTCTTATCGGTACCGTAACCTTGTTCAAGATGAGGGATGGGGTTGAAATTGCAATATTGATGGTATCTTATTTTATATTACATTATTTCGATGTACTATTCTGCCCATAAACGACTTATAGCGGGCTATATTACTGTGGAACTACGAGTTTTTTCGGACTCCTGGTGTCTAAAATTTGAATATGTCCCTTTCTCACGATTCCAAGAATAATAGCAACTCGGTTTTGGCGATATTTATGGGGAAATATAATAAATTTCACTCCATATCCTAATCAACTTGTTATTTGGTAAGATAACGAGAACGAAAATCCTTATAACCGCAATAGCCATACTCGTCGGAGAAATGTGGATGCCACTTTAATAATCCCGGAGCATGGGGGTAGAGTCTTTCTGGAATAAAAGGGTTGCACGTACGAGGTATATTTTCGGTCCAGCGACCGGAAAATTTTACGGGACGTCGAAATGCGGTGGAAATATTCGCGCGCGGCTTATCAATATTTATTAGATTCATTTGCGAGCCTCACGTATTATTGAAGCGGACGTCTCCTCTGGCGATGGAATTTAACATTAAGGGCGAGGAAGTTGGATCACGGAATTCCTCTACCTCCTACATTATTATTAGCGCACTTGGAACAAAAAAAAATTGTAAATTAAAATTAAAATTTCAGCTTAATGTTTCATCCTGTCATAGAATAATACGTAGGTATAGCGTTCCAACTTTCTAGTCGAGTAATCTCAGCGGTACCCATTTTATTTGTAAATGAATGAATAAGTAACCGCTCTAATAAGAAATACATCATAAACTTCGGGGAAACGAGGGTCATAAAGCCCGACCACATTCTCGGAAATAAAGGATCTAAAGGGGGAGAAAAAAAGCGTTGAGGACATTTAAGGAGGTGCCATTTCAACTTAGATAAAATTTCGCATGCTAGCACCGCTAGTTTCTCCGCTTATACCGAGTAATAAGTTCTGGAACATTACTGTAACAATAACGAATAATGTCGACCTAGAAAATGCTGTACAAATGGTTCCACCGAAATATTAAGTTTAAGTTATACATGTAAATCCACCGGTTAAGTTATATATTTAAAATGGAGAATAAAAAATACGGTAATAGGACGTGGAAGGAAGATTGTGATACATAATTGCCATGTTTGCGGAGACGTGTTCTTGAGATATTTGTTAATCGATTGAAAAATATTATGAGTGTTTAACGGTGTAAACATAAAGATAACATTATGAAAAAAATATGAAAAAACTAATTAATAATTAAGGGAATTAAGGGAACAACTAAGGGACTGGCTGACGAGTGTGTTCGGGAGCCAGCTCGGTCCTATATATAATTCAACGTAACGTCGTTACATCACGGCTATATGGAGAGAACAGGAAACGTCCGAATATGAATACAGAAGGTTGATTAACTCCGTTCGTTTTGAACAACGTAATTTGTGCGTGAGAACTGGAGCGGCCCGATTGCTCGTCGAAAAATATCCGAGCAAAGTAAAAAAAGAAACAAAAATCTAGATCTGGCGGAGACCTGGTCGGCAGACTGGACCGGTCCATAAATACAGGATCAATTACATGACCGCCAGTTTCACCGGGTAGGGCCATATTGCGATTGTGCATACTCCGGCGGCTAAGAATGTCGAGGGCGCATTCCCGCTACCGGCGGGGCATTTCCGGTTGCATTAACAACCGGGTCGAGCCCTCTCCATCGGCTTTTACACTAACGTCGGGGACCCGCCCCCGGGCCCAACAGCTGGCTTTCAATAGGCCCGGCTTACTGCCAACCACCCCCTCCCACCCACAAGACGGTACTCACTTTGCTTTCGGACGGGGCGAACTCTCCACCCATTTCAGGAATATATCATCCGTCTTCCTAGATATTATATATCGGAACGGTCGATAAATTAACCGCCTTACAACAAGGCCCAAGTACAGAGGCCATTTTTGAACTGAGAACTGAATTCCGTCCGCTACAGAGTTTTCAACCCAGTCAGGTTAATTATCAGTCTAACTCCCGGCGACTTTGAAATTCGCCTTAAACTACTATCATTATCCGTGTGCTATTGAGAGCCCCGCACTTTAGATTAGGGAAGCATCTGTTAACGAACAAACTACGGAAGCTATTGTACTGGACCAAACCGGTCTAGCACACGACGAAACAGGGGAATGAAGAATTAACTATCTTGGAACTTCACCCAACTATCTTGAAACACCTGATCTTCTTGGGAAATACTAGATATGATAATATTCAAAGCGTCCCCATGCGTCATGGATACAAGCGTACAAGCCTAATGACACCAGCAATCTGGGTAATAACCTACATCAACCATGAGCCAATAATCGTTCCATTTTTCGTATACGTGCAACCGGTCGATTACATTAGGCAACAATAATTTAAAACAGTACACACTTTAGTGAAAGTTCACAATCCCCAGAATCAAGTACGATTGGATCTTTAAATTTTTATTTAATCGTGGTACATCCTGATTAATATAATGTGGGACTACATGCAGTCTACGGCCTTTATCCTTTGTTCAATTGTTTATAATTTTTTTTTCAATTATAAAATTGCATCGGTATGATCGGGCGGGGGCATTTAACCTTTGGCGTCAAGAGAAAATTTGCTCGAGGTGTGAACATTGTCTGTACGGGATTGTTTTTTTTGGGGCGATAAAAGGTAGTTGGCGGCCGACAGTCATTCCAGATGAGGTGTCCGGAGCCGGCGGGCATGAATAATCGACATTTTCCCCTCGGTGTTTTAACGTTTTCCACCGCCGGGGACTCAATTTTCTTTCCCGAGAACTGTCAGGCAGGCCCAGCTGAAGATTTATCGCTGGAAAACTGACCCGAATCCGAAGAGGAATGTTCCAGTTTCAGTTGTTTTTTTTTTCGAAGAAACGGTCCGGGCCTCCTTTAATGAGTAGAGGCGCGCCGCCCTCCTAGCATTCAGAAATAGTTTTATTTTGTGTTCACCGGGATAACCGAATTTACCGTTCATTTTCTTCAAATGAGGCCCGAAGTGGAATCGTCCCGGGGGCCCGCAAAAACTCTTCTCTCCGGCTTGGTCGAGTTGGATTTTCTCGGAAAACATCTGTCTGGCAAATTATACCGACCTTACCGAACGCAAGGCCCCGAGGAAAGCCACCCCCAAAAAATCGATCCAACGAATTGGACCCAACAAAGATTACATTCGTAAAATACCCCCAAATAAGTTCGTAGTCTTTCTTTTATTCTTTCGAATATGAAAATTAGATATGAGGATTTTAGATGTATCTCTCCGCCCAGTTTCAATATACAGTTCGAACTGCGAGAGTTGTCGTGACATTATTTGAGTTATGGTGTCAAAGTCAAAAATATACTTAAAATTTATTTAAAATAATCCGCGAGGGTTTGTAATATCGTTGTGTTTTCTATCTCCTATCTCCTCTCATAGTGGCAAAAGACCAGCGAGAGGAGACGGAACATAGAAAAAACTACTACCGTATTAAATATAGAGTTCCTAGTATTTAATTTATACTGATATAAATATCAATTTCACAATTACTAGAATATATTTTGAAACTATGCTGACATATTTATTTTAAGCTCAGTGACTATAAAACTGTCAGCTCATAAATAGTATGTGGAAGGGCCGAAGAAATTGGTCTGGACCTTCCTAGAAGTTGTGACATAATTTGATGCGAAATAAAGGATCGCCCTCTGGCAAAGGAAGGGTGCCATAGCCTGAACATTCCGGTCACATTCTTCGCAAATATGCTGGACAGAAGGATCGATTGAAGTCGGTTCCTTCCCAAGGTTGGGCCTTTACTTCCCCCTTTTCCAACTCCGAGAGAAAATAAAATAGAAAATACGTTTCGTCGCCGTGTCCAAATTTGCCGATGGAAACATGTCAAAATTGATAGACGGATTTAACAAGTTATAACGCAGTAAAACATAAACTTGTTATAGCCGTATTCCGTCTCTAGGCGATAATTTTGTAAAAGGATGCTAACAGTAAAGAAAAAAGAAACACTAAACTTCATCACCGTCTAGGCGAATGTCCAACCTTGGAATTTATTACGGAAATGGTCCTTAAGTGGACAAATAAAACCAGGGCAGGCCACACCTTATTTACTTAAAGCAAAAATCGTTATTTCTGCTCGTTGGAAGTAACAACACTTCATACATTTTTGAATAGTCGGTCACTTGTTAACTAGAGAAATAAGTTGCACGACTTTCTCGCCTGGAGGATAACTATTAATTGATTTTCGTGACCCAATTCTCGCACAATCGTCTATTTTGTTATAACTCGCATTCCGGTAAAGTTATAATTGTTTTTCGCGACCTCATTAAGCGTTGTATGGTAGCGTTAATTAAAATCCGCAGCCCAGTTTCTAATTCAACTACTGAAGGGTAAGTGGGGGAGGAGGGTCTCCGCGCCCGGGGGAAAATTACCGTCGCGGGCGATATCGGCCCCAGGATTGCGACATGAACTGCGGAGTGAAGACTAGAGGGCCTGTATTATAATTAAAGCCTCGTTTTTCAACGGGGAGAGATGGGCGTACGTCGCCCGACAATTATACATCGGGGCCGTTGCACAAGCGGGGCCTGGTGGCGCAATCCCGCGACAAAGGAAAGTCAGTTGCCCCAGGGCGTACCCCCCGTCTCATCAACGCGGAGGCGGCCCCCACAACAAAGCGGCCTCCACAGACAATCCTACCACCTCCCTCCACACCCCCTCAGTATTAAACTTAAACCTAAGTCCAGGACCGATCAGAACGAGCAGCTGACAGTGAGCGGCCACAGCTCATCAAATATTGAACACCTTAGGGCCGAACTACAGTCCTGGTTTCGGACCTCAACGGCCGCCGGCTCCAGACCGCGGGGTTCCCGCCGAGCCCATTTCGGCCTTACAAGAAACTGGGTCACGTTCGGCAGTGTCCAATTAATGCCGGAAGCCTCACAATGTGCATGAATCACTATCAGTGTATATCTATCGTGCGTATAAATCATAAACTTTTTTTTCGATAATATCGTAAAATCGAATAAGAAATTAGTCTTTCTTTCCGGGTATGTGTAACGTACTCGATTTCATCACTGACAGAGAGACAAACTAGAGTTTTAATTAAGTAAACTCGTCATTGGACGATATTTGGATTATACAATTCTATACAAATCATATATGCTACTGTTGTATTATGGAATAATCTACGAGTTAAGAATATACGCAAAAAATATACGCATTTACCTCGGTTATATTAAATCCAGCGTTGATTTGCTAAGCTACGTTTTCTACCTTAGAAAATCTACAATAAACATTCCCTTGGGAAATTTTCCTTGGTCTGAAAATATGTCTGGGAACTACGCGTGAAATACTGAAACGTGTTTAAACTTCGGATTAAACTATTCAATAAGGCGGTTCATTTATTATAAGCCCTTTGCATTTTGTAAGGACGAAGTCAATATCAATATTGGGTCCGGCCATATCGGAGGGAGCATACCTGTCGGAGTCACACCCATCGCCCATCGATTCACCAGGCCGACGTTGCCCTCATACATAACGCTCCCCAAAGCATAAATCACCTATGTTACCAATACTATATTTGACATAGGCAATAAACCGAAATATCGCAACGTAGTACAGGATTCAGAGTAAAACCGACGTAATAGGGCGCGGTCAGCGGGAGATGCAATGTCCTAATAACTGATTCCGACCGGTGAGTGGATTTCAAACAAACAAATTCCAATTTTCGCCTTTAATGCATATCAGTTATTCCTGAATCGTTAATTTATTACCTCGAAACCGTTTTTTTCCTTACATCTTCTAAAGAAAACATTTCTTAATACATTTATTTCCATTTCAATCCACACCTTTTGGTTACTTTATTCATTAAACCAAAGAAACCTAATTATTAATAGTAATTAATATTTTTTAAAAGGGCCATTTTCAAGTCACATTATAGAAAATGTTCCGTACGCATAAATATGCCTATATTACGTTAATGACTGGGACGAAAAGTGTACAATGAATTATGAGTTAGCGTTAATGAATGACCAGGCTATAAAGTTATATTGTTTATTCTAATTCAGGCCACAGGTGGGGCCCCGTGTAACGATGCAAATCGCCCTGAGTTGTATTTGCATTCGGTCAGGGGTTGGGGGGCAGGAGCATCAAACTTAGGCTGGTCTGTTCAGTCCGTTAAACACTTGCAAATAAAATTATTACGTAACGCAAATATAGACGCCACATATATATAATACAGGTAAACCCAATTTAAACTGTAGAGTTCAACAAACATTTTACACCCCATATTATTTTTACTGGAAGTTTCCTAAGACTTAGCCTAAGCAAATTCTATTAAACATTCCATAATCGGTAAATAGCGGGATTACAATCAGAAATTGAACTCCAATATTCAGCAGATTACTATCTAAAACCGAAAACAATATTTACAGTCGGATAATATCGCAATTGGTAGGTAGGAGATCGCAATAATTATTACGACTAAGGCTAGATAATTCGGCACTGTGTGGCCTATTAATTTTAATATCTTAGCAGCGAAGGCTGAAATAACCGGGCCCGGTCGTCAGCACGGGGAGATAATAATAAACCTTCAATAACGGTTAAAATGCAACAAAATAAACTCATAGTCCCGATGCTGTGCTGATTAATTAATTCCTGTAAAATAAACGTCACTTTTAATTAAAGGCAGGAACGACTTAATCTTTATTCAAAGCAGAAATTATTATAGAAGTTAATTAAGCCGAATGGCTGAAACGAATTAATCCAGAGTAAATGGGAGTCATTTTATTCACACACTAATTTTAACGCCTCTTGAAAAGTTAGCGTGCAATGAAAAGTGAATACTTCGATAATTAAATCCGGTCCAATAATACAAACTTCTAAACTGTATTTCAAAGAATAATCAATCAATGAGACGGTAAGAACTTTTGTGACATCTACTTTTGTTATCCGAAATTACATTAAATTATGAATTTGTCGACCGTTGATGTCCAAATGAGAACATGGGAAATGATGAAAGCAGAAGCTCCCAGTAACAAGAAGATTATTCTAGGATGACGTTGGCCATTTCCTATCTAGTATGACTTCCATTTCCGGCTGCTAGACAATATAGATCTGGCTATCTCCAGAATGTCCCTGCCTCTATTTGAGTCTTCTGGCTTCTCAATGACCCGAGCATGGTCTTCTTATTGGCTCTATCCATCTAGTCGCCGTGGTTCTCCCCTTTCCGCTATTTCAACCAGCTTCTTTCAACATTTCCAGATAATTTCCTCCCCCCCCCCGCCACAGAATTATATACTGTATTCAACAATCGATTTTATACGTCAGTAATACCCTCTTCCAGGTAAAGCAAAGACTTGGAATGATCACTTCTCTGGTCCTACACATTATCCGGAATAACTTCATAACCTGAATAACTCGAATCCTACTAAAACAGTGACTGTTTTAAAGCTTACCGAGTTACTAATTTTGCACGACAAGCAGACTTAATAATTAAGTTAATAAATATCGGTATAACTAGATCTCCACATCCCTCCAGCGCTTATACTATCCAAATCCAAAACCCATCAGTTGCGTAACTAATGAGGTAATAATGATACTCCCGTTTAATATAATTATTCCAACTAATTATTGATCAATTCGCTACAGTCGGCTTTATTTTAATAATCCTGTTAATAATCTACATACTGCTATTGGCACAATACACGTTCAGTTATTTGTTCAAAGGGCTCATCAAGCTTCCGCAGAAACTAACGTCAGTTATAATAAGAACGATTGGAGCGTTAAAATTAAAAATAAACACAAATTAATAATAAGAAAATTAACTTCGATTGATCATGCTATATTGCCAAAGCAATCAACAATGACTATTATTAACCTATAAGGTACGATTACTACGCCTAGGATCTTTTTAATTAATCTAATTTTAAGACTCCAATGAGCTACTGGGTAGGTAACATTGAGACCAAATAACTGAATGCCTGACATCTGGTCCAGATAGACAGATACACCCTCTTGGATCATGCGGTGTACGCCCAATAAGCCAGATTCGATTAAGTTGGGGAAAAAAACCCTCCCTTCGGCATTAATTGGCTCGCCTTGCTTAACAGTGGATTCCTGTGTCGATCGATCGTCCCCCTGACCCGACGTTTGTTTGTTCCCGACTCGAATTAATTTCGTTCGGCGGCCTTTTTTTCCCCCCAAATAAAAATAAAGTTTTCTCTTTTACCAGTTGTTCCCGCCGCTGAGCAGGTCTCAATTATCACGGCTTGCGCAACATACTGTTTCCCCTCTTTGATACAACTTTTAATGAGTTTAACTCGTGTCACTTCGAGATCTTCCAGATAATATTTTAACTCAACGCATGTACAGTTTAATTTTCATGTCGTTTATTTACACGTTTGGGCGATTTTCATGAATTTTCTTCACGAAAACGGTGAATTTCGAGAGCCTCTCTTGTTTTAGGCCAAGGAATGGAGAGATGACAAATTAACAAATATGCCATGTTAATAAAAAATCTGGCGGTTCCAATCTATAAAGCTATCGAACCTAAACTATCATTTAGGTTTTTAGACTGAAGCGGAGCAACGTAAACAAAAATTCCGGAAACAGTTTTCTTGTTTTATAAGCACAACTTCAAATATTACCACTATTATTTTCTCATCAAGTTTGGTTTAATCGCTTTCGGATGAAACTGTTCTACAATGTAATATTCAACCCTGGGGTAAGGAGTACTTTTTAATTTTCTAATAATTTCCCTCAAGGGACTTAATAGCGGCTTCCCCCCGTAATAATATTAAGTATAACAAGGTAAAGTCAAAGTTTCATCTAAGTGAAGGAAATTTATCAGTCTCATCACCTTGTACTTTGTGCGATTCCTGAGTGAATTGGAATCCTTAATCTGAACAAAATGTAAATAAGAATAATATTACAGATATATTGAGGCCCGCTTAAATAAGTTTCCTATATTACATTTCAAGTAAGGCACTTACCGAGTGTATTTATAAATAGCGAAAGATTAGTTTAGAAATCTTCATGGTCCCCACGTTAATACAATAGTTAGGGTTCGAAATATCTTTCTTCCCATCTCAACTCGGCGATGTGGTCTTATGCTGAACCGGTTTTGACTTCTGGTAACATGAGAAGTTGTGGTTGTAGCTTAATTTCTGACGTTGGATAACAATTCACTTTATCGAAAACCAAATTGAAACAGAACTGAATAGCGTATTGGAAGGAAGTGTTTAAAATAGGAGTTTGGAATACAGTCTTGAACACTGCTGTTAAAGTGATTTACAAGGGATAGCCTGGAGGCGCTAAGCGGGCGCTAAGCTTATTGGCACAGAGATCTGGACGGATAAGGGGGCTTCTGGAACCTTTTGTAAGGCCCTGCTGAATAAAACATTCTGCAGTATTACTTCCAAAAAGCCCAAGGCTATTCTCACTTCGAGGCGAAGATAATACAGTGCATGCGTTTTGAATATTTTTCTAATATGGATAATATGTTACAAATAAATTATATTTTCTATTCAAATTCAAGATCCTCCCATAATTCAACCGTGCAATACCTACCCCTTTCGCTTATTTCGTCTTAAGCTACACTGTCATAAGGAATATTCTTACTTACGCCTCACAAATTCACATCCGAATTATTGAAGTGGCATCCATTTTATTGAAGCAGACATGTATATAATACACTTTATTATTAATTAAATCAGCGAATTTTAATAATTAATAGGATGATGCACTTGGTGGTTGGGGTCACACCATTCCATCTCTCAACCAAAACTACTCTCTCGCTCACTCTATCTCATTTTCTCTGTCACTCTCTAGTGGCCGATTACGGCCAACGATGTTTGAGTTGCTCGGCAGCGGCGGGAAAACATTTTTCCCAACAGCACGTTGTGCGGGAAATGTGGGAAATATAGGCCGGCCTACGGGGGTTGTATTTCTACCTGACTCCCCGTTGATAATCCAATTATCCGATTCCGGGTGGAATGCGGCAAGCGTCGTGGAAATTCATGAGGGCAGGCGGCCCAAGAAATTATACTTCGTATCCCTCAACTAAAAAGGATAAACGGGTGCATATATGTAAGCTACAACGCTATTAAGTTTGACGCAATGTTCTGCAAAATGAGAGACATGAAAATGCCTAACGGCCTGTATAAATATTATTATTATATAAGTTTTGAGACCGCTATATTCAAAAACAAATTTACACATAATTTCCGTTCGAATTCTTGGCTTGCCGAACACCAAACATTCTTAAATGCTTAGTAGCAGTGGGATTTTGTGTCGGTATGCCTATTGGATGTCCCGGACGATACTTGTGGCTACGATCATAAAGTAAAATTAAAATTTATATATACATATATTCGTATTCCTATGACGCAAATCTATTTGTATAAATAGCAGTCACTATTAGATATATTGTAGTAATTGGGGATATTAAAGCTCGTATTATACTAATTCGGTGTTTGGGAGAGGACCAAACTTCAAGTTTTTCCGGGAGCCGATGACGAACCAACAATCGAGACTGGCTGAAACCGCCTTATTCGAGAGTTAATATAAATTGAATCGAGAGTACGAATTCAGCATGTGTCATAGACAATAGTGCAATTGTTCTGGTGAGTGTAGGCAAGTGTGTGTGGGGGGAGCCGGGCGTGGCACAGGAGAGACCAGTTTTACATTATTTGCACAATCGGGTCACAACCGCCGGGCTGTCGGGGACCAAGAGGTCTTTCTGCGGGGCGATGAGACGCGGAGGCGGCAATTAGAGCCGGCCTGCAGACTTGGGGGGGGGGGGGGGGAGGCGAATACCCTTACGAAATACCGCCAGGTATTGCGATACGCCCGAGAAATGGCGTGGGACGGCGTTTATGCTTTTTTGTCTGTTTCTGTCCGCCAACAGCTGCGACCGCTCGCCGGGTCAAACGGCGTTCGACATTTTTCTGACACTGTTGTGACAGGCTTTGCGTCCTTCAAGAAGAGATTCTAACCATTGGTGACAATTGTGTGCCCATGATGCTCAGAGAAGCTCAGAATCAAAATTATAAGAACCAGTCAGCAGGCATTCTTGAGAGCAAATTTCGCATATTCTCACCTTATGGTGAGTGGCCGGAATTCGCATTAAACCCCCTTTTGCACTCGGCGAAGAGTTAAATAAAAATACTCAACGGCGAAACTTCATCTTCTAATATTAGAAGGAATTGGACGTTCGTGGGGGTCTAACCTAAGTGTTAATTTCGGTATTTGTTATTCCTTAATTAGTATTCAGACGACCTCTCCCCACGGTGCTGTTTCTCCACGCCGAAATTTGTTCCGGGCAAGTAGTTTATCCAATATATATGTAAATAAACACCGTAATATACATAGAGGGAATAATTTTTGCCCGGTCACACGTCAGTTAATACGGCAGGGCGCTGGTCTAACGCCTAGTCATTCTCCGGGCTAACAGAATAAAGCTCTTGATTACAGTGTATTACGGTGTTTTGACTAGTCATATAACCGGCACGTAGATGTACTTGTTTAAACCATGCGACGAAATATAAACATTTTAAATTTGCACCTTGTGGGATAATAAAAAAAGCCTCAGTGCACAAAATTTGGTATCAATCCGTGTAAATATGATATTCCTTGTATCAATATGAATTTATATTCGTAACTGTTTATCGGGAATTATGAATTTAGAGGTCGAAACATATAGTTAATTAATGGAGCGGGTAACTGAGTGAGTTTGATGCGGCACGTCGCCCGACTGTGTATTTGGAAGTAAGCTAAAGCCCATACTCTCAAACGAAGCATTAGAAATGCAGCCGCTGTGAAATGTACCGCGAATACTGCGGCTTTTATTGCCTAATGCAATAACCTTTAGAAACGGGTTTCCCCATGGCCGGTGGCGCAGCTTTAAAGTTTCGGGCAAGAGATGGAAGTAGTAGGTCAACAACTGGAACGGCAAATATCACCGCTGTTCGCCGTTTGAAACGATTTTTTGGAACCAACCCAAATATTTAAGTAATATATAAGGAATTATAAGGAAGGAGGTAAAATTATTGGACCGACGTCGATGATGTTATTACCAGATTACTTACTATTGAAAACTATTCACTCGAACGCGAAAATTATCGCCTTTCGAAAGTATACCTATTATTTGTAAGTTATTGAAGAGATAATGCGTAGAAAAAATAAAATAAAGAGATGGGACACGGAAAATATTTAATATAATTCAGAACATTTATCCCGTCCTAATTTAACTGAAGGAGCTACTGTATTTTAACTAATAATTAAATTGATTAAGAATCGATAAATCACTGTAGCGATCCCAAATAAAACAAAAAATACGAATGAAAATTAAATTAATGTAATTTATAATTTAGCGTAATTATCATATTAAAAATATTATACGTATCGTTGCATGTGAGGCGAGTGGAGTGGGCAAGGCCATCTCGAGAAAATGAGCTTCTAGTCATTTTTTTTAATGGTCCGTTGTCCTGCCCTACATTTCTACGATGCACGTTGCATCATAGGCGCTAAATAAGTCAATAACACGTATATGTGTGTGCTATTTGAAAACATTTCAATGTTTCAACCACATCGTACAATTACTGGACAATAATTTATTATTTATATATATATATATATATATATATATATATATATATATATGTATTGCGTTAAAGATAAAGCGCCACTTTTATTCAATCTTAACTTTTAAGCCACAAACCTCTCTCAAATTTTCATTTAACAAGATAACAAAATTCATTTACGTATTTGAAAATATTCGCAAATACATATAGGAAATAAAGGGAATCTGTCGATAAACAAAGTATTTCGAATATTTTTCCGTACAGGAACATTTTAAATCGTACAATTCGTGGCAAAATGCATATTCTCGTGTAGAAATAAGACTACCGGGACTCCTAAAGGCAACAAAGTACAGATTTAGGTTATTGGCTGTCGTCAATGCATTAATTAAAGTCGGTTTTAATTAATAAAGGGGCTTCGATGCAGAGGGGCCGAGCGCTATTGAGGAGGAATGCATTGAACTGAGAAATGGACATGACATGGGGTGTAAATAGGGAGCGACCAATACCCAGGTGACAATGGACGCGCTGATTCAACTGGCCGGACACACCTCTCCGCCCAATTTCCCCCCAATAACACCCCGTTCCGCCTTTCGGGGGAAATATTTTGACTCCGATATTCTCATTATATTTTGTGGTTTCCAAATCAATTGAAAATAAACAGCGTCCAAACCGACGACGGCGGCCCTTCTTGTACGTGACACCGCATAAAAGCCACTCTCGTTCGACCCATTCGATGCATTAAATGTAATGTTATCTGAAATCTCAGCCAGATCACAAACAATCACATATAATAGTATGGATGGGATTCAATAAAAAATTTCGTCGCCCTCCTATCGTATACGATAATCGCAGGGAAACTAGAAAAACAGAATTGGCAATTATAAAATTCTGCGGACAATATCTCACACATAGTACAATTGATGAATAACTGAAAACAACATATTAAACTTCCACCAACATTAATCTTTATTCGACACCTCTTACTAATGATGCCCCACCACCACAACCATCCCGTTTTGAAATTTCAGTCGAAAGTAAATTATAAACTTGAACCCTTCATCTAAGCTCGACGACGGCTAAATCGACGTTAAAGTAATGCCAGGAGGCTAATTATGCTAAATAAGGGGGAGACGGGTTATTTATTAAGCTTTTAAATCAATAAAACTAATGTCCTTCGTTGTGTTGTATTTCTCTAACATTGGTAGCTGTTTTATTATGTTATTAATAAATAACTTTATTTATTCGAGTATCACATTTTTGGTGGTATAAACTTCGCTGAATAGCCGGAGTTTTTGCTATGGCGGGAGGGACACTGTTCCTTCTCTGAATTCACCCTTTCGTTTATTTCTCCTTGGACTCGGCCGGCTCTTGGAGTCCACAATGTATACGTTCAGCGGTGGGTTTCGGATATTCAAATATTATCCGGAAGCCGCCTCCTGTCATCTCGTAAATCGCGGTCGGATTCGGCCCCAAACAGTCTCTCGCCGATATGGGGGAAAGTCGCGGTACAGTCGGCCGGATCTTGTGAAGATTGCGAAAGCTCCGCTTCTTTTATAAAAAGATCGTTCCCTCTCGCTCCCGCCCGCGCAATAAACAAAGAGAGGGAGAGAGAGGGAGAGAGGACGTGAAAAGTAAGTACACCAGTTGGACGATTAAGACGTGAAATTTTCATCAGCGAGACTCCCCGTCGCTACCCCCCATTCTATCCTACCCCCCATGTTAATAACGGAGGGGGATGATGGTCTCCTTTTAAAGCGTCATTAACTGAAAAGTAGACGCGTGGAGTTAATGCGACAATCGATATTGTTTCTTTGACCTGAATTTTAAAGTCGGGGCTTACCAAAAGCATTATTAAATCTTCTTCAATATTTTATTTATGCGCAAACATACATACATATTTACACACATATATAAATCATTCTGTTTAGATTTTCAAAAGACAAATGACACGCCATTTATTAAATTTGTAGTTTCGAAAAAGTATATAAAAAATATTCGTACTGCAATTTTCAATAATTTTAAATGCCCATCATTATTTTTTACAAATTATGTCGCGTTTAAACCAGTATCGTTTTGATTTTAAAAACAGGATGCCATTAATTGGTATATTGTGATTGAAAATCAAGATGTGTGCCAAAGCTTTGAGAGCATTGTACGATTCAGTACTGAATCATTACAATTGAATTAAGTCCAAAAATATAAAGTATTGGAACTAAGCGTGTAATATGAATATATTTCTATTAATTTAATTAACTAAATGCACGCCAGAGGAGTGTTGCATGCAGGTCGACTGATCGCGGCGGCATTCAGTATTTTGACTGTTTAAAAACAATGTGTAATTACTCTTTACCTTTAAACTGTAATTGCGGTTAAAAGCCCCGTGTGCCAATTTGTGGAGAGTGTGCACTGCCGAGGTGATTGCCCAGAAGAGACTTGGTGCACCTCAACGCTCAAAAATTTGTTCAAGTTTCAGCCTAACCTTTAATTCCATTTACTTTTATGCGAGGTCAACCTCGATCTATATCCCAAGTTGTATTTGGGAGACGTAAAGTTAAATGGCATGGAAATGCCGCTCGACTCAGCTCCACCTTTGTACGCTCACTGGAATTTTGTTCTCTAAAGATCCCAATGATTTTGCCCTTATTTGAATATCCAAGTGAGTGATTATTAACGCCTGGATGCTTTGTGGTACTCAGTAGCAGATTACATCAAATAATGTGCGGCGTGGAATAGATTTGTGAGAGAAAAAGAGGAAAAAGTAGGTTTTCGACACAGGTGTTATATAGACACGAGTCATTAGAGGAAAGTATTAGAAATATAATATAAATAAAATTGGTAATGCATAATCGAGAATGACTTAACAAATAATAACTGAATTTCATTACTACTGTTAAATGCAGAATTAGCACGAAAAAATTCCTCCTCTCAGTTTCTGCAGTAGTACCTTCGAAAAAAGGTGTAACATTATTCCATACGGCGGTCAATTTCATTTTGAATTATTGTGATATTTCTGAATGTAAATGAAAACGAGTTTCAATAATACTATGAACCCGGCATGCAAGGGAATTATAAAACGATAGAGAATTAATAAATAAAAATAATAATAAAAATAAATACGAATTTGTGAGGTCTACTCCCAAACCATGATCCGCGCTTCTTCGGGAAGCATACGAGACAGTTCAGGCGTTTCAAACGTCAATCATAATATTGCCCTATGCCCCAAAGTATTCGGTGAATTTACTCTTTTCAATGGCAAACCGGTCTATTGTCTGGGTAAACACTAGGTTATGAGTGACATTATTCAACGCTCCACTACAAAACTTCGGAAATAACCGACCTGTTACGTTTTTTCAAAATTGGCAGTTATCTTTTATTTGCCAGTTTAAAGGGTTTGAAAAAACCTTCAGACTATAACTCCGGGGACTTTTAAAAAATATATGAAGCTATGTTTTATTCAGAATAGTCGACGTTAGGTCTTTAAAGTACCCCGTTATCCGTCGAAACTTCAATGCCAATAAACTGCCTACCCGAAGCCTAGAAGCTCTTCCCCCGCCCCGTAATTTATGAATCGTTAATGGCTATTGAAAAACGATGGTCTCAGTTTTTCCAACACACCACTTGCACTTATAACAAGTGTGACACAATCCTAATCGGGTTTAAGTGAAATTCCCACACCAGTTCCAATTATGTGTAGCGACACATTGAAATAGACACGCAATGCTGAATTTGTTAAATGAAGAAATTGGAATGATTAAAAACTAGGAGCTTATAAAAAATAATTACAGTACAACTTAAATACATTTGTAAAACCGGGCTTTGGATGAATATAGTGGACAGGGGTCTGGTTTTGACCCTATGTGATCCCCAACCGAGCATTTAACCACAATTACAGTGGTTACCATAATGACTCCTTTTACACGGTGTTTTGGGACAGCCAAAAATTAAATGCCGCGTTCAGCCAACCGGCAGATGATTTTCCTCTACAAAATAGCCTGTCCTAATAGTGTTAATTACATTAATTCAAATTATAAATATTAAATATAATTTATTATTTACTTATATCATATATGTTATTAAAATTACGTTCCAAATGACAATATTGTAGCCTTATTTTTTCACGAGTATAAACAATGCACTTATAAAATCGTCAACTTATTGAAATCAGTTCACTTAATGAATTGAGTAAAATCAGTAATGTATATAGTTATAAAAATTTTTGATTCGTTCATCCGGAACTGAAGCTTTAATCGTGTTAGGCAACACTTGGCTCTAGTTATAATTTATTTTTAAATATTATTATTATTATAGATGTTATAATTGTAACACACACACAATATTTGACAACACTGGACAATGGAAATAACTTAAGGATTAGCCTGAATAAGATATACTGAGACACAAAACAAATAAATAAAAATTGGGACATAGAAGGTAAATATAATATAAAGCCCAGAAAGTACGACCGAGTGGGCGAGAAACGAAAGAAGTTAATCCTCTATGCAAACGCATAAATGAATATTCCCTTATAAACGTATATTCAAAACTCAGTACAATACATCAAATAATCGAAATGTCCGACCTGTGGATTATTTCCGTATATCGCGCATATTAAAATGATGGAAATTAGAATTCCATTCGCTTGATTCACTGAATTTGGAAAACTCATATCTGCCAAATGATTGACAATATATGAATGTGCGCAATATATATATATATATATATATATATATATATATATATATATGTGTGTGTGTGTGTGTGTGTGTGTGTGTGTGTGTGTGTGTGTGTATATGTATATCCCGGAAATTAATTTCCAGTTAAATGAAAAGATTGGAAAGTACATATAGGCACAACCGAGCGAATCTATATCTAAAAACGATTGAATGTGCTTTGCAGGAGCTTTTGGTAAACTGGATGCTTTCTAGGTAAAGGTATTGCTAAAGGGTCATATATTTTAATATTGAACACGAATATTTAACGTGAATAATAAAAGATGGACAATTTTATTGAATTAATGTAATATTGGATTGGTCTATTAATTGCGATGACCATACTGAACGCAGATACTCCCTGAAAGGTGAGAACCGATGCCGGTTTATTATTCCGATATGGAGGAAGAGCAGACTGGTTTTTGCCGCAGAAATCAATTGCAGCCGGTGTGATGCTTTTGCGGCCCTGAATCCAACGGTCTATTTATTTTTATTTCAGTTTACACTGGCCCTGCTTTTAAAAACGAGCGATATATGCGTTTATATTTTGGCGGAGGGTACTTTTGCAAGTACAATGTATTCAAATGCTGTACGCGAGTTGTTCGCCGCCTCCGGCCGTCTAGTAAATCGCGGTCGGATTTCTCCCGGGTTCGGTTCGCAGTCGAGCGTCGATACGAGGAAAAGTGCCCGGGATCTCGGGGCGATGTGGAAAACCCCGTTTCCTTTCTGAAAACATCATTCCCGCCGCCCTATCTTTCCGTTAACGTTAAAACCGTTAAAACCAGTTGGACGATAAAGACGTGAAATTTCATTTTAGTGTATATCATGTCCGTACTTTGGGGCAAACATAAATTTAGACGGCAGACTAGTAAATATACAATTGGCAAAAGGAAACTGATAGTCCGTACAAACGGGGTTCTATTGTATCATAGCCATGTCTATCATGAATTCAAAATAGTATGTTCAATATATAAGCAGCGGTTAAATCGTTGTTTTTATATTTTATATAAAGTGGTAAAATAATTGATTATTCTATTGACATCCTTGTGCTACGGATTTGTTCAATAAAATGTTAGGTATTATTTAGAATTACAAACCTAAGTCGACAGGAGAGGGCTTAAGAAAGGCGATTTGTTGCTAGTTTAGCAAAAGGACTAAAGGAGATCAATAAGGAACAAAGTTCTTACGAATTCTTCTCGAGATTTCAAAATTATTGCTAAAACGTGGACTTCGCGCCTTTCCTCCTTCGGCGATCAACTGTGTTCGGATTCTCGGTGGACTCGAACTAATATTTAATCTATTTTCAATCCTCCAGAAAAGAATTATTCCGATCAACTGATGTTAGGGATTTTCGCCCTGTGTTGCAAGCCTGAGATGTCTTCGATTATTTAATATTCTCCCATTTCCCCACCTGAAAAAGGTGGAAACTGAAAGGTTTTTTCGGACTCGAATTGATGGACGTAGTAACAGTGTCTTCGCTCGCTCCCCCAGGCCTATTAAAACGGCCACTTCAAAAGTCATTTACTTCGCTAATCCGGTTTTAACCCTCGCTTTTAATCTGTTTGCGCTCAGTTTTTTCCCCCCAGAGGTCTCTTTCTGGCTTCCAGGAATTAGATTTCCTTCCATAAGGATGAAAAATCTATTTGGTTTTCAAAGAAATAGAAAATTCATTCTCATTGCATATATATTTATGAAGTCTAAATGACTAAAACCGCATCTGAATGATCTCGCTTCATTTATTAAGGAATATTAAGGAAACTAAAATTAAATGACGAACGCGGAAAACAGGTTGAAAAATAATAGAAGAAGATTCAAGCAATATAAATTTAACAAATAACACTTGTTCTTGTATAATATATTTTGTATATCAAGAAAATTCATTTTTCACACATTATAATTATGCTGAAAATTGTTCAGTCATTCATTCCTTAAACATTAATGAGACATTTATTTGGAAATATTGTAATTATGGCCGACTGGATTCCATAATTAGCATACTAATCGGAATGTGAGTTATTAACGGTTTTTAGGGTCGAGTTTATGATTCCAATATTTATTTCTTCTCCAAAAAAATAGAATGCAATAAAACATTAATTCGTGTATTGAATCTGCGAATGGGGTTGAAACAGCGTGGTCCTCTCAAACGTTTTGTCTTTCCTGGTTAGTATTTTCTTCTTATCCGGTACAGGCCAGCTATTCTTTACTCCACCAGGTAGCAGCACCAATCGGACACAAGAGATGTCTCACTTTCATTAAAATTTTAACAATAAAAATTATAATTAAAAAATGTCAGCATTCACGCCCCCATAATCTGACATTTGAATTCAAATAAATTAATGTAAGTAAATTATATCTAATCCGTAAATTAAAATTAGTTTATGAATGTTAAACATGTTTACTTAATAAATTTCTTTTAATTATCATATATGGTTTAGTGAAATTATTTTATTTAATAATAACACATACATATGATGAATATTTGTGTGTGTGTGTGGGTGTGTGTAAAGTATTAACCATATCATTTTTGCATAAGTTTACATTATACATTATCAACTAAATTATGAATCAAACATTAACGAAAACATAATTCCATATTTCAGACAATATTCAGTGAACTTGGTTCCCCACCAGGGTGAACTGGGGATGATGTATCAATAATATCCTAGCTATGTCATAACATCTATACATATAAACTTACTGCAAAAATTAATATATACATACAGCTGATATTTTTGTAGTCATTAAACAATTTTTAATAACGATAAATAGACATAAAATTATGTTGTGAGATATAAGTAATTGTAGAAGAGCATATAATTTCATAATCATGCGTTCATTCATATGAAAATACTCTATGAAACTTACTCTATTCAGCAGTGTCAGTTTATTAATATTAAGATACTTATAAATTAATGATTGTGATCTTAATCAGATTCATGCAATAGATTCATATAATATATACCACCTTTAATATATACCACTTTTTCAAGATATTTATGGGAATTGCCACTAACTTTTACTTAAAATTATCTTCTTATTTCAGGTGTGATCCTGAAATGATTTATTTAATTATTTATCTATCCTGATAAATTATTTATTTATCCTGATTTATTTAATTTATGTTTAACAACCATATTAAGTATCTATTGTTAGTTTCATGTATTTTATATAAAGGACCCTTAAGCAATATTATTTGATAAAAATATCATAAAAATTTGTCTGAAAATTCCTACCAATTCTTCTTACTGTATTTTACATGTGTTCTTGATTAAAACATTTGGACAAAAATAATTTCAGTTGATTTCTTTATTTCTATGAATATATATTTTGACCTTTCTCCCTTAAAAATCAGAACCCGTAGAATCAGCAACTTCGAGATTAATGGTATTAAACTTTACTATTCATAGCCCACAAAATTATTTCTCTACAAAAAATTCGTCTCCACAAAATTATTTCACGCCACAAAACTATCCACAAAATTTATTTCTCTACACAAAACTATCTCTGTCGTAAATCATCGATATGCACGTCGTTTAATAAACCACTAAATAGCGCGCATTCGCGATTTGCCGAAAACTTCGACCACAGTTAATTTCATGGCATAGTGGAATCCAGTTAAAATAATTAGAAAAACATACTGACTAGATTATTTCCGAACAGTCCAACCATGGGAAACTCTTACTGCACCAATACGTTAGTCATACACTTCACCTGTGCTATTAATGCAACGATCTACTTACGGTCTTACTGTACGCATGTGCATTGCACAATAAGAAGAAGAAAGCATTAGGATTTCCAGGGAAATCTTGGGACGGCCACCTATCAAGAAGTTGGACATCTGGGATGTTCGATTCTAAACTTTCACAGACCAACAAGTAGGTTTCTCGCAGATATCGACTCTAATCGCAAGAACATCTTCAACTCTCCTACCCCTTTAGTGTTAAGAGAAAAACAAGGATAGTGAAAGCCAGATCGTAAGGCACGATATATATATATATATATATATATATATATATATATATATATATATATATATATATATATATATTTCACGTTTCAGAATTTAGAGATTTCTTTGAGCCCACATTTTCACTATTAAACTATTGTTCAATCAGAACAATACTTGTTCCAACGGAAGCCAGGTTTTTAAACTCTCATTCCAATCCTCCAATTCATCAGGAAATCATCATTTATATTAATAAATCTCAGGTACCAGTGTTATAATGACCGATAATGTCACTATAATCGATGTCATGCATCAACTCAGTGATGTCCCCTGTGTGTATTATTCCAGTAACTTTTTCAAGTTTCATGATTATGCAGATTGTGGGTATTTGTAATCTCATCCTATCTAATATTCGGTATTATGATTTATCTTCGAGTTCCCCTTATAGCCAGTGCCAGTATACTTCAGGTAAGATTAATGGTTGGACCGCCGCGCCTGGACAACTGTTGGTTATCTGCTGTCGGGTTTTACAACAGCACAGCCAAAGTGTTATCACTTTTTTTAAAGATAATACCAATGTATGATTTCAGATTTATCCTTATATAATATAAGATCTGTCTAAAAGAATATAGGGATTACCTTTATATGGGATTTATTGGATTCACTTATGACTTATAGTAATACATTTATATTATAAAAGAATGTTCGATATTGTGAAGATAATATAAGTACACTATTATTCTGTAAAAGTACATCCATTATTAATTACTTATAATATTATATTAAATATTTCTTTCTTACATAAAAATTGTTATTTACAGGTGGGATAGGATGCAAGTTATTTTAATGAAAATATTAGTTCAATATTATTATCTATCTCGCAATTTTCTTTCTATTGTAGTTTGATCTAAATAGTGCATAGAAAAAGATTGTACCCCATGGTTCTGATAGTGCTTAATTTCTTTCTAAATATAACTGAATATTAGGTAAAAGGAAAGGAAAAAACCCGACCTTGAGAAAACTAAATCAAAGTTTCTATATTAATGGTAGGATCCGGGTTAATAATAAAAGCTTATATATACCTTAGTTATTATGTGTTTTAAATTGTTACATAAGTTGTAAATTGGGTTATCAGTCGAATGATGAATTCTGTTTGAATTTCCTATAGATTTGAGTCTGTTGTCTCATTCTGGGCGTTACCACAACCCCCCAGGAGACGTGTAAATCCGTTAACTCGGGGGGTCACGGATTCCTTCGGGGAAATTCTTCGAACCTAGACTTCAATAGGAGGAGGAGAGATGGGCGGCGCGAGCGAAAGAAACGAACGGTCATCCGTTGAAATTTGCCGGCGCTCGGATACCGCCAACCTTTACAATTCGAGAGCGTTCACAGAGCAAGAAGTTGAGTCACGAACCAATCTAACTCATTTGGGTTCGGCACCGCGGCTACCAATATGTGCCCCCCTCCCCCGTTATCGAGGATTATGAGGATATTTGACTGTCGTGTTTAATCTCCGCTGGGTTTCGAGCCGGGCCCCAAACGGTATAATGAACGGCCGGTGCCCGACGTCTCGTGTCGTCACGACCGGACATAACTATCGGGCTATTAGATTTAAATAGGACCCGGGCCCAAGGCAAATAAGTTTTCCCGAGATTGCTTGCATTCCGACGTCTTGGCTCGGTCCGACGGCGGACACGATGGACCGCGGCCGTGTATTGTTGTGTGACCGGCCTCCAGAACGAATAAAGCGCAGTAAATTGTGAGAGACAAGATTGTACGTTGTAGCCTCGACGCTATTTGTCTTCTCGTGAGGCTCCGGAGGGGAGGAGACAATATTAATGGAAACGAATTTCTTGGAATATGATAAACTGCACGGAGCTGGGATGAAACAACTTATATCTGAGCGAGTGTTCCTCGAGAATCGACAGAATGTTTTAGAACCTACGTAGTAATATTTCAATTTATAATCGATTGAAATTATTCATTAGCGTCGTTGCTATCTGCGCAACAATTTTATGGACAATTGTTTCTTTTAAAATACGTAATAAATTATGCGTATTATAAAATCCTACAAGTTATTTAATTAGTATAAAGTACCTACGAGATTCGGGACACCGAGTATAACTAGGTATAAGAAATGCTGCGTTTTCACAGCTGAAATAAAAAAAGGTGGAAGGAAGAGGAGGATGGCAGAGAGTCGTTATCTCCCAACTCGTAAGCTCGTTTTGATTCCTTTTCCTTACCGTTGTCAGTCTCCGGCTCTTTTCAGAGCCGTTTCCTAATTGACCTTGCCGGACACGTTTTCCTGTTAGACACCGCTCTCGTTCCTAATTCGAGGGCTAACATTAGAGACCCTGATGGTCGTTTAAACGTGTCCTGTCTCTCATACCCGGCTTTACATCTACACCCTCTTAATCCCCGACTAAAAAAACACCGCCGTCGTTCTAACATAACACATTCTAATAGTCCCGATTCGGGCGGATAAAATTATAAACGTCCACGCAAACGCGTCGGTCAGTTGGAAATGTCTAGATCCTGAAATTAGTTGATAGGCGAGAACCATTTAATTCGACCACTCCGAAATAACACCTTGTAAAAAAAGGAAAAACTAAGGGCTAAATGATAGGCCCATTCCACCGATTGGACTCCTCCATCAAAGGGCTTAGATTATATACCTCACAGGGCTTAGAAGATCCGTTTGAAATACACGTTAGATTTAATGTTAAATTTCTAATCTCAGTTTACCTACAAGTAAAGTCAAAGTTACAAATAAATATCGTAAATTAGTAGATAGGGTAATAGCTTACTTTTTATTTTAAAATAACCTATATAGTGTTATATATACTGCAAAAAAGTATTATTGCATGTATCTATGAGATCAAAGTCGATGGATAGAATAATTGCTAATATTTTGTACCTCACGTTTTCTCAAACGTGTACCCGGGTCATTGTTTTTTTTTTATCATTTTTGGACCTCACTTAATGAAATTGTGAGAACTGATTGTATCGAAACAAGGAGTGTCCCATTGTAAACAGCCGGTGAAAGTCTACAGTGAGAAGCTAGACAGTACGTTGCGCGGCGGCTATTTTTCATCTTGCACAACCTGTCTAACTCGGTTAGACACCCTGTCTAACTCGGACAATTGTTGACCACCCTTTGAATGTAAAAGACTGAAAATTAATCACAGGTATAGAAGCCGTCGGAATTTAATGGGCGAAATTTAATTTAATTAAGCGAAACTGAATGGGTCGTCTTAGGATCCTAGATCCCATAATTCAAACATTTTTTTTGCGTTATTAATTCGATTAAAAAATCCCTATTTTATAAAATACATTAAGCCACGTAGTGGGGGTACAAATTGCCTGTCCAGGGCGCAAAATTAGGTAGAGACGGACCTGTTGGTCGGACCTGACGGACCGTCCGACCATTCGCATTATGCCGGTCGTTATTTTCAATTTGAATTCGCCGAACAAAGGTAAGATAAACAAGCGTAATAAGAGGTCAGTTGGGCGAGGGTGAAGGAGTTACCGTGTTGACCTCTGATAGAATGCGGCACGGTCGTGAGCGTCGGGCAATCGTGAGCGTGATCGCGACACACTCCATCTTCCCGGTCTCCGACCCGACCGCAGACTACTTTCTTACTAGGCCGTTAAAGTTTCCCCAACTGAGCACATTGCGCACATCTTCTGACCGCCCTTCATCCATCTCACCGTAGGATCCTGCGCCGCAAAAAGGTGATGGAAATCAACATATTAGTTCTCTCGGCAAAGTCCTTCTTTAATTTAGTAGCCACGCCGCTATGATAGTCTACTCGGTCGCTTTCAACAACGGTCTCAATTACTGTTACGATTTACGAGACAATTCATTCACCAGTGAAACTTCACGCATAAAGAACAATAATAGCAACGTTTATAAACCCACAAGCAGTTTATAAATTATTTATAAGTAGTGAAACCGATAAATGAAACATATAATTGATTTTGTCTGAGTAAATAGCGCAACAACGAGTACACGCAATTTCATATCTTAGAAACCTTTGTATACCACCCAGAATCGCTAAATGTCAGAAGAGTCAAGCCCAGGAGGTTCATTTCGGGCATTATAAATAACAGTCAGATAAATTAATAGATTAATAATAGTTATAGAGGCCAATCCTATTATTAAGATCGAGACCGTTGTTAGTCACGATGGCCGATGGCGCAACCCGGAATTGGCTCGTACAATGTTATCTCGATTTTGATAAATATTATTGTCGTGTTATTATTTACTAATAGTGAGGCGATCGATCGATATTTAATCTATAACTATAAAAAATATTATATTTGCCTTAGGCGATGTCCCTAAGGGTGAGAACAAATTACTTAAACAGTGGAGGACCGGAGCAGTTCCCGCTCTCTTGAGATCAGTAACTATTTTTCCAAGTTCTAAGTTATTACATTTGAGCTTTGATTATCATTTACAGTAAATTTACAAGGACACTTATGTTATAACTATAAGACATAATTAAAAATAATTTATTACGAGATTTAATTATTATTTTATTTCAATAAATCCAGGAAATGTACCAGATGTCTTATATTCTTGCATTTCCTGGAATTTTCTTCATTTACTTTGTTTCAGTTAAATCTTGTACTATTGAAGTCTAGTCTGTAGTTCATGCTTCATCGAACGAATTTAGATAGAGGTATTGCACTCTGAAACCAACTTCTAACGTTATGTTAATACATTACCTAATAATTTCGTCATAGTCGCCAGTTAATTCCTTCTTAGAATTCTGCGGTCCCTTGAGACCCGGAAGTAATAACCCAAGTGGGACGACCCTTCATTCAAATTGGGATTTACGTCGGTATACTTTATGAGTTTTTTTTATTTGTATACGAATCGATTTAGACATTAAATTGTGACCCGGGTCACAGGGGTAGCCGCATCAACATTCAGAGAAGAGTTCTGCAAATTGCCGTTTTCTTCTTATGTTCAAAACCGCTCATTTAGAAACCGCGGAACCATCACGCTTGGATCTCTCTACCCTTACATTTAACCATATGGCTCCGAACAGATGTTTTCTTCTAATGATGTCGCTCAATTCAAATGCTTTCTTGACGCCATAAATCTGTTGAAGCATACCGGATCGGAACACATGTTCGTAATTGATCATCCTCAGATCTCGAATCATGAAAAACTTGTTTGCAGTTTCTTCGGACTGATTCAATATTGAAATTCGACATCCCCACGAGGTTAGGTTGACCATTTAAATCATTTGACAAGAATTTTGGTTGGGCCTTAAACAAGGAATATAATCTGTGAAATAGCTAATGCTAGAACTAGATATCATAATTTTGATCATAATAACTGCCTTGATGTAACATCAAGACCCTTGTCTTGTGTTTGACATATTATTTCATCCTGTATGAAATTCCGGATATTGCTACTAAATATGAGTAATTATACGAAAAAAAATTAAGAACGGGATTATGTGGGATATTTCCCTGGCAAATGTAGAACTTAAGGCAACATAATGCCTTATGTTAAATACTCATTTAAATAACAAGAAAGGGAGAATATTGAATGAGATCATTATTATTTTGTAATTTAAAAATATAATTGAATCGAAGAACATTATTAGTCTCTACCTTCGGCAGAAGGCTGTGCAACTTAATACGAGTTAGAAACACATATTCCTAAAGAGAGAAAAGAAACTGAAACAATCTATCCTCAATCCACACCAGTGACTAGTGATAACCCTATTTTTTCGATGTCTTAAAAATTTAACCAATGTATATTAAATATACAATATTCTCGTTATAAGACCAAAATATCATATTGTACCACAATAGGACAAGTGCGGACTACAGGTATACATAGCGACAGGAAGTCCGATAGCAGCTCATTGAATCCTGGGACCTCCCTTATACCTGCGACCACTTCCCGTTTGAAGGGACTGTACCAGGTACATTGTACAGAGCCCATGGAATGTACGTGAGGAGAGGGGGGTGTAGCCTCGCGCAACCTGCTCTCCCGGACAGGAGGGGTGGCAGAAGAGTGAGAAAGATATCGAGTGAAACCGCGGGAGAGAGAAGGGAAGAGAAAGAGGGAGGTAGAGAGAGAGAGAGAGAGAGGGAGAGAGAGAGAAAGAGAGGGGAGGGGAGAGGGAGAAAGAGAGAGCCAGAAGGAGACACGAACTCAAAGAAAAAGAGAATAAGTGTACGGTAGAAGAATGTTTTTGTGAAGAAGAGAGAATATACAGAATCCGGGAGGAAAGAGAAGCGGATAGACAGACCGTAAGAGGTGACAGAACGGAGAAGGGTTATAGACAGAATCGAGGCGAAGCATAGAGGAAGAAAGATAGAGAAGAAGAGAAGTGATCTGCCGATGACGATGATGTGATGGAGAGAGGTGGTAGTGGTGTTGAGGTCACTGTGTGCCTGTGCCCTCTCTCTCTCTTTCTCCCACTACCGGACAGGCTCGATCCTACCCTCTCACTCTTCTGACTCCCACTACCCTCCCTTTTCTGCCTCTCCGTGTCCCTTTCCCCCTCCCCCTATTCCCGTTCGAGGTAGACTGGCACTCACCGGCCAATCCCCCAGTCTCTCCTCGGTGCGCGTCTCTACGTACTTTCCGTCGCGCCCCTCCCCCACCCGCCGACCCCAGCGTGTCTGTGTTCAGTGCGTGTGCCACGATTTGTTTATGTGCCTGTGCCCACTGTGGTAACGTGCCCTATTCGGCATGCCTCCCGACTGTTGGACGACAAAATGACGCTCCAGTTTGGTCGTGACCCGCCCGCCGCCATCGCCGACGACCCGCAGTCTCAGCTTCTTATATCCGACCGTTCTCCTGTAAGCCGCATTCCTCATTTATGTAGAAAAGATAGATTGTAAATCGAATACACTGTCGTAATTAGAAAAGTTACCGCGTTAACACGCCCGTATATGTAAAGTGCGATGTATCATTAATACAGACATCGGTAAAGTAACACGCCGTTAAATATTGATTATTATACGTAGCCAGATGCGGATTTATGGATACAATTCTGCTTCCGTTTGAAGTGTTTTCTTGCCGTTTAAACCCGTATCTCGTGCATTCGGTTTAGCGAGGTATTAAACAAAATGACACGTTACGTCTCGCGCTATGTAGGTTTGACACCTGCTAATTGCTTAAACCGCAATCCGGTAGGTCCGACATTTTCCTGTTCGTTCGCAGCTTGATGGTTTTGCGCACTTTTTATTTTATGCCTGTATACCTTTTGTCGATCCGCCGCGAATGTCAGTACACCGGATGGGGTACACCCGACGCTAGGACATAGTGTTTGCAAAGGGGAGCAGAAGCTGCCACCGTCCCGGTCCGGTCTCGGATGCCCTAGGATGAGGAGGAATGTAGTGGAACTGAATGGGGTGAAGCGCGGCAATTGCGAGGAAGGGAGCCGACGGGCAAAATACGCCGACTTCCACGTCGCCAGTGGCCCGTGTCACGCCGTCTCCAGACATACGAACTCGGGTTTCGAATCCCGCCCGATAAAATTCCCGTCGGAGGGAGACCACCTGCTCGCCGCCCGTTGAGAAATCTTGTCATCGACCGGCACCGACACGCTCATCCACCATCCGGATAACGATCTTAAGGACTTCGGTGGACCTCACACGTACGTTTCCGTTTACATCATGAAGCAGGAATGCGAGGAGAAAGAATCGAGGAGGGAGGGGGAGAGAAAGAAAGAGAGAAATGGTGGACCGGTGAGAGGAAGAGAAAGAGCCGGATTGTATAGTTATAAATAGAGGAGTGGAGGGGCCTATTGTCGAGCCGAGTTCGCTATGCGGGGCCACCCCGATCAATTGATCCCCTTTCAGCCTATGCGGGTATTAACCTGAGGAATTCAGGTGTCATTAACTGAGCAGGAATTCTGATTTGAACTGGGGAAGCACAAACATTCAAAGTTATAACTTATTGATATACAATAAAATGTTCGTTGAAGAATATAATGTGAGCATCTTTCGTCCTTCTTATGCAATTACTAATGGGGTTTGCTAAGTAATGGCCCTTGCAACACAAAATATATTTGTGAGCATCAGACCGTATCGAAAGGGACTGCATATTGGCTACATGCCTATAATTTTATAATAATAGCAAATAAATAAATATAGGTATATTGTACATAATATCCGAAAATGCTTTAAAAGTTAACATTAAAGGGATAATTGGAATTTAGGTCCATAGAGAAATGTAACGTGACAACTAGCATGCATGATATCTGTCGCTAAAGATTTCATTTTTCCCATTCAGTTCAAAAATTTGCTTTCCCAAGCGGCTGTTTCGCAGTCCACCCAATCATTACCCCTCTAAATTAAATATCAAATTAGTCATATATAAAGTTTCTGCTTCTTGGTATTTTATCTTACGACAGAACGGGTCAGGAACCAATGGACAAAAGGCTGAATGTGTTTTCCAGGAGATTATTGCTGTTTGACTTTTTCAGTCTTTGACCGTCGAAGAAATGTAGCCGGCATTCCAAAAACCTTGAACAACCTTGGGGTACCATTTGGCCTTTCAAAAGTCTGTATTAGTTAAATAAGCCCAGACAGATTGAAGATAATCACTTTAAAAAAGGGAACAATTTCTCGAAAATATTTATTAACAATTACGCATGTCGACTGCCAATGAAACGTCCTTTATGACTAGCATGCTCTAGATTTGGACCAATGAAGCTAGTGGATATAGAATCGCACGAGTGATAGCCCCTCTCCCACATCCAAGTAAATACTAATTCATTTCTGTTATATTATTAATTATTTTTTAGGTACAAATCGCATATTTAAAAACTTACTTTTATCCACTTAATTTTCTTGTGTAATGTTAATACCTCTTTCTTCTAGCCAAAATATTGAACTTGTACTTGAGGGTCTCAAATTACTGCATTCTCTCTAGGAAGGGAAGGCGAATTAGGTTGGCGAAGGACGAGAGGTGTGGCTATTAAATAACTGAGCGACTGCAGGCCCCAACTCCTTGGCCTTGACCGATGATCTCTCTCTCTCTCCCTCTCTCTCCCTCCCTCTCTCTCTCTCTCTCTCTCTCTCTCTCTCTCTCTCTCCTTTATCCCTCCCTTCGTTCTTATTTACAGGTATAATTAATTAATACAGAGTAGACTATTCAGATAATGACAGACATGCATACTTTCATTTTCGCGACTTTAACTATTGGTAGATAATAATACAACGGAATATTTAATTATATGGTCCAAATTAAGAGCTCCTGCCTCCTTGTAATACAGTATTGTTCAGAATTTTGGAAATTTAAAGTGTATACTCCTGAAATAATTAGGAAATTGTAGGCAGCTCTGTAAAATGTATGGATTTAATTCTATACAAATTTGTCTCGCAGATTTTACTTGCAGAGAAGAGGATGACTGATTTCAACCCAAGGCTTCAAATAATTTCGTTTATTCTAGGCCTCGTTGTAATACCCCGAGTCCTGAGGCCTTTTAATAAGACGGACCGCTCGAATATTTCCGACATACACACCGAACATTAACATTAATTGGTGTTCTTTTTTCCCCTCCTCCCCTCCCTCTTGATCCGCCCGAATTCTTTGCCCACAATAGAATGGGTATGGGAAAGTAATATTATAATGTTGGCCGGTGAGTGAGAGAGAGGGAGAGAGAGAGAGAGAGGAGGGAGGGAGGGAGGGAGGGAGAGAGAGAGATAGGGGGGCCGGTCGGGTGGTTAAGAGCGCCCAGAGCGCATTCCAAACGTGAACTCTTCAAGCGGCCAGCGGGCACCTCGAGCCGACGCTCAAAGCTGTGCCACTACTATAAGTATCTAACTTTATAGGCCTTTTCTCGTTTTATCCCCCGCTCGAGTTGTGCTCAATCAAAAACAGTTGATTGACCGCGATAATCAGTTCACGCTGGACAATTTAAAACAACCGGGTATAAATGGAGTACGCTAGTAAAACGCGTAAAACTGAATTGACATGCTTCAATTATAGACAGTTAGCATATACTCTAACTACTACATTCTCAATGATTGAATCAGCAAGTTTAAAGCTATCGGACTTCATATTAATATTAATTACTATTAATGCTTATTAATTAATATTACAAATCTTTACCTTGTACGTATGAAAGTTCCACTAGGGTATAAGAAGCGTAATGATTTTCAATAAAATATTATATCTTCGTCGATATTTAGAAATAAACAAGCACAAAGGCAAGACAGGAATCCCAACATCATTAATAGAAATTCGGCATCTTCAATTTCATGCTGTATAAAACAGGACAAACTGCCATGCAACGACCAGAAAATGTTATCCGGCATAATTCATAATCGAAGAATTCGTCGTTTTCGTATTACCGATAAAATTGGGCGGAACGTTGAGAAGAATACGAAATGGCAGTAATGTTATGCATTCAGTTGAATTATATTTTCTTCCAACACATTATTCAATAATGATTTAGTCAGTATAATACAATTTCAGTAATTTCCTGCTGTTCCTCTCCGGGCCCGTAACAGCATTTCTGTCGTTCGGCCGAGACCCTCTCCTTTATTTCCACTCCCAGCTTTTATTCGTCCAACATTCTTTTCATACTTTCTGTCATTCCCCTTTTCCTTCTACCGAACCTGGCCCATCTTTTTTTTATTCCCCTCTCTGTCTATAACTTAAAATCCTCTTACGCTTTCTCATTCTTTTTTCTCTTTCTCCTGTCGAGTAGTTTGGCTTCCTCCCTCTATCTGTTCATCTTCCTCCCCTTTGTCCCTCTCTATATAACCCGAGATCTCTGGACGTCGAAAAGGAAGAGTTCCGGCGAGAAGAAGGAGGGTGTCGAGGGGTTGAGTTGAGGTCAGTGTCACTACTCCCCTCGCCTAGTACAACCACCCCTTCCTCCAACCTACCCTTCGAGCCCTTTCTCCCTCACTCCCGCTCCATCTATCACTCTCTGTCTCTCACTCACATACCTGGCGGTCTCCGCCCGTACGTACACGTGCCTGTCTCTGGCTCATATATTTGTTGTAGAAGAGAGCTTAGTATCCGGGCAGCGTTAGTCGTGTATTCGGGGAAAACCGAGCTAGATGAGGACCGGTGAAAGAAAGACAAGTAATATCGCAAAAGTGACTTTTGTCTTGAGGCCGATTAGAGAAAAAATTAGCGATATCGACAGTTAAAACTACATTATACATTGAAATTCGTAAAATCGTGAGGTGTTTGTGAAATGCGGATATTTAAAATTGATATGAATTCCTACCAAAATAGAAGTTAAAAGAGTTCGGTAACTAACTTACAGGATATATTTTAGATCATGAGAGTCAACACGTTAAAATCGAGCATGTTTCATGGCCTACCCCGCGGGAAAGGATATATCCAATCTCGTGTCGATCGATAAATAGCCAAAGGACGAAAAACTAACAATTTGTCGGCATCGGCGGCATCCCGTTCGGGTACTTTCGCTCATTCAAATGAGTCAATCTACCGTTAAGTCCCGGGCCTCTTTCTCACACTTATACGGGCAAGCGCACTCGCGGAGTGAAAAACCGAAGACATCCCACTCTGTTACTAGCAGCCAATAACCGGTCACCGCCCGCCCGCCCGCTTCATCCTCCCTTCATTTGCAAGCCAATTTAAGCCCCTCGCAGAACCTATTTAATATCCACGCGTAGTAGGACATTCCCGAGCCATTCCCGCTGGCTGGCTAACAGTGAACTAGATAAGATCTGCGCCCATTTGTAAATTGAGCAAATCTACCTTTGACGACAATTTCGAGGTGGGAATTGTTCGTTGTCACTTTCTGAATTCACGAGGCGGAGTGTGTCGAGAAACGAAGCGCTGAGCCGGGTTGATTTTGTAACGTGACAGCCAGTCCCGGGGACTGGGCGTTGACGTTTCGGTTGGGCGGGCGCCCGTCCACTGCGTAATTAAGGTGCCCACGTACGTCATTGAAATTCTTGGCAAGGATTTTTTTCATCTCCCCAAGGAGAGTCGGGCGAAGGTATGGAAGTAATTTATTCGGGCGAAGACCTCCTTCTCTATTCTAGCATTCGGTCTGTGTTGCCACTCCGCCCTGAGAGAGAAATGAAAACCGCTGGGAATTTCCGAGATTTAAAAAACAAATTGCGTCCGGAGATGTACGGAAAAATGAGAGACGGAAACCCCGAAACTCTCACTGGATATATAGTTTATATTTCAGGTATTTGTAAACGCGTTTAGGACTCCAGCCATCGTCAGTAGCATTCCGTTAGTATTACAGTTAGGTACTTGTGTTGTATATTTGTACCTGCTTTCAATGAACTGTTACTATCTGCAGCGTCTACAAAGACCAAACAAGGCGGTCGAAAATGCCGCTTCTATGCTACTGGAAGAGTATACCACCCGTAATTAAAAGACCACTATCGCAATACATATATGTTGAGCTAGGTTATGCTGGTAAGCCGTACATCGAAGGCAAGGTAAAGTAAAAGCTCGAGTTTCCTAGCCGTCACTGTACGTGTCACTACTGTTGTATGCCCAAAGTAAGGAACAGTGGGAGGTATAAAAGTGATAGGATACAAGTATACTTGGCATATGCGGAGTGATGTCACGCTAATCGTTGGGCCTACCCCTCTGTCGGGTTAGTTAGTGTCTTCTCTTGTCGGATTTAAAAGACAGTGGCAGTGTAACAGCCGGCGTAACGACGGCGGCTCGGGGACGGTATTGTAATGCTTCCTGTTTGGCCGGGGGGCTGCTAGCGGGATACGCACCGTTCCCCTAACGAGCCTATCTGCCCCGAGCCTGCCACATTGTCCCCAATACCGCCAGCCGGACTGACAACTGCACGGGTCAGGCTTTACCTCAAGCCGCTCCCACTGCTTATAATAGCCGGTCGGCGTTTTGCTATTGTACGGAAATCGGTTCAGCCACACTGTCCACAAGTCCCGGGTATACCGTCCAATTCGGGATTTACTAACCACATTCAGATCGAATAAATTTATGGCTGGATCGGATGAATCCAAAGCGATATTATTGTTCATACACGGCGGGCCTGCATCGGGTGAAAAGCCAACACTTCCAACTAGTCATTGAGACTCAATAACTGCATACCACAAGTTAACCAGATAGAACGAAAATTGAGAAATTGCTTATAATAGTGTTACGGAATTATAAAATGATGACATTGCATAGTATCACAAAATCACCACCGAGGGACCAAATATTTAGTTGCAGGAATCTCCTCATCCGGAAAACTCAAGATGAATTAGAAAGTTGCCCCTTATATTGCATCATTTTTGCCGTTCAAATATCATCTTCAACCATCTTGATCTTTGTGGTCGCCACGACCGGACTCGGCTCTTACATTATTTATTTACAAGAAGTTGTTAACTGTAAATCAGGCCGTAACTCCGATGATTAAGTGGCTTGAAACAAGGAAGTCGTTTCGCCAATCAATTTTGCTGTCTCCGTTCCAATAAACTGATTCATATCACTGACCTGAATAGCCATGAGCAGTTGCAGAGGGGAAGAAAGGAAGGAGAGAGACAGAGTTGGATAATTACAAAATTAATTGTAAATGAGATTATAATTCTGAGATTTGAGTTACGAATTGAAATATGATAGGAGTTATTATTACCTGGATCACTGCCATCTGCAAATTCTCTGTTTTTCATAATGCCGGTGAAAAATCATGATACAATTTTTGTAATGCCTCAGGGCAACCAATAGCCAGTATAGAAATTTTCATGTATAAGAAAATCAATCCTACTCCAATAAATCGTTTTATAATCAATCAGTTATCATTTATGACAAATTACAGCGAGGAATATTAGTCTTCCTCAAATTTTACAGATTCATTACAGAAAGTGTTTTGTGCACCTTTGTGCCTGATGGAAAACCCTACAGAATAAGTTAATCAAACCACTACTTGTGGATAAGAACATGTCGAATAAATTCAGTTTTTTTCCTGTTTTCTCACATAATATTCTCGTTAGGCACAATATCTTCAGGCAGGTAAAAGTAATACAAATCCGTATAAATGCTCATTCGAACGCATTTATAACTTCGATTTGATGATACCGAAGGAACAAAGCCGGCATAAGGCAGTTCTCCGTTTAAACGACCCGGTCACGATTACCATTTTCGTCGTCACGTAACCGCCTCCCGCGTGTCGATAAAAGGGAGACGACGTTAAGAAGTAGACGAAGAAGAACCGACGAGCTGATCCGGCGTGGGAGCGCCATGATCCAGCATACATAAACTGTCTTCCGGCCATGATATATGTACGGACCGCTTTCACTTCTGACTTTATCTAACCCATACCAAAACCCAAGAGCGAGTTACGGGCAAAGTGCAGTGGGACTTTGCAACAAACTCCGGTAAAAAAAGCGCATATAATATTTAATTGTCGCCCCGTCGAACCGCGGTACGTCCTCGACGAAAGCACCGGCTGCCTGCATTTCGAAATACACTTCACAGTTTAGGACGTCAACACGAGATAATGATTTCTCTGTTGAAATCTGAAACGCTTGACTTTCTTATTTATGTTGCTTAACCTCTGTAAGGTAAATCGCCGTACGGGATTAGTAGGATATAACAGCCCAGTGATACATCTTCTTGTATGTATCGAGATACTCGATTCAAAACTACATAAAATAGTTCATTTCACCGCCTTAGATTAGAAATTATCAATCTCGGATTTGTCCATTTTTTTGCCTACAGTAATAGGACAATTCTGTTTAGTAGGACGTTTTACCAATAAAATACATTTGGAAACTACCAGTTTAATCATTTCTTTCCTGACGCAGGCGTGGGCTTGGCCCTGTATCGGTGTTCGGCATTGCAACAAAGGTGCATAATTCAGTTCTATAATTTGCGAATCTTAATAGCGCGGTGAAGGGGGACCATATGTCCGACATCGGTCCCAATCCCACACATAAGTTACCGCGATGGCCGGCCGCCGCCGAATTTGGTCAATCGGGGCAAAAGCGAAGGGGAGAGACAGTCGCACGGGGGTATTGTAAATTAAATCGGCTTATTAGAAAATTGTCGTCCTCCGTTTAATTTGTATGATTATTACCTTTTTAAAATATCACCCGGTAAAAGTAACAATTATGAGTCTACCTCTGAATGTGTGTGTGTTTTAACGTTATGTAACCGGTGAAAGCCCGGTGTGGAACTGGAGGCACGACATATCGTGGTTGAATTGATTGCCCCCCCCCCAGTAGTCCACGTAATTCTAGACGTTGCATACCTCCCCACTTGGCAAACGGCTCCGGCCTATTCAATACTTAATTGAGATTGTTGAGCGGTATATTTTACGTCCGTATATTCAGCTTGGAAATGCCAGGACGTGTTTGTACGGGACCGGTCGAGAATTTTGAACGCCCAAAAAGAAAGCAGAAAACCTTATTTCGCGTGATTTGTGGGCAATTAAGTGAACTTTCTGAAGGACGGTCGGTTAGTCACGTGCGGCAAGGTAGCTCTCTCTCTTAACATTTCCTTTAAACATTAATATTGGACCGCCGTCTTCTATTTAACTATTTTAAAATTAGGAACAGACCTAGACCTTTACGTGTCTCCTTTCACAAGCTAAATGTACCTGATATTTCATACTGGCGTCCTTATGTATGCCAGAGAATTTATGTGACTATAAATACCCGTGCAGTGGGAATTTTCCCATGGATGTTCCTCCTCGAGTGTTCACTGCTGGCAGCCGATTCAGTGAAGAATGTACGGTCGCTTCGGACGCTTGAACTGTGAACTATTCAAAAGATTCTGTAATGTATTCGAGTCAGGCGCTGAATAATGTACTTGATATGTTTATCACGATTGTTAATGGCAGTCCCGCGTGTCCTTACAATCCGCGCTGTCAGCCAATTACCCACTATTCACATTCTCTTTCTCTTATGTAACGCCGGCGTGAAATACATCGATATTTGTTTGTTAGCCGCGGTCGGTCAATTATAAAACCAAATAAGTAGACTGAAACTTGTAGTTGTCGATCGGTCGAATGCAGATTCTTATTCAAAATAACCGCCGCTTGTAATATAACTTTGAATTACTTAAAACTCAGCGGATTCGATCCAGTCCGCAACACAGGGCCCCTGTCTTGGCAGCGAAATTATTCAATTTCAAATCTGAAATTTATTATTTTAAACGCTACGAATTCCGCGCCTATATATTTTCCCGATTATTTATCGCAGCCTCGGGGGTAAATACGTGGACCGTTGGAAGGAACACTTTTAGGAGGGATTACGAATAATCAGAAAGAGAAGGCTTTAGAGTAGGAAATGAGGACACGGAAGTTTGGAGGAGGACGGCGTAGGGGGGCTGGAAGATTGGACCTTGGACAGGGGTGGGGTGCCCGTGGGCGACCGAGAGGCGCCACCACCACCCCCCCTCCCCTACCGCCACTCCCCTAACACTCAGCCACTCGGCATATGCAAAATAATATGACAGCGTGGATTTCAAAACCGGACTTTGTGGAATTCGAAGGAAAGAGAAGTCGGAGAATAGTCCGCAATCGAATGCCTTTACTCGCGCCATCATCATTCCCGTAGAACGGTCCACTGTCGTGCGGTTGTCCTTAATTGACTCGCACTCGGCACATTCAGGTTTCCAAAGTAAAATACAATGAATCACTCTCATCTAGAGCTCGAACAGAAAGAACCTGATACACGCGTTGGATTAAAATGAATCCGCAGGAAGGTCGTGAAAGTGTAAGGCTGAACCTTGACGGTGACACTGTACTCTTCACGAGCAATTAGAGGACTCTCATATAAACCATGATTAATGTGATAAAATGACTGCAGGGACAGGAGAATGAAATAAATACGATGATAGCTATAAACATCTTTAATTCGACCGACATCTTCCTTCTGGCAGGATGGACGTAACTCACTCTTAGTAACAATTCGCACGAACAATTAAATAAAAAATTACGATTTAATTAATTATAATTACATTCTTACCCGAGACAATAAATTTAAATTATCTTTTATCTTTAAATGTCTTCGGCAAATGTATACAGCAAGGCATTCTGATACCTCGCGAAACCGCTACAGAGGGCCGTTAGCGAAAGATATTATTCGGTTGTACATTTATCGGGCGAAATGCTGGCAATACACGTTTAGGGGGATGTATGGAGGCCAACTGCATCACGAACGCGGCCCTTCGCTCTACTTTCTCGCTACGCCACGTGAAGAAAAGAACAGGAGCAGAATTTCCATACGCACTTGCACAGTCTCCAATTGAAGGAAGTTAATTACTGGTTTACTTCCGGAAACAGAATTAGCGTTCTAAAATATAGTCAACTTAATCGACTTTGTCGCCAGAGTCCGGCAGTATTCTGCCACAAGCGTGAGTCCAAAAGAGGAGAAGTAAAACAGTCACCACAAGCCATACAATCATAAAGTGGTCTAAAATCTTTAGGCCTCTTTTACATACTTTCAAATTGTAAAGGGGAATTTCAGTGAACGCCGTTGGAACTTTTCTGCCTTTTAAGACAAACGGGCAGCTCCGTTTATTTGAATAAGGTATTTTCTCGTGGGACGTCGGCGAGCCGTATTGAGCAAGAGTTCGGGCTGCAGGCTCCGTCCCGGCGGAGAATTTGAATCAATTTCGCAAGCGTTCAGCCTCGACACAAACCCGAAGCCTAACACCCCTCCCCCCGGTTATATAAGGCGTTGCAACAGAGAGTCCCGCTTTGCCGCCGCACAGTTATCCCCGGACATCTGGCCTCCACCTCCGCCTCCGCCTCCGCCTCCTACTCTCAAGGCAGCCGCCTGTCCTTCTCCTGCCGCTAACATTTACGCCAGTATTTAGCGCGTGCTACAAATTAGATTATTGCGAATTCGATTAAATCAACGTTTCATCTATCCATCGCTGAACGGAGATGATGCGGTTAATGGAACGGAACTTCCAGGAACGAAAGTAGGAAGAGATAATTCTAACTCGACGCTTGACATGTTCTCCCACCCCCACTCGGCGTGGATGGCGGCTTTCCCGACCTGTTGCTCGGACCGGCCTACTTTGTATGCCTAACTGGGACATACCGTTTGCGTTAAATACTATCGTAGTTCCCGCTGGAAGGCTCCCATCGAATTCCTACCTTATTACAGAGGAGCGGCGTTATTATGAAGTGATAACTGAAATGTCGGTTTATTCCACTCGCGAATGGTCGTCTCTATTAATAAATCAAATTGGAATCAGGGGGAAAAAAATTGCCCCCTTCACCGACGACGTAATAACGCATGCCATATCTCTATACATCTGTGCGTAACCTACGAACGCGCAAGAGGTGACTTTCATTTCTCACCTTCGTTTCAAAAGGGACCACGATTAATGGTGAAAGTGCGCTGCCGTCTTCTGGACGAGTCGGCCAAAAGACACCGCTAAGGGCTTTCAGGTTTCGTGAAATGAATTAAACATGTTTTAACATTTGCAGATACTTTCTTGTGGGTTTCACTCGCAGTGTTATACATTTATTGTGAATGATGTCATACCATGAGAAATACGCAACAAGAATTTATTCTCTACCTGCCTCGCTATTCCACGGGTGGTGCAGCTGACATTATTCTTTCGTATTTCAGTTGGAGCGAATAGATAAAAAAAGATCCGGAATGCTGAATTTTTAACTTAACGCGGAATAATAAACTAAACTTGTTTTCTAGCCAATTCCATTTGTTAGGCTGAGAAATCTTATTTGCTCAAGGACAGAAATTTCCTAGACCCTTATGTCTTCTAATAATGTTCTTTTCATGGCATGTCCATATTAGCTGTCCGCATATAACAATAACCCTTTCGCATTTACAATTCTCTTTTGCCGAGTTCAGAAATCTTTGTACGTGACGGATTTACGAAACGGGAATTAAAACCCTTTATAAATTAAGCGTACTTCATTTGGTTCTGTAAATGGGGGAAAAGGATGTGCCCAGTTGAGACGGGAGAAACAGAAGGCAGGACGACTCCCCGTTATTTATGGCTTCCGGCAGCCGAGACTTCCTTTCCGATCGAAACGGGATTTCAATCAATCCTCAGTCTTAAAGCGGCCCGATCCGAACGAGCGACCTTTCAACCTGTCATCACATGTGACGAATTGGCTATGACGAGCACGGCCAAATTAGAATTCAATATTGTATACCAAATGGTTCTGATTTGGTCGCTAATCAAATTCAATCATCAAATAATCATATTCGGTCTCTGATCTCGGTTATTTAACAACATTACCGGTGGAACATTTCAGTACTCGTAAAAAATGAAACTCGGATAAAGCAAAAATATATCTCAATAGTAACTCAAGTAATTAGGCACATAAAATGCTTGCCACTTAGGGCACAAGTCATATCCATAATTTAAGGCGTAAGAATTTCCGCGTGCAGTTATAAAAAAAGAAATATGTACCTTATCGAGATCATTCTTCTGGAGCATTATTTTAAAATGCGCATCGCAAAAAAAAGCGACTTGGAAGTGTCGCAGATTACATCCGGCAGAATGCGTAATGAGTAGAACGGAACGTTCTTGTCAGCGCGTGTAAAAAGTATGGAGGTTTTTGAATAAAAATAAAAATACGGGGAATGCAGCCGGCCGGCCGGCTATAAACTGGTGGTGGAGAATGCGGCGTGTCCACAGTTGACCGCTTCATTCCTCCGCCGGTTACTCCTCCTACCGCGGAACCCATTCCTTACCGAGCTAAATAAAACTGGCGCCTTAATGACAACGCCGCTTTATTAATACCATATTTCAGCCATGTTTCGTCCGGCCCTACAACGGATTCCGCGCACCGCCAAGGCCAAATCGCTCACCAGTAATGGCGGCATTACGCCCGGCCTTTTCCGACCATCAATTGACCGGATGAAGGCCCACCTGTAACCGAATGCAAATTGCGTTATAGAAAATGAAGGCGTAGTTTTAACGAAAACAGATTAGACAATTACCTCTCTTATATTTGGAGCTATTCCGCTCAACTTGGAACTACCTTTTCATTTAAAGACATTCAAGGGACCGGTCGATAGAATTCGTCTAAGCGCTACCGCGGCATCGACAACCGCTTTTTCTTTGCCGTTCATTTTACTGCCTCGAATTATTGATTGGACGGGAGGTACAGGTAGAGAGAGAGAGGAGAGAAGCCCGACGGTTAAATTACGTTCTACAGGGCATTGTTGGAGAAGCACCGGCGGCCGTGATACAGCCGATGCCCACCTCAGAGATACAATCTGGTGGCTACACCGCTCGACCCGTGTATTTTTTTCAATAGGAGCCCCCCCGGGGGGAGGCGACTCTCGATCTCGGGTCCGGATAACGCCTATACCAGATGCGCAGATAATAATTAAATTGTATCGCCCCAATAATGGACGACGGAGACCGGCAATTTTCAAAACTGTTCGTGAGGATTTACACATCGCATCCGTGTCACCCATCACCGGTGCGGCGTATATATGTTATACAAATAGATAGTTACGAACCAGTTATTTTATCGACTGCTATACCACAGAAATGAATTTGGCGGAAGTCGCGGATTAACAATTTTTAAATAAAAAATATTACGAATAATTACGAATCCGGAACCGATTCACAAAAACTATGGTCCCTTTCCAAATTGTACTAAAAACCGGTAGATTAGTAATAATATAAATAAGGAGTGAAAACAAGAACTTCGGTTCTTCGACATTTTCAAGAAAATGTTTTTCGAGAATATCGTGGCCCGACAGCTGAATTTCGTGGAGGGAACGTTTTGAGGAATTTAAAAGCACGACTGGTAAGATGAGTACTGAGGACGAAGGGATGTTAAAAGTCTGGGTCGTTCGGTCGCAACGGTAGAGGATATGCCCGCAGGCCCGACGATAACATCTGGACCACCGGTCGTCCCCTTTCATTACTGGGTCCCTCCCCGAGAGCCAGACCCAGATACAAATGCCGATATTGCTTATACCTCCTCTTAGAATTATAGATAATGACTAAATTGTGTTACCAAATAATAGCGGAGCCGGACTCCCGGACCGCGAGAGCTGAATGTCTCGGAGTCGATCGGGAATTATTATTGTTACGATACGGTTCTCGCATTAACAACTATAGAGCGTTATAACCTCTGTTTAACATAACCCCCCCCCTCCCCACGTGTCTTGATGACGCCGATCTGGACCCAAGGTCTTGGAATGAAGACTTTTCGACCGACTGAAAATGTTTCGAAGGGTCAAGACAGTTGGAATTTTAAATGATTCGACGTAATAAAGGTTTTAACGTTATCGTTCAATAAAATCGGGAAAAACATTAGTTTTGAGTGCATTATTTATTCTGTAACCAGTATCACGGTTCACATAGTTGTACGAAATTAATATCTCGTATTCTACGCACGTGTTCGACATAATTAATCGGTCCTATTACCTAGTTGGCCCATAATATAATAGGACGCGCTATCAAAACGGGCCTTATTCTGTATTCAATGCATTCCTATGCCATTGCGTTTGCATTGCACAGAATATGCGTTTGCGTTCGGATATGGTCGTGCAATATTCAATTTGTGAACTATGTTAAAATATTTATTACGTAAAATACGCAATTGTTCATATTTCAGAGGTTGTACCCAACAGGCAAATTCTTGCTGTTACTTCAGTAATCAAGCTTAATGTTACGTCAAGGAACGCATTTCACGATAAGCAGGAATAAGTAATAGTTTTATGATATAAATCACTACCTGGTGCCGGGTAATTGTCACTGAAGCAAAAAATGTGCGATATTTCAAGTTTTTCCGCCAGTAATTTGTTAAAGAAACACTTGAAAGTTATTCACAAGAAATTCGGCATATATACGTATGTACGTATTTTATATACATTATCTGTACATATATATGAATGGCCTGTGCGTATGCGCATTCGTGTTTGTGTGTATCTGTGTGTCTGGGGTTGAGTTAGTTGACTCACGAATGGAATGCAGCAGGCGACCTTCGCGGTGCAATGACGCGCCTCTGAAAGTACCTACGTGAGAGCGCCATCATGTGAGTGCTGTGTGACTAGTGTAAGCCCTACACCCAACAGTATTTTGAAGCTATTCACTTTCGAATCTACTCAACCGATAGCATTACGATACAATTATAAATATGATACTGTATATAAGAGTATAATATGGAATATAATAAAATAAATAAATTTAGTAAAGATTACATCTTGTTGGCGCGCGTATATAGAATAAATATTCACATATTATTACAACTAATGTTTGCTTGAATAGATATCCAAAACAACGGAGTTGTCCAATAACCCGAGGACAATAATTAAATTTGAGAATAATAAATGTTAAAGGTATTTTAAGAAAGGGGGAGCTCGCCGAAACGGTTGGTCCACGAAAGCTATTTTGCATGGACTTGGGACATTACTGTGATCACTACAATTCACGCCCCTCTTGCATGCTAATAGACTGCTCCCCGCCAACATGGAGGTCACCTTGTCGATTCTCTTTTTCATAAAACGACTTCGTGCTGTCTGTGTAACTGTAACGGTTTTTCTCTTCTTCTATGTTTCGCGTTTATCATTTTTTTTTTGGAACGACGCCGTCCCATTTTGGTGACATACCCGGCGCTGTGCATTAAACGTCCTCGAGCCGGAGGAAAACCCGGTTTTACGCGCGTTTTCACTCGACATCTGGCCGGCTCGAATAAAAATTCCTGAGGGGGCCCCGCGCAAATGTCAACTTTCTCCTTTACTTCTGGTGGCCATATATAGCTGAGCCGATCGGTGTGTATAAAGGGTGTCGGTAGCGGGCAGACAGATGGAGATAACGAGCGATCCCCGGACGAGGGAATTGAGGTCAACAAATGGGGCGAACGATGTCACGATTGTTCTTTCGGCGCACGGTTGACCACAATAGTGAAGGTAGTCCAAACTGGATGCGACAATAATTATCGTATAGCGAATCGGGCGACGCTTTAAGCACAAAGGATGATGCCGGGATATCCAAACTTTTTTTTAACTATCATTAATCACTGGCTGTTAATTGATGAACTCAAATAATAAGCGATAATCGCAGTTTACACCTGGCTATCGCTGTACAATTTTTTGTACACAACTCCACGCTCCTTAACCTAACTAGGTCACGGTCTTTTGAAATCTAGTGAGCAGCCCAAGGGTCATTCTGACCCCCATGTCCCCGCGAAACATATGTACATTTTAATGATTATTTAATTATGTACTTGTTTGTATTCTTTTCACCTGCAAAGACGACGTGAATTAGTCAAAGTTAAAATGAAACATAGCTCGAGGAATTCGGTTAGAGTAAATGTGCGAGTTCCCATGACCGTCTGCGGTGGGTCGACTGTGGGAACCGTAATAAAACATTTGTAAGTGAAATTAAGTAACTAACGAGTGTCTATCTGTGCGATTAAAACAGTCGTGACAGTTACTATTAGTTTATTTAAAATTTGTTAACGCTCATAAAGAGTTAATCATTATAATTGTGTACAGCGACAGAGAATGATTGACTGGCTGACAAGTTCGCCGCCATCTTTCTTTTTCTAAACCACTGCAGCGTGCAGTTTGCAATGGCGTATCCTTCTTCAGAAGTGTGTCACACTTCACAAAACGAGGACTGAAAAATCAGCGAAAATTATAGAAACCGAGACTTCGCGGCATGCCTTCGAAGTACCTCGAATAGTACTTAATCATGTAAAGCAAAATACAATGCATAATGATGCAATGTAAACTACGTCACATTAAGACTAGCCCTATCACACGACCTATTGTTAATTAACTCATTAACTCATTATATCGGTTGCGACACTTATAATTACACTATTGTTGCAGCTCCGCCACTTTAGCAACCATTAAAGGGAAAGTCAACTTGATTTCGTCACAGTTATACACATGTTTTGTATACTTTTAGGAGTAATTTGTATTGAACAAACCGAAACACTGTTCGGCATTAAGATTAACAAACGCGAGGTGATATAATTTGGCGAATAAATTATTTCTCCTTCAATATTCACAGTATTCAGTTATTTATGAGTCATGCTAGCCTAACCGGGCTCTTGCCATTAGCTATTTCACAATCGGTACGCAATATCTGCTCCTTCATTTTCTCCAAGACCACAAGTAAAGCAACTCTACCTAAGATTCACATCTGTACTAATCTACATTACTCTAGGACAAAAATTATTCTCTTAGTTCCTACAATATTATTCCACATAAAACGAATCTTCTTTATCTGAATTCTAAATCACAAATTATTTGAAAGCTTTATAATAATACCAAAACATTACTATTACTTACAATTTATTGATAAATTTTAATCAACTGGAACCGAATTTGCTGGTAATCTTTAAGACTTTCATAAATGTTTAAAACGTGATATTTAAGGCTTGTACCATTTGGATGCACTTATCACTTTGGGATGCAAACGTCCAGTAGCAATTTGTTAAAGTGAATATATTCGTTTCAGATCTGTGTATCCTGTCAGAGGCACACTATCGCCATGTGATTTACCTGCGTCAAATTTAAGTTACCTATCACCCAGTAAGTAAAGGCACTTACTTTAAAGTAATTCCTCACTAATTCTATAAACCATAAGTAATAGGCAGTAAAGTGAATTGGAAAATATAAATACTATTCACCGTAATGAAAAGGCAGCTGAACTTCAGCTAAACGGACGCGAAATTTTAAATCATCATTCGTCTATGATGAATATTAGAATTTAAAAAAATCTAATAAATGCTCCTGACTTGATAACTACAAAAAACATGAAATGAATATGATTTACTTAGGTTCACTAAAAATTAAAACATCGAATTATAGTTCATTTCTGTACACACAAATACAACATCTTGCACAACCATTTTGGAATAAATGAGGAAATAAAATGAAGATACGAATATCTATCATGCTTATGCGGATGTTTTGGAATTTGTGAAATGGAACGAGTAGATTTCGATTAAATCCAGAACGCGAAATAACAATCAGTTATAATAGTAAAAAGGTCTGGGAAAAGTTGACTGAAGGTGTATTGAATTGGATAACAGGAGATGCTGGGTCGGGGGAGTTCACCGGGGGGCGTGGGGGTCTCTTGCCCACTGGCCAAACTGGGTCGAAGTTCGCCCTCGGAGAGCCCTTCATGCTGCTACACCGACCTCCTCCACTACGGCTCGACCAGCCTAGACCAGGGCTACCACACGCTCCTCCCCTGGCAGGCGGACAAGGCCTCCAAGAGGTCGGCCACCCGCCACTGCTGCCACATAGACAGGCTACCGGACGACGCCCTCCTCAAGGTCTTCCAATGGCTCAACTCCAACGAACTGGCCGTCTGCTCTCAGGTCTGCCGCAGGTGGGAGCACCTCGCCTGGGACCCCTCCCTATGGAGGACGCTCACCCTAACCGGAGAAGGCGCCTCGGCCGATAAAGCTATCAGGTATGAATTATTATTTTTAGTCCAGTCTCTCTTCTATGTGTCAAAGTTTTGCTCTCGAGAATGCCCGGCAACTGGTTCTTTAACCTTTAATTCTAAAACCGATTTATTCTTGTTAAAGGTGCATACTGAGGCGACTGTGCGGGCGGACCGTCCTGCAAAGAGTCTACGTGTCTGAGGGGGCCAAAATGACCGACAAAGGTCTCCAGCTGCTGGCCAGGAGGTGTCCTGACCTCACCCATTTACAGTTGCAAGCCTGTTCTGCCATTACCAACAGTGCGCTCTTCGAACTCGCCACCAGGTGTACCAATCTCCACCACTTGGATGTCACGGGTAATTCCCTCCCTTTTAATTAGTAGTGGGTTCCATGTTGACCGTAGTCAATAAACGAATTAGCCACCGCACCGATTAACGAAATTTTTAATTTTCATAAAAGCTACGCTACAATAGCAAACAATATTAAAGGGACTATTACTCAGTCAGAAAGTTTTGCAGCGAGATGAAGATATAAACAAATTGTTTTCAACTTTACAAACAATATATTATTTAGCGACCATTCCAAATTACTTTTCACAAATAAAGAAAAAATGAAAAGAACTCTAAGTTCTTAGTGTTTACGTAACTGTCGGCCTTAGACTGGCTCATTTATTGGCAATAGACCAGCTCGACATCTGGCAATTACGAAGCAAGAGGCGTCGTAACATTTTTCCTTTTAAGATTTCACTTTCAAGTAACCCGTAGGATATAGAATGTACAAAACAGCACAGTGATGACGCGAATTACATTTGTATTGCGTATAAATATAGAAACTATCGAAAATTAAATCAAACTGGTGGCTCCTTGCATCCTGAGATAAAAAACAACTTCCTGAAACGTACATTTTTCCTGTTTTCATTGTTCCTACATTTTGTGTCCTCAACCGGAAACCAAATCATTTGTCCTACGAGCGGAAAGGGTGCAGGATGTACTGAACAATGCCTCCCACAAAAAATTGAACTGCGGACCTCATAACATTTTAAACCCGTCTATTGATGTTCCGAAACTACAATATTCCGGCTTTTTAGAGCCCTAATATATTATGAATACAAATTATGTAATGAGTATCATATTATGTTGCATATTATTTCTGAAAAATTAAAGCAATGAGCAACAAACGTCCAAAATAGATCCCCTAGAAAAAGATGATTTCCTCATTACACTAGTATACAACAAGAAAATACCCTGTTGCAGGCTGTGTTCAAATTTCGTGCATAAGCGTGACTCCAGGGCCTGAACCGCCTCGACGCCTGCTACTTCAGTACCTCGATCTAACTGGTAATTAATTTCACTGTGCTACAGTTTCATGGACTTTAAGTAAAACTAGAGTCACTTACTTCATCCATTCTATGAATTTCAGTAATGAAGTATGAATAGTTCAGTAATGTTCTCTCTCAAATCAGTACTCTTCGGTTCGCAGACTTTTAAAATCCAAACATAAAGACAACCGCTTCCAGTCTAAAAGCAACGAGGTATCTAATATTCCTATATAATATTTGTCGCAGATTGCAGCGCTGTGGACGACGGTGGTCTGAGGGTTATTGTAAGGAACTGTCCACAACTTATCTACCTCTATCTTAGAAGGTGTACAAAAATTACAGGTAAATACGGCTGGTGTTTTATTTCAAGTCCCCTTCTTTAGGAGAGTTTTTACTCCGAAATATATCGGTGTTCCCGTTTTTCCTGTTTCCGGTCCCTACAGGTTATATATTATAGATGACCCTGTCCCTCGAACTACCTCTATTATATACTCAATCATTTTTTACTACTAGGCATGTAAGACCGAAGTATGTAAACGTGGCTGTATGTAAACTGGCTTTTTTTGTTTTAGATGCGGGCATAAAATTCGTTCCGAGCTTCTGTTCGACACTGCGAGAGCTGAGCGTCTCCGACTGCTCGGAGGTGACCGATTTCGGGCTGTACGAGCTGGCCAAGCTGGGCGCTACACTGAGGTACCTGTCGGTGGCCAAGTGCTGTCGGGTGAGCGACGCCGGCCTCAAAGTGATAGCCCGACGGTGCTACAAGCTGAGATACCTGAACGCGAGGGGCTGCGAGGCGGTCAGCGACGACGCCATCACGGTGGTGGCCCGCTCCTGCCCGAGGATGAGGGCGCTCGACATCGGCAAGTGCGACGTCAGCGACGCCGGACTCAGGGCACTTGCCGAGAGCTGCCCCAACCTCAAGAAGCTCAGCGTCCGACAGTGCGACCTCGTCACCGATCGGGGCATACAGTGCATTGCCTACTACTGCAGGGGCCTTCAACAGCTCAACATTCAGGACTGCCAGATATCCCTCGAAGGTTATAGGGCGGTCAAGAAGTATTGCAAAAGGTGCATCATTGAACACACGAATCCTGGTTTCTTCTAATTTACAGAATTTGAGTCAAACAATCGATAGTGAATGGCTTTCCTGATGTCTAGGAAAACTTGAACTGATAATATATTTATCGTTAGCGGACATTCTGGACACCATAAAACGATAGGTGGAAAATTGGAATAACTATGTACCCTCTGACTTGTAGTGATAGTCTGAGAACCCTTTAACATTATCCTGACATAGATTCATTGAAAAGCAGATTGTGAATCTTCTACAATTAGGGATTGCATACATGTATATGCACTCTAATTCAACAAAAATGGTTCTGAATGGAGTTGCTTAAAGAACCAAAAATGGACAGCTATACAACTCCACAGTTGATTTTTATTGGTGGCATCAAAGGAGAATATATTTTAGAATGTTGGGGACACCATAAAATGAAAATAAATTAGACTACAGTTTGGCAATGCTTATTGTGTTTTCTCTGTACATACATTTTTTCATAAACACATACAGAAAATATTCTCAGGAGTTTATACTTAATTTGAATCCATTCACATAATTAACTGGTTTTTTGCAATAATTAAACCTGAGCTAATGGTACACACAGTGGTTTAAAAAAGAGTGCATTCATCTGACTGATTCTGGAATGATATTACTTCAAACTCTAGTAGGTTAATGAATAGTTATCAGTAAAGCCTTTCTGAATAGTGTGTACATTGAAGAAAGGGCAACAATCAGATAGACAAGTAACCACGTTTAAAAAGAAACAACCCATGCTACCCAGGTTTTTTGACATGTGCATTCTTGAAAGGGAGCAGCTGCCATATTTGTTGAAACCAGTTCTTTTCTTAACAAGAAAGTATACTTGTTGTAACATGTGGGTGTTTTTATTTTGTAGAGAAAAACCAGTTTAGACCGTGTTGTACTGTCAATACATGATCTTCAACAAATATTTGTACTTTAGCTTTTAACTATTTCTTAAAATTCATCACATTAAAGAAAACATTTGTGAACATCAGTGTTTGAAAATTTTGTTTACTTGTAAAAAAATATTTTGGTATATTCTCCTAATGAAATTTTATTTATGCTACAGGTGATACACAATATATATAAATGAAAGCTGTCTGCTGTAACCTTACAGAAATTAAAATGTTGAGCACACCCTTTCATATTTAAAGGAGGCATTATTATGAATTGTATTCTGTTATCTTTGAAGTAAACAAAAAAAATATGCAGATCATCAAATGTGCCATATTTATTATTCCAAGAAAGCCTAGGGGTGTATTGCATGTAATACAAAGAAAAATATTTTTGTTTAATAAAAGAGTCAATGAATTATGTGATACAAATTAAACTTGTGACACATAGAGAAGTTCCAAATGGTATCTTAATTATGAAATATGGTTGAAGTGGTAGAGATAATATTTTCTTTTCTTATATATGTGACCTCTGAAAGGTTCAAAATGTATATTTGTTTATTAATAGCCCTTAAAATTGTTAATATTAACAAGGATAAAAACATTGTACAGTTTTAATTCTCTACTTGTGTAAATTAACATTTTGCTTTATTTAGTCTTTAATTTATACTCTCTGGTTTACACTATGTAATATGTGTATACGCTCAAAATATGTAAATATCTATATAATAATTGTTTTCCGAATAACTACATTCCAATTATGTTAAGAATGAACCAGAAACTATATTTTATTGAAAAATTAAATGTACTTTATTTAAGAAACCAGTAATTAGAGATTAGTTACAATCCCAATATTGTAAACTCCCAGAAATTAATTCCTACCCTTGATAACCTCTTTTATTGCTAGTGTAATTTGTTTCATTACAATTAAACACAACAAGTGCTAATAACAATCATTCTTAAGAAGGAATAACCTGCTTTTGTTTTATAAATAATTCTAGATAATAATTCTTATTGAGAGTGATTAAATTTTTAAATTTCTCGCAAAATTAGAGTCCTAATAAAATGAGAATTTTGAATTATTTTTGCATATCAGAGTAATTTCATTATAATTTTCTAATTAAGAGATAAGCATCTGGTTAACTGTAATGTGTTTGTTCAATTTAAGGCGCCTTACTTTACTATCTTACTTACTTTACTTTACAGTGGTAAAAAATCTCTCAAGATTAAGTAAAGTTTACTGTACACGGCCTTATATGGGTAAAGTTATGGTCATATGAAACCGTTAGCAGTAATGATGTCAAAATAAAAATGAGCCTCAAAACAAATTGAGGAATAATGTAAATTAATAAAATTAAATATTGCGGTATCTTGGTATTTATCAGTCACTGACGAACATGGACTTTTATATGCAGAAGGCACTGGCGACGATCAGGTGTTTGTAACCTTCAAGATAGGTTACTGCATTATGAAATCGTGTGTTAGATCGTGCCGCGTTTAAATTGCCTGCAATGGCCAAGTATTTAGTTCAAATAATAGTTCTCGGTACTCAGGTGGTTGGAAGGGCTTTCGCCAGGGCTCTGCAACAGGAGTACAGGGCGAGCCAGGAGGCGGCGAGGCGTGCCGGGGGCGGTAAGGAAGGAGCTTCCAGAGCGGCTGCCAACGCCAGAACGGGTATAACTCTCGAGGAGGCTCAGCAGATACTCGACGTCGACAAACTCGATTCCACAAAAATCAAGGAAAAATTCGACTACCTATTTAAAGTGAATGACAAAGCGAAAGGGGGCTCATTCTACTTGCAGTCAAAAATTTTCAGGGCGAAAGAACGACTTGATGAGGAACTTAAAAGAGTAAATGAGGACCCACAAAATAAAAAAGAGGATAAAGCACAATGATTGTAGATGTAAATATAGTTATCGTATGTATATATGAGTTTAGGTTTACATTTTTTCTTATTATGTAAGAATAGTTTTTTAAATTATGAATATTTGTAGTGAAAATTATGACAAGGACAGTCTATCAGTATGCCACCATGCCACTTAATAAAATGTAAATTGTTATTTGAAATATAACAGGCTGTATGTAATCTGATTTAGAACGGGAGAAAATAACATATGTATACTGGAGATCAATATTTATTGCACTGAAATAAAAGCTGAAATGAGATAATTATACAAAAATTAAATTACATTTTATTTTATAATAGTTCTGACTTGATTTTGGTCCAAATACAATTTTCTGATTACACCCTTCTTTGTGAATATTACTTTTCTCTTTAATTTGATAAAGGTGATATTTCTAAAATTGTATAAATTTTCATCACAGGTTCATATACATTAAAAATACATTCGGATGTACAACCAATTGCACAAATGGCATTGTATTTGTGCTAAAATATTATGTCACTTTTTTTGGCTTCTATTTACGATATGCCATTGTGCAACTTGGTTCATCTTAAAAATACATTTACATTTGTAAGAAAGAGCCTTAATACAGAACAGTAATTAAATAATGATGAACAAATGATATGCTAATTTTTCATATGCTAATATAATTATACAGGTATAAAAGCCAATGAATTTATGTTGGTATGTGTTTAGAGCCAGTGAAGCATAAACATCTCTGGACTTAATAAATTAAACACATTTAAACTTCATTATATTACAACATTTATCAGTGTCACAAAATGGACCCCATCAGAGTACCCTTTAGAAGTATCGTATACACTTAGAATAAATTATCTTGTTACATTTGAACATTTCACTTCACAGATCTTATTATTAATAAATTACACAATAACTAACTAATATTCATACCTAAGTTTCACAATTAAGATGAGCATCTGTTGGTTGCATATTTAAAAATTAAAAAGGGGTAAACATTAGCAGACACATTTATGTAATATGATACATTTATATAGTACAAAGTTCCCATAACTTGAAATTTTCTTATGGTCATGTGTAGGCACTTACCCCACAATAAAGTAATATGAGCAGCACAGAATATAAATAGTGAAGCACCAATGATGAAATAACAACAATTAATCCTACAGTTTATATCATATACACATACCTAATAGTAATTGTGATCTCATGAACTAGTGGAGGGTTATATAAAGGAATTGGAATACAACTAACATGTAATGTTAGCATCAATGACAGTAAATCCAAGAAACATTCATGGATTTATTAAGGGTGTGTAATGATTATACCATTCTTCAATCAGTTTAGAAATTTCAAATATATTTATATTTAGAGAATGGTTGTCTTGATGCCTTTCCAAATTCTATCTCTGCACCAATAGTATTACAGAAGAAACACAATTTCTATTGAAACAACCATTTTATTATACTTGTTTGTTTTTGTGTGCATATCATAAATAACACCTTTAATAGTTTATCACAATAAAATTATAGGTATTCAAGAAACAAGAAAAATTATTATCTTAATTTTAATGTATAAAATGTTAATTATAATAATTCTTTCCTCATACAAATTAAATATTCAATAAATAAATATCTGTGAACTACCTAAATAAACAAGTTTTGTAATAATAATAATAATATATTTTATGATTACATATAGGAAATGCAATTTATATTTTCTTAAATTAACTATATTTACACAGCACTTTTGCAACAAAAAATTAAAACATTCCTATTAGCGCCAATTTTGAGCAATTATATTTATAATGATATATTTGAAAAAAACATTTTATAACTGTTAAAAATTATATCACAAAGAAGCATGATGGAAATAATATCTGTCATTAAATAGAAACATCACAAAGGAAAGTATACTGGATAATTATTGCTGCCTAATTTATAAAAGTATAAAAACAATCGAATAATATACATTTTCATGATCTAAATGTGATGAGATTTCCATTGGAGATGGCAATTTGTATTGAATTAAAAACATTCATTATGAAATATTTAGTGTTAACAAAGAAAATAATGTTTTTTTTATAAGTATAGATAGATATAAAATACCAATCATAAACTGAAATTATTTTGTAAATGTTACAAGATAATTTCAGTTTATGATTGGTATTATATTCTATATATACTTCTTGACATCCATCCATACAAATGTTTAAACTAGGCCTTACATATGGAACAAAATAAATTCAGATCTGAAATAAAATCACACAGAAATATGTGGACACCATATGCCATACCAGTTATAAAATATTGTTAGTTTTAATGGATTTGGACACAATAATATTGAAGGGAGCAGAAATTCACCTATCTCTACATCGTCTACATGTCACCAAGACCTGGAGACTGTCTTAAGTAAGAAATTATGAAGTGTCCTCTCCAAGTTGTTGGGTCTTGACAAAATGTTTACAACCAGGTTTCTGGACTTGTGTAATTTTTTCCAAAAACTGCTGCTCTAACAGAAATGTAATTAAAACAAATATCTCCTTGCGCTATATAACAGAAGAAAAACGAAAAAAATATCAAAAAATAAAATAAATCTAATTGAACGATGTTTTTAACTATTTAAAAGAATTATGTTCAGTATATATTTTTTACATTTGGGGAAGAATACATAAATATCCGTACCAAGTCATTCAATCCATTACATTAGAGTATTAAATATTCTTATAACTATTACTCCATTTGAAGTATGGTCTTTCCTGCAGCCATTATTTTGTGTAGAAAATAATGGTTGCATTTATGATTGTATTTACAAAACCTCCTTATTTCACAACTTGCAAGACCAAAAGTTGTTTAACCCGTTTGTAATAACAAAAAACTTCCACTAAGCTACAACTACACACATTTTTATGTATGCATATAAAATATTTAAAGTACTATTTCATATACTTTAATGTTGTTTTACATTTCAAAGTTTAACATATAAATGTTAAAATGTCTTATCGTACATTTGGGAAAAAACATGACTACTAATATTTTTTAAGGTGTACAATAAAGTACAATACTAATTTTTATTTTCAGATTCTGTTTTTATCAGAAACTGGCTGAACAACTTTTGGCACATTACAATAATAAAGAAATATGATTTCTTTATCTTAATTTACCTCAGAAAACCAAACTGGTTTCTATATATAAATACAAGGAATGTTAATGAAATAAAAGTTAAAAATAGTTTCAACTTATTTCCTATGATCACATTTTTCCAGTCAATAAAAAATTAAAATTATAATTGTTCAGTTAATACCATTAGAAACTGATTCATTTTTATAAAATTTGTACCCAATAAAGTTAAAAAAAGAGGAACTTATTTCTTAATTTGTAATTCAGTATATAATTTCAATTCAGAAATATTAAATATACTGAAATAATGATAAATGCTATAACAGACGAGGGTTACAAATTAAGTTTTTGCCACCATGTCTGAATAAGAGAAAAACATGTGTTTTGAATGGTGGTGTTCACTCCAGATGTTGGAAACACCAGAGCTCCAAAGGGGGAATTTTTTAATGGAGCTCAGACTGACAAGGTAAGTACCTATAAAATGGAAAGACATAATTTATCACCTCATTTAAAAAATTCACGTCAAAATACTATCTTGGGAATTATTTTTTGCTTGATCCCCACTTTCTTTAATATCAGTCAATATTACTACCTCATAAGGAGAACATTCCTCGAGGTTAATCAGAGAACAAAACCATCCATAAAAACCTTTTTCCCAATCGCATATTTCTTTCTGCCATTCAGACAAGAACCATGACACCTGGGCACATGCAGCATAGACACCAAGCCCTATTGTGAAAATTGCTATTGATAACGGATAAATTAGAATCAAGAGTGGAGACAAACAAACTTTATACAGTAAGCTCTTCTCTTCTGTAACATAGGTAAATACATTGTACCATGTGAGAGTTCCAATGTAAAATGAGTAAAGGGATGATATGATTAGAACGAATGGGAAACAAATTAATGTAAACAACAATATATGAACCCCATTCTTGAGAGAACACAACTGTTTTCTGTTCTGTTCTTTTGCAGCCATATTTGCTTCCATAAGTTCCAGTTCTTCTCTTGAAATGTTCAAACGCACATCTAAACTCTGGCCAGCTTTTTTCCCTCTCTTAATAGTACCAGTCATCGTTAGGCATTTATCACTAATGATACTGGCAGCAGACCTGTCACAAGATTCTGATGTTTCCGAACAACACCTTTCATCTTCATTACCCGAATATTCTGTACAAATGTTCACTTTCTTCTTGGTTTTTGTATCATGCTCAACTTCAGATGCAGCCTGGGATTCAGTCTTCCAGTTTATGCTTGTAAATGAGCTTTCAGCTACATGTTTCCCATTCAGAAGGGTTTCAACCTTAAAAAGTGTAGGAGTTAATTTTCAAAGATTATTTTTAATATCACTGAATGTCTCACAGGTAAATAATACATTAATATTCTTTGAGATTGTTCTCAAAAGATTTTTGTGTTTATAAATGTTATAAATATTAACTTTCATGGTAATAGGTAAGTCAACAATTTTTAAATAAACAATACCGCCTTCATGAACAGATAAAATCGTTAATTATATAAATTATTCCACGGGGTTATACATGATTTCAACAAAAGGGACAGGCAAACATCAGTGAGATATTGAATGATCACCACTGATGGGTGGTGCCCCCTGAAATGTATAGCATTAATAAAATGCAAGTTACCTGCGCTTTTACCTGACTATCGTCGTCCTCCCTAATGAAATCTCTCGAAGAGCCGGTTTCCATCTTAAACAGAACAACTAAACGTGCGTATCCGGTATAAATGTTATCTTAGATAGACGGATTAACAATTGTTCAGAGCCGGCACGGTACGAACGTCAGCCGATTTCGATTTAAACCGGTTGAGGGAACAACTCTAACTGATATATTTGAAAACATATTTCCCGAATAAATACAACTAATTCGAGATCAAAAACAACTCAATGTTTTGAAACTGACGCAAACAGAACCGAAACCAAGCAACAACAATCAAGTTATCCAACAAAATATATTTAAATTCTACAGAAAATCCTCCATGGATTGATTTATATTTGATATCATCGTGAAAATTTCGTACATAACAATGAAGCGGACCAAATTTTTAACTTCCAATTTTCCATGACTAGAAGTTTCAATTTACGACATTTACTGTAAATGATTTTGTATCATTTTGAAAAGAATTGAAATGAAGTCGACATATTAAAAAAATTGCTTCTACTAATAAAATTTTGTATAATGAACTAAAATCGGATTATGCAAGAGATAGACTTTCAAGGTCAGTATTAGCCCATAACGTATTTCGTGTTTTGAATTACTTGCTAGTTCTAACCTTGATATGGAGGGAGATGAGGTACGTATTCGTTTATTACGCCGTTAATTTCTTTTTTTTTAGTTTACGTAAATCAGTGTCCAATAATATTCGGTACCTATGTAATGCCATGCAATTTCAAATGGTTCTTACAAAATATGACTGCGACCGGTCTTTCGTCAATTCCTCTTGTCAAATACTGCTGTTGTCATGAACGTTCTTTTATCCTATTTAAAGAAAACGAATAAATGACAACCTGTTTAAAAATAAAATAAACCAATTTCTGATATGAATGTTCGAAAAGCCGGTAGTTTATCTATTATATTTATGCCTATAACCATATGAAAACCCTACAAAAGGTACAGGTACAAGTGCATGTTTAACACAGTTCCTTTTCTTTCATTGAAATTTGAATACTAAACAGGTATTAGTGTGTTTTATTTGTTGTTTGCTAATGTAAAGGTTACTATATTTTTTTTTTATTCTTGCACGGAGTACTTTGTAATTTATTTGTTTAGATTTTATTACCTTAAAAATGAATAAAGTCATCTACATATGCATCATTTCAACAAAGATTATTTTGTAATTTATAAATAATAATTAGTATCAAAATATAATTATTAACTGTACCGTGGATTAGGAATTGATATTATCATTCCGAAGGACCATTCTTCATCTGATTCAATTTTTGCTAAGGTATTACATTGTGGCATGTCCTTGTTTTTAACTTTTTCATTTTTTATGCACATATATTTTTCTTATTAATATTTTACAATTTCATTAAAGCAGGAATAAACATTCCTTGTTTAATCTCGAAGTGAGCAGGTCATTTGGTTCAATAAAAGTCTATTAGTTGAGCAAGTGTGACATCACTTTAAAGTAGTTAATGGAAGGTTCCTCCTTTCTTTAAGCAACTTCTTGCTAAAAAAAGATATTGATTTCTGTCCAATGTGCAAGGTCAATTTCCTATTGATTGCTGTCATGTGTTTTGTTGATTGCATGTTGTGATATTATTCATTAGGAGTTCAGATTTTGTTCAGATTAATTCAGTTTTCTAGTAACTCCTACAAGGTTGTTGTAAGTATTATTTCATATTATAACACTGAAAATATTTTGATGTAGGCACTTTGTTGATATATTCCCTTGAAAAACAATTAATTTAAAAAAACATATCAACAATTAAATTCGTTATATATTTTTAAAATGATTGATTTATATGCATTCAGTCATTTTTAAAATAAATTATATATATTATTAGTATTATTAATCTCAATCTAATTTGCATCATTGTAAGCTTTATGAAATTATTTGTTTACATCTTTTGTCTCTTTAACATCCAGTAACTATTTGCATGGATATTTAATCATTTCCTCTTTTATGTTAAATTAATATGTTGGGATCTTATGTGTGAAATTTGAATAAAATGTATGTTTTTATTTTGATTATTATTTCAATTTTAATGAATTCGTATAAAATACATCTTTTATATTAAATTTATAGTTGATCTCTCAGGTGAACCAGGCTTGCAGTGTTAAAGATGAGGTTCAAGAAACAACCGAAACTACTCCTAAGAACAGTTTAAATGGCCAGTCATCACCCAAGAAAAATATATCATGTGAAGTTGAAAGCTATTTGGATAAGGTCAACAGTTACATTTCTCAGAGTTTCGACCCTAAACTGAAACGAGAACACAAGAAACTAGCCGATCTTCTCCTATCATATAAGAGGTTGAATGATAAACTGAACAAGAAATACGGGGATACAGGTAAAAATGCCAATTCTGAAGCATTGAAAAAGTTTCCAGAAATATATGCCATACTGCATCCGGAGATATTTGTCGATATCAGAGAAACCGAAAAAGAAAAGTTGGTGTCCAAATTTGCCAAGAAAAACTTTCACAATGAGCCTATTATTCCATGTCGCAAGTCCCCTCAGTCATATAATCTGTATGATTTGAGACAAATTGAAAAAGACAGATTTGCACGCGTGATAGCTGCTGCTCCCAGTAGGTTCCACAACCTTTTTCCTCAGAAGGTTGCTGCGAGGCATTCTTTGCCAGCTAATGCCTTCAGAGACTCAATGGAAGTGGAGGATGTGAGAGAAAAAGAAAAGGATAGATTGGCGCGGATATTTGCTACTTCCATTAGTAAAAAGAAGAATTCTACAAAATACAACTCCAGAAGATCATTGAATGTTGAAAATAAGATTGACATTGAATGGAAAGGTGGTTTTGATAATTCTAATGAGTCGAATGGTGATGCTTCTGTTATCCCAACTCGTGATAGTGTGGATGCACATCTTAACACACAGGTCAGACAAGGTTTGATTTCATTTGTGAATGAAATACGTATTTAATAAATGCAATATTACTTTTATGTATTTTTTGGTTCATTATTTATCATGAATTGACTATTACTGGTGGAGGAATGTTAGATATTAACTAAAATATATCATCACATTGTATAATCATAAACAATTGAATTACTCAGTAATTATACATTTATTATTACAATGTTCATCTATGACAAGAATATGCTTTGGGCAGAAGCATGTGCTTGGTTGAAGCAAAAGCTTGTTAGTCTTCTTCACAAATACATTTATTTATCTTCAAAAGCATTTAGAACTGAATTATTTAATATTTAACATTTGTCATAAAATTTCTATGCACTGGCTAATTTTTATTGCAAAAGAAACTAACAAATCTTTTTTTAGACCTTTGAATCTCAGCATTCTCTAGATAAGTACTACAGATTCTTTTTTTCATTTTATTCTACTTCTGGTTAACTTATGGGTAATTTAAGAAACATTTCTGTAATAATTTACTGAAATGAACAACTTATATTTTATGTCATTTTTTTTCATTAGTCATAAATAGGAATGTTAATGTAAATCCATCATGAATATTCACTAAATGTTGAATCATTAGAATCTACAGTAAAGTTTAAAGAAAAAAATCACCAGATACTTAAAATAATATTTGTCTATATTTATATTTCCAAAAGTCAGTACAGTTACTTGCTATTTGAGAAGCACATTTTCACTACTATTTTTTACTAATTTGTTCAGTTGGTTAGGTACACAAATATACAGTGATATTATTTTTTTTTTACACAATTGTTGTCACAGTAACAAAGGTAAAAATGAGGGTATTTTAAATTTAAATGTTTCTAACAAAGTGCCTACATTTGAATTTATTGAGCAATTTGAATTTATTGGATTATTTCATTGTTTTATGATTTGATAGTAGTAGAATAACTTTCATTCTGATTCCTTATTTATTCTGGATTTATCTATATCATTCTATTGTAAAGTTATTGGCAATAATTCCCTTACTCTGTTTTCCCTTAATTTCTTTAGCAAATCACACTGATTCCTGTAATATCCCATCAAAATAGGAATGGAAATAACTTATTAAATGAATTAGAATTATTCTTGCTTGTCCTTCAGACATGGAGGCCATTATCCTAAATTGGATATAGTTAATATGAAATCAATATTGGCTGCAATCATTGTATTATATTATTGTGTTTGTTCAATATGGTGATGAAAAATCATGAATCTTTCTTTTCATATTTTGGCTTAGTGTGAAATGGTTCGCACCGGTGAATATTCTCCCCTGAACACGAGAGACAACCCTCAAGGAAAACATCTCTTGGGTTTTGGTGAATATGAAGAACGCAGGAAACTGAGTCTTGAGAGGAGGAAAAAGGAATACAGGGATTATCTCACACAGGTTTTTTTTAATATGTTTAATATAAATGATAATTTATAATTAACATTAATGCTAAAATATGTCATAAATTAACCTTTATTGTACATTTATAATTTTATATTTTACAAGGATGATTTGTGTATGAACTTTCAACAAATTCTCGGTATATTGCTTTCATAACTTCTCAGTACAGTCCATCTTAACTGAAATAAAATTGTGCTAACATTCAGTGGTCCAAAGTGTGATCAGATTTTGTCAGAAATATTATCAGGAATAACAAAAGTTTTTGGTTACTCATGAGACTATTTTTCATTACGGCCTCTCCCGAGAGGATATTATTTTACCTAAATGATATACCCTTCCATGTAACAAGCATGAATTCCCAAACTGTGCTTAAAACATTTAAGAAACCTTGTCCCCTTCTTTGAAATAAATTCAATAATAATTAATTGTTAAACACTTCTTGCTCATTTATTTTTCATAAGGAAAGACAAGCTGAAAGTTTAACATATCTAAAATAGGATTTTATTAATTTCAGGTTAAGCAAGTTGCCAAAACTAAAATGGACGCAGCTCTGTCAACTGAACCAGAAGGATATAGTTTGGAGGAACCAAGATATCGCAGTACATCCACTCAGACTGAAACTGATTCTGTTTCTCCTAGGGCTACAGCTCCCATCAGTGTTCAGGTAAAATGTTGTACTCATTTTTATTAAGGTTTTGGACCTGTGTAATTTTTCCTTCTCTCCCCTCCTTCCCCTACATGTGTTCTGGTATATGGATCCAGCAATCCTGTTATCCAGCTCACATGAACTGTGCCCTACATGCAGACAATTACACATCAGAATATTATTCTAAAGAACACCCCTGACCATACAACCTTTAGGACCAGAATTAATGAATGGCCTTAGGCAAAAACCTGGGATATGCCAAGCAGAATGAAATAAATAAGAACAAAACCGCTTTCATATTTCATCTTGGTCTTAACCAGTTTTGAGAATTATCAGTGGAATAATGTTAGCAATACAGTGAGTTGAGTGTAGTTATGATAGGATTCATAATTAGCAACTCCTGAATATTACTCAGATGTTATTGTCATTATTAAAAAAAATACATATATTGATTCTTAAGTTTGTAACAAATTTCTTTCTTTCTCTTTTATAGCATTTGTTTTTTTTATTGTTTGTTCATTTTACTATGATTATTGATTGCTTTGGAATTGGTAACACAAACTGGTTCCATGATATTTTTATCAGGGTGTGTTACATTACTAAGAAAATTAATATTTTTAAAGGCTGGAGGCTTCCATGAAGGTGACAGTTCTTCATTATCTCCGACATTACATCCTAATATAACCTTAACTACCCCACGAGGTAGGTGATTGTATATTTATGAATAATGATTTTTTACATAATTTAGAGCCGTATATTTTAGAATTATAATTTTTCTTTATTTCAGAGAAGCTGTTGTCTGATTTACACGGGTCATCAAATTTTTTCTCACCAGATCAGAACCCCACTTCCAGTGGTGATGGTATGTATATGTATTTTAGGTGAAACAGTACAAATGTATTAACTATCTAAATGGGTGAAAGTTGTATGAAACTAATTTTGAACTAGATGCGAGGAGCAAACAGATGGCTTATGCAGAAGCACTAAGAGCACAAATTGAAGAGAAAAAAAGACTTGAGGCCTTGAGGAAACAAAAGGAAAAAGAAGAAGAAGAAATGTTTGAAAGGAAAACTAGAGAACAGCAAGAGAGACTACAAAAAGAATATCAGAAGGAACAGATCCAGCGTTTGGATTGGATCCAACAGGTTTTTTCTTATTGGTACAGTTACAGTTGACATTGTATAATTTCATTAATGGAAGAAAAATGTTAATGGTATTTATTGCAGAGAGCTACACAGGAGGAATTGTTGAGACAGAGACTTCTAGAAATGGAGCTCCAAACACAGGAATTAAAAAAAGAGGAAAGGCGAAAGAAGAGATCACAGAGTCATCATGATGATATAACTCATGAAGAGCTTAAACAGGTAATATTGTATTTATAATTTGAAATGTTTTCATTTTTAAATCAAACACCTTGAGATCAGCTTTGAGCTTTAAAAATTCATTAACAGTGTATCACACGTTAAAAATATATTAACTATTATGTTAAATCTTTATTTGGGCTATAAAATATGCATTCAAACAACAATGAATTTACTTGTAACACAAGTTATTGATTTTTCAATTGAAATAAAATAAATAATTTAACTGAAAACCAATCAGGTGTTTGTACCATTATTTGAATTTAAAATTGACATAATTTTAATCATTCAGTTCACTTACTTTGGTTTTAAATACTGCTCGATATTTTCATTCTTTTCCCTATCTCCCAACATCGTAGGAGGTTACCTATTTATCAATTTCATCTACAAAACATTATTATTCATTTTAGGGAGATGTACACAATGTAGATAATCAACCAGATGTAAATATCAGTTATTTGGAGCAGATAACGAGGACGCCACTTTTGGATGCAGATCCTCAGAATGTTCTCAGTGATAAATACTACAATCACCATTCGCCAAGAACACTGGAAGTATCACCACAGAATCAGAGTGCGGCCACTAGTCCAAGATCGCCGTTAGCTTATAATCCTCTATATATTTCAATGGCGGGTGACAAAAATGGGACAACAGAGAGGCAGAGGCCAGTTTCTCCAGTCATACCTGCTCTCAGAACAGAGTCGTTACTCAAGAAAAATTCTCAACTTTTGTACGACAAATGGATGGTATGAACTGTAAAATATCTTTTAGTACTATAGATGAATGTGGCTTTCGAATAATTAATTTCTGACAATACAAATAATTAATTTGAGTAAATAAACTTCAGAATTAAATCTTGACTACAATGATTTTGTGACTTGTTGATGAGTGATACTTTTCTTACGGAAAAGTAAAACTGGACTCCCTATAACATTAAGAACCTTAACAGACTATACAGCAGATAAAGTAAAGAAATATTTCAACAGATCAATTTTTGTAAATACTGTGAAATATTTATAGTTCATCATTATGATCTCCTAGCCCTCTTATAAAAAATGAAAATTTCTCCTTATGATGAAAATATACAAATAGATAATTTTTTAAACGATTAATGGAGGTAGTAGATCTACATTTAATTTAAAAATTTTGATTGTAATTTTCATCTACTCAGTAGCTACAGTAAATCATTTAAAATTTAATAATTTTTATTTATATAAAAATAGTTCAAGGTACACTAGAATGAGAATACATCTCTCAAATAAAGCATAAATTAATTCTGGGGTTGTGATGGCTCAGTGGTTAGGGTCAAAAACTGTAAGCTTATACTAAGTTGAATTAAGGCATCACTTAGACCAAGCTTAATGCAACTGGATTTGCAGTAGAGTGAAAAGAACTATAAATTTAATTATGATAACCAGTCAAATCAAATAAATGATAATTCTGGTTGTGACATGTAAATCAATATTACCTTTTAAAAATAAGAGAAGCAAATGTGGCAAATAATTAAATACAGTTACATGAAATCAGAGATGTGAATTAATATTTTTTTCACTTTGTTTTAAATGAAAAAAAAGTCATTCACTAATATAATAGTTCTCCATTTATTGCAGGAGCCTCAAACAAATACTGAAAAAATCCTGGTTGAGCCTGTACTTGAAGCCAATGACGGAAATATGAGGAGGGCTGACACAATACTGACTCAGCTAGGGGCGTTCAGGCGGCAATTACAGCTTGAACACATCAAAATGCAACAGAGATTGGAAACTCAGCCCTCACAATGACAACAAAGGAACAGGAGGAGGCCTGTCCTTAGCGAGTGGCTCTACGAAAATTATCTATGATATTTTTCCTGTAGGCAAATTATTATCGTATCCAGTTTGAAGGGGTGTAGGAACACAAAATGATATTTACTTGTCGTCTTCCCTAATCATACAGTATGTATGCTATTTTCAAACTACTGGTAACAAAGTGTATCCACCATTCAATGATAGTTTACATACATACAAGTGACATAAAAGAAGACATGAAGAGCCTACTAGATCGTAGTCATGGTTATTAATCATGCTTGAACCATTCCAAATAATGGTGCTAAGAATGCTTTGTTAGATATCAATTTATCGTACAGCATTTATTCCAATACCTGATTCTGAGGTTCTATAGAAACAAAAATAACAAATTGCACCGAACACATTTTGGGTGGTTAAATTGGGTTAGTGAATATTTTTACTTCATTCGTTCAATAGAGCTGAACGCTAAATTAACAGCTCCTGTAATATTAAATTAATTGTCTAATATTTTTGTATTGGCTCAACATCTTGTATTATTTGTTATTTAATTTGTTGTATTTCACACTTTTATTTGAGAATTATTTTAATGCTTTGTAAATTGATTATTTTAAATTAGTCCTTAAAGTAGTTCATATTCCAAATCTATTTTGTTTATGTTTCACATTTTAATGTATATAAGCCCATGAGGTGTTTTGATATACTTTCCAGTCACATTTTATTTCTTCACTCAGGGTGTATGTGGGTTTTGTAAAATAACTGTGATATATAATTTCACATCATATTAATTTACCATATTATTAATTTGGATAATAAATGTATTAATTAATTTATATCTGTTTAGTTTGAATTAGTTTGTATCACACAATAATAAGTGCCTGTTTTACACAGTGTAATAATAACTTATTTTTTTGTCTAATTAATTTTTATGTTTACACAGTATGTATATTATATTCACAGTGTGAATAATTATGATGGGTCTTAATTAAGAATACTCAGTGATAAATTGCAGTGATGCTTAAAATTAATATTAATTTTCCTTATTTGACTTATCAATAAAATAATATGCTTCCATTTGTGTGCTTATCTTAAGTGCTCTTTTATCATTTACAAATTTTATAGTTTCATACTTGTTATGTATACATACATTTCTTACAATAAATTTGTTTCAAAATTGTTTTCTTTGTTGTCATATTAATCTTAAAAAAATAATCTTACATCTTTCAGAATTGAATAGTTTCACAAAAGCATTTTATGTTGCAGAATTTTAAATGTATATGAAATTTTAGGATGTTTATAAATGAAAATATTAATAATTTACTATTTTACCTAATTTTTTCAAATTTTTAAAACACTGGCATTGTAAATTACCAACCTACATTATAACAAATAAATCATTCTATCAAATAAAACTATTATTAACATTTAACTAGATAAACAATTCATTTGCATCTTTTCCTCATACCATTAAATTGCACGTAATTTACAGAAATTAAAGCTAGACCTCTATTTCATTATAAAGGTAATTAAAATAATTGTTATACCTTTTTAGCATCACTAATATAAAAACAACCAAAAGAACTAGAAATAAGCTTTATATATACAACAAAAAATTCAAGGATTTCCTGAAGATACATTTTCATTGCAATTAATAGTGTTGGCATTGAAAACGATGAATGTCAAAAATAAATGTAAATTTTCATACTATAACTTTGAAGTCAACATTTGTGAATGGATACAAACAGATATATATATAATTAATGATATTAAAACGCCAAATTAAAATGATGTAATAAAAGATGTTCAGTTAAAATAAAATAATCTTTAAACTATTCTGGAAGAACAACAAATGGACCACAAGATCAAATGCAGTAATGATGTATACTTTTAACCTTTTATTTATGATGCGAATTTATGACTATTTTGTGGGCCACCTAACAAGGGAAAAAATAGAAAGATAATAATTTATTTTAACATCGCATTACAAATTATATAAATAATAAACAAGCATATTATAAATATCTATATTCGTATTTCTTAACCTAAAGTATTAGACTCAGATTCGTACTGATCACAAGGTATTTCTTTCCTTCTGTTAGCCACCTTTTTCCATATGCAAACAAATTTGCAAAGCAGGTGATCCACGTGCAAGAAAATTATATCTTAAAATTTGTATATGAAGTCAAGAACAAAAGCAATGATTCCAACTTTCTGAACTAAATTAATAAATGTCTCAATTTGATTAACATCTTAATTTCTAATTTACTATAGCCATTTGGTTTATGCAATCACAAGTGTTGAAATATTACATATACTTTTTCAATTCTAAATATCAGTTAATAGATTCTCTTAACCTATTTGTTTTTTAAGAAAGACCAGTACAAAATATTAGATACTGTAAAAAATTTAATAAATAAGAGAACACAAAGTGACATTATGGCTGGCCTACTTTGTGACTTTTGTGCTGGAATTAATAGAATCAATCATACCACCTTTATATGACAACTGTACACATCAGGTATTTTCAAATTTTGTGAAATGAAATTTATACCTACCTACCTATCCAACTGTTTAAGTTATGGTGAATAAAAGTAGTACATACAATACAATAAGTGGTTGATCAGAAATCAATTTTTAAAACCTGTCCATAACATAATACATTCAGTACTGATTGACCTACAATCATCCCAGTCACGACCAGTCCAACATTTTATAGACTCCCATATATATCACACGCGTAATAATTCTTTTATCCCAAATACCTTGTGCTATATGAAGAGGCTACACTGCTGTTCAAAAATAATGTTTGTATGTACAATATACACCTCAAAGAAGAATATACAAAGTGTATACAAAGTTACAAAAATTAAATGTGGTAAATATTTATTAAATTAAAATTAAAGCCCATGGAAAAAATGCAGAAAGATACTGGAGTTATATAAATTCCTCTTAATGAAAAGTAATCTTTTTTTTATTTGAATAAAAATGACAGGTCACTTTGTAGGCCCGCAATTAAAATCACTTTAAACTCTACAAAACAATAAACAGTAATTGTTAATCAATAAATTATACTGTAATTTATTACATATTATATAAAAAAAAGATGTGGTGAAGTACAGATATATGTTGGATGGTACGAAGACTAATTAAAAAAAAAATTGGCCATTACTGCGGCTAAAAAGTCTTGCGGTGAATGGCTCGTCCACCTTCATCCTCAAACTCTCTTTTAGAAACCCACATCCTCTTGAATGTGTCAAGAGAGGCGAGGATCGAACCTCCAATCCAAGTTGAATACAGTCGCTCCTGAGGTGCCGATATCTGCAATCACAAGTTTTCTTTAATCCATTAATACACCATTAACAGATAAGGAGGTAAAGCCTAATTGTCCTAATAATTCATCCTTGTTTAAACAATGATATTTTACTGACACATTAAAACTAATATAACTATCCCAAAATATAATACAGAAGGAAGTTATATTGTTAAATTTTATTTGTAAAATGTGTTATAAAAAACAGTTTTCCTTAGGAACAATGAAAACAAGTATAAACAATTTAAAATAAATTAATACATGAATTCTTTTGCTAGGTATTAATGATATATGAAATACTAAGTTCATTATTCTAGAATATGGATTTTTATTATTAAGGATAATATTTAACAATGTTCTATAAGTAAAATGAGTGAAATCTGATACAAAAGTGATGAAGCAAAAAACAAACTCCCCAATTTCAGTCACTGTATCAAAATGTAAGAAAAGTTTTCAATTATAATAATAAAAAAGAAAAATCCTGAATTTATAAAAAAATAAGCATAATACATAATTTTAAACATGAAATTTATAGAAATCCATTTATGTTATGATACTGTACAGCTGTTTTTATTTAATCTTTGTTTGTTATAATTAATTCCTGGTAATATCAGCTGTCTGGTGAGTCACACACCTCCATGAATATTTTAGTACTCTACTGTCATCATTCTTTACACTTTTTCTCATAACTTTTCATTGTTTCTAAGTGCACAACCAATATAACCAAAATAAAAACACATTTTGGTAAATAAGAATTTCTAAAGACAATAGAAACAAAACTGATTATATAACTGATGATAATATGATGCAAAATGTAATTTTTTCTATATTTTAATGCCTGACAATTAGAAGTACAATTCAACAAAATGCACACGAAAAATAAATATAAATTATAACTAAAGTCTTACCCTGATTTTTATATCTTTAGGAGCTAACTTCTTTATTTCAGATAATAACCTGTCACCAAATCCCTGTAAATTAAAAAAATGTTAACATTTGGAGAAAAGAAAGAGGCTGAAATCTTTAGTATATACTCAAAATTATGGCTATTTTTTTCCACTTTAATTAAAAATATCAATCAAATTTTATAATTATGAGGTTAATTTCCACAAAATGGTGATGATCAGAAAAAGTTTACTTAAAGAACATTTTGGGAGGTATACATTTTTAATTTGTTACATATTATATAGTCCACATGAAGAACTGCACTCTATAGGTGAAAGCAACTACAAGACAAGGCTATTCAATGAATAGCAACTAATAGAGGCATCTCAAAGTTAGAAAGCGTATTAGCATCAGTTACACCTCACAATGATTCATACACCTCAAATAATAGCATTATATGATTCTGTAGTGATTAAAGCTTCAATGGCTGAATAAAGAAAGGACTTCATTCATTATCACCATAAATAATACAAATAGAAAGAATTACGTCTGCTACAATAAGATAAAGGTATTATACATTTAAGGAAAGAACATATTTCTTTTGAAACCCAAAAAATTAAATATCTAAAGAAAATCATAAAAATGTATTTTAGATATTGAATAATAGGAATCTGCATTATATTTCATCAGCAGCATAAGAATGAACATTATTTACTAGGTATTATTAAATTTTTTTAATAGAAGTGAATATTTTAATATTGGTGAATACTTTTTTAATCCCCACTATTTTTGTTACACCTAAAAATCACAAGTGTAACAGGTGAAGCAATTAGAAGTCAGGCTGCAGATCATATAGCATAACCAAGCACAACCTACCATCTCAGTAATGTGAAGTGGAGCACAACTTTTGTAATGGTGACACCATTTATTGTATTGAATTATTTGTTAATAACATTTAATGCTCAAATTTGCAAGACAACATTTTCTTAATAATAATTATTTCATTTATTAATACATTTGTTTTTTACAACTAAATGCTGGAGGCACTTACTTTGAATAAAGTTGACCCTCCTGAGAGAACTATATTTTGGAAGAGGACTCTTCTTAAATCGAGATCCGATTTTTGAATTGAATAAACCAACACTTCGTGGATTCCTTCACATTCCTCACCTATAAGGTCAGGCCGGAACAAAACCTCTGGAGCTCTAAACCTTGCAGCTCCAATCTGCAAATCAATAAATTTTATATTAATAAAACTGTATGCATTTTAAACTCAAATTTTTGTAATGAAAAACATGTCAGATATTAGAGAAGAACATTAAAATTAAATAAGTACTTTAAAAATAATGTTAAATACCTTCATAATTCATGTTAAAAATATATGACATAGATATAATATTTTGAGAACAAAGAAAATCTATTATAATGCAACTTCACTGTGTCTAGTAAAACTTCATCACCTATTAATAATGAAAAATATAATAATATAAATATAGTCAAATATAACTGCAAAAACATGTATTAAAAAGCTTAAGATTAATTAAAAATGTGAGCACACAAATTTATCTTTGGCACAATTTTATATTAACAATACATTTGATATAATTATGTAAAATAGTAAGTATTACACAATGTGCTTTCATACTATATAATATATCATTGTAAATAAACTGCAAGTATTTTACATCAACTATTTTGATATCATTCTACTTTAGCTTTTATTTGTAAGAGGAATCAATATATTTAAAAAAATTCTGTAAAGTTCTACTAGTCCAAAAAATGTAATTTCAATTAATTAATCTTAATGCTACTAACATCTAAGTTGCTTCCATCAGGTAACACATATTGGAACTTTTCTGTATCGGCTGTTTCTTCTTTCTGAGGGTTACTCGATAGGTAGCAAGCCTTCTCCTTCAGAGTACGGACAACTTCAAATTCTGCAGTTGTTCTTAAGTTAACACCTTCTTTCCTCAATAAAAGCCTGAAAAATAAAATAAACCTGGAGTTTAGATAATTAAATGAAGCCTTAATCCTCTAAAATGAAAGCAAAATCTGTAACTTTAATATTATAAAACAATATAGGAGCAATGTTACTTAGACATCTCTGTATTACCTCAGATATCTTGATACATCCCTACCAGCAATGTCAACTCGCATTATACTGTGAGGCATTGCAAAACCTTCATATATGGGTACAGCATGAGTTACACCATCTCCAGAATCTAGTACAACTCCAGTTGTTCTTCCAGTAGCATATCTGGTACAAATAAATGTTTTAAACTATAACCTTTATATTTTTCAAAGTAAAATATGCTTTCTGATACAGTTTTAAAAGCAATCCACTCACAAACTGAGAACTGCTTGCATCGACACATAAAGTGCTGGCACGTTGAAAGTTTCAAAAAATATTTCTGCTGCCTTTTCCCTATTTTTTCTGGGGTTGAGTGGAGCTTCCGTCAACAACACAGGATGTTCTTCGGAAAATGTCTGCAACTGATCATTACTGTAAACATAGTGCCAAATTCTCTCCATATCATTCCAGTCTGTGACAACACCATGCTCCATTGGGTAGCGAAGGCTCAAGAGCCCTCTGTGCTCTTCTGCCTTTGGGCCCACAAATATTTCTCCTTCCAAAGCACCAGCCATGACTCGTACATGCTTTGGCCTTCCAATACTAAAATTAGAATTCAACATATAATTATTAAGTCTGAAAAATTAAGAACAAAATAATATAAAGAGAACATTAAAGCGTGAAAGGAGTGTGACAGAAAGTGAACTTACTAATTTGGAAAACAACATTTTGGCACCTGGTCCCCGGCAAACCCCGCTTTTATTACGCCCGAACCCTAAAAAAATAAACGCAGATTTGTACACAGCACCACAAATACATACACAGTACAAAGGAACAAATGAATTAACACAAAAGTAAAATGTCAAACTTATGTTAAGTAGAGCGAAACCGGTACAAAGTACTTTATTTAATATTTGAAATACATTAACAACTTATTGGTCATGTATAATACGTACATTATCTATAACTACAGGTTGATTTATAATAACATCGTAGGGCTCCATTAGACAAATATTAAAGGTATATCGACACGGTGCTAACACAACCTGTAATTTCGACACCACCACTCCTACCGGCTAAACGGGACAACTGAACCTTAGCAGACGATGATCAAGAAACATTTACCTACGTGAAATATTACTGTTTAATTTAAGTATATCCTTGCATTTAAAAAAAATAAATGATCCATTAATTCAAATTTTCTTTAAATAATCAATGTAATTGGAATAGAATCGAACCGATATAATATTTATATAGAATATTTTATATTAATTTCATTGATTACAATTTTTGCAATCAAATATAATTTTATGTGCAATTATTATTTCAGTCCCACAATAAAGATTACTAAATATAAAATATAAAAATTTTAGGCATACGAAAATGAAACTTATTTTGCGTGTAAGTTATTCCGAAAAAACAACAGGTAACGCCAAAAAATGGTTGATTATACTTCTAAAGTCTAAATTAATTATTATTTTCATTAACTTAAAGTTAGACTAATGTATTTACTATTTTTGTGTCAGGTGATACAAATAAATTACACTTATCCATATTAATTATTACGAACCATAATTATTATTATTATTATGTAATTTCATTATCATGCCATACATTTTTTTATAAACTTTAGCTCTTAATATTTCTGACGTTAAAATACGAATAATTTTACAATGTTCGTGTGGTAGCAGTGTTAAAAAATAGCTTCGAAACAGCTGATTGTTCACTTTGGACTTTCTTGTATACCTCTCCTTTTTGCCTTTACGAATCTTACGATTCGGTTACCCCTCTGAAAAGTTTACCCCAGGAAAAACAAAGCAACCTAAAGGAAATGGGTTTCGTCAACTCTGCGTACAACAGCATTTTCAAGAGGACTTCGACCTTCGCAGTGGCGGTTGTCGTCGGGGCATTCTTCTTCGAGAGGACTTTCGACCAAGCCACAGAATACGTATTCGAAAAATATAACGAAGGCAAACTATGGAAACACATTAAACACCAGTACGAGCAATGAACCTCCCACGGTGACATAATCATGAAGTAGTAGCTGTGAGTGAAATCCATGGACACTCAAAAATTTGAGAGATGTTTATAATTTATCTTGTATTATAAATATAATTAAATAGCGTTTTTGTTCGAATCATTGCTTTCATTTTTACTCCTTCAAAGTGTGGTTTATGGCCTCATTCATTAGTTATAATTTTAGGATCATAGAGTTGCAGTTGAAGTGGTAATAATGTAATGAGATACATGCCCAAATAGTTCTAGAAAATCGTGTGATATTTAATTTTGTTGAATTTTTCTTTTTTTCAACATGAAGGATTTTTAAAGTTTTATTTTAATTGATGTCCAAATTTATTGAACATACTCATCAAAAGAATATTTCTAGACAAAATGAAATCAAAACAGTGTAAATGAAAATGGTATTTAAAATGTTAAAATGGAGTGTTTATTTTTTAGGTTGAATCAAAATCTAGAAGGAATATAATTTTCAAGTTGTATCTGAAGGTAAGGTGATTCTGCATGGAGTTTATTTTGGGATATGCTTGGAAAAGAAATAATATATGAAATATATATATATATATATATATATATATATATATATATATGTTTATATATAATACTAATCAGATGCATCTAAATTTCATGTTTAATAATTTAACATAAAAATATAAAAACTAGGTATTTTGTTTAATGTATTGCAGACTTCTGTAGAGTAATTTCAAAATATTTTCAATAAAAAAATTATGAAAATATAAACTCATATCTAGGCTTAACGTATGAATCTATTTAAGCTTAATTCATTTTAAAGTCTAAGTCATATTAAAATATATGACAGATCACTTTCATAATTATGGGCACATTTGTAATTTGTCACACTGGGCTATACATCAGTGGCTATGCTTACTGCAGAAGTGTAGTACATGCATCACTTATAGAAATTGACAATTCTGTCTCAAATTCTTTAAAAATAATTGAGAAAAATGAAAAAATATATAAGATGACATTTTTGTTGTAATATTTATCATGTCATCCATCTTGGATTAAAATTTTCAGTCATCCTTCTAGTCAGTAAGGGATCAATTCAGATGGATTGTCATTAAATTGGTTTTTAATTAATTTATACCTTAAATAAGAACTAAATAATTAGAAAACATAAATGTATATTAATGCTTCAATTTACTCTTACAGAAGTATAACAATTATTAGAAATTATATTTGAATAAAATATTTCTGTGTGATTAATTATTTAGAACTGGTTTATTATTTCACATAGAAATTAGCTTAAATATTTGAAAGAAAACTTTAATATTGTTTTATTTAATTCCAACTATCAACAAAAAAGTATATTACATCTTTAAAATGTTATGGGGCAGTTTTTAATGCAATAACATACAACTGCAATATTGAGCACTCAACATATTCCAGTTTAACATGTGGTACAATCTAAATAGAATTTTAATTGTTTTTCCTTCAATGAAATTTTTTGTAATAAAGGTATGTTTAAATTTCTGAATATATGAGTCCTCTTGTAACCCTTTTTTATAACTATTGATGGATAATAACAATGATAATGATAGTAATTTATGGAATTTTTAATGTGATTTTCTGATTCTTTATTTTTGGTAGAAAAATATTATAAGAACTGTGTCATGAAAAATTGATAAATGAATGATTAATCTTTAATTTATTATCTGAGTATCTTTTCATATAGGTTTATGAATGTTAGTCAACCTAGTATATACCAATCTCGGTTTTATATTTCCTATGGTTTCTGATTTAGTGTCAAAGAATTGTCATCATTTTCGTGCAATCTTATTTCTGGCACCAGAATCCTTATAAAAAGATGGAAAGTTTATACATTTTCCAGTTTCTTCAGGCCTGAAAGCCTATTCTATTTCTATTTGAAATTTGAAATAGAAAGACTGTCATATTAATTAACAAGGAACTACAAAATAACTTGTAAGGAAATTATATAGAAGAGTTTACTAGTGAAGAAATTATTTGTTTGTTTCATATGCTTCACTAGTAAACTATATATATAGTAGTTCCTTGTTAATTAATATGACAGTCTTTCTATTTCAAATTTCAAATATATATATATATATATATATATATATATATATATATATATATAGTCAAATTTACTTTTATATCTCTTACACGTGACGTTACTGATACCATTGTTTTAAGTTACCAGCAAGGATTATTCTATTTTGTGCTACATTAAACTATTTTGGCACAATATTAATAGAACAATGAGAATTTATACATTCTACGTCTAAAATGGTTGGAAAAACCGTTTCGTAATTCCAATTAGGAGATAAAAGGAAACATTTACACTAACTTTGAAAGCAACAAACGTAGATCGCAATGTTCACTGTATTGCTCGAGTGACGTCTAGATTGTTTCCCAGACCGACTGATATTAGTACGATTTGTTTCTGCAATATGATTTTCCTGGTAACAATGCACGTCAACAAATAAAATTTCTCACCACAAAATACGTACACGTTCACGAAACACACACGTACACAAATGAATCAACATAACGACACATCACAAAATTTACAAGATTAAACTACGGAATAGCGAAATTCTCAAGTAATGGCGTTCGGGCGATCTTTTTGGCACATTTTCGGGACTCAGCGGCTGCCGAACGTCCGAATCAGGTTCTACTCGGATCTCTGCGGCGAAACCAACAACAGAGTAAGAGGGTTTTCAGTTGTTCATATATCGTAAAACGGACCCAATCGTAATTCGGCCATCGCAAGGCGTGAACGGAGTTCTAGCGAAAAGATTTGGGTCCAAAATTGTTGGCGGTTTGGGGGCTATAAAATACAATGTGTTTTACTGTCTTTCGGCGGATAAAGCCGATTGAATTTTCTCGTTTGTCGAAGAGGCCTGGTGTTCATTTCCTCTGCCGCGAGTTCCATCGACGTGGAATGTCTCGGAACTATGAGGAGAGAGGGAAGGAAGGGTCGGTGATTGAAAGACGGCGGACGGACCCATTCAATCGTCCCATTGTCACCTGCTAAAAGGTCTTCCACATTCCCTCCCGTGTTCACGCCTTTTTCTCCATTTACGACTATTCCGCTTGACGTCGATGAAAGTATCAAGCCCGTCATACCGGCCTCGTTCTTGGCCGAGAACGCTCCGCCGGCGATACTGGTTTCCTGGCGTACGGGTCTTAAGGATCCATTTGAAACTGGCTATAGAGTTGGCGAATAACTGTTACAAGCGCCTGTAAAATAGGACATGCGTCCGGGTGGGGTAGCATCCGGGGTCAATATGACCATACGGGAATCTTTAGGTGTACTACTGTGCGTGGGGAGAGTCGAGGGATACCGAGGACCCTTTAGGGAGACGTCCGGATGGGGTAGTGTCAACAGGGAGTATCAGGGGAGCATATTACGGTACGAGAATCTTTAGTAGTACTACAATATAACCGTAAGCCGATTCAAACGGAGTACTACTGTGTATGCAGAGTGCCCGGTACCTGGGGACAGAACGGAGAAATTCGAGAAGGATCGAATTTAGCGGGGAACAATAGAGAGGTTAGGTAGAGTTCACGGAGACTAGCAGTCGCAGCCTGAAGTGGGTCGAATTTTGCAGGGAACGGCAGAGGTCATTTGGAGGTCGTCCGGTCACCTAGGCCACCGATTAACTGATTGATGCTCGTCCCGGTCCCCTCTAACTGACCTCTATCGTTCTCTAGGAAAATTCAACCGAATCCAGTTTTCTTCTCTGCTAGTTTCCTTTCTTGTGCTTTGGCTGTCTCCCTGCGGCTAGTAGCACTCCGTTAAACCAATATCTATATATTTATCGATATTAATTATTCCATACTGATTTTAGTATTATCCCGTGAGTATAATACCATTATTTGTGTTATACGTGTAGAATGCGCTGTAGTCAGTGAAAGGAAAAATCTAAATGACGCCTGCCGACTGTCTTCAAATAGACAGAAACTGTTGGAATTCAGGAAAAATACCCGGATCCGAATAAACCAACTATTTTCGAAATATTGCCAGTTTGCCTGCGTGTGGTTAATGTTTAATGTTTTGATGTCAGGCTGACATGTTTAATGTTTTAATGGACACATGACTGGCTTTTAAAAATTAATTGGGCCTATAGAATTAAAATTAAACGCCCATTTCAGAAAGGACTTGTGCTGGGCGCTTACGATGGTTGCAATGCCGGGGAATATAAGTTGACGCGAGCCGCTGAGAGGTTCGACAGTGAGACGGGTGGCAAAATAGGCGAATTTCTCAAAGGGTAAGCGTGTCATCAAAAGAATCGTAGACACTATATATATATATATATATATATATATATATATATATATATATATATATACATATATCGAGCGGGCATTTTAATTACACTAAAACCTATAAAATTAATGATGAAAAAATCTGGCCGATTTCTACATACCTCTCATTGTTAGTTGATTCGAACATATATATTGTTTTACACAATTATACATTCATGCATTTAACAAAAATATGCTATTTCAATTTTCACGTTGTATACCATTTTTTTGCGAGACAAATTTGCATTTAATTTTCACTGTTCGGTTTAATTTCGCCGCAACGTCCCTCGTGGACGTGGTGTAAAAGAAAATATCATTTCTCATGCGGGCCGTTTTTCAGACCGAGGCGGCTGTAAAACTATGCCGCGGTTTATTCAATAAACTTAGAGCGTTATAGTATATTTTATACAGGAATATTTGGAACTGTTATACCTTTTTTACGTTGGTACTGTCGGAAAAATGTAAAGGTAAAAGGAAAACTTCGGGGTCCTCTTGGAGGTTCCGCCCTCAGGCCTCGATCTCGCTTTGCTGTCCCAAAATCTGCTGTTTGACACTCTGAATGATAATTTTCAGGTCCGGTTTGAAAGTGGGAAAGTCTCTGGTATTGAACAACGTCGGGACGGAGTTTTTCGCTGTGGCGGTAGCAGGCCTGGGACCCGAGGGTCTCGGCTATAACGAGAACGAGCATCTCAACGAGAACAAGGAGAACACCCGGATAGCGGCCGCCGTCGGCGCCAGAGCCCTCCAGGACGCGGTAAATAAACCAAATTGGCCCCCTAATATCGTAGATAATTTTATACAGCGTTCAATTTCCTGGAGGTTTTACTCGATGATAAAATATGTTAGTTTATTTAAAACTGTGTAATCGCCACAACTGTAAAATATAATTAACTACTGTCATATTCAAGTAGCACTAGTAAACAATATAACATAACGGAGGAGAACCCCACTGGTTTATCTCCTTTTAAAATTTTATTTATTTCCCTGTTGTTTAAAGCAGTTGTTGAATGGTTAAAAATCTCAGCATGCGTTCAAAACAACATAAAAGGCCGCAGGTTCTCCAATTCTTCAATATCGCACTGCTAAGTATATTTAACTGAAATACATGGAATAGCTTTTTGCCTCAGGAAACGACAATTGTATTAGAGATGGGCACTTCTCATTCATTTCTCACTAATTTCCATCCTACTTTTTAAATATTTTTCTAGCCCGGCCGTTTTCATCGTTTCCGGATAAGTTATTCGGCCTCCGCGTGTATTGTAAACGGAGAAAAAAAGTGTGTATGCAGGAAAACAGAATTCAGAGCAAACAGCGACCGGCGGGCAAACACGGTGCGAACTATCCGATCGGAGCGGGTTCGGCCAAACTTGAACCGAATGTAAACACCCGCTCTCATTTCATGTGCTTGACCGCTACCACTATCCCTCCAGCACCGCACCTTATATCTAGACTACCTCATCCACTGTACAGACCCTGTTAGGGCGTATTTACAGTCAATATTTCGGCCCCGGGAGAAGGGCCGATCGCCCTTATTATAACAATCGCGGTATTTTAATACGCTCTCCGAGTTAACCAGTGTTTTAAACAGCGCTGGCGAGAAAATCTAATCAAACTATCGCTAAAATTTACCGCTATCCTGAACTGAAAACATTACAACAGTAAGCAGTTTCCTGCGCGGAAACAAAAAATTTTCATTAAAATCCACGCCCAAATAAATTCGTCCACGTTTAAAATGTTCATTCGTGCTCTCATCGGAGTGAGCCGTGGTCTTAAACTTCAGTTCCCATAATTGAACTTGTCATGGAAACAAGATTCAAGAACTTGAGAAATGTTGTTATTTAATCTGTTAAATTTATTTTCAGTTTTCCATTATTTTGAAAATGAAAATATTTACGCCACTAATGTTATAAATAAAAATAGCCGATACAAAAACAGCCGTAACGCTGGTATTCTTGATGGTCAATCCGATAAGTACTTGACAGGATTTATCTTTTAATTTCTCCAGTGAGCTGTGCCCTATTATAACTTTCCAGGAAATTAATTACGTTCGACAAGTTATTTAATAGGATACCTTCATTTCTCTCTGCAAGTACTTCAAATAACCCCCCTCGTGTGTATTTCGCGTTTATATTCTTCAATATATTTTTAAATGCGCGTGAAATATTTTAAATTTTGGGTGGATAACAATATAATTCTTATTGTATAAATGTATACAAAACAGCCTTTAATTAAAAGAACAATTTCTTAGAAGGCCTGACGCGTTTTGGAACGTACTCTGTGCCACCTTTTTTAGAGAAACTATGAAATATCTTCTATATGATGTATCGAATCCACCTAATCTTGGAAACTGAAATCTGGCTAGGTGGGTGAGAAAGTCACACGACGGTGGGAAAGTGAGAGAGGGGATGTGAGGGAAGGAGGGAGGGAGAGAGATAGAATGAAGATAGAGAGATAAGTCGGAGGTTAAGATAGAGTTTTGGTGAGGATCTGGCGTGTATTACGAGACCTGCTTTTTTCTGGAAGCCAATTTGTCTTGATTGTTGGTGTCAGCTGCTTTCTTCTGAAATGGGGTGAATCGGGGGTGAATTTGAACGTCCAACGGGCGTTCAGAAACGTGAATCCGCCGTTTGCCACGCTGATTCTTTTCAGTTTGTACTCATAATGAAACAAAAATCCTACTTGGTATTGGTCAACGTGCGCTCTACCCGGTCAAACGAAACGATAGAGATGCTGAATACGGCCGCCAAAAATGTTACATTTGAGTTCAAACTGTTGTCCAGATATACCGAGAAGAATTAACTGAATCAGATCAGCTGAATGGTTTATTTCATACTTTTAAATTCCGCCGTAATATTTTTAAGAATGTTTGGGATAGATGTGTGGAATTTCAGTTATATATAAAATAAGTGTTTGCTACAATTTATATTTTGGTTTAAAATATGTAGCACTATATGTAGTTCGTAACAATTAGTCAGTAAAGTAATTAGTTCCATCAATATTAATATAAGGTTGACTTAAATGAATATTTTTTTAATATCCGGTAATTAAATGTTTATCTTTCAACATAAGTAAATAAATGAGACGATAAAATTGTAATTTAACACGATTAAACTGTGAAAATTATATTGCTGCTACTCTTGCAGTATTGATATATTTTTATTCTTCAGTGTGTGCCGAGTATTATGGTGGAGGAAATGTCTTGTGCTGAAGCGGCAGCCGAGGGAGCCGCTCTGGCCGTCTGGAAATTCGACGTGTTCAAAAACAAGGCACAACGAACTACAGATTGTACTGTCGATATGTACGGCGATGGAGACAGGTACACGATTTTAAATTGAATTTACCAATACAATTTATACTCAACTGTTGATTAACCGGTGAAATTCAATTTCAGAGAGGGGTGGGAGAGGGGCGTCTGCAAGGCGGGCTCCCAGAACATAGCTCGGCTTCTGTCCGACACACCTGCCAATATTATGACGCCTGCAGAATTCGCGGCGGTAATTAGACGGTTTTAAATTTCAATCATTCTTTGTTTGTGGAATAAATGTGGTAACACTGAATTTTATAGTAACACGACACTCGAGCCTGCCACGCGGCCATTGCCGAGTTAATTGTATATTGGCGTTCAAGTCTCAGATGTGATATTAATGTAGTCAATAATTTACGAATGTAATTTGGACGACGGACATACGCCCACACCAACGTCCCTGCGTAAATTTTTGGAAATGTGGCACTCTTTGTTCTGCTTAATTAAATTATGTCGCTTGGAGCAGCAACCGTGTTGGTTTAAAATTAAGAAACCACTTTTCATGATTTCACCCGAAGGAAAAATTGTTTTCCTAGTCAGTAGTAGTAGTTCCTCTCTCGGGTTCCACCAAGAGAGGTATTGTAAGACCTAACCAATTTAATGATCACCTAGTAGTACTACCGACAAACTTACATTTCAGAAATACTGAAACACTAGCAATCCTTTCATATTGCCGCAATAAAATTAAGAACCGTACTCCCTAATAATGAATAAGGATCGTTCGAATTATCACTATAAAATTTATCACGTTTTTTCTTATAGTCCAATCTTTTCAAATTTATCTCGTTATGGATTTGTTTCCATCTTCGTACCTGTCCGCTTTAACTTACTTGACCTGGCACCAGACTATATTTTCTCAAAGTCGAGTAATCGATTAGTATTTACTCGTCAGAGTGACGATGTACTATGTTACCCTGAACAATAGCAATCGAGAAAGTCTAACGAGAGGAAACAAGATAATCCCAAATGTTTTAACGCTATGTCCGTTAATAATAAATCCCTATAAAATGCAATTAAGCTGTGATAATTCCCAGAGAGCCATCGACATCCTGTGCCCCTGCGGAGTTGAGGTGAACGTGAGGGACGTCGATTGGATGGAACAGAAGAAGATGACTGCGCTGGTTCGTATGGCCCGGGGCGGGACCTGCGGCGACCCCCTCATGCTCGAGCTGTCCTACTGCGGCGGCAGTCAGGACGACAAGCCGGTCATACTCGTCGGTCGGTTTCATTTCATTCAACAACAACGTCACCTCAAACCGGTTTCGGCTTCTCGCCGTCCTCAGTATTGAATAATGTGGGGGGGGGGGGGAATTTCAAGACCGGTAATAAACAGTGACGGCAGCGTGTTGAAACGTTTATTTATTCCGATTGCAGGGAAGGGCGTAACGTTCGATTCCGGTGGGATATGCCTGAGGCCGGCCGCCGGTATGGCCGAGTTCAGGGCGGACATGGCCGGCGCCGCCGCCATCGTCGGAGTCATGAAGTGTTTGGCCTCGGTCGGCTCACCAATCAACGTCAACGGTACTTCCCTTTACAGACGTTTACTCCCGTCTCCTATTTCCGGCGGGCCTCATTTAACCAGATCGAAAGGCCAGACTTACCCAAACGTTTTTTGAATACAATAAAAATACTACTCGTTTCATTTACCATAACGCCATTTCATTCACATACCAACGCCCCACCATATGTCTCTAACAGAATAATTCACAACGACCTAAAAGTCCCATTCGTTAGAGAATTAGCAGCTTCCCGGTATAAATCGTTCCATTCCAAACTATCCCTTCATTCCAATCCCTTAATTCGACAACTTTCCTCGCTTCACCTTCCCGAAAATCCCGTGCGTCGCCTAAAGCGGAGATGGCCACGCGATTTCCTTACAACCTGAGTAAGGGCAGGAGCGGGAGTACCATAATTGGGTGGCTTCTCCTTCGAGAGTTCAGTGAGTGAGTGTCAAGTGAGAGCAGTGTCACTAGATACAATATAAAAAAAATTGTAGTCGTGACTGTAACAATAAATGAGAAAAAAAAGTAGAAGATAAATCTCCAGTATTGTTATACAAACCAATCATTATCGATAAAATGTCAGAAATTTCATTCCAGTGAGACTTTTTTGATTTTTTCTCAGCTCTAGTCCCATTGTGCGAAAATATGCCCGGCGGCAAGGCGACTAAGCCCGGTGACGTAATGGTGAGCCTGAACGGAAAGACTATAAGAGTGCAGGACACCTCCAGCGAGGGCAGGGTCATACTTGCAGACGCTCTAGCCTATTCCACAAATTACAAGCCTTGTCTTGTGATCAACGTCGCCACACTCACAGGTCGGCCTTCCACTCTATTTATATGCTCCATTTAAAAACGAGAGCAAAATTTTTTTGCTTTTCATACTTTCAAACTTTTCATATTTTATGTCCAAAAATGTTACTCATTCAATTTTGTATCCGATAGAACTGTACAATAGGGGTGAGCGTTGGATGAATACATTTAAAATTCTCCCGTGACTTTAACTTAGCGCTGCGCATCTCCATCTTATACTAACGCTCTGATTGAAGATTTGAAAAACCCACTAAAAATGTCTCCCCAACAGTGTTAAATAATTAAAGGGGATATCATTTTTACACCAGTCGCCTAAATAATTCAAGCAACAATAAAGTTTTAAATTTTCAAATTCAAAACTACTGGAAAACTACTTCACTGGAATATTGGCCCTTCATCGTTGTCTTGTAGTGAACAACGTTTTTTTGAAGCATGTAAATTGTGTTTATTCGAGGGCCCTGAAAAGTTCTTCATCTCTCTGAGATCAATTCTTTCAAGGCTTTCAAATAATTATTTTCACTGTCCAGTCCTAAACTGCGTACAAATACAGTGGCGACTTTAAAAAGTTTTACGTTCTGTGTTACTGACATTGCTCCGAATTTAAGACCTCGACACATTTTTCGAGGAGATCTTCACGATGCCACCAGCGTTTCTTGACATTTATATTTCAGTTTTGTGATTTCAACTTTGCACTTTATAATTGCAGGGGGGATGCGGCAAGCGCTGGGCGCCTCGTCGACGGGCGTCTTTACCACGTCCGACGTCGTCTGGAAGGAGTTGTCCAGGGCAGGAGCGGAGACCGGCGACAGAGTGTGGAGGTTCCCGCTCTGGAAATATTACACGAAAAAGGTTACAGGTGTGTGAAATTTTAAAATACATTCTTCAATTTTACGATGAGATCGATTTGGTACGTAATAACAACTTTCGACTGCTTGCTCATGCATTGAATATATGTTTGGGCGTGAGTTCTAATCGTATGGTCTTACAGACTTTCCCAGCGTGGATACGAACAATGTGGCTCTTGGAAGAGGCGGGGACCCGTGTACGGGTGCAGCTTTCCTCATGGTAAAACTTTTCAATCATTTCATGTATTTTTTAAAATTTAAGATCGTTGACTTCAATAATTCAGATATAAATCACTAAATCAGTATCATGTGAACATTTAGCAACTAGTAAACATTGTCAAAAGGCGGCCCTCATTACAGCAAATAGAGGCGGATTAATGTGTTTAATTAAGCATAATTATGTGTGTTTACATTTCCACCGGACTTTTGTGGGATTCAATCCAGCCGCTGATCCCCTATTCTCAATCAGGCATTTATTCTTCAATAAATTGAGCCGAATTCATTTTAAATCCACTTCTGAATTTTATCATTTGTCTTAAACGCCCGGTCGGCGTAACTGTCTATCGATCTGCGGTACTTACAACTACTTAAGGGAATTTACCCCGAGTTACGATCGGCTGTTTAACAACCTCTCGGTTTCCATCGAACACATAAACTTTCGGCGTTGGGTTCGTCTGTTCAATTTACAGTTGGGTTAGGATTTATTGGGAACAATTAATTAACGTTTTGTTTGTGTATAATTTAGGTAGCTCTACCCATTGGAGTGGATCGCAAAATATTTTCTCATATTTTTAAAAACTGAAAATGATAAAATAAGAAGTAACAATCTAATTGTGATTTTAAATGTATATTTTTCCATCATTTACACTATTTATATTTTTTATTTTAATTAGAATGAGCCAAGAAAAAATAGATTATCTATTATAAGATAAATCGGATTCTGTAGTTAACGACGGACTCCAAACCCCGGGCAGTGCAATGCTCCAACAATGTTCTAATCGGGTCCAGGACTTAACGATTTTTTTTTACTAGGAATTCGTTCCGCCTGTGGATTTTCTCCACATGGACATAACGGGGACGGGTATGCTGTCGACCGGCTACGGGTTCCCCTATCTGAGATCTGGGACAATGACTGGCAGACCCACGAGGACACTATTCCAGTTCCTGCATCAGATCGCCTGTCCAGAAGAGAAATCCACCTGTTGATTTTTTGACGATTTTGTGACTGTAGTTTATATCTGTTTCGCACACATCACGAACACACTACATAGACACGCAACATAATAGTGCTTACAGACCGCATTCAAAAATAAAATATAAACTGGTCCTAATCCGTTTTTTTCTTATAGATTACGTTTGCAGCTATATATAGTTTCAATTCACCGTTCGGTATATCCAAATCGGTCGTTTCGTGATTTTCAAAATTTAAATGTACAAGTTCGGATATATTTTTTTCCTTTAATTTATAAAATCCTCTTTTGAATTGTAAACATCATTCATTTATTAATAATTTTTAATTGTATTGCTCTTGGCATCAAACGTGGAAACTGAAAAGAATTCTAAGAATATATATATATATATATATATATATATATATATATATATATATATGGCTTAATCCTTTGGAATGAATTAAACCTTTACCGAGTCCTTTACAGAAGCTGAAAGATTTTTTCAGTTCCTCCCATGCAGTCCTGGAACTATTATTTATTTATTTAATTAATTAATTTTGTTTTCTTCTATTCATTAATTTCATTAGACTTGTAATACATAAAAACCTTCTTAAAAATCCATGAATCTGATGCAATCGTTTTGAGTTTGTATATTGGGTGGTCGGTAGGGAAAATTTGAATGTGGTTGTTGGGAGGGGATGATATAGCGGAGTGGTGACGTCACGCCCAAAAAAGTAGTTCCACATTTATTACTTTTAATATTTGGTATAAATATCATTATAGTGATATAAATGTTTCAAACTTGTTCATGAAAGGGACGTAAGATATTAACTGCGAAATAAGCTAAATTTAGTAGACATATGTTTGTAGATATTAGTACTTAAGCATTAGGATTACGCAGAACGAAAATCCATTCGCGTTAGTTTTAATTCACCGTTCGGTAAATCAAAATCGGTCGTTTCGTTATTTTCGAAATTTAAATGTACAAGTTCGAATATTGGCGTAAAAGGTTTAAAACGTGATGAAATGTTCTTCCGGAGTCTTATGGTAATTATAATTTATATTGTTGGATAGTGAACGATAAAATTTTAGAGGTTAGAGATCTGAGAAAATGGCACAGTAATTATCTACATAATTTCCTCAATATACTAAGTTCCCTCCGTGTCAGTAATTAGATTTTACTTTGTAATTCATGATGCCAGACCACTATAACTAGCAATAATATTTCACCAGGAGATTAATGCCATTTTATGCAACTTGAGGAATGACCTTGTACTTAGTTTAAATCATAGGGCGAATTAAATACAAATCAGTACCATTTTTCAGTACTATTTTTTCACATGTTATAATACAATGAGATATTAAACTAATTATTTCAAATATTTTGTAGCAGATGGCACAGTTTCGTGTGTAAGGTGTAAACAAGTTTAAACTGTGAAGAAAGATGATTCTTCACTATGGAGCAGTGCAAGATCAAGGTAAGGAGTTTTTGAAGTTATAGATATCTGACCTGGCACACATCGTGGATAGCTTTCCTATATTTTCAAATCTTTCCACAAGAAAATTTTCTCCAAGATAGGAATTAACTTTGTTCAAGAGGGAATAAAATTACAATTCAAGAATTCTATTCTTTGTTGTCACATTTACAATAAAATATTAACTGAAATAATATAAATTCAGAGTAGATTGATGGAAAAGAACTTTGAGTCATTTGGAATGGGAATAATCAGATTTTGATGTTTGTACAATCTTGTTTTTTGAGGGGCCTTAAACTCACAAAGACATTAGTGTCAGACTACAGCATCTTTTATTTGTAATGCTCTACATACTGGCACAAAATATATTAATTTACAGGCCGCAGAGACATATTAATTATATTTTATAATATAAAATAATATAAAGATGAAATTGAATGGAAAATATTCATTTTAATACAATTCATTTATTATTATTACATAATTTTGTACTGGTTTCTATCAATGAAAGTTACACTATTATTTTTATTATTATTAAACCTAAATATCCTGATTTATTATAACAACAGTTATAGAATGTCAATAATTATAATTAGGATGATAAAATATTCATAACTTGGTGAGAAACATTTATTTCAATTTCATTTACATTTAACATTAACAGTTGGATAACATTTATTTTCTTGAAGCTAATTTATGATAAAACAATTTAATACAAAAACCTTGTAATTGAGAGGCATTATTTCCATTTGCAATAACACATCATTTTTCTTTGGATTCCTTCAGAAATCTTCCCCATCATGGAGTGGACTGAAAACTAATGTTTAGTTGTTCACTGTATAGGTGTTTATTGTTGAATCTTTATTTTTACCAGGCAAGGTTAACAAAATTTTCTGAAGAGGGCTATTTAAAATGAAATCTGGAACTTAACTGCACAAAGAAAAATTAAATCTAACACTTGAAGTATATAGGTTGGAAACCTTGTACAACTATTACAGAAGTATTTTTTGGATAAATTGCATTGGTTGTGCTTTTAAATCTAATTTGCTTCTTTCATCCTTAGAATAAGCAAGATCTTAGTTTATATTTTGAATTGATTTTTTTACTGTAAAATATAAAATCCTCTTTTGAATTTTAAACGACATTGATTTAATAATAATTTCTAATTGTATTCCACTTGCCATCCCTCTTTGTCAGTAATTAGATTTTACTTTATAATACATGATGCCAGACCACCTATAACTAGCAATAATGTTTCACCAGGAGATTAATGCCATTTTATGCAACTTGAGGAATGACCTTGTACTTAGTTGAAAACATAGGACGAATTTAATACAAATCAGTAACATTTATCAATACTATATTTTAACATGATATAATACAATGAGACATTAAACTAATCATTTCATATATTTTGTTTCAGGTGAACCAGTGCAAGATCAAGGTAAGGAGTTTTTATGTTATAAATTTCGGGGTGGTGGTGGTACTGGTGGCTACTGTTCAATTAAGGAGAATTGGTAATACCAATAATTACACTCATTCTTTATGTCTGAAACACAATTTTACTGAAACACATTATGAATATTTCTAGCATATCCCTTGATTTAAATGATTCTGACTACATTGTTTCAATGTTACAAAGTATGTAACATATAATAATACTTAATCATAGACTCATAATTATATGCATAGATATCGTGTGATTAGGATGTGATGTCCATATTTCTATGTAGGTTAAATAATAATTACGAAAATATATTTCATTATATTAAATTAGGAATTTTGAAGTTACTAATGGAGAATTTTTAAAGTAAAAATTTATAAATATATAATCTAGTAGTTCTATAAAATACACTGCAAGTGACGACAGAGGTGTACTGGTGTATGGGGAGTAGCGCCCCCACGGTCCTAGCGCGAGTCTACTACACCCACACATATTTCACTTACACGAAGCATTACAATGGACACCATGGCATAAAAGTAGTTGGGTTAGGGTTACCGTTCCTGACCATCACATTTCACCTTTCTTACCCTCCCCCTGTCGTGAAGATTTTTTCGAACACTTCACTTTATTTCCTATACTAGATTTATACAAGAATAGATTTTCTTCCCATGATACGTTGGCAAGTACACATTACAATTATAAGTTTAATGTTATGTATAACTTTAAGTCCGTCTCATAAGAGAGTGACTACTTGGAATTTTAAAATATGGCCCAAGATTTATATCCCAAGATACGTGTGCAGGCTCGCAATATAGTTAGTTAATACGAAACTGAAAAAATTGAATTTCCGATGCATGGCCGTAATTGGGAATAGGATTCATTAGTATTTATTTTATTTTAAGGAACTCTAGACCGTCCTAGAATAGAGGATATTAGAAAATAGGTAAACACGTGACCGCGAAAATCTTTGTTCCATTTTCACGTAAAATACACCGCAAGGGACGCTAGATGTGTACTGGTGTATGAGGAGTAGCGCCCCCCACGGCCCTAGCTCGTGTCCACTACGCCCACAATATTTGAAGCTTACACGAAGCAATATTCTGGACACCAAAGCATAAAAGTAGTTGGCTCTGCGACAGTCTATTTGACAGCGGACCAAGAAAAGGAAATTTTATTTTAAGTTAGTTATTTATAGTTATAAGTATAAATATCCAGTATTTATTCCAGTGGCATAGGAAGCAAATTTATTTCGTCTATAGGACGCAAATCGTCTTCTCTGTATATCATCGCTTACAATCCTTCAGATTTGCGAATTTGTATAATAATTCAAATAGTGGAGGGGCCAAAATTCAATTGCAGTATATAAATAAGGAGTAAAAAGAGAAATTGTACCACCTTGTAAAAGATGCTGCCGATCGCCGAGAATCGTCTTCTGAAAGGTATACAGACTTATAGTATTCCTCCAGGACAAGAATTTAAACTGGGTCCTTTCATTGTAGTGGGATCGAGAAAACGTAGATTTGGGAAAACTCTGGTTTCGGGTTGGCCGGCCGCATTATTGGGTAAACAGAGCGGGGTCGCCCGCTTTCATTTTTCAAGACGGCTTTTCTTTCTTTTTTTTTAAAGGGCGCACCGGGCCGCTCTCGGCTAATGTGATTAGCCCCATGGGCTTAACGGCCTCCAGGCGGGTACTAACCAGAAAGGAGAAAAAGAGCCGCTCCCGAAAAAGGTCTTAAACAGACTTAAAATATCCACACAGGGGTCTGGAAAATGCCACCGGATGGATCGCCACCGGTTTATGCAACAGAGATTTTAATTTTCCTGCCCTGTCGGATTGCGGTATTGAACCAGCGATTGGTGATTTATTGTACCCTAATCGTTGATTTATTGTAAAAACAAATAAATTGTTTGCAACGCCACTTACTTCACTTGTACAAAATGATTACACACTGCTACTGGAGATGAAGATCAGCCGAAACCGGTCTTGCAAAAGAGCAAACCAGCGAGAGGAGAAGGAAGGACGTGAAATCTACTGTATGCCAACCCCTCTCAAACCACAAAACACGTATTTAAAATATCTTTGTTTTTTATTTCACTTTTTTAAATTGGTTCTAATTGTCGATCTTATAATTATTGTATACTGTCGTGTTATTACTACCGAGATAACTCGTCTGTTAGATGGAAAACAACGGAAGGTGAAAGATGAAAGCCAAACACCTGACAATTTTCCCCTGTCTTGAAAGTAATACTCAATATATACGATTCAATGACGTACATCAATTCTTTTTTGTTTGGGACATTAAAAATACTAATATTACCGCTCTAAACTTCATAAGGGAAGGGACAATTACTGGTCCATTTATCTTTCCGGGACCCAAATGCGATCTCGAGACACATACAGTCACTGCAAAGTACTTAAAAGTTTAAAGTACACCAATAAAACGGGAACAAGCCGCACATCTAGACATTTCTCGTTTCCACCAAACACATTAACCCCATTTCAGAGATCACTATTAATCTTAGTCCGGACTTAAAATTTTGTTTGTGCGATGAATTGCAATTTTATTTCCCTGTTCCCATTTATGTTGAAGCCTATTTTTCTACAAATTTTCGCGAATTTTTAGCATTCATGCGGTCCCTGGCTGAGGTCTGGTAAATGAGTTTCCGATATCGGGGTGTAGCGTAGTTAAGCCTACGGTTGGATTCGCCGAGTCGAAATTCAGCCCCTATTCAAAAACATTTACCGATATTCTTACCTGCACCATTTCATATTTTCCAAGACTATCTAAACATGGATGAAAATTATTTATTAGCTTAAAACTAGTTAGTTTAAGTATTAGCGAAAAACTAATTTTGACTAGAGATGATCATTCCTGTAAAAGAATCGTCAACGGTAGTTTAGATGTTAAACGCACGACGTGCTTGCATTGCGGAATTGCATAGCGGAAAGCCGTAATAGAGTTTCAGATGGCAGCTCTGTAAGCTACAGAGTAAGATTTGCACGATTACCGCTGGTACATTGTTAGGAAATATTGCAGTAGGATTTATTTATAAATATTATTAATAAAAAATACTGTATTTTCAATATATTTTGGTAAATGTTAACCTACACGTTTAATTGACCCCTAATACAGCAACACCCTGGCTACGAAGTGAGCCTCGCCTAAAAGTTCTGAATTTTAATACCGCCGAATTTGTCCCGGTATGACTTGAATCCGAAGTTCAGCTTCTCCCGATCACACTTTTGGCAATAGTATAATCCGAGGTTAAGAAAAAAGAGTTGGTATTAAATTAAGACTTTGTCGGGACCTCATAATTGTTTTCCATTAGTATTCGTTCGGTTTGACGGCAGTGTTGTTTTATTGGTCCGTAACACGCAGCTTTGGAGGCGGTTTGACAGGGACGATCGCGTGAGTCCCATTTAAAAATATAACCTCGGGGAAATTGGCCTAGAGAAGATCTTCTCTGGGGCCCCGGGCGCTCGGTACTCAACTGTGCGGCACTAATAACGGTCCCGATTATTGAAATGTATTCAACTAAGAGTCCCCCTATTCCCTTTTGTAAGCGCTAACGAGCCCCGTGGAGAAAGTGAAAGGCGCAAAACGCTCGTGGTCGGGCGAAAGTACAGGATAGCCGCCAGCCCAGAAATAAACATCTATTATCACACATGATGTGAAATAACGGTGTACGGACTCTTAGAGCGGTGTCCATTGTGTCCTATAGTCGCCGAAAGCCGTGACAACCCCCCCCCCGGACCCTGTTATTAGCTAAACTTTTAGAACAACGTACAGGAAGAGCATTCGGCGTATAACGGGCAGGAAGTCGCCGCTTCCGGCTCCTTTGAGCACAACATTACTTCGCGGATAAAGATTGTTCAACGCGTGAAACGGTTCGCATGGTTAAACCCATTTGGATTGAACGTCTTTTTCATTGAGGCCCAGCACCGCCGATTTATTATTGGGCTTGAAATAAGCCTTTCCTCCTTTCAGAGCCCTGATAGATGAACACGAATTTAGAAATGGAGAAAGATTTTCCCAATCACAATTTTCCAATCAATCCTCAAATTATGGACCTAATAATAAATCCAGCGTGGAAACAAACTATACAAAGGAGTGTTATGAACTATCCAACGTTACTACGCGGGGACTTGTTTTCAGAAAAAATACAGATATGTTGACAAATTAGGTCAAATCGTGACTCTTCCACGGACCATTTGCCATAGAGGAATGTGATGAGAGAGAGAGAAAGAGAGAGATGGGGATAATAAATAGATAGAGAAAGAATGAGAGAGAGAGAGAGAGAGAGAGAGAAAAGGTGCCTCCATCACTGATATAGAGGGCGACGCTGTGACCAATCACAGGGCCTAACACGCCGACGGCCCTTTGATCTCGAAATGACTTTTACCTTCGAGACTCGACTTAAAATAAGGATCAAGACGGGCCGGGGGCCTGCTCTCTGAACCGCAGTTATTTGATCAAATTGAAAGGTCTCTACACGGCGGGGTCCAAGAAACCACGAACCAGAATCTGTAAGCTTATTGTATCCTGTATTCCACCTTGAGCATAGTTAACGATCCTAAAGAACCATTTAAAATACATAATTGAATGAGTAGAAATTGAACGTAGGACATGTTTAACCCCTTATTTATAATCTAAACTACGCTCAGAGTCCTCGCCGATGTGAGGAATGAGTATTTTAAATTTTTAAACATGCTGCACGTCTTTGATGATAAAATGTACTGTTTCCTATGTAATTGTATTGTGTTTATCAATGGTAGTTGGGCAGATTGCTGCACTGGGAAATTATATTTTCTCGGCTCACACAATCCAACAACTATTGTTCTTTCCCTTGTCGTACACAAGCCGGTACAGTAGGCTTCTGGCGCGGTTAGGCGCTATTTTTGAATAGCTGTTTGTGCTAACCGACCGGTTTGGCTTGTTAACAGCTTTCCACAGCTTCCAGACAATAGGAACACTATAAATTGAGGAAGTCTCCGGGCAAAAGATACGTTCTCATTTCCTGCAGTGTATCTAATTAAAACGAATTTCTGTAGCGTCCAATTCACTGACTACAATTCATCAGAGTCGGGACATTGTTAAGTATCTCTATCATAGGTGCATCCCACTATAATCTATTAGATATGGCATTCTCCCCGATGCCTTCGCATTGTACGAACGTAGCAACGAAGACTGTAAAAACGGAATATTGCCCTGGAGGAGGGTAACTCCGTGGGCGTCTATAACTTTGTAGACTAAAATATACAAACATCAAAATGTTTAAAATTAAGTTGGTCTTTCTAGCTCATGATTTCGGAGAGTTGCAGGAAATATAGTGCATATAAAATTCACATAAATATATCTAGGCTAGGCCAATAATCAATTGAATTTGTCAGGTCCTCTTTTGTAACTAAAATATATTTACATTAAATCTCCTTTTTGTTGGTTTCTTCACGGTTCACGAGTAGTATTTTAAGATTTCATGAAGACATTCTATTTGAGCTGTACATGTCAAACGGTGTGTGGGAAAGAGCAAAGAAGTAAAGTGTCACACATGCTGTGTCTTCTCCGCTGCTCTACGGGGATGGTCTTTGTTCGACATCCGGAAACAATCGGGCCCGGAGTGAACGCCGACCGTTGAAAGGAGGGGTCTCTCTCTCTCTCTCTCTCTCTCTCTCTCTCTCTCTCTCTCTCTCTCTCTCTCTCTCTCCTTCTCTTATTGGTTTTATCCTGTGACCAAAAATACCTGTCGTCGAAAAGCGATCGCTATCTATTAGAGATCCCGGGTCTAACATCCGCGACGTGCGGAAAAAGCGTGGAAATCGGCGATGGAACGGAGCGATGGGGAGGGGGAATTATATTATTGGCCGTAGCTCTCCGCGGACGCCACCTTTAAACCGGCTTCCACGGACAAATCGGACTGGAGGAGGATCCCACTATGCCCCGGTTGGATCACATATCACACGACTTCGACTGTTCGAGAGGTGTAGTTCCTCGGTATCGCGTTACTATAATCGATATCGTTCCGTAACTATAACATTCCGGTGGAATCAATGTTGTGTCTAACTGTCGATAAATGGCAAATTAAATTAGTATTGAATGCATTACAGATTCAATTACTAATTAATTTTTGCTCTTTTCAATTTTGTAAACAAATACGTAAGTGAATTAAAATAAAAATTCTTAATGTGGATGGAAAAATTATTGTAAGTTAACATTTCGGGCGGGGGGACAGGTAAAATACAGCGAAACATTTTGTAATCCATATTGTGTTATTTATTTGTATTTTCGGTCCCCTTCTTTATTTCTTATCCGAGCCGTTCCTCTCTCATATTGGGAGTAAACAGACGTTGGGGGATCGATCGGATTTATAACATGCCTGACCCCCTTTTATCGGTCTTCGTTATTAACCCTATCGCTACTACGGGTGACTATAGTCACCCGCCACAAAACGCCGCATGGAGACGACGGGTGACTATAGTCACCCGCCAGAAAACGCCGCTTATACACAAACGCCGCATCTCGTACAGAAATTGAGCCAAAAATCAAGGCAGATGCTATCAACTCGATTTTTTCAGTTCGCAAACAATTGCAAGCGCTATTGCAATGTTTATTTCTTTCGACAGTGTTTTGTCATTGGCCTCTGGCACTCGAATGTATAATAATAGTTAGTCGTAAATTGAATGCGTCAGAAGATAGGAACGAAACCTATACCCGATAAAACTGCATTAAATTTATATAAATATTGTAAATTGTGGTATAATCATTTAAAATTACAAAGTAAAATGCAAAGTAAAGTACGTGTGTTACAAAGTCGTTTTTGAGACAAAAGTCTTGGCTCCGAATGTTAAAGATTGTGCGCGCTTAATGTTCAATGCACTTTCGGTGCTCCGTTCCACGCAAGCCACTCCGCGGCGGGGACCGCAGTAGCGAAAGGGTTAAGACTCTGCCGACGGGGCCCATAAAGCCCCGGATAAAGTCGCTCCCGGTCGCTGGCGATTCGAATCCCGACTTCTGTGTGTTGTATGAGGGGGTAGATGCGGCCTGATAATTTAGCGGCTGAATGATGCCGGCGTGAGGCGATGCCTTATTAGGCGGGGCGGCCCCTCCAGCAGCCGCTTGTGTCTCCCCTCGCCCTCCCACCAAGCTCTTCCCCATCCATGCCGGTGGGCCGGCCCCAATAATGACAAGAGTCTGACGGTGTTGGGGCTGTACGCGGAAATAGGCCGCTATCGGATCCTCGACTCGATCCCACTCGAGATAACGAGACATCTAATTATCGGCAAGGAATCGACCCGCCGTGTAAAGCCCTGGCCATTATTTTATTAAAATTACATTTTTTTAATCAAGAATATTGACAATGTATGAATGAAATAGAACATTTCCAGTCTGAGAGCACCGCGATGAGGTCACAAGTAATGTGTCTTCTGCTATAAATTTCTTACAAGTAGAGAATGTGGCATCTGATTGACTCATATATTACACGTTACCTACTGCCTCGGTCTACACATACGAAATGAGATTAAGCGAATCCAGAGTTTTCACCGTTCAGAAACTACGGTTGATTCGTTTGCTGCTGTATAATTGCTGTAGTAATCCAGGGCCTGCAGTTTACACGACGTTCCTTTTTTTGTTATCGAGCGCCTCCTCTTACAAGCTACGCCCAAGCGACCGCCCAATAGAATATCCTCAACACGTGCCTGACGACATGCCTGAGGTGGCCTACTCGATTTATTGCGTGCTCCCTCAACCTGAACGCGTTCCTTTTCATCAGTTAGCACTCTCACGTCTCCTACGGCTAATTGATTCGTACCTGGAACTTATTTTGTGAGTGCTAGACATCGTTTTCGTTAATTATTCTAATGTCCAGGACATCTCATTCAATTGGAAAAATAAATAAATGCATGGTGATACATCGTGTATAGTACTAGTAGTGTAATGTTAGGTGTATAGTAATGTATAGTCCGATATAGTTAAATAATGCCAGAATATTCAACAGTGATATCTTGATAATGCTTCTAAATGGTCCTGTACTCTTATTTTGCTGATGTTCAATAGGCTACAAACAGTATAATGTTCTATGAATCAATATTTTTTGTTGATTAAGTCTATTAAGTTTACACAGGCTATTTAAAACTTTATAAACTGTTCCCTTTAATTTTGCCCGCTTTTCACTTTCTGTAACAGCGAGACATTCTTGCTTTTTCCGATCTCATTTATAATTCATTTCTAGGCGGCCTCAGTTCGCAACAAAAGCACAGGCGCGGTAGGCTGAGGCAACCGACCACGTGTGGCCTGGGACCGACAGAGCCCCGTTGCCGAGCTCCATTCAAATTGCCGTTTTCTAAAGCTTCCCCAGTGTTCATTGGACGAATTCCGAATCGCCTCATTTTCCTTGTAAGGCCCAAACATCAGTTGGCCCGTTCGTATCGGCCGCTGGGAAAATGTTGCCGCAATTTGTATTTAATAAGTAACGATGAATGATTTTATCCCCACGCCATTTCGGTTATATTATGGTGAAAAACAGTGAGCGGATAGATTACACTAATTCTCGAAGTGTTCTTGACGTTTGCAATTGATACACAATTTCTTTTATCAATATCAGATCCGTTTGCCTCTCTAAGTGAATAATCCTATGATTCAATATATTACATATATTTTGTTTTCGTTATTGAAATAAAGCCCAAAAATAATCGTTCTGTCTCAATGTAGATACGACATGTTTCCAATTTATGCAGCGTATTAATAGTCTTTGTCTTTCTGCACTTGGCAGGTTTCAACTTAGCGTTCGTGCGTACTGCTGTTTTGATTAGGTGGGGGAATTCCAGTTATCAGTCCTTTGTCGTTTTTCCGAGAATAGAACCAGTTTGTACAGCTTGAAACACGGATTACATTCATAACATCCCGGATAAATTGGTATTTTAATTTACGGTCGTCCCAATTTGTTTCGTCGAGGAAATGTTTCTTATAATTTCTAGAGGAAAACTATTAACAACCTTTTGACTTTCTATTACTCAATAAAAACTAATATTAGAAATACTACTTTCCTCAGGAGCGAAGAAAAAACGCCCAATTCCTACCGCTGTTAATTTCTGATTTAGAGGTTGCCACGGGGACGGAAATCATTTTTAGAAATGCCTTACCCTGTAATATTTGGAAAGGCGGTAATTTCGCCATTAATAAAACGCGTGGGCAAAGTTGCCCTCTGCCGAATACTAATAACTTGAAACTGGAATTTCATTTGGGAAATTCTGGAGCCGGCCAAGAGTGGGAGACCGAGTCGAGGAGGGCCTTTCCGCCCGCCCCTGATTTCTTTCCACCTCCACCCGGCAAGATATATTACTCCCCGGTTCGGTTTAGTCCAATAAAATCCACAACGTTGACATATATGAGAGGGGTATACTTTATTTGGTTTGGCGAAATTTGAATGTTGAGGCGAAATTACATATTTTTATATTTATTTGATAAAAAAAATATGAAATCGGTCTAATACATGGATCTAAGACAGACATTTTTGGCAGAATTTGATTTTAACAAACATTTATGAAAAATTAAAAAATATAGTCACAGCATCGGTAAAACAGGTCTCTACAACCGGTTATTGAAATTGTATAATGAATATGCTTCTTGTAATGAAACCTAATTTCCCTGTTGATATTTATAAGGACAATTAAGAATTATACATTCACAGAATAGAGTGTACCTAATTAGGTAGAAAATCATAATTTTTATGTTTGTTATAAAGTTAAGGTTTTTTATATGTTATGTGTCATGTCTACTGAATATATTTGTCTACTTTTTCAATCCTTAATTTGGATCTACTAACTGGATTTACTAACGACTACTACTGGTTTGTTAATTTCTTTTGACCATATACGGTGCAACGGTTCCTAAATGGCTGATAATACACGACGCGTGAAAATGATACGATATTAAAATTTCAATTAATCGCTCCGACCGGTCAGATTAGAGCAACCGAAATTAGTCGAAAGTGTCGAAAGCGAGAAAACGCTGCATAATTAGCGCATGCAAAAAAACAAAACAAACAAAGTAAGCCGAAGTATAATTAACCTTTTGTTTGTTGTGTTCACAAATCGTTGATTTCAATAATATCTCTTCATCTGACATTCGTTCTCGATAGGCCGAAAATAGCGAGCCACTACATCATCGAACGGATTTCTTCGTTTGGTCAGTTTTCAGCCAAACGTTTTTCGGGGACAATATCCGGTTAAAACAGCTCGAAAAACATCAGCCGGTTTAATTACAGTTCTATTTTGGACTCTCATCGTTTACATTGCATACTTTTGTTTGCTAATTATGATTTACTTCGTTCGGTAGTACTCTATACACAATAGATGGCTACGTTACCAGCAAATCGATTATTGCATAAGCTATCCATTTATAATTTCTCGATAAAGAAACCGATTTATTCCTGTAAGAGGAAATTTTCAGATTTATGTTTACAGTTGCGTTTTGATGCTGTCCTTAAACAATCTAATCAGTCAAATATTTTATTCTTCGAATAAATTTCCTGCGTTCAATAGTGTCTTCGGTCGCCCCCTTCATACTGGAATCAATATAATTTCTCTTCTTCTACGGTGAGGATTTTTTCATTAAATTTTTCGACCCCACATTCTCCGCATTCCGCCCCCCTGTACCGACCGCCTCGATTCCTTACAGGCTCGAAAGGGGCTGAAATAATAGTTGAGATCATAATTCAACTTTAATTTGTTGCGTCATATTGCAATTTGTTGCCCGTGTGTCGGGAGGTGATCGGGAGGATCGGGGAATTTAATCTGTTCCGAAAATTCACGAGCTATTCGGATATTATTTTTTCAACGGCGGAATTCGGTTCAGAGTGAATTTAGAGTGCACCGGCGGGCCAGGGGGGAAGAATACGCGTTTACCTGGTTTTGTCTCTTGGCCCGACGCTCATTACTCTAGATTTGCATCGGCTCTCATTACCTGGCGCAATTAGTGCCCGCCCTACAGTCCACCTCGCTCGTTATCGCACACATTATTCCTTCCCGTCTTCCCATTTTGTTTTTTTTTTTAAATTAAAGCAACAGATATGTTGTTTCTCCGCGGATTAATTCGTGCCGGAAATAAACCTTTCAGTCGGTTAAAATGGGTCAAAAATTATTACGATTGAAGATATCAAAATTCTTCAATGTATTTATTTCCCTGATGTAACCCTCCAAATCTAGAATTAGAAGGAAATTCTGAAGTAATGATAGTCAGGTGTAGAAATTGTGAGTTATGATTCGATATTTAATTAAGTTGGTGAAATACCTGGCATATTGTTTTTGCGTTTCTTCGGCTAAGGAAGGGCAGGTACTTGTAGGTGGAAGGGTGAATAGGGCGATGTTTTCTTGATAATTAGGTGATGTTACCAGTCGAAACGGGGACCGGGTGAAATGGCAAAGGTGGGCCCCCCATACACATGTATACCGATAACACTCACCACCGTTTCGGCGTCGGTCTTTTTGTTATAACCCCGCCTTAATGGCTTGTAATAGTTAACACAATGAGTACAGCCCTCGGCTTAAAGTTTACTAACTTAATTAAACTTAAACGCCTGGAGCAAAAGTAATTATCAGGCCGCCGCTTCTCCGTTTCCACACTACATACGTGGTTCTCCGATTTAATTACACAATCAGTACTGTACGCCACTGGCAGTCCAACTGTTTTATTCTGCTTAACGGTTCAATTGGCTCGCCTGTAAATTCTTTCTTTGTTGGTATAAAATAAAATTTACTATTCAGACTAATAAATAATTTTCTGACAAAGACTTGATAAATCCTTTCATGAAAGCTTTGATATTTTTATCAAGTCTTTGATAAAAGCTTTGATATTTTGATCAAGTCTTTGATAAAAAGGTTTGATAAAAAGAAGTACTCGAAAGATAATGAATTTATAAAGAACAATTTCCTTACTTTGTCAGAATTTGCAATGTACGTACTTGGAGTTAGTTTATTCTATTTTTATAAATTACAACCCTGTCACCGTAATTATTTAATAGCGGGCGTTCCCTTATAAGACATTATTTCAATGGCCCTCTTGGGTTCAGATTAGCTAGAACAGTTCGATATACAACTAGCCAGTGAAACAATGTCCCCAACCGACGGGATAATGTCGTTTTGTCAGTCGTTATTTTTTTATTCCTCCCCCTCGCCATTTCAGAACTATAATACTGTGTTCCTCACAATACATGATTTAGTAGTAAGACAATACTAACTGCAAAGAAATACCTGCTCGATCTCTACAATTTTTAGTAATACTAGGTACATTGCAAATATTCTCCCTTTTGACGAAATTGGCTGTAAAGGGCCCATACTCGTGCGAGTCGGTGATCTGAACAAATGGGAGCCCGAAGGGACAATGTCTGGTGAATATCGATTGTAAGATAGGACTCCTTAAGAATGACATTTTTTGTAACATGGGATTCCGCTTTGCGACGTGCATTGTGACCTGTGACCCCTTTTCTGTTGATCAATGCTGACCTTTTTCCTTTTTTTTCTTAACCTCGGTTCTTCAAAACTGCTATAGATAACGGTCCGTTTTTCCGATAGTGAATGTCAACGTTTCATCTTCAACGTGCGAGACCAAGAATGTTCTTTATGGTTAAAATAGGCTTTGGAATTGTTACTGGGCTGTTGTCCGGAGAAATCACGTATACATCAATTAAGAATTAGAGAAAAAATGTCTAATTGTTCGTTACCATGGAGGTAAACATGTCTACAGTCTTTGATACGTCAGAACCATCTGATACTTGTATATTTTCAAGATACATCATTTTACGCTTAGAGGTTCTTAGTTGCTTTTGGTATAGACAAAATCCGTTCAAAACAAAATAATATGAAGCGTTAATATCTATTGTAGATATGGTTGTACGTTACAAACATGAGATATTCATGTTTCCAAATTCATGGTGAGAAAGATCGCGTTCATCGGTATTTATTGGACCGGAAATGATTTCGAGCCATCAAAGTAGATAGACGCGATGTAATTGTAATATCTTCGACCTATTCCTTGCCATGAAACACTGTCATAACGTATTCTCGCTGGGGATTTCATGACCTAGTTTAATTCGCGTCACTAATTAATTCAGCAAGCGTTTTTAATGTAAGGCAACTGCGCTAAAAGGCATTGTTATTACCGACATTTTGCGGCGATATCGTTTTCATGTTGAATTTGATATTGAAATTTTGGCGCATAAGGAATTTTTCGAAAATCTGAGGTTACTTTTCGAATATATACGCTACGTTTTACACATAGTACGCACGCGGTACTTCTTACATTTGATTGGAAGACACGTGTTAAAAGCAGAGGCCCGATAAGTTCTCGTTATTTTTCCATTCCATGTTCTATTGAAAAAATATTTGAAACATTTTCAGTACCTAAACAGAGAACGTCTTATTCGCCGCGTAAGGGCAAATATATGTGAAAATCGTAAAACCTTCTTCCTCCAACTTCGAGAGGTAGGTATGTAAGGCAAGACGTTAGAACTTCTGCCTGAACCAGGCCGCCTATAGTTCATGTCTCGCGGTCATACTCTTCGGATTTACATACGGCGTCGATCGTTCGCGAAAATATAAAAACAAAAATTGTGCATTACCTGCACCAACAGCGGCGCGGTTGCGAGGGGAGAAGTGCGAGAATAAAGAGACGGAGAAAGAGAGGGCCCTGGGGACAGTGAGGTAAAGAGAGAGTGAGGTAGTGAGTGAGAGAGGGAGGGTTGAAGGAGGGAGGACGGAGTGAGGGAGAGTGTTAGAGAGCGAGAGGGCCGGGCATGCGCCCCCTGGCGGCGGGAGGGGGCCCGGCCACTGATCGAACTGGGCTCGGTGGTGCCGCTACCGCCTTTGCTTAGAATTCAGTCGCCAGCCGAGTCAGCCGGGCGCCGTTTCACCGCCAGGCTCTCGCTCTTCTCCCTCCTCCTCTCTCTCTTCTACTCGGACACCTAGCTATCGATTCGTCCCTGTTTTCGACTGCCGGCGGCTCCAGTGGCCGTGTTCGCCCACCGCCGGCCCGGACTCCTCGTGGATTGCGCAACGGCCAGGGCCCCGCCGAGGAGTACGGCCGCCCGCCCGCCCACGCCTCTCACACCGCCGGTAAGCCTTTGACAGTTGGTTTCCGCCGGTCCTCCGGTTACCGTATACTCGGCTCTATTAGTCCGGTAAACAACACCTTTGTATCTGTATTTGAGCTTAATAACGTCTCGCCTACACGACGGCTTCGGCGTGGTCGGTGTTTCGACACATTCGCCAAGTTTCACGCTCCGGCAATAACATGTACTCCGTTTCGAATTATGTTGATTTAAAAATCGCACAGAGCCAAGTCTCCCTTGAGTTTTCGTTGTTAAACATCGGATATTGTGCCGACTCTTGTAACAATAATTCGGGTCTACACCGGTCCCGGCTAGCTCTGTAGTGTCGACTGGTTTGGAAATTTGATCTCAAAGTGTTAAAGGGGAATGATCAGCGGTTATTTGCAATGACGGGCACTTGGAGGAAAGTGACTGAATTTACGTTCAGAAACTTGTTCGGTCCCATTGCATGTACTGTAAATAAATGGGACATACTTTTGGTAGTTAAAGAATCACGCTGAGCGTAGTGTTGACCGGTATTCTGGAAATCCTATTTCTAATGAGATGAGGCTTGTTTAATTGGTATGGAAAATAATATGCAATAATAAGGACAGTCAGCCGATTCAGGCTGAAGGAGCGTTGCCTATTTTCTTTTCGAATATTTTCCGTAAATATTCCCGTACATTGTTATAACTTTGAATTGTAAAGTGGGAACCGGGACACCGAAAAGCTTTATCGCTATTTACATCTTTTATAAGGAAGTGTTTTTCGGCAAATACGTCTGGACGCCTTTCGGTTTCCATGTTTATATAACCTCTGTTGATCGCATCTTATCTGATGATATTCAAACGGTTTTTATTAGTATTTGTACGCTATTGTCTCTTCTCCATCCTAATTCCACTCTAAACTTGTGGGTTTCATAAAACATAGACGAGAGATTGCGAGTACATGCGTTACGATTACTCTCAGTAGGACACTGGGAGAATTTGTTTAAAAGGCTTCGCATTGCCTACCACTTTCCTTAACTCTTACTGGAACGCCACTTTCGAGAATGGAAAACCGGTTCCGTCCTTGATTGAACCGGAAGAGCCTGTGGCCGGATTGGCACAAATCAATCCAGTTTTTTTTAACAAGCAAGAGGAAGGTTTAAGACTGCTTTTTGTCCTATTGTTAGCACTTGTTTTCCTTATTTTTCTTAAAATATCAGTACGGGAACATTGATTGTTCCAATAAGGAATGCTGGAACACTCAGCCATCGACAATATATTTGTCTATTAATATCTCGTCCCGAATGATTTTGCCGTATCTGGAACATTACCTTTGAAAAATGTATTAGAAGAGAAATGTTAATTAATCTTTGAGAGAGGTTGTCCCATTAAACAACTGTTATTAAAGAAAGTGTCCTCTTATGTTCGGAATGTCAGTAACAAAATAAAAAAAAGGTGATTGTCCGAAAATTGTTTAGACAATTTTGCTAAAAGTATGGAAAAATCGTTTCACTAACACATTCAACTAAAAAATGTCGTAATACTCCATTCGGCCGTATAATGTAAACAACTGGAGGTCGACTGCGACGCCTGGTCTATTGGAAAGTTGTTTACTGAGTGCACTCATTTGAGAAGAATTGTTATTTATTGTTTTACTCTATTGACCGAATTGATGATTTATTGACATTAACTAGTAGTTATCACAACAATAAATGGAATGCTGAATTCTTATCAAGTAAATACGTACTAAATATTACCATGAAACCAAATCTAACACTATTCGTAATTAGAAGTATTCGCATTGCTAATCGAAATTGAGACCTGTTCGTTATAAAAATATTTTATGTATAATATATAAGTTCGGTACATTGCGGAAGTAAAATTTTATGGTCGAGCTAAATTCATTAGTTGGTTCAATTTATTCCGCAAGTTATTTATTGTTAACTAAAATGATCGACAGTATAATTTAGTGATATGCAACAACTAGTATCTTCTTGAATTTGGGAATGTAAGGTTGGTAATAACGTTATTGAATGGACCTTTAGATAACGCAACGATATATTTTTTAAGCGAAATTATTTGTTTGCGATCATTAATCATATTGGAAACGATAATGATACTATAGCACGCTCGAATATTATATAACGCACATATGTACCTGTACTAATGAGCTTCGTTTCATTAGCTCGATATGTTTTCTTCCCTCGCTGTATACGTTATTCGACATTAAATAATTCACATTAAACATTATGTATATATAATAGATCAATTTCAGGCCATTATTAGGAGCATTATGGAGTAATGACTCGTCACATTGCATTTGTCTTACAATGATATTCCCCATATAATTATTAATTGTTTATTCCGAACCATTCCTTATAAATATCTGTTTTGGGTTATGTTGGTCGCGCGGATCAACGTCCGGACCGGTTTCATTTGCTCGCAATCTTCAGTAATTAAGCATGGGGGCTGGTCGTCCAGCTTTCACCGGCAGTACGTAGCTTTCTTGGCATATTATTTTTAATTTAAGATTCGAAATTCTCTACTGCCCCGAATTGTTTTAGCTTCGAACATAAAATATTACGAAGTTTAACCCACTCTATTCCTTTATTTCATTTATTCCTTTAGCGACATAGTTAGAAATTGCACGTGCGTCTGATAGAACATTACAAGCGCCTAATTTTGTTGGTCGATAATGTTTAAATCTTTAATAGGCAGTTATTCGTATTTATAGGTCGTTGTAAACACCGAGGATAAAATAAAAGGAGTCCGTCCTATTGACATTCGTGATTTAATAAATAATATTTATTCAATTAGATCGCTCTCGCAGTCAAATATAATACAATTGCAATACATACTGAGAAAAATGTTAATTAGAATTAGTTTCAGTTCATGAAACTCGAAAGTTAAAAAACAGCTCCATTCATTTCGGATAGTTTGAATTTAAAGTCTTAATTAGAATAAATGCACCAGTCTCAGTTTCCCTTGGATATATACGGCTTCTTCTAGTATCGCTTTCTGACGGCGTTTATTAATTCAGGGACCCTCCGCAGGAAAACGTAATATAGTCGGCGTTACCGCAGTTTCGAGTTCGGTAAAATTCCATTAAAACAAAGAAATAATCCGAAAATTGTGTGTACCGACACTCACCGCTGGTACAGAGTTGGAGTTTTACCGCTGTCGGATATATTAAAGAACTTCAAGAGTTCTCAAATAGATGTCTCAGCATGTTATTGAGTTTTTCGATGTACACGAAACATGGGCCCTCCTGTTGGGCGAAAAAACAACTCCCATCCAAGTCTACTGTATCAGATAAACACGAAAGCTTTGGCACGGATGTATTGCTGTACAAAACAGTTACTACTATCGGCAAATCGAAATCTTGTTGCACCTCCTCCGCTCAGCTTTCCCCCGTTTACCGCCTCTAATTTTGCGATTTAACGCATTGTTTCTCAATTGTACGATTCCTCTTTTCGATTGTTGGTTTTTTGAATGCTGCACTACCCGAAGCGATAAAAGTACTCACGCTTACCGTCGATATAGCAGAAATTCATTACGCAATTGCGGCCTCGATAAATGAATAATTAACATCAAACCGAATTGAATAGATAAATTTTATCAAATTTGTGGTATTTCCTAAATAGAAAGACGTTTAGTGTTCTCGTTTTTATAGAAAAAGGTTTTCGCTTAGATCGCGGTGTTTGTTTGACGCTATATCGTTTAAATGCCGAACCCGGCCGTTTGCCTTTTTTCCCGACCGGGTTCAGAACGGTAAACAACCAACAGACGCCCCCCGGAACAACGTAAACAAAAGAAAAACAGGAACACGTACTGAATTGGCGTCTGTGATACGCGTGTACGGGGAACGTGATATTTCCCAAAATATTATGACTACCGTCTGTCAAATAACGTGTTACAAAGACTGAATTTTGGACGATATGTAACAGTCGGTAATTTCAGCTACAAACATTTATAATTAATGTAACCTCGTAAATTATATTTAGAATTATACTTTGTATTAACTCTACTATTACCTAATCAATCGTGTGAGAACTTTTTTATTATCTCTAAGGGTAAGAATACCTGTTTTGTGGTCTGCGAGGGGTGGAATACCGTAGATTTCGTTTGTCTCCTCTCGCTGGTTTCATATTGTGTCTGGTCCCTATCAGGTATTGTGTATTTACGAACAAGGTACCGTACGGTACCTACAAAATTTATTGAAAAAGTTTATTTTTAGTAATCTAGTTAATCGGTGCAAGTGCACACAACGAACTTTAGTTAAGTACATTTCCCCACCACCCTCAGAGGTCGCTAGTTAATCTATATCTACATACCGATCATAAGACAAAGACTTAAGCCGATTTCTGGCAAAGCCTTAAAATTACCAGAATTTTTCGCTCTGTGGTATGCGTAGGACCTATCCCAGTGTTTCAATACGTATTTTACATGGAATTTGATTGAAGGGACTTTATTACTTTGACTCCGGAAATTGTTGTATGTCGCATAGCGGGCACGTGTGCTCGAGTTGACGCGACCCCCATCATTTGTCCGAGCGCTTTACAATGGTGCGATTGACGGGTGTCCCCAAAGGGCGACTCTACCGGAACCCGCTCTCAATGAGCGAGTGGGTAATTTGCGGTGACATAAATTTCCACCCGTAATAATAATTATATACGACTGTCGTCCGCGGTAGGTATATTCACCTCGCAGTGAACTGGAGGATCCCGTTATAGGTCGGACCGTATGACACTCGCGTCTTTAATCAAAGATTAGCTCAGGTTTAAGATTCGGCCGTCTCAGAAATTGTACGTTCCTATTTCGATTTCATTTCACGCCATGTTTCGGTTACACAATGGGGTATGTAGTTAATATATACAAAATCGTTATAGTCCTACACCTACTATTACCACAACTAATATTAATATCACTTGATATGTGTCATGCAAGCAGTGTTCATTATTACTCTAGTTATGACAATTAGAACATTTTTATCTAGAAACAATGATTCACAGCCATTGTGCTTATCATTGCTTTACTTACAAGCACGAAATTATTGTTATAGCACTACTACTACACTATTAAACTCATAATAGTTGTTTTACCGTGGTTGTGAACGAGATACTCTCTGTCGTCGACGGATTGTAAAACTGAAATTGCGCCACTTTAGCGCCCTATTGATTGATCCACAGGGCAATAGAGCACACTAATCGCGTCATTACTCCTGCCAGCTCTAACTTGACGTTTTATCGTCCCTTCTAAATGTTTACATAAACAATGCAGCTATCGTTACAGTCTGCAATTGGAGGTAGCAGATACTGAGCCAGTCTTTTTCTAATAGTCCCCGGTTAAACATGCGGCGCAGAGTGAAATTATCTGAATTAAATAGCTGTAAAATCCATGACTTATCTGTGATTCTTTTATATTTTACTGGTTCCTCAACTGGTGTTAGAATAGACACGTCCTTAACCGGCGATTCTGCAAAAACTCGTCTCAGGATTCGGCCCGTTCGAAATCCGAAACCGGAAATCGTGGCGGGGAATAGGTCCGTAAACAAAAGAGCCGGCCGGCATTGGTTGTAAAGAACACCTGGTAAAAGGACCCCCATTATCGGTTGCAGGGGTGTAGGGGGGGGGGTGGATGTGGGCGGTGCGGCGAAAATATACGCCTCCCGCGTACAACAGATGTTGAACTTTAATACTTATAATCCTTCCGTTGGGCTTGTTCGGCCGAGCAATTACCGGGCCGGCCGGAATCGTCGCTTTCCTAACTGTTTGTCCCCACACGTTTTCCACACGCTGGAGGTGCGATAAACTCTTCAAAAACGTTTAATTCTGGCATGACATTTTGTAGCCTACGGATAGCTCACAGTACTTTTTTTATTGTGCCTTTCTAACCACTAATTTTATTTTTTACAAAAGAGAAAACATAATAATTGATAGCATTGTCGAGAAGATCAGTAAAATACGTATGTAGGGGAAGCGAGACATCCAATTTTACGTTTAATCATGAAAATAGATATGCTTATAGCGTTCGTTAGTTCGTAAATAAAGAATATGACTGATTGGAGTTATTACATAGCGACCGGTCAATGGTATCCCGATTGTCCCCTGTTGCAATTAAACGTGGATAAATTTCGAGACTTTGACACACAGCCTGAAGATCCGTCAAGTTGTTAATAACGTAATAACATGTACCGTTACTACGTAAATAGAATATGGGACAAATTATGTACGATATAAAAGTGAAGCGGGATAGTAAAGTCGTCAATTATAAAATAAAATCTAAACAGAGAATTCCCACAAACTCGTATCGATAAATTCGAATTACAAATTTAAGTGAATATAACCTTGTATTTTCCATTTTATATTCACCGCTGTCTTAGTCGTTTGGCCCAGTTGTCACTTGCTAAGCTCATTCCGAGGGGAGTGTCGCTTGCCTTGGCTGTTTCCGTTACCCCTGGCCGGGAAACTGCGCCAAAATCGTGGGAATCGAATGGCATTCTCCCATTTCCATATTTCATAAACTATCAACTTGTATTTTCCATTTAAACTTGGCTCCGTACGAACGGCTTGTGAAAACTAATTGAATGTATTCGTCCGCCGCAAGGCATCAAATTGGTTTTCCTTGAACTTAACAGTGTACTCGTCCAGTGTTATATCGCCGATAATGTTCAGTGGCCGGACAGCAAAAAATACAATTCAGTCTCATTTACATAGCAGTTAATCGATCGCTTAAAAAAAAATATTTGCATCAAGTAACGAACCAACTTTAGAGGTTTAGGATGAAAAACGCTGTCAGTACAGCTAAAAATAAATTGTATTTTTAGTATTATCACAGCTGCGTTTTTCTGTTTCCTTCCCACTGAATATCAAATAAAAAATAATGTCTAAAATAATAAGGTTTAAGTGTAGTGTTCCTACAAATTTAAAATGAATTCTTACATAATTTCTTAGGCATTGAATTAGATAACAGAATAATTATTTACGCCCTGTGTTACGTGCACTTTCCGTTACGGTGTGAGAATTCTCTCGTAACTGTTCGTCATCGATGAATATCAAAATTATAATATTGAACTATATATTATTCATCCGATCGACGGACGGATGTCCAGAGCTCAACTGGCTTTTTCGACATTATTAATCCTCAAGTTTCGTCGTCTTTGGCCATTTTTTATCTCAGGTACTTGGGTCGTATGTCACCTAATTCTTTACCAGAGAAATCGGATCAACTAATTAATTTCTATCAGCATCTATATTTATAGATTGAAATTTAAAAAGAAAGGAATATTTCAACATATCAGAGTTTACAATTTCCTGTGGTTTAATCGTTTGAAAAGCGGCGCAGAGGACGCGTGTTCGAATCCTGGCGGCTTTCATTATATTCCTTCCTTCGCTAATATTCAGACTCGATTTTCCTTTGTCCGATGATGGAATTGTTAAAGTATGTTCAATCGCGGTTTTAGCCGCCTCTGGCCGTTCGAATGTGGACGGTAGCGGGGAGAGAAAGCCCACACCGGTTCGCCTTGCCAGGACCTTGGCACACTGAGAGCGGTCTACTCCGATGACACTGACAGTCTCTCCCTCCCTCTCTCTCTCTCTCTCTCCGCCGTTCGTAAGCCCAAAATCTGTCCAATTTCCCCCCATAAAAGGAATAATGAGACGACTATTTTTTTCATGGAGGAATATATCACTGTTTAGTTTTTCACGTTTTCATAACATTTAATATTAATCTTAATTTGGATTTTGGACCAGAAACGCGATTCTGCGACTTCGAACACAATAATATTTCTGTATTGCTGTCAACAAACTTGAAGATTATTTCATCACTCCCGCACTTTTATTTTAATTTGTAATCACGACGATATAAGGTAGTTTTCCTTAATTATTACGACTGAAAGAGTAGAATCTTATAAAAACAGTAGTATGTAGGGTTGTTAGTAGACAAATACTAACGCAACCTGACTACGTGAAAAAAGGGGTTTGATCGTCAATGTTTAATTGGCTGTTTTGTTTTAGGGTTTTGGCTTCTCGCCACCGTCAGTATTCTCATTGCTGATCCACGGGTGGGTTATACTCCGAGGCACGGGGTCTATTTTCCGTGTAACTATTTTAAACTAATCGTATGCGTCTAAGTGATTAAATAATAGAGGGATTGTTTCCAGCGTCTCTTTTTACTTGAAGCTTCTCGTGCGGGGGTTATTCTTGGTATTTATTGTGTAATGAGACGAGTCGCTACGGTGGCTAGCCGCGTCATTCTTTAAGAGATCACAGTTCCCAAGGCTAGTTAGTTGCTCGCGCCAGCATCGTCTCGGCCGTGTACGGCGTTCACAAATTCTTCCACGCCTCGATTTCCGTGTACGCATTTCCCCCTTTTGTCCGATTCGTTCCGATACCCGGTCGTTCCGGAGCCGAACGCAGGTGTGCGAATTTATCTCCCCCTCCTGTGGGGGTCGCCTGCCAAGCCCGCGGATAATGCGGTTCCGAATTATAATGCGCAAGAAAAAAACGCGGAAAACCTGGAACTGTATGTTATTGAGTGGCGTTAATAATGGCGCAGATACTTTGTCGCTTCAATCGTGTAACTGTTGACTATCGGCTACGGTTTAATATATGAATAAAAGCGGTTTAATTATATTACAATATTATAAATAACTAGTTTTAGACACCACGACTAATATCGTCAGTAATAGTTTTCTGTTTACTCCCAATTATTATGCGTTTCAGCACAAATAATATTGTAGTATTTACTTCTTGGGGATTTTTTAACTGAGCTTTAGAATTAATTTCCATAATACAGAGTTTTTATATACAAGATCATCATGTTTATCATTATTAGTGTTATGTTTCGAGCCAATTCTATTGATTAGGACAACCGGAAAATTAATATACAATCGTAATTTCCTTTCCAAACGTCCATTAAATATAGGACCATTCCCTTTTAGTAAGACAATAGTACGGAGACCATTCTGTTGCCGGTGCTATTCCCAAGTCCTGAGGGAAGCATATTTTATTTTGTTTTATATTTTTCTTTTTTCTTTATTTTTTTTTCTTTCAAAGCCGAACTCTCTACGGCTCGAAAAAGGGCCAATAAATTCTTATGAAAACCCCTGCCCACAAAAAAATAGCGGCCGTTAAAGTTAACCGCACCTTATATTAAATGGATACAGCGTTTCGCGGAAATTATTTATGTATCCAGCCTTTATATATTCAGTTTTATGAACTCTTAAGATAATTGCTTCGGCCGCTAGGAAATATTTCCACGCTCGCGAGATGGGAAATTAGTTTTGATCCAGTCATTCCATTTTTTTAAGGATTTATGGAATATTCGTCAATCATAAAACCATGCTTCGAACGGTGCAATGGCATCATAATCGTAGATAGTTGGACAAATCCTGTCAGTGATATTTAATTTAACATGAAACGAATTGAAACTTAGAAAGCGTTTCTTAAATTATGCTTATATGTCATACTAATGAGTTCCGGCCGTTGATTCATTAATTGTCGCCATTTATTGTTATATTATATCTTAAGATAAGAGTTAGAGGGGATAGGTGAACTGTAGCACACATTTTGGCTGTGAAATGCGCAGTGAAGACTATATTTTGGCGTGACACAATGCCTTTACGCTTTCATCGTGACTAAAACACTTCCTTTTTACTCCCGAACAAGGAACTGAAATATGGAAGAAGGTTATTTGATTGCAAAAAATATATGTATATTATTATTTTCAGGTGTTTTAAAACTCACGAGTGCTAATATTCCGATCTTCTTTTTAGACAATCAGGCTTGTCTGTTTTTTTAACTTCCTGTTTAATTAATGAAGAAAGTAATTTAACATGGTATAGTCGAACGTTGAATCTATTCGATAGCCTGGAAATAGATGATATATATTGCAAACCGTTTTATTCAGTCCAAAAGTGATTAATATTCATGAGGGAATGTTCTATCGCGCGCATCCTGTATGCCGTCTTCGCCGCGTCGCATTCCATCGCTTTTATTGGTTCCTTACCTTTGTACTTTATAAAACATATTTTTCATTGTTAACTTCATCGAATCTCGTTAATTCTTTAGCGGGGTTCCCGAACATTCCCCAGGCATTGATTGTTTACCGTGTTGGAATTCTCGCGCTCGCTCGACCCGTCGGAAATTCGAGATTACGATGGTATTGTCTCAAAGGGAATCAATAATCAGACAGTGTGTTTATTTTTGTTTGATTTTTTATTCACTTTTCAAAAGATTCAAGCACTCGGTTGAAGCACGATTTGATTTTGATGAATCGGGCGACTATTTTATAGCTTGGCGGAGAAGATAAACCGTCAAAATAGCCGCTTTAGGATTTTCTGTTGAATGATTCTGTGTGAAGCACTTGCGAGTCGCTTGCGGTGAGCTGCACTCGACGCTTTCTATTACTTGAAACCATCATGCCGATGGTATCGAGCCGTATCATTCATCGGACTCTAATTCGATCGATTGATGGGCGTCTATACTTCAACCAGTTTTTTTAAAAATCATCCTCAGTTGTATATCTCTAATATACGATTTGATTTTCATGGATTTCCAATCATAAACTGAACACAAGAACAACTATGTCACGCTAACGAAATGTTAAACGAAATTATCTTCTGTCCCGCAACCCAAAAAAATGATGCTACTCAAAAACTTCGCCGAACACACAACAGGTATTCTATGTTAATATTTCTATTCTAGCGTTTATTCATAGATACAACATACTGTGATATTTCTTATCGTAATATATACCGAGAGCATTTCGTTGTTATCGCAGTACTAGTGTAAAATGCCACCCAATTCTTTGCCTGGGAAATTCCGATTAATATCAAACATTTCAAATCCGTCCGTATTCATCCTATTTATGTCAGTATATATTTATAGGCCATCATTTAAAAATATTAATAGTTTGTTGCGTTCGAATCCCGGCGGCGAACTGAATTTTCATTCAATCGCTAATTCCATTCGATAAAACAAGACAACTCCGGTATACTCTTCAGAGTTGTTGTTACCAACTTTCGCGCGATTACAAATGTTAATTATAACAGTAGCGGGGGGTAAAAACGGAGTTGGGTTATTGGCAATAGTGGGCGTAAAATGTTATCTTACGCATAATCGGGGCGGTGAATAATTACGGTAGTACAAACAAGCCCAGAATTACGGGCGAGGGGAGAAAACCCTATGCCAACGTGTTCCAATTGCTGGGTGGGGGGGATCAAAGAGATTGGGCCGTAGGCGGATCTTAGCGGGAGATAGGAGGCCGGGGCTTTCCCTTTCGCTGCAGGAACTTTCCCCCCGACCGGCAGGAGAGTCCTCGCCAATAAAATGACATTTACGACCAAGAGCCCAGCCGCCCCCCGGCTCGTTATACGCACCCGAGGGAGTTGAATATTAACCATCTTCACGACCGATGCCTTGTCATCGTTAGGCCGCCATGAATATACCGCAGTCTTCTACGATTACAGAAATGAGGAATGAAGAGATAAACGCAGTGTCTAGTGAAAAAAAACAGTTTTTACAACTTCAACGCTAAATAACAGCGCAATTATAATAGATGTTATTGAACTTACAGATTTTATCATAGTCGTATCTGTTTCGGTGTTGTTTCGAATCCCGTCCCTGTAATTTACTAAAAACCCATTTGAATGGGTTATTGTTACGATAACTTTTACGAGTGTAAAATAAAACGGAACAAAAGTTGTTACGATTCGCTGACTGTGGGGCTTTCGAAGTAAGATATAGTAGAATACTACTGTAGAATACAATTTAAATTTTTAATTAAAATTAAAATTTATATGAAAATTTCTTAATTTTCACTGAACGACAGATTTCGGTAATTTTATCGGGATTTATGATATTGAGAAATTGTGCCGAAAAAGTGGTAACGCCTTTTTGAATAAATAGCCTGAGAATATTCTGAAAATAAGCTATTGAAATTTCAGTTACATTAAATTGAAAAAATGTCGAATTCCATGTACCAAATTCCGAATTGTAAAGCATAGTTGTGAATAATGAAAACGAACTACAGAGGCGTGTTGAAGATTCCAGGTGAGGGTTCGAGTGTTTGGCCCCGGGGGCGGTGTATCGGGGCGAACGTTGGGTGAAGGTACACGGTCCTCCTACACATTGCATGCTTAAGCGAACCCTTTTATTTTTGGCCCTCCCGTAGAAGCGGTCGAACGGTGTCACGCTTTACTCCTGCCGCAGTATTCTGAAAAAAAAACGAAAAAAACGCCTTCCTTTCAACAGAATAGCCTAGTCGGACCCGGTCACCTTGGAAACGTTTCCACTCCGACGCTTAGGAATTCAGTGGTCAAATATATCTGTTTTGCATACATTGCAACAACAGCGCGTAGTCCGCGTGTCGTTGGTATCATTCAACCTTTATTTTTTGCCACGAAATGTTTAGTCATTTTCTGTGGTCACTAGCACCTCAAAATCTATTGAGTAAATGTTACTTTTGAGTTTCTGCTCACCCTATGGCGGAGCCCATAGTTGTACCGCTATATATTTTTTTATATTTTAAAATATTGTAAATATTCGTATAACTTTAGAAACTTGATGAATTAACTGCTTCCAAAAATCATCATATAGGCATGATTTATTATTTAATTTCTAAGGCACGATTAATGGCCGGTTTAAATTATTTCTGTTGAAAAATGTTTTAATACGGGAAGATTCAGACCAAACGAATCGACAGATCAATCGATTCTTCGCTTCAAGCGATACGAAGCGGAAAAACGGGTGAAACCCGTCGTGCGTAATCCGTTTAATTCAGACAGACGGAAACCTACGAATTTCGGGAATAATTTACGTCGGAGATTGCTTTCGCTTCAATTCTTCCTTTGGGTATATTCGGGACACAATTAAACGTAAACGATTTAAAAATTTTGAAAAACCGTTACTGCTGTACGGTCGAACCCCACTGTTCGGTTCATTACCTTTGCCGAATATAAGTCGCCGCTGCGAATAGCTCTTCAATTCCCGTCACGGCCGAGTACAATAATGGCTCTTTTAATTCCTATTTTATCTTTGTATAGCTCCGAATACATTTTTAGAAACGGCGTATTACAGTACATTTATAACAAGTTAGGCCAAATGATTTCGATTTTAACATTGTTCTTCCTAAAAGTACTACGCGATTTCAATACAGTTTTTGCCTACCACCTATTGTTACCTATTTCTAGAAATTGCTCTGTTTATAAAATACAGTTTTAACGATCGCTAGCGTAATTTACTGCCTACTTCAACCGAAAATGAATTATTCAATTCAATTAAAAGTTCAGAATTGAGAGGTTTGCCTGTGTTTTTCGGATTAAGTGGCCGCTCATAGTCCGATGTATTTGGCCACTTCTTTCTTCATTGGTAACTTTTCCCTGGATACAACCATTCATCTTTATTTAGCAATTTATTAGCCGAAATTGACGGTGACGCGTTTGTAACTCTTGTTTTTATAATAAGAATTATATCTTCCATTAAGCCAATGATTTGTGTATGGAAACTTATTAGCCTCCCGTCTATTAGCAGTCAGTATTTATTTTAGGCGACAATCTAGGAATATAATCTGAAATCTAAATATTCATATCCCTCGGAATTTATAAACAAAAGACAGAATTCATCCTCGGTTTTCACAATATATTATTGTGATATATTAATTATACCGTTTGTGTTGGATCACTTTTACACGTATTTTTAAATTGTATCATTAGTTTAACCACGTGTACCACTTTAGACGTCCACGATGGTCTAGAATAGCACAATTCTTGCAGTGCTCTGTCTCCACCCTCTTATTTGGTCAAATTTTAGACTGATTTCAGCTACTCTTCCATCTTCATTAGCGCCATCTCAATCAGTCAATTAGTGGGGTACCTAAGCACGCAGGTTGTGCCGGCAGGGCACACTACACTGTTACTGTCAGTTGGTATTAGCTCGTATAATTTTAATTTCTTCTTTTTTTATATATAAAGTGAATTATATCCGTGAATTTGACTCCCTTTTTGACCGAGATAGATGTTTAATTTGGGAATTTGCGTACTTTGGTGGTTTAGTTTTATGAATGATGCCATATAACTACTTCTAAAATTCCGATTTAGTTTTCTAACAAAAATCGGAACTGTTACAAGTGATATAATACATTTCCGGTTGTGTATGCCGAAACTTATTGACTGCGCACGAGTTGGCGTATATCGGTTGTTATCCAAAAGGAAAGCCGGAATAGTAACGAAATTTGTAGTAACAATTGGATAAGGCGTGGGCCTCTCCGGTTTGCACGGGTTATAACCTTTTGTATATGGCACTACCGATAAGATATGATTAATCCGTGCCATTATACGGCTCGGAACTATTGTCTGAATTGTCGGCATTGTTCTTCCCCGGCCGGAGGCAATTGGGTCGGAGGGCAGGAGATCGTTCGCGGTGGAGAAAAAAAATCTGACGCCAAACAGGAACGGCAAAGAACTAACGAGACTGGGAGGGACCGCGAATTTATCGCTGTCCGGGTGTCAGTTCCTCCGCCGGTTATGGATGGCTCCCCGCCGCGGTTCTATTACAGACACGGCTCTTCTTACTCCCATCCTTTCGGTTTATTATTTTCTATCGATATCCGCGCAGTCTCGTTTTTTTTTAGTCAACATCAATCAAGTTTACTTACCACGTCTCTTTGATACCTAATTTTGATTGACATGTCGCGAAATACAATTAAGATTGTTCGTCATTTATTAAGTAGCATATAAAATAGAAGATCCCTAATTTTCGAACTTAGACATTGACAATTATTAAAGAACACCTGATAGTATCAGATATTTCTTAAAAATCTAACACTTTGTCTTTCTATCTACCTTTTTATCTCATCGTAACTGCGCGATATTAGCCAGTCATTACAAGCGGAAGTAATAGTCTGGTCTTGCGAGCAATAAAAAACTAGCGGTACCAATTATTGTAATCGACTCCTCTGTTTATTTAAATTAGAGATACGTAAATAATAGATCGTTTAGTGGCCAAATGGTTTAAGCCTATGTCTGTTCAAGCAATTTTAGTACAATCCGTAGTAATTAGCTTTGAATTTTTCTTTTGAGTGGCGGCAGATTTCATCATAACAGAAAGATCGGCCGAGCAATTGACGATTGTAACAGAATTATCGATAGGGGAATTTAATATATTTTTAGCGTTTGGATATTTTCGGAATAGTTTTATAATACTCTCGTAAACTTAATCCCGTTAGGAGCGTACTTATATAATATTATCATTAGAGTAACAGTTCTGCAATTATAACAACAACAAAAAACATGAAACAAGAAAATTGTTATAATAGTAAATCGTAAAAGGGTAATAGCAGGCTAACATAGATAGCTTCACGTGTGGTATCGGTCATGGCAAGTTAATGAAGTGTATCTATGAGAGACATGAAACACTTTGTACTATGGAGACCTTGAGCACTTAGCTGTCGCCTAAGCGCTGTAATTCTGTAGTGGAAGAATTCTGTAATTGAATTGCCAGTTTTCGTCTTTACGCAGTTGCCTTGTTGTTAATCAGTTAGACGCTACTAATAAAACATCGAGCCGTTAAATGACAGCAGTTCGCTGGGTATTACCGTGCCAGAATGTTAAATTTCAGTGGAAGTCGATAATATAATATGTGCTCCAGTTTCATAGCTTCATATTCCTAGTGTTCTAAAATTGAAAGTTAGCCAGAGATTTATTGAAAATCTTAAGTGCTACTGTTTTATATGTTTCTGATGAGGTGCAGTGGCCCTTAATTGGAAAGTTAGCCAGTGTCTAAATGAATAAACAGTTGACCTCAAAACAAATTCTCTATATATTGACGTACATACAAAGAGAAACATACAATAGGAAACCTAGTATACATATGTAACAATTTTAATCTTACGTTTCCATATTCATTGCGAGCCCTCAAATTGATAACAGTAATAGGTCCGCTGACAATTTTACAGGTAACAATTAAAAGTAGGGATTAGTGGAGTTGGGGTTTCCCATTAATTGCATAAGGGGATTTAATTGTTGCGGCCCGTGTATTTCCCCTACGTTACCTGTGCTCAGGCCCCCATTTGCACCGCGCTCTTATCGTCCCCGTCCGTTTTAGTCTTACCTTGCCCCTATAAGATCGTTTAATGAGCAATTTTTAAGCCGTAAGTCTACATATTAAGTATAATAATAGGGTAGAATAAAATGGGCAGATGATTCAAGTGTGAAAAATCGGCGTCATTTTTCTCTATTTATGAAAAACTCCACTCATCTCCCTTTAATTATTCCCGGTCGTGGAAACTAATTCCCGGTGGAAAACTTCGTGTTACATCTGTTCATCGACTGAAAATTTGATCTTGCTTTTCAAGCATTTGCAATTTAATGATACTCCATTATTTAGTTGAGTTCATGAAAATGCAAATTAAAAAGACTTGAGAGCGGGTTGAACTAATTCCCTCAATTGTATATAGATTTAGCGAAATAAATTTATATATAGATGTCAATAAAATAATTTTTATTATTTTATAAAGAGAAGACCGAGAGATATAATAATTTATTCCCCTAGGTGTTGTTTAGTTTCATCCGCCGAGTGTCCTGGTTAAAGGCGATCTTCTATTAATTTTTTTGGAACGAAACTCTCCATGAAACGAGTATTTGTAACGCCCCTTTGGAAAGTGTTCAGAAAAGCGTTAAAATCTGATTAAACTCCAAGAAGCAATAATTTGTCTGTCGGGAGAAGTACTAATTCGCTGAAATTAAACAGAAAGAAAAACCTTTGTTAATTAGACATTTTCTACGTTTCTGCATTTGAAATGAATTTTCAATTAAAAAGCACTCGTAATGATGTTTATTCGAATATTAGCAAAACAAATGTACACAACACTTATTTTAATTATTGCCAGGTTAGCCTGTAACTCACACAAACGCACACACACACACACGCACGTTTCTATAACGCAGTGGCAGTTATCTCAAGTTACCAAACTGCAACCTGTGGCCTGGAGATAAAAAACCTAGTATGTTTTCAGAAATATTTTTATTAGATGCGGTAAGACGATTTTATGATGATCAGTCATCATATATAGGGAGTTTTTATAATTCTGTGTGAATAATAATGTATGGTGCTATTTAATACAATTATTAATGCAGTTATGCGCTCATTATTTTATTTGTAAATAATAAAAAATACAACTAGATAGTAGCTCTATTTACCAATGAGAAATCTGTTTAATCCCTAACGTTGAAGGCTTTGATTGTCTTCATTTGTACAGTTGATAGTTATGAGCTTAGTGAAATTACATCAGTGAAGATGGTCTTATAGTACGGCGAGTGGCCGCAAAGTAGATATCAACATATCCATTTCTGTTCCCTTAAACCCAATATTATATACAGAGCGCACAGTTGTATTATTTAGTCTAGAACTAACTTAGGGTAGGTTCTACAAGCCTCTCCCCTAAAAAATTAATCTCCCCCTTTCTTCAAAATTCCTTCCATATTACAGTCAATATTAATATAGCTCAACATCAATTTCCTCTTAACACAGGAATGCTTTGATTAGTACGTACCTTACAAAAAATTAAGTTTCACGTCCCCTCCTAGAGACAATAAAGGGTCCTTTCGATGGGGGAGGTAATTCGAAGGTCGCGCTATCGAACTGCCAAAGTTAATATTGACGCCTTATGAGGCTCCGTCAGAAACTTGGCCCCAAGTTAAGTGGCGGGGAGGGTCTTGAAAGCCCCCTCCAGTACTTGTATGATGTATAACTTCAGTTTCAGCCCGGTCTCAACGGTGCGATCCCTCATCCGATAAAAAATATATAAAAAAAGAGAACTCGGAAAGCGAAAACAATTTAATTCACTGGGGGGCCTCCTTCCCTTCCCTACTGCCGAATGATTTACTACCGCGTTAAAACTTGGCCGGGGGGAGGCGTACAGTTGAAGCCCTATCTCCGGGCCCGAGCAGTCGGCCGCCTTGAATCTCCGACTCGTCCCGTTTTAAATTGCCGCCGTATAAAGGGCGGACGAAGCCGGCGAAAAATAAAAATGTGGGGGGGGGGCGCAATCTTTCCGGTTAACGCGTACCGATAAGCCGCCGAGGAATACAGGACTCTACATTATCTCGTTTCGAATTTGCGCCGAGATAAATAATTTCGCCTCGAACGGGGCTCGATTCTGTGTTCACCGAAATTGTTTGTCACACACGACCTGATTATCTACCTGCACCTTTTCCTCTCAGCCTACAATTTCATCACTTTAAGAATGGTGGCATTATTTCTGCCCTATACATTGAGAATAACTAGAACTTTCGAAGGTCTAAAGTTCAAAACAAATATTGAATTTATCATGCAAACAATTTTGGGTCCGAACTTTTTCGGGAGGCCTTCCCAAGGGAATGTACTTAGGATGAAAATAATCGAAAGCCTTTTTCAACCGCGTGTCTTGTTTTATTCCTGAATCCCGATACTTCGGAGTGAGACACCGCGACGAAAGGTTATTTAATAAATAACTGTATTCAAAACATTCTTTGTTGAAAGTTCTGAATTGGTATTAATAGGTTTTCAACTTGTCCATCGAAGAATGGTATCGTGCATGAGAGAGGTGGAAATTGTTTGAACTGAACTCGTAATTAGCGCTAACGGTGGGAGCGAAACGTTTTTGCGATGATTTTGAAATTTACAAAGCGGAAATTCTGCAGAATAGTAAATGTGCGGTGTCGCTTCCCTCTCAAACTGAAACGCATGAAATATGTTTCTTGCTTCTACTTTGCTGCAGCGTACTCGCTAAACGCGTGTGCTATTGGCATCTGGGACTATAAATCACATTACCATGATACTCTTGCAGCGCGGCGCGGTTCTCGCTTAGAAAGTTCGAGCATGAATTTGTACTCAGTTCGGAATAAGGTTCTTCTTATTTTAATTGCTTGCATTTTCTTGGTTGTTAAAATGCCCACGCTGTGTGTATGCAATAAATTCCACTCGAAGAATGTATATTCTTTGCGGAATTGTTGATATATGATCACAAAGTGAAGGAAACCACATGGTTTTATTGCATTCTGCTTACAATTGATTCAGAAGGCTCTGGATTCTCGCAATCAAAATGAAATTAAACACTCATCGTTTAAATTATTGTTATTACATCCACAATTGTATAGTAAGTCTTCGTTACTAAGTAGGCTATAGTAAGGCTTCGTTACTTTAGAATGTTTTCATTATAAAACCGATTGAAGTTTGAAGGGAAATTAAATTTTGGCACGTCAGGTAATATCATAAGGAAAACACTGTCGAGAAGAATTTTCGTATGAGCAACTGTTACTCACAAGAAGTCGGGTTCGGTTACTTTGTGACAAAGCATTTTAACGTTGACTTTGCGACTTTTCAGTTTACCTTCAGGATAGCAACAGATTAGCAACAGTTTGTTTGTGCGATGAGTTTTACCATTCAGCAACCTTGGTAGGGTGAAGTAGGTGGGGACAACAACTTTGACCGATTGAATATACAATTCTTACCACTCATTTCCGTGCGTTTAATCGTGTAACTATTTTATCATAATTATACTCATCGTTTCATAATGACGCTCCCGTTAATAACCTCACTGCGGCTAGTTCAAACTGTTTTCTTTTCACTCTTCTCACGCCAAAAAATATTGACCCCCATTCGAAATAACGTATTTCATTATACTAACCTGTTTTATTTGTCTTGGCACAATCGGCAGTGCCGAATGAAATATTTTCGCCCTGAGAACTAGGATGTGGGCCTCCATTATTAAATTGGCTGTGTAAGGGGGAAGTTGAGTGATTCATGCCTAATCCGTGAAGCGGTGGCCCTTCGGATATCGACCGGGGGAAGGGGAGCGATCTGGCTCTAGTCAGCTGTTGGGGCCCCCCCTCACCTATTATCCTGTGAACTGACCTCGGAGAAACGTTCGTGAATACGGCTTTTCAATATTGCACGGCCCCTCGCCCGTCCACCTGGCTTTGAGCCTTCCTACATGTTTTAAACGGGACTCCTACATAATTTATAAGCTGGAAGAGGGGGAGAATCGGCACTCGGGACGGTAGTTTCTTGATCGGTGCCAAACTGTACAGAAATAAATAATTTAAAACGGCGCGTTTGACCGACAGCGCCGAAAATTCAGTCCTGAAACCATTTCCTGGACTGCTGGAAAAGTACAGTGGCATAAGAATAGTTTGTTGTGAACCAAATAAATGTAGAGAGTACTGAAATGTCTATTGTTAATTAATTAATCCAACGGAGAGAAAGGAAGGAAGCAAACCTCTTTAGGAAGATACCCTGTGTCAAACAAAATTACAGCTATTCCATTCCTACCCGGTTGGACCCGCATTGTTGTATTTCTCTTCAGAAAAACCGATATTTCATTAGTGATTGACCCGTTCAAGTCATTAATTTTTTCTGACAGAATTTTATTGTTAGTAAATATCTAATACACACTAATATTCGTTGTCCATACACGATACGTAGATGCAAGATTTTGTTTTGTAAGTTTATCTTGTTGTACTCAGATTTGTATTAGACGTATTCCCCTGTCAAACCGCCTATAACATTTGAACGGTACGAATACCGCTTCTCCGATTTATTTTTATATCACTTATATATTCTGGTTAACCCTAAGCTAGTGATATAGTTATAGCACCTATTAATATTATTCTTAACAAGTTTCTGAGGGAAATTGGATTAATTAGATATCTCCGATAATCTCCAACGTCTCTGTTTCCCAGGCCGCAATGCGTTTATAGATGAATGATATATTAGCATTCTACCTTTTCTAGTAGTAATAAGGTTGGGTCTTGCTGTAGGGGTCGGGGGCCCCTTCGTTCCTTCCCCTCGCCTTATTTATGAACAGCTGTTCCCCTGTTCCCCTCTTAGCCCCCGGCACCGCCCCAACAGATATTCCAGCGATCGATTCCATTATTAGATTTCTGAGGCGGGGAGGGCGGAGAATGTAAGTTGAATTTAATTCGCGCTATCTGTAGCCGAGTAAACACAATTAGAGTAATCCCCCCGCACACCTGGCCTATGGTGTCTTGTGGAATGGGCTAGTCTTGAAGTTACTCGGGGAGCGAAAAAAGAATTCGGTGCGAAACCGATATACGCTCGTGGTTTGGCTTCCGTTCTTTTTTTACGAAACTCCCAATAATTGTTCGAGCATTGTCGGGTAATTACCCCACACAAAACTTAAGAATGTTTTTCACCGATTTTTCCGGCATTTTTTCCATGACAGTAGACTCTTTTGTAACGTTCTTGGGCCCATTTCTGAGTGCGGAATATAAATTGATCTAAAACCTGTTAGAGCCCAAATGTGAAATATTCGTTGATACATGAAATACGATCCTTAGTTTGCAATTATTTTTTTAAATTAGGTAATAATAATCTAGACTTTAATAATCTACTGGTTATGTAGATTCAAAGCTAAGAGGTTTATAATAAAAGGCGGTTTACCAGAAAACGTTTTCGGAGCTACAAGGAAAAGAGTGGTAATGTCAAAGAATCATATGAAGCATTTCCTCGAATGACGTCTTGCCAAAGTAACGGTATTGGCGTCGGAGGATTGTAGCCTGACTTGAATAATATAGCGGTGGGCTCGTACACTTCTCCTTGTCGTGCCTTCCGAATTATAATCAACTCGCTTCACAGTAACTAATAAAGTTACAGTGTTTTTCGATGTGTCCAGGTACAGTATGAAATACTTAAACAATTCGTATGTTATTAGCATTATACCTAATTGTTTTGTCGCGAAAGTCCTTCGATGTTGTTCTTTATTAGCACACTTTGATCAAAGATTTGTCTGTGGTCTCACCGTCGGGGAACTGGTTCTATGTTAAATAAATTTAAGAATGCAATGGGAAATGAGGTAATACTCAGTAGGCGCTTGTTTTTATTGTTTAGAGAGAATCCACATGGGTCCTCATTTTTTCGGCAGACGGTTTCGTGTTTTCTTTTTTTGAAAATAATAAATTTGGTACAGAGCCGGTCGAGCGGTCGGAATTTGTCCTAAATAAACTTGTTCTGGGAGAGATAAAACTTAAAACAGGGCCCCGAAAAGCAACTTTTCAGCTCTTGTGTTTCCCTTTTGTTAGTTGTTTTGGATGGGGCTAATTAGTCAGCGGTTCGTTCTTCCTTCCTTCCTCGTTTCTGGCGCTTTGTCTCATTTTGTTTTAATCCTATTGCTTTGCGCATTCTCACTCCCTCCTCCTCCCCCCTCTCTTTCTCTCTCACTCCCTCTTCCATCGGGTATATTTCGTCGCATTAATTAACGTATGCCTGTACGGGGATGGGCTCAGGTGGTGTGTGTACCCCTCGTCCGTATGACGACGCAGTGTTCCCGAGGACGGAAATAGGCGGTGTACCCGGCCCGAAATATTCCTTTGCCGGATTTCTAGTGCTCCTCCTCCCACGAGCTTTGTACCTGCTTTGTATCAGGCAGCCCTCAAGGATGTATAACTAATAAATGAGCGTTCCGTTAAATTACTGGCCTTATCATTAGTAGCAATTGTTAATGGAAATAGTCCATTAGAAACTTTAATAAAATTAATGAACGCAACAAAAATTTCATAGAATTATCTAAACTAAATCTCATATTTGTTTAATTAAAAAACATATGTAAGATAATATTAATTCAACTTCCTAACATTTGTATTATCCCTTTTCATTGTATTTATTTAAGGTTTCGTTATTAATATACTTTAAATCGTAGGAAAAACAGCGTTATCTCGCTAGGTCTAGGTATAGTTACAAGATTCAGCATTATATTCATCCAATTTCCATAGTCACGCTTTTTCCGAAGCAAAATTTTAGTGTAGGAGCTACGAGACTTTGCTTTCGGAGGACGACAATTGCTGTTATTGCTCGAGAACGCATTTCTGTAAGTGATCGACACAGTGTCTCGCAGGCCTGCCGCTTTCAACTGATAACAGTTATTCGGGAACGAGGCTCGGGCTCGTTTATTGCTGGTGTGGTTGTGTGAGCACTCGAATAGTTACGACCGGCCAATAAAGTGTCCCCACTCCGCGGCGCCCCGAGAGTCTCGGGGCTTATCTCTTGGGTGGTCGCGATCTTTCATCCGAATGGCCTCAACTTCTTCGAGAAGTGAAAGGAATTTCCGCCATTTCTATGGGCCGTTAAAAGTGAAGATATTTTATAATTGTTCGAGACTAAAAGAAAAAGAATTGATGAGTGGATATTACAGAGAACTTGTAGGTATCCTATAGCATAAAAAATAATTTTTTATTTATTCTGCCTGAGGTTTGGTTTTACACAATTTTTTTAATGGAGCATTTTAAATGGAGGATACACAAAATGGTATTGAATTGTCCCACATAATCTTAAGGTGATCGTGCTTTACCGCTGACAGTATTCTTATCCGCTGTCCTGAAACTGCCATGTTTCCTATTTATTTCACCCCTCCGTTTAATACTCGGGGGGACAGTACTTAGGGTGGAGTACTTTCGGCTCGCCAATAAAATGTTCCGTGTTTTACCGTCTTGAGGCTTATCTCTTAGCGAGGGATCCGGCTCCCGTTATGTATTTTAAACGGGGTGTCGCTGGGCCGCCCCTTTGTCGTCTCCAAAACAGAAGGGACGTTTTACACTGGCCGAAACGCCGTAAAAATGTCCGCCCCTCGGCCCCTCCAAGTTTGCGGCCAACGCCGTTTTCACTTTTATCGCTGAGAGCCATAAAAGCCCATCGACTCATCACTGATGGAATCGTAATCCTCGCATTTGAATAATACCAGGAGTCCCTTCTGAAGGTTTATTGTTTCAATTTTGCTCATGATCAAAACTAATTTTTCCACGCGGTAATTTAGTTTTTAGTAGCATAAAGGTTTTTACAGAGTACGTTGGAAATATACCGATTTTGCATTGTTTAGGATTGTTGATCTTTTATTGGAATTTATTACAAATGCGTATAATTATTTTAAAAAATCGCTCAATATTATGACACGGTTGTCATCGCGAAAAGAAATCCAAAATAAAATGACAAAAAAGACATTGTCATTGTCTGAAGTTACAACACTGTACAACAGGAAAAAATATGAAATTATAACTTCCTGTTATTTTCGTTATTATGCAATAACTGTAAATTAGGTTAGATTTTACACATTTTGCGCCTGAAAGCCCGAAGGGACGCTTCAAAATTAGATATTTTATTAATTATATTATTAATATTAATAAATTATGAAATATTTTGCCTAAACCAATTTTTGGGGGGGGAACTCTGTTTTTTGTGCGGGAAAACGTTAAGTCGCTAAATCGTGGGAATTGTTTAGGGACCGGGAAGCCGGAGCATTCCGGAGAACGGTCCCGGTTCTCTTTTCCGGGGCCCAGGACCGGCGCGTTAACTACAACGAATATGGTTGTTACCGGCATTCTAGTACAGTGCGCCATTCTCCCTGCCCTTTAACCGTAATTTGCATAGTTGAATAACAAAAGCCGGCCCGGGCGGGGACCTCCTCGCAAGGAGGCGATGCGTCTTCCGGCCCCTTCCCCCCTTCCCCGTAATGTACGTAGCAGTTAAGACCTCCAGGGCTGACTAATTATTATCCTCGCTATTTCGCGTACAGCGCCGAAAATAATGCTCCTTAAACGTGAGCCTCTAAATACCATCTTGGAAGAAAACTGACTCGGATCTAACCTGAAGTATGTTCGGAGAATACTCAAATTCCATTGCAGCTAGGTCATTATGTTTTCTTCTACATTTTTCATTAGCACAAGTTCGATGTGCGAATAGCATTATTTTAAACATTTAGCCAAGGAAAAACGGATTATGTATGAGGATTGCGGTCGTTGTTCATGTGCTTTTGTCCATTCCCGAGATAATTTATGCGTCTAAATGTCAAAGAACCAGACCCCCTTCGCTAACTCTGTACACCTTCCTATGGTGCAATGGTGACGGCGCCGGCGTTCACTCAAATTGAATTTTGTTTTATGCAGAAAGTTCGTTTCCCTTATCGTACGCAATTGAAAGTAATCTATTCCCGACGTGCCGAAAAAAGGTTTTCCCCCTCTTTTTCAGGATGGGGCCCGGTTATTCGCTCGAATAAAATATTGATTTAACGAAAATAAGCAGTAAAATATGTGGGAGGTTTCGCCTTGGGGCTCTATCTTCGAGAAGGGAGCGGAATATCTGATATCATTTATTCCCGGCCCTAATTTCGGAAAATGTTTAGGAATCGGCCGCGCAGTTTTTTTTTGTAACTGAAAATCCGGCCAAACGTTATCAAGCCGGCAGCCTTCCGCTTATTACGCCCGTACGCCGGGAAAGTTCCGAAGCTCGAGTTATATATTTTTTCATTTTATAAACTTTTCAAAAATTGAAACCGGTGGGACCCGTTATTGAAATTGGGGAGAGTCGGCAGGAGTTGTGCAAAAACTCTGCGGGGCAAGAAATTCTTCCATTCGGGCCGTTGGTAGAGCTTAGAGCTTCTCAATTTGAACTGGTGAACAATGTTGGATAATAAGTTTCTGTTCCTGCAGTTTCGGGATGGGGTGCATTATTCTGATGACTGCCCCCCGAATTCAACTCCGTTCCACGACTTATTACTCGCTCTGCCCCCTCCCATTGTTCCCTCCCTTCCTCCGACAATGACAACTTGATTAGAACTTTCTTACTTCCAGGGAATATTTCTTTTGTCTATGGAAAATACATTTATTTATTTTTTAAATATATAATATATTCTAAATGTGTCCTCGGCTCTTATGTCCGAGAAATAAATATAGCTCAAATGTCCCATTCGGAGATCTCGGAGCAGCGTTCCGAAATGTCGAATCAACATATATAACAGTTATATGTACAATTACCATTTTTTGTCTTGTAACAAACAAGTCCCGATGAAGCAACTGCCCAGTGATGATTTCAACGAGTGAATTAGGACGAGGAGTGAGGTGGGAATGAAACTTTAGGAACCGGTATTTTATTAGACCATCAACTGTCGGTATGTAGAGGTCATGGTGAATGGTCTGACTTGAAACAAACCAGCGGGCATTATGGATGGTCCGAAGGACTTTTGATTGGAATGTCGGGATACGCGTGAAGTTGGTTGTTATTACCAACCCATTCGATTTTACATGTGCATTTGTACGCTATTTCGTGAAGTAGACCGCGGGTTTCACAGTCCTAGCGTTATGTAAACATTTTAAAATTCCGGATGAAATCCCCCATTTTTGTTTGGCCACCGCTTCGTTTTCAGCGCTCGGAGTGAACATTTTCTAGTTAATGCCTACTCTCTGAGGAATGTTTGCAGGCCCAACCGGAGAGACGACCGTGCGCGAGGGTTCTCTCTTTTGCGGCTCGGTTTTGTCATTTCTCATTGGTGTTGAAACTTTCTACGAAAACTCCCGTTCGGTACGCGTTACGAAAGTTGGAGTGACGCTCCGATGGTTGAGCCGTTTTGGCCCTCCTCCCCACAATGCAGAAACGGGAAGGCTCGGTTATCTTTGTTTGGTGACTCGCATTTTACGCTCAACATCGAATAAACGGCCGGCGCAAATTTATTCCCTTCCCCCCGCAGGCATGTATCCTAATTTAGGTTTGCGGCTTAGCCCGCCGACGGGATACATTTATCTAACAGTATTATCAACCCGTAATATTATCACAGCTTAATTTATGCAATAACATTTAATCATCGATGCCTCAATATTTCCAGTCCTCAATAAATCTAATAATAAATATTATTAGATTTATTTATAAATAAAAGAAAGAATTACAATTATAATATTGTGCAATGTCTTTTAAACGTTTTAAGTTTATTTGTATTACAATGGGATGTATGGCAATTATCAAATCATTGTAAAATACTACTCCATTTCGATTTTTACAGTTCCAATGTACAAATGTGTACAAATTATTGGAAATAGTGATAATGGAAAGTGCATTACAAGTAATTTTTGATCCGTTTATAAATCGAGCCAGTACCCGAACAATTTTGTATTTACCGTTGTGGGGAAATGTAGAAATCGATTTTCGAACAGTTGAAGCCGTTCAGTACCAACCGTGTGTTAATCGGCACAGATACGGCGCCAACAGGGAAATTGGCGAATTTAAGGTGGGCAAGAGCACAAACAGAGCGGCGGGTTTTCCTTTCTAATAACAATAGAGAGGCCGACTAATGAGTAAACAGAATCTGCGGGGGCGTTTGACTCGTTAGGGCCGGCACCAGCCCCACAGTTAGCTCCCAACGGCCCCCCGCCCCTCATTCCCCCCTTTACTGCCTTTTCACTGAGCTTCAACTTAGCCCCCAGAATGAGTTCATTTGAACTCCGGGGTCAATATATGTTCTCTTCTACAGAACAAGGGTCGTTAGCAACGGTTCAACTGGTTCGAACTATTTTTCATTGTTCTATTTGTCTTCCATCCCGGGTTATTAGCGGAATTATAGGACGTCTATTGGCAAGACTACATATTGTGCTATATCACACGGTATAAAGAACATTTTATATCAAACTACGAGTAAGCTCTTATGCAGGCCAAGAAGTAGAGGAATATATGGAATGTTTATTTCAAATCCATAAGGGGGCACGCCCCCGTAATCCAGTAATCCGGAAGGAGAGGGACTGGATCCTCTGTTTTTATAAATTTCACTTTTCACCCAGTTCCCCTTACTAGCGCTTACAAGCCCGGTACCTGTTATATTTTCCAAGTGGTTAATGACTTGTCCCAACAAGAACAGTTTGCGGGTTGTGTTGGGAAGTTTAATCGTCGGTTTAGGCTAAGCCTGGCGTTCTAGGGGGCCCCGCTTGACCCGGCTCGGTTTACGTATGAGCCCAGTTGACCGGAATGATCAATCAATCTGTCCCGATTTCCAGGGCTATGAGTTTCCCTAATTGGCGGCCTCCTCTATTTGATCGGACACTGACTTTCAGACACCCTCATCCCAACCGATTCCTGATATTTAATTCCGTACAAATAATTTCGGTATTAACGGTGCCAATGAGTTGTTTATTATAATTTTCAAAACGCCATTTTCTCATGTCTCATTTCATATCAGATTACATGACAGATGCTATCTTCTCGTATCACATACCGGAAACACACTTTCAAAATATTATTCCAATATTGTCCGATCTTTCAACACCTTCGAAACTATTTTTTATAAGTTATCTTTATAAGATTTTGATTCTTATTCCGATATAACAAGGGAGTGTTTCAATACTAGTTACCTGTTTTCCTTTAGTTTTATGTTTCAGATAAAACGTGATTTTTATTTTTCGTATTAAATAGGTCCCATCGCTATTAAAATATCTTCCAAATATAACATAATAACATTTAAAATTGTCATATTCGGTTTCGGTTTCCCTTCGCTGTTAAAGTACATTGTAAATGTTTATCGCGCAATTAAAAAATAATTTGACTGTGAAATTACATTGCAATGGAAAATTATCGGCTTACGATTACGCTCATAACGAAAATTTACAAGTCAGTTACCGGGTTTTCAGTTCTTTACCGCAGGCGTAAAATTTACGATAGGACGACGTTGTGAATCGAGTTGTCGCGACATTACTCTCTACCCTCGGTTCGATTTGTTTTTTAAACCGCATTTCCTTCAATACGAGCAGCATCAAACAGTTCATTATCCTCGCGTAAAATTTGGAGCCACAATGCCGTCCCACATTACAATACTCACCAGTCATCCATCCGTTATTTAGCAATCCAAAAACAATGTTATACGAGGCGAGGGTCCCCCTGATTTTACGGCCGAAGTTTTATCCAGCATTTCCTCCATATAGGGAAGATATTAAAAGGATAAGGGCGCGAGTTTGCGCTAGAATCGAATAAATGCAAAATGATTTACAGTAGTTGGACGTGAGCCCCGCTCGGCGTTCGAAATCCCTTTACTTAAATTTTCCCGCCGATACGCTGCAGAATAAGTTTTAAATAGTTGTTTCACTATATCGGGAATCATGATCTGAACCGGAGGATAGGAGAACTACGTGATTGTTTCAAGTTTCTGAACTCCGTTGTCTTGTGTGCCCTACACGAATTCCGAGCGATATAATTTCATTCAAACAGATATATTTGTGTCGCGAATGTTGTTGGCTTGGAAAATACTTTCGCAGTCCTATCATAAATCAGAATATCTTATCTCTTTTTTTCTCTTCAATATACCACCGTCAGACAGCAAGTCTTGGGGATTTAACTACGGGTATTTTTCAACAGTAGAGGGACAAAACGTGGTTTGTGATATGCAGTTTATTCATTTTTAACCGGGATTGTTTTAAGATAATGAAAGCAGGAATTAAGCATTAAAATATGAATCTACGATCTCTGGTTTAATTATAATTCTAGTTCGCCGTCAGTTTAAATAGCCCCAGGTTCTGTCACTTCCTGATACTGGTGGGCGATGGACAGTTGCCGTCACAATATCAAACGTGTTATTAACAATATCAGTTGGACGGGACCGATATTGGAATTTCTCGTATGCCCGTGATGTAATATTATAATGCTTAATCCCCGACTGGAAAATTGACGGCTTCAATGTTTAATAATGCCAGTTCGTCCATTTGCTATTTCATCCGAAATAGGGACTCTACGAGGTCAATTTGAATTCATGCATTCCCAACACAAGTAACATATTGAGAAATAAAATTATGCTCTCAATACTGTCTGGCGACTGTTTCTCTAACCCTTACTTATTACATAACTTTTTATCGTGTGCTCATTCTTGCCTTTGGTTTTCCCGGCGAACTTTCGTCATGAACACTTTTCCTTGTTTCCAAGGAAAGCCCCCTAGTCCTGTTCCATCACGTGTAAAGTAACCATTATGCGCGAACGAATTCGAATATTCAAATATGTACACTACGGCGATTCGGAAATATACACTACAGTGAGCACATTAGGATTATTTGTAGCGCAGATATGTAGCGTCTTATATGGTTTTTGTACCTTGGTATATATATATATATATATATATATATATATATATATATATATATATATATTAACTATGATGACTAAGTGTGGAGAGTTGATAAAACAGACGTAAATGTTCTTCGTTTACGTTTATGTAAATTAATGGGAAAATAATTTTTAAAGTATTTCCTGCCACTTAGCGGACGGTTGGGTACTTAATTTTGAAGCCATCGGTCGGTATCTGACCGGTATTTGGGTATGCTAAAACCTATTTGGGGTGCAATCATCCCTGCACCGGTCGTTACTATTAATTGTACAGAGGGAATCCAGAGGATTATCGGTAATCTGAGTGAGTGTTTAGCTAATACAATAGGTTAAGCCGCGCTTTTAAGCTTTAAACCCTTTATTGCTACTCTTTGCTGCAGTCAACCGGTTTGAGCCCAACTGACACCTTTGGCCTTTATCCAACTGACAATAACATCTACGCGTTTTCGTTTTATTTGCTCTATTGCAGAATTACCATGTTTACCACACACGCACACATATATAAGCAAAAGTGATTAAAACATTGTGTGGCGATATACCACAAAGATTTCATCACGGTTGTTGGATTATATGTAATATTTCTGCTGTTGAGGGAAATATTGCGAAAATTTTTGTTAAATCATTTTAACTATTACGTGGAACCAATTTAATGTTCGATTAGTCATATTAACCGTTCGAATACCGAAGGTATTCACTAATTTAACTGTTTAAAAAATTGACATTACTTTTTCCTCAAACGAAGACAAAAGTGTGTATGTCGTTATTCCCACAAATCGCCGCTGCCAATCTTTGAATCCCAACCGTAAGGCCATTTTTAGAATTGAGGTGATAGTGGTTGAATATTTGATAGGGTGGTGAGGGGGGGCGTGTATATGTTCGCCTTGAAGAGGGGCTAGCGTTAGTACCCCCGTTTCCTTTTAACTGAAAAAGATCCCGGCCGTTTTGTTGTCTCAGGCCGTTGGATCGGGAGCCAATTTGGAGTGGGGCGAGGGAGGGAATCTCCCCTCGGAGGTTAACTTGGGCCCTCGGTTGTGTTCCACTTTCCAATTTGCACTGGATCGCCAGTTATATATCACTCGTCCGTTTAATTGAGAGCTACCCCGGTCCCGGACGGACCGGCCATTCACTTCGAGCATTTTATTGTTCCGCTACCACCCTACTTAATTGATAGAAAGTATCGATTCCCCCCCCCCTCACCGGTAACCAATTGTCCGACAATCGTTCCCAGAGTCTCTCGTTCCGGGCGCTTTATTTTCTTTTGGCCGATTGTCAGCGATCATAATTTACACCGATTTCGCTGATAGTCCATACTCACTGTTGTTGGGTGGGTACCCGTCTTGCTTTGGATCGATAGATGATCATCGCTAAAAATCTAGTTTCATGAAACGAAACGAATTTCATGGTTTCGTGATTTTGGTGATTTGCCTGGCCAGGGGTTTGGGCCTGCAGACCGGAGATGAGGGCCCAGAAAATGATTGCAACACTGGCGCAATTCTTCCAGTCACACCGCCGCAGGTAGCTTCTGCCGCGGTAGCTGGCAGTTTTCGCCTAGAGTCAAGGAATCTTTGCCGAGGTATTTTTTGGTCAGTTTCCGCATTCAGTACGGTCCCGACATCCTTGTCAGATTCCGAGAAGGTCAGGCAAAGTAAAGGCGTCCTGATCGACCTGGGTACTTTTGTTGTATTTGCTCCTGTCGCTATTGTTGTTTTGTTATCTCGCCTGCAAATGCCACTTTCACTGCCTTCTTCTTTAGTGCAATGGCCATCGCTGTTGTTGATCTCTGTTTTTTTTGTCTCCTCTAGCGCCGGAGTAGTAGGCTTTATTGGGCTTTATTATAAGGGGACTCTTATTGAGTTACGATTATTTTGTAATTACCGACATTCTTTAGTAGGGCTGAGAATTTCCCCTGTCTTGAAAACGAATAAATCGATCGCCCTCTCGAATTTCCCCTATGTTTTTCGTTCATTTTCCGCCCCTCTCGTCCGCTGTCATAAAACTGGCCGCAATTCAAAATTCTGATTTCTACCAGTGTTTTCCCTCCCCTTCCTATTCTATCTACCGTGAGAGAGAACTGAAAATTGGTGCCCGTTGCCAAACAGTCGTGGGGTTTTTGGTTTTCTTGGAACATCCGCAAGAATAAGAGCGGACGAAGGAGAAAGATAGAGAATAAGATAAAATAGCAGACGTGAGAGGAAGAAAGAGGAAAATGTATCGGAGGAGGTGGGAGGTAGCGGGCGGACTAAACGGTTATAACCCCGGTTGTAACCCGGCCGGTGACTGGGCCATCACGAAAATAGTCACGATCCCCGTTATGTTTGCGGAGGAATAAGCTTAATCTCGTAACACAAAGTGGTACGAAAATAGTTGACCACTTCTATAAATATGAGCTACACTTGAAATCTTCTGGCTGTAGGCGGGACCGGGCGTAAACAATCGTTTAACACCGGGCCGACGCGCTTAGTTTACTGTTACTAATAGTCTGTAATATATTATTTTTTTATAACCCTGTGTTTAATAACGTATTAAAATAAAATAAATTTTCCTTGACCCTAAAAAAATTCATACGCTCTAAAACTTGTCAAGTCGTTTCTTAATGATTGAAATGTACCGTTGCATCACCATTGAAATGTGTGAAAAAAATATCGGGACATCAATCGATCGTCAACAGTTAGTGACCTAAATTATGTTCTTTATACGTTAAGACAACAAATATTCATATATTATTTATGGTCACGACGCCTCCTGTGAATTTAATACAATCTATTTGGTACCTAGCCAGATGATGCTAACAAAATGTCACAAGTCTTGAAGCTTTTTCATACTAGTATTTGCTGCCCTACTGACATTAATATATTTTTATCCTCTCTTATACACCTCACAATAGAAGGTTTTTGTATTGGGTAACAAAAATTAAGCGAAGAGGTTTGATGGAGACGAATCTGAATTAGGGCGTTGTATATGTCCAAGTGCCGCGTGTCAAAGTGGAACAACCTGTTCCACCTGTTTGTCGCATGCATGTTACATGCCCGGTAGAGTATCCCGACGCGATTCAGAATATACGGATTACTAATGCGGATATGATTTAGTCAACGTTTCGCTAATTATAATATTTGCGCCTGTTTGAGGGCGAGTCTTTGAAGTGCCTCACGGTTGGCAGCAACTCTGGAGCCGGATAGGAGAGAGCGTTGTCGCGCCATTAATAATTCAATTTTCATCATACCTCCAGTACAACCTAGTTTGGTTCAGGTACCATCAATTCATTCACACTTGACACCGGCGTTTCATTCAGTAGCATCGTACAATAATTTCTTTAAAATAAAATCATCGAAGTGTGGTAGGGAACAGTCTTATTAAATTTTCTTGCGTCTCTGATGGCATGTTTTTCTTCGTCTGTGAACCATCATGACTTTCTCCCTTTTGAGGATGAGGAATAATATCTAGAAGCTTTGAATTCTTAACGCAATACGTTAATAAATAATGACAATAAGTTCGAGTTGTTTAAACCTGAGAACTCTGAGAACAGTTGAACTTTTTAATAACTGCTGCTGTCCTTTTAACGATTGTTTTATGGCGGTTGGCTGTTGGTCGATAGCGTGGATACTGAGCTTTGTGTCGTAATAATCTACAGCTTCTTTTCGGAACAGACTCAACAAATGGGCCCAAACGTTCTCCACCTGAGTAGCGCCCGGTGTATTTCAGCGATTTTTATTCAACGGAAAATGTCGCTAAAGAATTCCGTTTGTGTGGCCAGTACCCCCATTTTGCCGGAGTCGGTCCTATGGGGTACCCCGCCGCAGAGTACCTTCGGTACCTTAAGAATGTATGAGCGAATTTTTATCCTTCCTATTTTTCTTGCTTCTCCACTCCATCCGTGCGCTTCCTAATGTATGTTAGTACTCTTTCATCAAAATTTCACAGCCTAATAAATAACAGACTGTGTACTTCGTACGCAGATTAAAAAAGAATTTCCTCGGGTTACATAATAGTCTTCTTCTATATATTTCATGCATCCTTCAGCAAAGTGTTTCGTGCTAGCCTATTAGGGAACATTTTGAACATATAAATAATCATTTATTCGAAACTGGCGTTATACAAGTACATTCTAACCTAATCAACAGGAAAATACAGTATTTGATTGTTCCAAAAGTAGAAGTTTGAGTTTAAATTAAAAGCTTGAATCAATCTCTAATCGGGCCGATGGGGGTTGGTGCTATCGTCTAATATCAACTGCTAATATTCAGGACAATTTTTACTTTCCGCAAGAATACATTATTACAAATAATTTTTATACTATAAAAGGAATATGCATAGATTTTAATTAAGCGCGTAAGGAGGCATACTGCGGCACTCATTAACGACCGCACTTGCGTATGAATAAATACAACGTTAACGCGGCACGAAAAGCTTATTCGGCTCTCCGAAAGGGCGTCGGCTTGAATATTGTGGATTTATACAAATTGTAATTATCATGGACCGCGATAAAAATTGACTATAGCGTTCGGTCAGAGTATCATAGGGCTAGAAAGGATGAACGGTTTCTTCTTCGAAGCTCAGGTCCTTTATATAACATCTGCAGTATGTATATAACATATTAATTCACTCCCTGTATAAACAAGTGTATAAAACAAACCCATAATGCATGCTGCTAACTGCTGGTATATATAAAATTGAAATTAATTGAAACCTGTCTAGGTTTCTGGACTTTATTTAGATTCAATAAATTATGATGTATTTTTTCTCATTATTATCTTGAAGTCGAATGGAAATTGGTTGATTGAAACTTTTTGAACGTCTGTTTTAATACCTCGGGGTATTGAAAGGAAGTTCCCCCTGCCGTCAGGTGAGCGTTCGCCGATTGGAGCCGGCCTGGTGCTAAGTCTTTCTCAGCTTAGCCCAACTTGGTCCTAGTTAGGAACTCTGTGATCTGTTGAAAGGTGGATAAAACTTCCGGAATTGCCGCCCCCTAAGTTGATCAATCCGCCTACTACTTTCCCATTGGCCTTCCCTGTCAGTCGTTCGACCGCTTGCATCCGATGTTACGTAATTAAAGTCCCTTTTTATCCCCCCCTTTTCGACCAATCAAAAGTTTTTGCGATATCTTAAATTAATCGAGTTAATTCACCTTTTATCTCTTTAAAAATAATTCTAAAAAGTCCTGTTAATTGAACTATCTTTTGATTTTAGATAGTAAATATTAACGCGTAGTCATATCTATCACAAAAGTAATTCATTTCTATGGTTTGGTAATATTTTCCATATTTCTAAACAGACATTTTGCCCATGTTTCTTTTTAATACGCTAAGTAAGTAATGATCCCGCTTTGTATTTATGTGCAACACCTGTTGATTCAATGTACATATATATATATATATATATATATATATATATATATATATAAAATTAGTTTTGGTTTATTAAATTAGAAAATATAAGAGTATGTGCCTCTTTGTACTATTAATGAAATTTGTTCGTTCTTATAAATAGATTTATTATAATATTCAAGATAAAATGATAACCGTTTCGTTACTACGTTGTAACTCACTGACTAATTACACTACTACTCCTATATTATCCAAATAAATGAATCGATCAAATGGTGAAGGCTGGAATAGGCGAGATGTTAATAGACATTAGCATATATGCTCGTTCATGTGTAGCGTACCGAAAATATCATTCGTCTGTTTATGCTTTTCCCTGCGGTCGGTCCTGAGTCAAAAAAAAGGACTTGGGACGCCCACTAATTGGAGGCCTGTTTTCAGCCTGCAAAGAGGCCACTTTAAACAGACCTGTTACTCGGAATTTTAGCGTTAATTTAGTGACATCCACAAGGAGAGAAAACAAAAATTTGCTCTACCTGTTGGGTCAGACTTTGTCTTCTGTTTCCTGTTGGGCATCTCGCAGTTGCGCAAGATGTGCGCGAAATGTGCCCATGGCATGCATCGTCTCCTTTTTAACTAGAGTTTTATTAAACGGAAACTCACGGGAAATTTTTCATTCAATACCTATCTTCCCTGGTATTAATAAATGCTTTTGTGGATAATTAGATGTAATACAATATAGAATATAACCTGACTCATAATGTTATAACCCGCAGCGTAAAACCTCCCTAAACAACATACTATATGGTGAATATACAGCACTATCCCAGCATTCCAGAATTCTGGAGAGTTTTGCAAAAATATGAAATGAAAATACTTCAAATGTTATTGATATTTGGCTCGGATCCAGACGTCAGCGCACGAATGAATTAATTCCGAGGTGATTTATAGGTCTAACGCTGCAGTAGTGTCTGGTCCCCGTGGTTCAGTGAGCATCATGAGACATTATAATTGATAACGTCAATGACTATTTGAGGATTATATATGGGTATATTTATATGTCTATGCATATTTAGGTAGTGATAGTTAATCAGTAATATATGTATAATTTGATATGAAAAGGATAAAACATTGAAATCTGCATTAGCGGCCATAGAATCTCTTCTCTCTAGCGGGGGCACTTTCTGAAATCTGAGAGATTGAGATTAATGTTGAGACGCCTGCGTCATTTATCGTCCCGGGTATTTTGTTTAATATTAATACGATTTTAACGACTCATAATCGTTGACGGAGAGAGAAAGAGAGAGGGGTGGGGGCGGGACGAACATCATTCAAAGGAAATGAACGTCGCCCCTCTGAGCGGAAATTGTCTTCTGACGGGACTGTCCATGATGATTTCTTTTTGGGATCAGCCACGTCACATTGTCAATACACGAATCATCAATCCGCATTTTGGGTCACACGATTTGGTATGGTAGTTATTACTTGAATATGTCCTTCCTTATCTATTAACATTTAAAAATCTCCATAAGCCCTTAAGTAAAACTACTTTTCACGATGTCTTCATTGAACTCCTTTTCCATAATCCAGAACTGTTCCCGTATTTAGGGATTATTATTAATCAGTAGTTGATATAATTAACTGTTATACATTATATTAATAACTAATTATTTTAGTTATGTTTTATTTATGTTTATTACTTTATTAATGCTTTATAACCGAATAAATAAACGTCCCAGGGATGCACGATTCGAATGGATCCTCAGCCACTTTCTGTAAGCCCATTTCGGTGGGTGTGTAACCAACATTTAGGTCAGATTCACATTTATGATTACTTTTCGTAACAAAATGCATATACACTTCCGTTATATGAATCACTAGAACGTTATAAACGACTTCGATCGCTGACTAAAACCTCTCCCCCATTCCAACTCCCGAGCTCCAAGTATTATTAGTGAGCTCGGGAGACAGTCGATTCCCATTAGTGAGTTTCGCGGGTGGGAGTCGATCTCCGACCCGAGGAACTCTCGGGGTGATAAACGCGTTTGTATCCGACGGCCCTTAAGGTAATTCTGGAACTTATGGCCGGGTTTCCTCTCGATTGGTTTATCTCAAATAGGCGCCCCGCCGCCCCAGGTTCACGCTCCACTTCAGACAGATGCCCGGCCCCTTATTTCACGCACTCAGATTTCAACCCTTTATCCAGTCAATATGAAATTCAAACCGTCTCGACTTTCCAGAAGAGCAGTCCCCCGACGGTCGTTTACCAGCTTGGTTTCCCTTACAGTATTATATTATACTCCAGTATACATAACATAGTTATGTATACCCTCCAGCCGGGTTGTTAGGCAGTTGAAAACGAAAGCCGCTGAAACCGAGGCCGTTGAAACTTAATTGATCACTTATGTTAGTAATTAGCTGGTCTTTATAACTTACTGCACTAGGCATACTGTCTTGTGCCTTACGAATCTTTCGGTCTATTTCAAAAACCTTGGAACGCTAATAATATCGAAAATATTTGAACTATATTGAACCCTATTGAACTAAATTGAACTATATTTGAATTTTTCTTCCGCATATCGAACACTAATTTGGCGCTGCCTAAATTGTAATCGATCTTGAAGACAAAACTGATCGCAAAGCGTATCGCCGAAAGGCAGGATTCGTGTCGAATTCTACATTGCAAACCGTGAAATGGCGTTATCTAGTTACATTATTTCTTAATCGTCCCTTATTTTCACTGGTTTAATAAAGTTTATTTTATACTTTTTTTGTTCTAGAAGGTAGCATACATAAACACTAAAATACTACTACTGGTCAATTTGATAATACTCTCCACTTTGTGTAAATAGGCAGTAAATATTAATGCTCCCATAGTGGAGTGTATCAGATAAATATTTTCAAAAAAATTGAATCACTGACGAGTTTATATAAATATTAATTAAACGGTCGGGATTCCCAATACGTTTTAAGCTGTTTGCTGAGCGGCGGTGCAGGCGGGTTGAGAGGGGGAGGGCTCCTGCCCACTCAGCTGTGTCCGCGAATTAATGAACCATTTTGCGGGTTCTCCGACGTTTGTTTGGGCCACCCGCTCTCTCTCTCTCTCTCTCTCTCTCTCCTATCGTCCCTTACGCGTTCTGCCCCTAATAGAGCCGGTTAAAATTGAAATTTAATATATGCGCTTTCACACTATTATTTGCCCGTCCCTCCTCGGCCGAGAAACGAGAGCGATCCAATTGTAAATCCTCCAGGGTGGCCATTAATGCGGCCCCACGTTACCGGGGCCTTTGGACGATACCCGCAAAAGCGATTGTCCTTTAGTTGTTTTCGGTGGCCTCCAGTGAAGTGTTAGGCCATTACGGCTACTATAAAATAATTTACCTACTCAGCGTTCTATCTGGCTAGCTCCGTTTTCATTTCTGTAGTTGTGTGTACTTGTGTTTTCATTTGAGCTATTTTGGACGGTTTGTGGATATCATCAATAGTGTGATTTTCGACTTTTCACTATAGTGTCACTAGTATTGTCATTATAGTCAATAATCTGATTGGAACAGGTTGTTAGATTACGCTGGTCGGTAGCAAAGTAAATGTGGAATATCCTACTGTTATAAATGAGAATAAACTATGAAAAACTGCCGATTAAGCATCAAAAAGGACAAGAACAATGTATGAATAGTGGGAGTTTTTATCTCTATAACATCTCATCTTACCAAGGAAGGTTATCTTTTAAAATCACATGTATCGACATTTCAAATAAAAATCAACTGTTATAATATCAGTCCGACCTCAAAAAACTACTTTATCATACCGTTTATCGACTGAAAGTACAGATAAGTTAAAGAAGAAAAAATATGCAATAATGTAAGGAAAAATTTCATAATCCTAGCAGTTTGTATTCTCTAAACTTTTAAATGGGAAAGGGGACAGTGTAATTTAACGGAGATTACAATAAATACGGGTTAAATACTTTATCCCCTTCAAACCCTCTATCTTCACTCTGGCTTTCAAGATTATATCTGGATGTCGTAATTTGAAATGAATTAATTCGGTTATTTGTTTGGGCCGGGAAAATTAAATGCAAACAAGTCCGCGTTTAAAGAATAAAAAGAACAAAGTCTGAGCGGGAAAAAGAACATTTTTGTAAATAGAATGGTGGGATATTAAAAATGGGATTCTGGAAACGGTGTCAAATCATTTCGAGTAAAAATAATACCTGCGTAAAGAATATCAGGTGTAAAATGATTGAAGTAATTCCCACTTATGTGAAACCAATATATGGATTAATCAAATTCCACAATGCTATATTGTTATAACCAATTGTTCTTTACAGAACAGTATGTATAATTGTTTCGTTATCTAGTTCATAACATGAATACATTTCGTGAATTATTTTCGAGCAAACAGCAAAATTAATTTCAGTGACTGGATTATAGCTTTACAGTGACATCAGTATCATACCTTACAGGAGGAAGGAGCCCAAATCCGTCCCCCCAGCCAACAGGTCGAGTATTTGTTAATTCAATTTGTCCTGCGTACGTTGAGACAAATTTCGCCCGAAATATCCAAAAAGGCCCACTTGTCGGCAGGAAACAAAATCAATTAAAGTTTGAAGCCGCGAGGGGGCAGCCAACCCAACTCCTTTCGGTAAATAAAACTCCTCTCGGCAGTTTTGGCCCAGCTCCGCCATCGCAAATGTTAAATCCCCATTAAAGAGTTCGGTTCAGGCATTAATTAGGTGGTATCAGCCTCACAAGGCCACCACTCCCTCATCCGCCCACGCCGTTTTGATGATTCCCTCGGGGTCTTACTCCGTCCCCCGTTTTTGGAATTAACTTCTAAAAAGTTTCGCAGTTCCTGTAATTTCTGCGCGGTAATTCCAGATACCTGTTTGGTGGCCCCGCTGGGTTTGGAATACCATAATTCTTGCGGCCTTCTACACTCTTTCATTCGGTGCTGTTGTTGCTCTCGCCGTGGCGCAAATCGAAAGAAAAAGCTACGTAGTTAATCATTACTCCGTAATTCAGTATTAAATAAATAAAGGTAAATACGGTACTCAACTGGTGGAGGGTTGTAAATATCAGTTATAAACTAAACAATCACGAATTTAAAATTAATTTCATTCAATTGCGTCGGTTATTCGGATGTCCTTCGTCGCCCGGTAAGAAGACTTTATTAATTACTGTGAAACTTCCCTGCAAGGAATAAATCACAAATAATGAATCACAATAATGAGCGGTGGATATTAGAACGTGAAATGAATACACTAGGTTTATTTTCCGCCGGCTCTTACGTCACAGACGGTTTTGTAACATTTGAAGCCTAATTTGGAAAGAAGTGTCTGCTTTGACTATTTCAAAGTTATTTAAAGTGCCGAATATTTGATAGCTGCAGCATAGAAAAGAAATAAAATTTCGAGTGAGGTATTTATAGTAAAGTGTAAATATATGGTAATTGTGCACACACATACACATACGTACGTACATATATATTTGCCTCTCAATTCTCTATAGTGACCGAATATACACACAGTTCAGTCAAGGGACAATATAGAGGGACTTGTTTATACTTCCTTAATGTCCTCTTATCACTTTTATGCCACTGGTATCTCTAGCTGTCTATGTCGAAATGTCTCCCCCCGGGCACGTATAAGCCATCTCCTTTCGGTCCGGACTTCCTAACGGCCTCCGTGTGCAGCGAAGAAAGAATGAATGACCAGATAAACTTGCTCAGGGTACAAGAACGTTTATCCGCGCGATCCAATCAAATGGGGGGCATTAGGGACCTGACTACGCAAGCGTCTCTCGCAGACGGAGTAAGAAAAAGAGAGTGGCTGAACAAATTAGAACTGCGGTTACGAAACTGTTCCGCGAATCCCAATTGGTCCCTAGTTCAAACTGTAAACTAATATGGTAGATTTAATTGGAGTTTTATTGGGGCAATGGTGTGTGGATGAATTCGGCTTCCGAAATCCAAACTTATGTTCTAGGTTCCTAGGATGATTTTCCTCTAGTTATGTGTTTCTTGGTAAGTGTTACCAGGTGCAGTCGGATTTTATTTGGAAAACATTTTCCATTCGTTAAATGTATTCAGCCAATGTAAGCCTTCAGCGAACTATTTCAGCGGAGTCCACTTTAGACATAGTTTGCAAGAACGTCTATAATTAGGGCCGCGGAAAGTTACGCTCCGTTTTCATCATGTTATATAACAGTGTTATGAACGGTATACGGTACATTAATTACGTCTCAGCACAGAATGTTGTACTTACTTCCCACTGGTGAGCTCACTATCTCTTTTAATCCCAAATTAGGTACCATTTTTCATTCACAGTTTGGTGTATCTAATTGAAGAAACATATACGTATCTTAGTATGGTCCTGCTCCATCTTATATTATCTCTCTTGGGAAAAAAATACTAATTTGTATACAATAAAATCTGCTTAGTTCATGTTGAGTTTAGAGAGTCAATTCATTGCAGTTAAGTACCTACACTATTGAAACCGAACGGGCGGGCGAAACCCGAAAGCCACAAGAGTGGGTTGATATTAGTTTCCTGTAACATTCATGCGGGCCATTCGATTATTGGCTGATTGAAATGGTGTCGGCGGCATCAATGGGCGGAACATGTGGCCGCAAATGGAGAAGCGACGGGAGGTATACAATATATATTCGTTGGGCGTCTGAGGTCATCCTGCATCGTCACACATATTCATAGTTTCAGCCGGGCTCCCAACATTGGAATCTGTCTGTTTCCTTTCCCGGAAACTGATTACACTCGGCCAGTATCTATTTATCTTGCGGGGATAAAGACGTATTGGACTGTTTGTGTGCTCATAGCTTTCAGTGCGAAAGTTCGATTACAAGTGAACACAGTCGAGGTGTAGTCATTAGGTTGTTCACATAATTTAATTTTTACTTTCAATAATCTACACTAATACAGAGATAGTCTGTCTCAAGACGCGTTGTCGACTAAAGCTTTTATTCAAAAAAGAAAAAAGGTATTTAAGTTACTGATTATGATTCGCCCCTCTGTGATTTACTCCGGTAAAATATTTCTTGAAGCATCAATTTTTCTTCATACTTGTTATGAACAGACTGACGCTAAGTCAGTTTGAATATTGAGACAGAGCTCTACACCAGAGATGGGGACGGAATCGGGGTTGGCTCTAACGGTGACTGACGTACCGGCAGGAACAAAAATGGCTTTTCCCCCCCCGGGTTCTATTTATTACATCCGAGGCCTTATTTGATATTTGACCTGTTATAAATATTAATGAAATCATCTCCGCCCGAATCCGCCATCCATCAAAATATGGCGTCGATTCCAATTCGATTAAAACATATCAAGCGCCGATATATCATATCGGACAACCATCTGCAAGTTATTAATGCGCGAAATTCCCCTTCTGCAGAGTGTAATAAACTCGAACGAGAATAAACTGTTTTCCGTCATTATTTGCTATGCGCGTTCTATTATTTTTCATTACAGCGAGCGACACATTAAACGACAAACACGTTTGGTCAAAGATAAAGTCGAGATTCCACATTGGCCCAACAGATATCTGGCGATAACGCAATAAGTCTGTTGTACTAAGGAAACTATAGTAAGAACTTTCACAAATGACAACCAGAAAAGGGAACGAACAACGAAACAAACTTAGATAACGTTTCCTGTGGTACAATTTTAATTGATAACTCTGTTAGAAGTATCGCTTCTAGATCTGTGTAGAGGGGAGCAGCGATGAACCTGCTCGGCGATGGCACCTCTTTGGCGATGCCTACGACGCCAAGAAAGAGCGGCCGACGGGAGTTAAGTGGAATTCTCTTGTCATTGTTATTCATTGTTGTTTCTAACAATGGGTGAAGGAGGCCCGGTATGCGGCCTAACGTGCCCCCCCCGCTCCTCCACCACCTCCTCCTAGTGATCTCCCCCTAAATAGAAGAGCCCCCTGTCCCCCCTGCCCCCTCATGATTATCCTCTAAACAGGTAAATGACCTGACGCCATTCTTGACAATGTTATGGGAGGAGTGAACCACTGTTAAAAAATCTGCTACTACTCAACATTATTACATAATCCTATTGATTGTGTTCATTTAATACGTTGATAATTTATATGAAAAGCACTAAGAAGGTGGACGAGAGCTTAGTTTGTATTCATGGGCTGAACTCTTTTACGAACTTGGATCTCTAGGGGTCATTCCATTAGGTTTAAAGGTTAGGTTCCATTAGGGTTAAAAGTATTATTAAAATTGTTGATCTAATTAATTTCTCATTCTAACGAACATGATTGATAAGTGATTTATAATATTGAAGTAAATTCTATTCAATTTATAAATGGACATTTCAGTTTAAATAAGTGCTCAGAATCTAATAATAATAGTCCATAAGCCATGCTATAGTGATTGTTATGATAGTTATTATTAAAATAAATATACATTTTTTGAACATACAGTTGTAATATAAGTTTAAATTTACGTTCTGAATTACTAATATCTGGCTCTGTTCTCGTTTTGAATTTTGAATAAATACTTCATAAAGTAATTTAGATTGCACAAGTTGAAATTTCTATACGCAAAAATCAAGTGTTTGTATAATTTTTGTTGGTAGTTGGCCCAATGATTATTTAACAAACAGAAATTTCCTGTTATTCCCATTTATAACCAATGTTTTATTTCAAGATTATAGGTTATTGTTTTTAGTGAAATAGGGAGTATAACGCAGTTTTTGCAGAATTAATATAGGGGACGTGAAGTACAATCAGTTTACTTGAATTTTGAGCACGGTCTAATCTCTTGATGGCCTTTTGCAGTTTTCCGCAATTATTCTTTACGATGCTATCGATTTAGTTGTCGGTGTATGAGATCTTATGACTAAACGCGATTATCATTATTTTACATTTCACTGTAGTGGACTGCGCGCGGAGGGCCTTAGCTGTTGTGAAAATAAATGGAAAAACGACATTAGATATTCCGAGTGCAAAGTGGAGTTATAAATAATGGATGAAGTCGTAATAGATTACAGGTCCCGGTCGGCACGGCATGTACGCCCCGTATGAGCGGGACAACATTATGCACAATAAGACCTCCAACAGTAATTATGTGTAAGGAAATTATTATTATAGCGCTGCGATTTTAATTTTCTTGCACGATCCGCGGAATCGGTGCCAGGGGCAATGCAGTGATAGTGCTGACGGTAGTGCTTCACCTTCTGTCTCAGTTCGTGGATTATAAGACAGATAATTAATGCTAGGCGGCAACGTTAAATGAAATATATTTCGAAAATATCCGGACGTTCTGTCGTTAATCTGTCTACGATATATAACATAAATATTCCAACACAGGACTAACGGTCTCTAAGGAAATGTACTGTATCGAATGGTTAAAATTTAAAATCGTCCAGAACCGAATATGGAGACCGTTCGGGGGAACTAGAGGGAAATATATACGGGAGCTGGGATCGTGATGGGGCAACTCGTGCGGCGCAATTTCTGAGGAAAATGATCGATTTCAAGCGCGACCGCATTTCGGAATCATTTAAATTTTTCGGCTCACCAAACGCATTTTGAACCCTCCCGATGGAATTGGACACGGGATGAGACCGTCGACCGTTCCGAAAGGTCATGCCACTAGGGAAAGTGCCGTACGGCATACTAAAATACCTTCTATATTCATAGATAAATATGTTAAAATAAACGTTTCAAGCGCTGACGGAATCATTCTGAAAAACATATTTGATTTAGATCAGTTATATAAATGCTGTCAATAGTAATTGCCTTTATATCTCCCCTAGGGGTACGGATAAAATGTGCCTTTTTTTCATTACATAAAAGAAAATATAATACGAAAATTAAACAAGTATTAATATAAAATTAGCTGATACTTCCTAATTGGAGTTTTAGAAAAAAATAATAGAATTATATAAAATAAAGGTAGTGTGGTTTTAAGAAAATTAGTGTGGCAAAAAAGCTTTGGAAGAAAATTAACTTTCAAATAGACTACAAGACGGAAACATAGAAAGCAAGTCTGTACATAAGTAAAAATTTTACCTTCCTGTTTTATTTTTAAATATTTAAAAAGAACAATATATTTGTTCCGGTGTTGCGGAATGTTTTGAAAAACAGTGTTGATATTGCTATTTGATTGTACAGAACATGCTGTTGTCAGTAAGTAGATATAATAGTAGGTACAATGTAGTCTTTAAAAAACACTCCGTATCTGACAATTTTGAAAAATAAGAGGGTTCTAAGAATAGTGAATATAAGTGGCCAAAAATTTGAAATCCATCTTTCTATGTATTCCAGTTATAAGAAATTATTTGTGGGTTATTGTCGTCTCTTGGAACATTATCGGTTGGACATCACCAATTGGGTCGGGAAATCTGATCTGAAACAATGCGAAAGAACTCTGAGCTTGTGGAGGGTTCGATTGTTTTTTTTTATTCTTCGGTTGGTCCTAAAAACGTCTGAAGTGGAATCCACTTGAATTTCCAATGGGTGAGCAGAGTTGGGCTTTAACCTCAAGCCCCTGGCTTCCAGCCTTGCGGGCCTTCGATATTTCCAGTCACCACTCACCGGAGAAAACCGAAGTACTGGTAACAGCCCGCACGGAAATATTTTTAGAGCGGAGAGAAAGAGGCAGGGAACAAAAAACAATTTATCCTTCACAAGTTTTAACGCGATGTATCAAAAAATGCTTGCCCGTATCCCAGTTAAAGCTTGTAACTGCAGTGGTATCTTTAAATATTACATAAAACTGAATATCAGGATATACGAATTCTGATAACAATTTGAATTACATTACGGAATATTAATTGCGCGTGCATTAATTCCGTTGCCGACCGTAATTTTAATAATTGATTCCACGGTAATTAATTTCGAGTCCGAATAAAAATTCAAATATCTACCTCAATACCGTTTCCGTAGTTGGAATGAGTACCGATGATGAAAAGTACAAGGGTAAATGGAAGTAGCCGGCAATCAGGTCTCCTTTCATGTCGGTAATGAATGTTTCTTTCTTCGTAGCCGGACCGAGGAAAAAAAGCCCATCAACGAAATGGCGCTTAAAAATAATTCCGGCCCGTCATTGTTTCTCATCAGTTTCCTCCTTCGAATCCACCCCTTCATCACTTAATTGTTCCTCCTCCGTCAGTTATTTCCGTCGCCTAATTCGAGTAATGATTGTAATTTTTGAAACTCTTTCATATCGTACTGGAAATTACGAATGGGAAGGTTCGTTTAGGATGAATCGCACGAACTATCTATTCTCTCAATGAACACCCCTCTAGAGTCCGTCTCACCAGAATTAGCAGCTTTACATTGTGTCACTGCACTATTACTGGCGCATATTTTTCAATGTATATCGTATTTTTTTAAACAAATGTTTCAGGACCGGATGCAACTTGTTGTGATCTTGGGGAGTGACATGGGGGGTTTATCCTCTATAACATATAATTAATTCTACTCTAGATAATAATGCATCCATGCAGTGGCTATATGACTGTCATATCTTTCGCATTTGTCACTAAAACTAGCGCCTTATGCTACCGACCGTTATTTAATTCGGGTGTGTCACTGATCTGTCGCGGCAAAACTCCGAAAATGAGGACATCTCGAGGTGGGATCCGGCGGGATATCGTCGGTGGGTCTGATAAACGAGCGCGGGCCACAGCCAGAGAGGGAGGGAGGGAGGGAGAGAGAGAGAGAGAGAGCTGACGGTGCGGAATGCAAATTGAACTGTGAGCCGGTGTGGAGTCACGGTCGCCGTTTGAAAATGACCCGCGAAACCCGGCCTCATTTCTCATCGGGCTCGGCGTGTTTAGGAGTCAGCCCCGGTAGCCGAACTTCATCTACTGTTGGGGGGTCGCCGACCGAGGGGAGAGGCTTTGCCGCTAAGCCCTCACCCCTCCCCTCCGCTCGCACTTTAGCCCCCAAATTGAAGCCGCACCGCCGCCAACCCCGAATATAAAGTGAGCCCCCCCTCCCCGTTTCCAACTCTGTCTCTCGTCTTTGAGAAGGATTTTTCTTATATTTTAGGGCGGGGCCCCACTCCGCCCTAATTTGAATTTTACTTGTGTCGAAGAGGGAGCGGGGGCTTTGGTCTCGGTTTATGTCAAAACTTAAAATAAATATTTTAAGGTACTCGGAGCTAGATACCGGTACCGGTGAGCTATCGGCAGTCAATGAGCGTTCAATCGGCATTATTGTAATACTGTTACTTGTTTTCATTGTTGTCGCTAATTGCGAATGTCTTGTTTCTTTGATTTTTATTCTGGCAGCTGTGTTTCTCTTCTATTTGGAGCTGGCGTAAAATAAACACTTTTCATTAGTGCAACGAAGAATGTGGCGTGGCAGTAATTGAACGCTAATTACTAAAATTAAAGTTCTTTCTGTAATCGTGGTATTATAGCTGGCCTTGCGGATGGTGGGCCCATCATTGTTCAATTCGATAGATTTATTTTCGCCACACGATTTTCAAATTATTTACCTAGTTTTCTTGATTGAATAAATCATATATCTCTGATTATCAGTGTAGCAACTGAATTAACCGAAACGTATAACCGAACCCATGTAACAAACTACTACTTCTTGGGATTATATCACCTATAAGCTATCATATAGAACAAAACTGATCTGTTGTTCTTCATTACTGGACTTATTTAAAATAAATACGTATTTGTTCATGCGTGATATATTTTTCCTTTCATTTCAACAAATTCAAAAATCTTGTATGCGTGCGCTGATAAACCCAACAGTATTGGATAATTTGGCTGAACTGCGGCGTAACGAAGGTATGTAAATAGTGTCCCACCTGTTGTTGATTATTGTACCGCTATCGTTAATGAGAAACTGAAACTTATCGCGAACGTACGGAACAAGGAGCAGCGAGTTGTAAAATAAAACTGACACAAACTGTTTTAAAATGATACTTAACACGCAAATGCTACAAATTTATCTTCACTCCCGAGTGTACTGTTTATGCACTGTATGAATATGCAAGACTGTATGTCTTTATCAATGGGCATTTGATAAGCGCTTGTATAAGTAACGTGCCCCATTCCAACTTGGCTTTCGCAGTTCCTCACTCAATCATACGCCTAGAGTAAGTCCCATTATTATGAAACATTATATTTCTGTTCTCTCCTTCTCTGTTTCACCCCATTGTTCATATGCTTTATTAATATAATTACGCTACTTATAATACGGAAATCCATGAATTTTTCCTATATGTCTGCAGTTCGTGTAAGAAAGTGGACTTGTTTGATCGAATTATGTTTCCGATATCAACATACATTAGTTTAATTTAGTTCGATTTTTCGTCCGCAATATTTTGTTCAATATTACTGACGTTAAGGTTTTCCTGGTTGCTGGTAGCCCTAGTGCTTTTTCCCGCAGGTATTATTTTGTTATAATAAAATATAACGTAGAATCAGACCATTTATACCCATCCTGATGTAGGTGGATATTTTCATATTCATGTTTTTGAAATCAGATATCAACGCAAACTATTGGGTCATCCGCTGACGTGTCGCAGTCTCGTCCGACGGCACGCACATCCGGCAGCAGATTACGATATTATGAATACGCTTTCGAGGGTCTGGCGAATTACAGTTCAATCTTTCACCGTCTATTTTAGAATAAAAATTTGCCAATTCTAATTTTCTTCCTATAAGTTTTACAAACGCGGAAGTAATCAAAACTGAATATAACCGCGAATCAAAATATTATGTCGTAAAGTGTTCTGATAGCGTTGGTAATCTTGCATCCTTCTCTCGCTCGGTTGGCCCCTGTTTAACGCCCTCATAGGAAGTGGTTATTCTGTTAGTTGTAATTAAACATATCGGGTTTGCGATTATAACGCCGTTAGCCCTAGGCGAAATAGACGTAGGCGATAACTCGAATCCGACTAGTCCTAGACAAACGTTTGAGAAGATAATTCCATAGGATGAGGAAATATTCCATAGTTCTATCGATTTTTTATCCCTTCAGTATTTCTCTTTAAATATTCCCAAACCCCCCTGTGGGTTGAAAATATACAGATAGAAGCTTTAAAATTACGTTTTAATACGTGGAGTGACGGCAAACTAAACTTTCGTTAAAGACAGGTGTTTTCAATACAAAAAAGACTTGGAAAGAGGCAGAACTTCTTCGCTCAAGTACCGTTGTCCTTTTTCCTTCCTCCTTGTTTTTCCGCTTTGGAGAATTTTCTCAAGTCGTTTATTTGAAAAATTCTGGCAATTAAAAGTTGAGAAAGCGTTGCCGAGGGCGGGACCTCGCTCCCGCTGGTGCCGTCTCTTCGCTTCATAATGCCGACTTAATTGAAAAACAAACCGCCCCAAGGTTTGCAGTGGACGCGGGTCTAAATGTGTACCCGCCGAGAGGAAGACCTCTTTACCGGTTATTCCCTCCATTACCCTATTCTGGACTCCCGGCAGTTCCGCCCCAAGAAAAGTTGATCTTCCTGTAATCATAGCAAGAGGAAAACTTTCCGACTCGCTCAATTACTATTCGACTTTCTAAGGTTTAAGATATAATTAAATACTTTCAAATGGAGGCAATATTGGGGTTCATTTTAAAAGTGACTAGATTATCTTATTATCTTTAACTATTTAGCTTTAGTAACTACGTCTACAATGTTATACCCTATACCCGAGTACGGACTCTGATTCGGACCATGATCATGGAAGAAGTAAGAAATAGCAGACAATTCCACTGGAATTGAATAAAACCTTCCACTGGAACTCGGTCAAGTGTTTTCCAAAATCAGGAAGGACAAATTAGGGGGTGAGCCCTTGCTGTCTGACGTTGTTGCTTCAGTATTACGCGATCTCGCCGGAAGTTAGTTGTAATTCAAATTCTGATCACGCAAACTTCCACTCACTTACCATTTCATTGTTTCTGAATAATTTAATTTTGAGATCGTTTTTATTTGGGGAATATTAGCCCAATCTCCCGCGCTACTGTTGGGGAGATTTAAATCTGGACGGCATTCGCTGTACTCACTCCGAATATTTGTGATTTTAATTACTCGACATAAGAGGAATTGACAAGGGAGGCGGAGGCAGAGAATATAAATGGTGTCCAGGGGGTGTTGGGTTAGGGTGGGACGTCAATCTGGGGGGGGGGGGGGGGTGCAGCGCGTTCACGTCCTCTTGTCTTAGACAACAAATGGTTTCTCTTGCACGCTTCTTCTCTCCCCCGCTCTCATTCTAATCTAGCCCGGGACAGGAGGAAAACCCCCTTGAAAAGGCTTGGGGGGGGGGGAGAGTTTCCCCGGGAGGAAGAGAAATGACGGGAGGCCGTCTAATAACGTCCGTTTAAAATTCGGATGGGTAGAGGGGGGCTCGATCCCAACAGACCGAGTTCCCTTTTCTTGTGAATCTGTCTCTATCTTAATTACCGAATGCAGATTGCTTTGTGCCGCCCCTTTCCTGTCAAACGCAAACAAGCGGTGAATTACTACTGCTTTCTGTCTCCCGGCGCAAAGAAAACCATTTTGGAGTGGACTGACAAGACGGAGAAAAATGTTTTCCCGCTTCGTGTGACGACGGGAAAGATAATTCGGTCGGTTTAATTAATTAAGCATTCTTATTTAGGATAACGTTAAATAATTTAGTTTTCACTTGGACCCTTTTCCGAAAAAGATTTATAGAAATAATTACGATCTTCTGAAAGGAATGTGTCCGTATGCTTTTATTTCGATGTTTAGAGGATTTAGAAAATGAGGAACTTGTCTTAAGGTGTTATATTTCGGAATATCGCAAACAAAGTAGTCGATAATATTGGCGTCTACATTAAGCAAGGATCAGTAATTGATTCAATAAAGTATTGTTAAATAATTTAGATTTTTTTAGAAAATTATTTCATCAATGATACATATAATAATCGAGAGTGAATAATTACAGTTATTACAGTAGTACACTCGTACTTTATATAACCAAAGGGGGAAAAGAATGGAATAAACACAGGAAATATATTTAGTCAGAAAAATCTACTAAAAGTAGAAATACATTATCTGCGTATCGGTGGAAGGCGTCCAACATTAAGATAGGGCGGTTGCTTTGAATGGGAACATCAGACCGACTGTTAATCTCAATATGGATTGAGCGTAGGAGGGATATACTTTATGTCGTGTAGGAAGGAGCTGATTGACCTCATCCAGTCATCGTGACGCTAGGCGCAGTTGCAACGAGAGACCGTTTCCCAACAACCCCGGGTTACATTTCTTAACGTAATCGGTCGGTGTAAATTCCACGACCGGGTCGGGCCATGTTCATTATGTATGAATCGTTTAATGCAAATCGGTTATGATAATCGGCCATTAATGAGCTTTCCCCGGGGCTTACCGACGTTCCGGGAATATCTTATTCGGTTTGAACAGCTCCGAAGGTTCACCCGGATGTATAATGAATGTTTGCGGAGAGACAGGTACAAGTAATGGAATTGGATTTTAACATAAGCGCCGGTAATACTAACCGCCCCGGAGACACTCGGATTATTTGATAATATTTGGCTTGCAACCGAGAAAATTGGAATATAACCAAGCTGGAGTGGTTTAACGTTCATCTAGCCTTTCTGAAGCATTATGAATTAGGTCAGAATCTATGATGGAATCGCTCTTAAGAGATGAACCTGGTACCATTATGTTTGTTAATATTAACTATACAACACCTAATTACAGTGTTCACAAAAAACAGTTTTTATGACTACACTTAACGGTTTGACCCTCCAGGGAATTTTCGTACAACTCATCTTTCTACCTCGTTTTTTGTTTTATTTACTTTTCAAAATAGATAAAATATTACGAATTTTTTTAATTATCGTCCTAAAATTTAGAAACGGAGTGTATTCAGGATGGACTGTTGCATTCAGTCACATTCGTAAAGAGCCCTTAGGGCTCGGCCTATGGTGTCCGCCTTTGCCGTTGACAGTCAGTACGATGTGGAGAGCCCCGTGTACGTGTGTGTTCGTGACCCGCCTCCCCCCCCCGCATTAAATGTTGATAGAAGACCCTACCCTCCCCACACCCGCTTCTAACCCTTCGCCATATCCCTTATCCCTCTTCTCCCCGCTCCAATGTACAGGAAGACTGGTGTAATCAACACTCCGGAACTCCTCCTTCTCGCTCTCACGGCCCTCTCAATTTAATAATCTCGTGAGCCCCTTTCCCAACCACCCACGGTGTATTGCCGACCCCCATCCGACTCGATAAATCCTATTCCGAGTTCGTTCCGCCGGCTCTGGAGGAGGCCGCGTCAAATATGATTAAAAGGCCCCGATACGTCTCCTGATTGGGGCCATCCGTCCGCAGAGAATGGATCCGCCCAACTGATTTATTGGGACAATTTTCCCGGCGTTTGGCTACACTTAGATCAACATTTTTCACCGAATTTAAACCTTTTTTCGAGTTGCGACACACTAAAAAAGATGCTAACACTTTCAATGATCCCAGTCAGCCTATTAAATGTATTAAAATATACAAGTTTGAAAGTTTAATATTTGTTGTTTTTAGAAGAGTAACAATCTGATTTTTTAATATAAAAGTTTTATTTATACGCGTTTGAAAGTGTTATACAGGAGACCGCTATTGTTCCCAATATGACATAAGAATTAAGTAATATTGTTCAATACCTGCCTCCCCCAGCTTCTTCGGTCATTTGCATTGGACATCGTTATGACAGTAATACTTACATAATTCGATTACAGAGGCACCGTCGTGTTTACAGCGGTCTAAGAATAGAAAGGGCACAGATCCCGTAAATCGTTTTAATCGTTGTAACAAGTTAGGAATATCAATTAATCAGTTCGCGGATTTCATTGATCCAACTAATTTCATTGATATTCAACTATATTTGAGTATCTTAATAATATTAAATTTACAATACGTGGGTCTTAACTACTTTATTATAGTTATTAAAGACGCCGTTACCCCGTTCTATTTTTTCGATTCGTGCAATTGAACTCATAAATTGGCTATGGACTTTTCTTTACTTTTTTAAAAAAAGTAGAGTGTTACTCCCCCGCTTGGATCACAACATCCAGTTGGATCAATTGGTTACTTCCGACCACTGTTGCTCCTACGCTCTGTCTCGCATAGCGGCCCCAGACTATATTTATACCAATCCTCTGCAACATCGTTTCTATGCAATGAATAAATAATTCAGCAGTTTTAATGAGTACACAGATATACGTTGCATTAATAACCGTCCAAGTCATGTTATATCATTCTGCGCGCACTCCTGATTTTATAACTTCTACATGCGTTAAATTTCTTTCTATTTTCTTTGTGAACTTCGTTCGGATGTTTCGGTAAATTATGCACAGCCCTCGCTGTATAACGGTGTACAGGAACAATGTTTCTCCTTTCTACGCGACCGCAAAAAGAAAAAATGTTGTCTCCATCGAACAGAGGGGGAAGAGGAACGGCTCTTTCATCTCTCTGTAAACTACTTTTGCGCGGTAAAATTACCCGGTGTAGGAAAAGTGAAAGCAAATAAATTTAGGTTTGCGCCTTAAAATCCGAAAACGTACTTCTACTACGTATTTCTAACGGAATCCGTAGTAAACACGCGTTAAGCGGCTGCAATCCGATTTTATTCGACCAGGGGGGCAATAAGCGGTCTCCATCAGGTGCCCACTTAACGAAAGAAGCCCGGATGTTCAACCCCGATCCCGTTCGAAACCTGAGCCTGATAAAATTCTTTTTGAAATGCTGCGCCGCCCCATTTAAATGAATTATACGTTTGCGTTATTCAATTCGGTACGTCGGGCCTGTAAAAATACCGGGATCTATAATTTATGAATTTCCGCATAATGCGTACTAATGTCCGTTGGCGGTTTACCAACGCCCGGTTTAATAGAGGGGCAAATTATTATACTCCGCTCCTTTAATTTAGCAATATTCGTCCTCCGCTAAATATTAACAACATCGCTGGACAGTCATCCTTGTCGAAACGAAAAATACATACGCCATGCGCCCTAGATCCAGTCGGAGTATTAGATAACCGGCTGATTAAATAATGAGAATTGAAGTGTGACCTTAATTTTCTATATTATTATTGCCATCATTAACTTTCTTATAAAAAAATGTCGAGTAGTAGAACTTTCTAATAAATATAATTTTATTCTAAAATTTAGTAATAAAGTGAAAATTAGTACAAGCCAGCTTGAATTAAGAAAATTATTTTTTTTAATCATAAAATGATCATAAATATAGCCTATAAAATTAAGCCTGATGTTTAAAACTTCGTAAGAATGAATGGAGAATATCTCACTTTCAGCACTTGAACACAGCTGTTACGCGGCATTACAAACTCAAATTGAGCTTTAACCAAACCAAGTTGTTATTTTTCTACCGCCAGTGTGGATACACATTTTTACTAGTGATAATAGTGGTTTAAAGCAGTAGACAGCAATGCAGAACACTAGTTATATTATTTTCAATATGACTTGAAATTTTACCCCATTTATTCCAGTTATTGAAATTTTCGAATTGTTAGAAATAAATTGCAGATTGAACAACGATAGCATAACAATTAATGTTACGTGTTACCAGCTGTAACAATATCTATAACAGTGTTTGTACTTGTGATTAAAACCAAACCTCGTGCTATCACCTCGCACACATGTCATAATCACCCAGGTGGCTGGGAATATTTCTTGTTTAAAGTTTTATTTTGGTAAAAGTTCTTCAGACAGGGCTTAAGTTCGGTGAGTGAAAGGGGAGGTACATTGATACCAAGTTCCTCCCACTTGTATATCATCCCTCAAGCTCGATGAATTACTTAATTGTCGCATTATGAAGTGCGAATTCTCAGGATCCTTCAACGTTTGATCCTTTATCTTTGGTTAGTACGCCGAATTCGATTTGTGATATGTCGAAGTTGACTTGGGAATGAATAATACCATATGATGTAGTATCAAATTACAACAGTAACACGATATTTATTTTTGTAATATCCGTGATAATCCTACTTGTTTTGCGCTCAGAACAGAGACCAAACGCAATTAGTTTAAATCCCATGAGTATACTGGAGTTGGAGAGCTTCATTCTTTTAACCGGTTGAAAATTGCGATAGAAGGAAAAGTTCGGACTGTCACCGAGAATGGGTCCAATGCATTTACGCAGCTGTACAATTACTTTACTTCCTAAGCAATAAATCAAACTATTTTGTTTTTCTTTCCCCCGATGCAATATCGAATAAGTGCTGAAAAGTGTCCGGTCGTTCGGTTCAGTTAAAATCAATATTGAAGTGTTTTACCGTTTTACGAGTGCTGCAATTGAATTTATATGTCCATAACCGCGCGGGGGAAAATTTGCTTTAGGCGGAAAAGCTTTTTCTTCTTTCGTGGGCCAAGTGGGGACGAAAAATGGGGTTCACCAAAGAGGAAAAGGGCGGAGCAAAACATCCATCACCTTTTATAAACCTCTTGCCTACATTCAGGCGTAACGTTCAGTGATTGAGCTGGGTTTCGTTTACCGATGGAAACATTCATCCGGTCATACCAGTCGAGCATAAGTCATCCGCTGGTCTGTAGTTCGAATTCGTACGTTCATATATTTCGTCAGTTGCAAATTCGGATTGAAGGATTTTTCCGGTGATTAGCCCTAGCCATAACGACCCGTACGTCCGGGGAACGCCCTTTACCGGATTTCATGGGTTCAAGAAACCTTCGCGTACCGCACAATGAAAAGTCGGATACATCACAGACCAAAGGCGGTGGGCTGAATCCTATCGAACTTAAAGACTTGGCTTAAGGCCTGTCCCCGGGTGTAAACGTTCGGAGCAAATGTCGCTAACGGTTTCGTATCTGGCCGACAGTGGGGTTGATCTAAGTGGATCCCATTGTCCGATTGAGGGGCACGGGGGAATCAGTTGAACGCATAAATTGCTTTTGTGGCCCCCATCATCCCAAATACGCACGTATTCGGCATTCTGTCTGTTCGGCCCCGTTAACTGGGTTATCTCTAGCACAGTGTAGATTACTGTGGGTAACTGGTGAGATTAATGTCTCGTAAACATTTGTAATATATATCCTACTGTAATAACTCTTTGTGTAAAATTCCATTTAAATATTTATAGGCCAAAAATTTGATTAAGCCGAAGAATTAAGTAATTTCAGTTGATCTTAAACTCTTTGTTTTAATTACCTGAAAAACTCTTTTTTGTCCTAACACACTTAAAGCTACATATTTAACATAATTCAGCGGGAAATATTTGAGATAATAAAGTATGTATGTGTGACGAAAAATTCATTTGGTTTTTTTATCCTAGAGTGAACTAGGTTTCGTTACGAGGTATTAAAAACTCAACGTCAGTGTTGATTTTTCTCGCAAACACTCTCCAAAAGGAAGCTCTGTATTGTTTCGAATTACAATATTATCCTTTGAAAATGTTTGAGTCTCTGCCGAGGATGGAGTGTTTGCTTTTGCCCGTGGGTTATTAATTACTCAGAATGAAAGCCAAAATCCAAATTGGAACAGTTCTGTTGTCGGTCGGGAAGGCAAAATGACGCCTCCCTCCCCCCCGCCCCCGCAATTGTCCGCATCCTGGATGTTGTTAATCGGACAAAGCATTGCCGCATGCCGCATGCCGCCTCCCCGTCACTTCAGCTTCCACTATTTTGTGACGATTCGCTCGGCGACTCAATGTTGTCTCATCAGGCCCCGAGAGTTCCGTCTATAACAGAAGGCCATATGTCTTACTGAACCCTATTGATTAAGAGACTACCATTGGGTACCGCTCAGAAAATCAACTGTAAATGATGGTAAATCCTGGTGGTCGGTAATATTCATGAATATTACAGGTTTCCACTATAATATGCGGATACGTTCTCAAAACGTCGGCTCAGCGATAATATACTTTGTTCATCCCATATCAGTGCTTGAAACGGAAGCCTTAATGAGTATGGTTGGACAATTGAATACAGTTCATGTCGACTTCAATTTTCGTAAACTTCAATAATTGTTTCGTTAATATCACAATGGGCCTGCCGTAACTCGACAAGCCAAACCGCCCGTCGGACGGCATTGATGCAGATACTTGTCGGCAAGAGACAACTTTGTTAATGAGTGGTAATAGGAGTTTGCTTGAGATGCTGCTATAATTGTGCAATTCTGCACACCACCGTGTTTGGTAGGAAGCACGCTACTGTTTATTCTAATGGGAGGGGCCTTGGAAAGTCATATCGATGGGAAATCGTTAACACAGATAAGCTCATGAGACTATTGTCGGTAGCATTACCGTGTAAAACGGTCGTATATTGAAACGCAATCAGATCATTTGTAATGAATATCTATGGTAAATATTCACCGGTTTTCTTTGTTTAACATTTGATTTAATCCCGATAATGGTCTGGACGGTATTCGGCTCTTGGCCACCGCCGGTAGAATTTGGCAAAATCAGGACTGCATAATAAAGCGATTGCGCTTTCTCCGACATTGCAGATTCCGTGAAGTTAGCTTTATTACTAGTCTACATTTTACCAAGTGCACTCAGGATGGCGAAAAGCCAAAACTAGGCGGTCAAGTACCATACCGCACTCTTGCTGCCAACAACAAGCATTATAATCTCTGGAAATGATTGTCCCGGATTTAATAATTATAATCTGGAGGTAATTAACAGCTTAAATTGATAGTATTTTCCAAACTCAATTCGCCTATATATAATGGTTAAATATAGAGTAAGTTCAATTTAATTGAGCGGTTACTCTAGCATTTAATACTGCACGTTACAAGGATTCGAACTAATTGTCAGCATTCGGAAGCACTTGTGCCTGCTGTATTAAGGCGGTTACACTAAAGACTCGGGAACATTAAAATCAGCTGAGAGGAGAATTCATACCACAGGGCCCACATACTTCATACATTAAAATGTTTATTATGTGTTTATTACGGGAATACTAATAAAATTAATTAAAATCGGATTTCTGTTGTGGTTTGATTAAATAGTTTTAGTTTTCCGGAACCTGACTCTGCGATTTGGAGAAACATACATCGTGTCCGATCGAATGACTCGCCCGTTTTGCCTGATGATAATTCAGTTAACCGTTCGAGAGTAATTTGAACTGGGCCACAATTACGCTTTCAAATTAGCCTGCGAATTTGTAAGGCCTTCGGTTCGGCTTTCAGAGGGCGCGGCGCTCACACCGCTGTAAGTAATAGAGCCAAAGCCGTGTCGGAACCAGTCAGCCTCATTACAAAGTGAATACCGCCCAAAGTCTCACTCTTCGCGGCCCCCCTCCCCCCTCAACAGATAACTCCCGGAGCATGTTTCCAATCATAACATTTATGCGGGGCGTCTGTCCCTTTGTCAACCGACTTCTGGTTTAAGCGACGAACATTGAACGAGGCCCTGTCCAGTTTGTTTCTTGTCTTCTGCATTCCACCATTTTCCACTCTATATATGGCAGTAATATATACTGCAATATATATAATATATTAATGCATATCACATTGAAGACATTATTTGAATCATGCGTATTATATGTGTCACTCAGTGAAGGTCTGCAGGAGTTGGATGATGAAAACGTCTTCAGTTTTATTTTTATTTGTATATCAATAAACTCAGTTTCCAAAGCTGAAAGTATAGTTTGTTATTTAAAAAATAATTTTTGTTAATATTGTACAATAGATAGCGAAATATTCGACCGGCTTGAAAAAAACCGAATTTATTGTAACTGATATACTACCTACTACATTTTTGGTTCCTCTAATTCCTAATTTGCATTCCGAGTAATACTAGTCGTTTATTTGGACATGGAAAATAATTTCTTCCTAGATTTGATAAAATCCCGACCGGTAGAAGAGCGGCGCGCAATTAGTAAGAGGCAATTCGGCTGTTACTTCATAATGATAAATCTGAGCCCTAATTCAGAGCCGGTCCCGGTATAAGCGGTAGTGTGGGGGTATATAACGCCGGGCCCTTAACTAAATTATAGCTTTAATAATGGCCCAACTATACATTCGGGCCCAATACCGGTTCATATAATCCATCGGGACCCCCGTACATATATTCAATCCGGAATAAATTCCTTGATTATTAACTACAATTAATTATTGACTGACGTTTATAAATGGTCCTACAAATAACTGAGGGATCCCCCCTCCGTGGATGTGGATTATATCATGTAGTTAATCACCGCCTTCATTGCTCCGAACCGCATTCTCTAGGTCTTATTTTCTACCCCTTAAATCAACAGAGTTAGTGTCCAGTCTAAACTGGTTAAGCCGTTTTCAAAAACTCATTTAAATTCAGTAAATTGTAACATAACCAGTAAAAGACGAATTAGTACTGTTTTCTTATATTTATATTAATATGTCTACACTTGCAGTTCAGTGTACCCGGACTAATAAGGCGATAAGATCTAGGGCTTTGGGTGGTCCTATTTTTGTTATTATCTTCTGAAAATCTTATTATAAGTTAATATTGATGCTAATACAAGACTACCTTGCTACGAAAGATATAAAATTAACATTATTTTATAATTTTGAAATGTTTCACCGCGCATTTTCAATTATTAATTAAAACCGAAATTGTAAAAGATTTTAACATATTAAATTTCTCTACTCGGTGTTCAATTATTACTGGCTTTATTACTGGTGGGAATAGAACCAGATTAGGACCAAAATCGTTGACTATACTATAAGGAAAATTCCAAATTGACTGAGGGACTTAAAAAATAGCTCTCTTCGAGCTTAATAGATTCGAATAATGGGGAACAGCGGCCAATTAATCGAATAATCAGCGGCTACTTGTTTACGCGCATACAACGCCGGTTGTTAATCACGGTATGCCGTAAAAGTCCTGCGCTCGGGCCGGCAGGAATTCGGCGTTGCAGCAGCGTTTCCCCGATCTGGTATTTGAAATGCCCGTGGATTAGTCCGGGTAAACGTCCTTTCCCTCCATTAGCATTCGGAAATGCCAGACGGCGAAGCGATTGGAGCATTTGGGCGAGCTGAAATGTGAAAGCGTGATGCTCAACTCTATTGTTGCCCAGGTCGGTGGCTTTGATCTGGCCCGGAACATCTATTTATCTTATCGCACGTTTTGAATTGACTCTTGAACGCATGATTCGAATCATGAAAGGCCAGATTTTTACTGTTGTGTAAAAATGTCAATAATTATTACCATACCATTATTTTGCTTCAGCAAAATTTTACAGAGAATTTTATTGATGGCCATTCGATAAATTTATAGCATAAAACTGAATATTTTAATTCGGCCTTTTATTAGTTCTAGTTCTACTGTTTTGCTTATGATGAAATATTAACATTAATCAACAGAGGTCGGACTTTATCCTTCAACTGAAACAGATAAATATTTTGAAATTTATATTACGGATCTTTCTTGACTTAATTTGTCACATAATGAAAATAAGAAAATACAAAATTTATCAGTTCCATTTTCTCAGTCAGTTTCACAAGTTAGCCCCCATCCCAATAGGGAATCGTGACATAAAAAATAATTAACCAACTTTTACTTTTACGGATTTCCTGGCGATATAATGATTAACCCACACTAGGCATTGAATGGGCACTGTTGGGAGTATTATTCTTATTCTCTCACACTCCTTTCCTCACAATAATCGATCTGACGCAATCGAATTATTATAATTGTGCGGACTACAGATCTACAGCACCCGTTATTGTAATTTGCATTTTGGGTGTGACTTTTTTCGTTTTATTACCGTATCGTAATATAGGAAATGGCGACGAAAATTAAATTATCCATCCTTGAATTTTCGGAGTGTTAAAACATTTTTTTTAAATGTTGAAGTAAAAACTGTTTTTTATAGATATTTATATTAAATACGCTAAAGCAACATTCGGAGCATCCCGGAACATTGTTCCAGCTATCATCGATACATTCCGTACACATACTAATTTCCCAGATTGCAAAACGAGACGTTTTAGCAAATTAACTAAACAAAAACAAATAAGATACTTAGATTATCGGTTAAATCCTCATCGGTTTAATAAACGTATTTAATTGAAATCTACATTTACGTTAAGGGTTATGAAGATAAATTAAGAAACTTTAACAAAGTAAGTAGTAAGGATCGTTTAAATGAGGGCAATGGAAGAGAGCTCGATATTTCTCTCCGATCTCTCAGTACTAGTAAATGTTTATTCAGAATTAGGGACTCTTTGTATAACAGAGCTATTGACTTAAATTATGTATGATGATGCTTTCAGCATAATCGGATCCTTCCCTCAGTAGTCATTAGACCGGGTACCGAGTCTTACTCAGCTGGCTCCGTGTCAAATGCAATCCTACAAGAAAATATAATCGGGTCGGAGGAGCCCGCTGGGGCCCTTAAGCCCTTCTTAAGTACCCTCATTCATTTGTCAGACGGGAGAGCCGCCTGTACTTCATCGGCTTTTGATTGTGCAAAGGAAAAAAGAGGAGGGCGTGAGGAGGTTCGTTATCCAATCTTCTTAGCCGCTAATGTCCCGGCACTTTCTTTTGTTGTACCCTGGAACGTGTCTCCGGGTCGTTCCGGGTCGTCCCCTCGCTAACATTACCGCCGTATTCAAATGAGCGGATCGACCGTTGTCCCAGAAGGTCGCTAATCCTCCTACGGCAAAAATGTCAGGTTGTACGCGGGACTGGACCTTCTGAAAGGTGAACGTTTCTCAAGAACATCTTCACGCGGAACATCTTGTTGAGTTCCAGGTTAAATGTTGAGATTTCATTATTAATCCGTAATAATAATAATTATTATTATTCTCTAAGCCAACTTATATATTAGAAATTCTAGTATTTAATATTTGGTATTTATTCTGGACCGATAAATATTTGGTCCCTTATTATAATAAACAACTGGACTCAAATAGTACTTAACCAACTGGTAAAAAGTATATAATTAAAATAAAATTTTGAAAGGTACAGACAAATGAATCAGTTCGTTCGCCTTGTCCAGGTCCCTTCAGGACATTTTACCGGATCCTTCCAGCCGTCCTCTGGGAGTAGCCTTTCGACTCGCGTGTACAGTGAAATTCATGAGACTTAACCTCGTTAGGCAAATGTTTTGTAGGGATAGATTCAGCGCTCCAAATGAAAATTGAAGGTGACAACTTTTCTCCCACCCCTTCTGTTAAGGGCCAAGGGATTTATTTATAATGGGGGGAGGCGTGTAGGGAGGAGGTAGGGAGGCAACCCTATTTGTCACCGCTATTAGTATTTTCAATCTCAAAGTTGGACAAAGCTCCGGGCTATTGCTTTTCAATTTGGCGTCAATTGGTAAAGCGCTGGGGTTCTGTATTCGGTTTGGCGTGGGAGGAGGTGGAGAGGGTGTGGGGGAGCCATCCCTCCAACTCACAGATCCTCATACATTTTAATGCCCGTTCCCCAACGTTCATATGATTTCTTTCTCGACTTTCATCGGTATCGCAAAAGAGGTTCAACTCTTTCCGCTGCCCCTTTTTCCTTGATTAGATTTCGGTTTGAAATCAGACCGCGTCCGCTCCCGACCACTTTACCCGCAGACCTCGAGTAACAACGTTGAGCTACGTTACGCTCCGCTTTATACAAAAGCTTTTAAAAGCTGTAGGACGCGAATGAAAGAAATTACCCGATGTGGCCACCTCAGTCGGTATCGATAAAGCGTAGACATTTATTTCGTACCGGATTCAGAATAATATCCATTCGTGAAGAAAGGATACCGTTGTTTGTCTCATTTCATAAGTGGACATTTTATCCAGATGATTCACTTGTTATACGTAAACTTCAAATCCCAACTGTTTTCTTGCCTGTAACCAAATGAACGCGACTTGAGTACGAGGAGATAAATATAATACAAAACTTTAATACCGAGGTACGGCAACTACCTTAGTGGTGTGGCGTCTTCCTGTCTGGTTCACTTCCCCATGTATCCGATTGATACCTGTACTCGCTGTCCTACCCGGCATTTGAAAAACGATTCCAATTGATTAACGGTTTTTCGGAAGTTAATAAAAATATATTTCCCCAAAATCGTATTACTAATTTTGCATTAGTCGAAACAAAATTAAAGCCGCGGTCCGAATAAAAAAATATGATATACAGTCGGGAGATGGAATATTGAACGTGTTTAAGGGCGTTATGTATGGGCCACCTGAGTTGTGAATCATATTGATCTATGCGTGCGTGCTTAGGGAGGACAGCAGGCCCAATATCCGTGAAATGGAATATTTATTAACCTGCTACTAAATTCCGTTTGAACCTTTTACGCGCTATTTTTCATTTTTCGCTGTTCCTGTTGTACGTTGTGTATGCATTCCGGTGTTTTACCCGTTTGGTGCCTTCTGTAATTCCTTTCGCGCTTTGGCGGTTCATTTTTTCAATTTACAATCGGTACGAGTGCGCCTTGTTTTGTGTAACTAATTTGTTGGCACAAACACATTCGAGCACGCCAATTATAAATCATGGGATATTAAAGCGCGCAAATAGGATCGATGTCGACAAATTTAATTACAGCAGCATATAATTATTATTCTATAATATGATGTAAAATTTAAACAACTAGAGCAGAATTAGTGGGAGTATTAAGAAGAATGAAATTATAAGGACATTAAGAAAAATATTTTGTAAATCTTGGATACAAGGAGCTTTATGAATTAAATCATAAAGAAATTACGAAAATCAGTTTTTAATTCTTGGATTATCAATTATAATTAGTTAAGGACGATATCGCAAGAGGTGTAATCGAATAAAATAATATCTCGGTTTTTTCATCTAATGATGGGGCGGTTATTCAGATGTTTTCCTGTTGTTTCAGTCCTCGTTAGCACGTACATGAAAATTTCACTTCTACTAAGCGGTAATAATGTACATCTGTAAAAACATTCAAGGCGTGAACAGTTATAATTCGAAACCGGTTCATTCACTGATAAACATGCCGAAGGTGTATATTGCATATTCTCGCCACCCGTTTCAATTATACTTTCAAATTACTAACATTTAGCGCATATAATAATTACTCCTATAAGAGTGTGTAATTAAATAATTAAATTCGTTTGAATTGAACATTACACCATTCGCTCGATGGAAGAAACAATTTGTTAATGATACCTTTATTAAGTCATTGAAAAAAACTTGAAAACCTTGAAACAACGATGATACATATTAGCCCCGTTATAAAAAGAAAGACAGCACTTGGGGAGAGTAAGATGGGAGAAGGAAATAGAACTTTAGGAAGCGAAACAGAAACTTTTCTAAATCCTGGGATGTGGATGTATTTATATATCGTGCGTGTCTGTATAAACCAAGTAGGGTTTAGAGTTGTGAAATGGACTTTGGGATTTGTGGCCGAGCCCTATTCGGTATTTTAGTGTCCCCGTATATTGTCATTTTGTTTTTAAATTACAGTTGTGAGTGTCTGCGTCTTCACAATTAACCCATCGGGTTACATTTGACGACTGAAACTCGGGTGGTAATCCTATGGTTTTAGATGTTTCCAAGAAGTCATGAATGAAGATTTTTGGGACATAATTTTTAGAAGAAAGAAATAGATATGCTAGACAAATAATAGAAACAGAAGGTTTTGTTAATTAACAAACCAAAGGTGGGTACCTGTGAGCTCTGGTGAAATAGAAGCATACATTGAATTATTAAGTTGTTTTGGCGAAACAGTTTACACTTTCAAAAAAAATACATGAATGCACGAATGATAGAAGGTCAGATCACACCACCAGAAGCCGGGAGAAGGGACAGCCTGTCTGTCGCCTCCCGGACAAGGGATAGACGAAGTGTAATAAAGTGGCAACATTCAACGTTACATTCTCAGCCTACTATTAACATGCATTTTGATGTCTCAAATGAAGAAACAAAAGCTACATATGTATAGGTTAAATAAATACGATTACAAGTACTCCCCTTTTGTGGTCACTTAGCCGCGTGACTCATTTTTTGTTATTTCCAGTTTCCTACACTTTGCAGACAACAAAATTGAATAAATTTTGTTGTCGTTATACTCCAGATAGTGAAGTATCTCTTGATTAATCGCTACTGAAATTGAAACGTGATTTGAATTATGTTCGATTTATGGCTTCCAAGAGCGCGTTTCGGCGCGGTCTGATTGGAACAGGTTTTCTGGCAGTTTATCATATTTGGAATAAAGCGGGGGCGATTGTAAAACTTCCAGTGAATCGGATAATACGCCGCACGGTGAACAGGGGGAATAGAGAGAACTACTCGACTAAACTACAAATTCCAAGTGCATTGCCGAAGTACAATTTGCGTAAGTGGAGCGCTTTTTCGGGGGTTGGAGGGGGGGCGGAGCCGAAATTTTCATTTAGCGCGGGAAGCCCTGTACGGGGGGAAGCAGGCGGCCTAAGTAAGCGGAAGGGGCCGCCTCTGCGAGGGAATGCCTGTTATTTGAAATACGCGGAGCAATTTAAATAGGGCGGCGGGGGGTTTAGGCGCGCGCTCTTGCACCCCAACACGGAGACGTTTAACCTTTGCGCGGGGCCACAGCCCGCCCGTTTGAGCAAGCATTATTTCCAAGCCTTAAGGGTTTTGTTTACCTTCGGCGGGGCTTCAAAGTTGGCACACATTCCCCTTCTTTTGAGAAACTTCGCTTTCTATAGGAAAATTATAAAGCGAAACCGTTAGGAAAGCAAAATAAGCGATTTTAATAGTAAATTGAAATATCTATTTGTAGTAAAAGTAATATAATAAAAAAAAACTTGTATTAATACTTACAAGATTAATTTAAACAATTGCATTGTATAAAACTCCAATTAGAGGATCGTATGAATTTATTTCTTAGAAAACTTCTAGGGTAGAGAATACTACTTTAAAGAGATCATATTTCTTATAAACTGTGGTAGAAACATTCGAATTTTATGGATTTTTCAAGACAGTATACTGTAGTAATATAATAGATTTACATAAACCATAAGCAAGTTATTGAACAGGAACATTCCCTGATGTTATTACAAAATTATGTACTAGAGGAACCAGAAAACAATGGGAAATTACTGGGATTGTATGTTATATAAGAATAACATAGAATGAAATACCGCCCAAGCATTTCTCCCCACGTTACCGATATTATTTTTAATTTACTTTTTATCTGCTGTCATGGCAATAATTCAGTACTGGAACAGTCTGGGTTACATTAAAGCGGTTGCGTCTTTGTCGTTCGTATAAGAACCATCACAAATTATGTCCAGGCATATAATAAATTGTATACATAATGTATAAGTACATAACTTTTAACATTTTATAGTCCTTTAGTTTATAATATTCATAAATTCTTCTAATGTAATCTCACTCTTGATAGAGCCTCATATATACAATAAATGTATCCTAATAATCGTGTTTTATAAGGAGGTGGTTTTTTCAAATATTCTGCCAATTCTTTTTTTTAATCAATAAAGTCCTAGTTTTATTTTTATTTGACGGAAATCGTTTAGGGACCAAATGTTTCCGACACATGTTACATTCTACCGAAGCTGGCGTGGGGCAATACTTTTTAGTACGTCATCTTCGCCCCAAGGACGTCACCGATCTGACCCCGCCACATATGGTCACCATCCTGTCCCATACAATATATGTGACAGTCTAACAGCTTTAACAGTAAGGCAACACGCCTACGATTCATAGTGCTGAAAAGAGAAATAACCTGACTCTTCGGGTTAATCGGATTATTGGTTTGCACAGCTCAGACTTAATTGTAATGTGAGGGGAAAACTGATCGGACTCAGCATGACCCGGGTATTTTTCGGTTTTTTCGCCAAGATAATTGGAAACAGGGAACTCTCGGTAGAATCTATAATCTTTCGGTTCTCCCCGGTATCATAACACGGGGTATATAATATTTTATATGAACCGACTTTATATTATGTTGTAAAGTGTATATAGCGGAAACATTACAAATTTATTGACCAACAAATTGGATCGTAGGGGTTTTTTCCACTACAGTAGAGTTGAGTATTTCGTGAGTGCCCGTAAAGATGACCCTGCGACGGTTCGCGACAAAGAAAAGCAGTTTCTATTGTCCGCAAGTTACAAAGGAAATCCGCAATCAACGCGGACAAAACAAATGTTAGGACAGGGACGAAGGAATGATGAAATCAAATTTAAACTCCGATTGAAGAGGCGGTGATGGCGGTGGAGGGGGACAGTGATGTCGAGGTAAAGGGAGTTACTGTAATGGTTTGGGAGAGAACACAAAGGGTGGAGATAGTAGTACCGCGGGGCCCAGATTTCCTTCCAATAATCCCGGGGACCTTTAGACAAGCACAAAGTCCTTACACTATTGCCCCTTCAGGCCCGACTGCATAGTTCTGTCCGGTATCAGACCGAGATCGAACCTGGGATTATGGCCTCGACTTCAATCAATGATAAAACTCTGTCCCGATTTCAAAATTAAGCGCGGTCCAACGATATTCGCTTACTTACTGGGAAAACCCAAAGTAAATTCGGGAATTAAAACGGAGGATGGGACTTTCGGATAACACATAAAATGAAAACTCACCCGAGTGTGTTAGATATCTGATATCATTTGCCGAAATGCCAGTTTTATAATACCGCTTAATCTTATAATTCTTGTTGCCCTATAATTCACAAAAGGTTAAATTATTAAATATTTATATCTTGGAATGCTTCGAAGCAATTAGTAGGTGTATTTCATTTCAGTTAATTCATTGAAACAAATTTAAAAAATGTGTATTATGTGAAGGATAACTACAATTTCTTGCCATAAAAAACCAATCATGAAATAAATATATAACAGAAGCAGATTCGTTTAAGAATTTCGCATGGAGTTAAATTAATAACTTTTAATTATTAAGATTATAAAGTAGCGTTTAATTCTGAAATTTGAATGGAAAAATAATTACTAGTCGTTAGGTTCCTTAGATTAAATTGTTTTAAGTTTTTGCGCATTGAAGTTAACTGATATTTTTAGGTCTCTTTCGCCCTACGTTATATTGCACTCTTTGGTCTGATATTATCAATAATTGCGGAGGTATTATTAATATAAGTTGAGACGGAAGTGGATGGGTGGCCAGGCCAGCTGTCGTTGTGTTCGACCCCTCGAAACAACAGCTAAGGGCCGAAATTGCGGCACCAGCGTGTGTCCGGCCCAAAATTGATTTATCTTTTAAAATTAATGACAGCCTAGTTCGAGAATTATCTATCCAATAACGGATCCCCAGCCCGTTGGGAGTATATTCTATACTCCAGTCCGTCTGTTAGACTTCTCTCCTTTTGTTCTAAACCTAAGACATAGATTACCGATAGTGGGTGTATTCCGTACTGTGTAAACTTCTAAACAACTCCGCAACCTAAGCGCTATGCATAAAAGTAATGGTTATTGAAATTAATTAATAATTATTTACAAAACATGTGAGTGGTGATTGTACATTATTATTACCCTATTTGCATACATATAGAAACCAGATAACCCCAAAACTTTCAAAAGTCTTTCAGGACTCTTTAATCTGTTTTAATAAAATCTTCCACCTTTACTTGCCGTAAAAATGCCTTGGAAACATAAACTCTGTATCGTGCAGCAGCACGTGGCAAAGGTCAAATTCAGGGGAATTTTTGAAGATAATAAAGTCAGAGAATGATCGAATGTAATTTTCCGCAGCGCTTTGATCAGTGGAGATATTTTCACCTGTTTACTGATAACTCTACCGAAATTGTATGACTTCGGTCATGACCTGAAAGGAGGAGGTAGCTGTGCTCGGGCGTTCTTTGAAATTGAGGTGAACTCATCTGGTACGTTTCTCCTCGAATACCCTCCTCATAGAACAGACCGCAGCCCTAGCTCCTGCGCAGTTTCCGCTCCCGTTCCCACCTCTAAGAACATACGCACCCACATAAATCCATTTCATTTTATCCTCCTCGTCTGAACTGCGACAGTAGACCTTAAAAAAGTGTTCGCAGTGTTAGGTTCTTGATTTACGTAAGTTTCGATAAATGTTTTAGCCTCGATATTCGGAACATTCGTTAAACGTAATAGACCCTGTCCCAATTAGTTCGGATTAACAGGATTCTAATAGTACTCTCTAGTAGTAGTCCCTGTATAATTACATAGTCGAATTTGATAAGGCCACTTCCGCTATGGCGGGGAACGAGTTGTCATAAGCTATCGGGCGAAAAGCTAGATAACGGAATCGGAGTCTAGACGTGAAAATTGACGAGGCTCCGGAAATAATGGCTTTTCTATTGGAGGGGGAAAAAGATTTCGATACGCCGATCAAGGAGGCAGTGACAAATGGGCGCGTCGGAACTTTTTTCCCCCATTTTGGTCGGCGCAGCCGCGCGTTCCTCGTCAGGAATTTGGCATCACCTTCCGATTCAGGAATAGAATGATCGATCGAGGGATGAACTGACCCACTGCTACGCCGCCCCAGCGCAAGTTATTGCTGTTCCGGCAGAAGTGTTATCATAGCAGAGACGACTGAGTAGAGGAGTTATACTTCAATTTTATCACCCGCGACAATTACACATTGACGGGTGTGTCATCCATTTCTCTTATAATGTCTTAATCACTTTATAAGACATTAGGCACACTAACATTTAGTCTCACCAGCATGTTCTCAAGAATATCGATGAGCCTTCGGATGTTTAGGAATTTGAAAGACAATCGTGTATACACTCTCTGGCTGCGAACTCGAGAAGCGTCGAGGCGTCGGTAGCTCGACGAGCTCATCGTAAACAAGACAATATTATGAAGCCCCCGCTTGAAGCATTAATTGAAGCCTCCGTCCCCCGCCAATGCAGCGACCGTGCAAAGGGCCGATCGTAAATAGCAACATGCGGGGGAAACGTGCTCAACGGGAAATTCGGAATATTGTATACGCCGGGTGCGAAAACATGAGTGAAAACTCCTGGCGACACCGAACAGCGGGTAGTAACAGAAATAGTAATAAGATCCGTGACCCACATTGCCAACGCGGAAGGTGAAGAAAGAGCCGCGCATGAAAAAAGTGTCATAGGCGTCGGGACATTATTTGAGCTTGACGAACCAATTAAGAACTTAAAACATTTTCAAGTGCCCGGAAGGTACACACCAAGGGACGATTTCTAAGAGACGGCTAATGAGAATTTTTTTCTCTCCTTCCTGTACGCTGCCCCAGTAAAGGTAACTACACTAGCACTGACGGTGGTGCAGTACCTCTAACACTGGTCGAACCGTGGCCCATATGGCGCTCTCTTCCCACGGTTACTTTTACTCGGTAATGAGGAATTAGAGGAACAGAGCTACGCCTGAGAGCAACACACCAGAAGAGTACGAAATGAGCGTCCACTTGCTGTAGTATTTAATTTAATGCTTCTTAATGTTCAACGGTGTACAAATAAGGGAGAGAGGATAGTAAATCGCGAGGGTGATATTCTCTGTTTCATCTGGATGTGCACATCCAATTTTCAGGAACGCATACAGGCCTCTGCCGAATTTAATACATACACTTAAATATTTTTTTAATTTATGTACATGAAAAGCAAGTTTTTTATATTAGTTCTTCTTAGTTATGTCGTGGAATCTTACTCTTAATTAGATTTTTAATTTTACCAAATCTTCGCTAAGTTCCTTTACGTTGATATTTTATGAAATAGTGTTTCAATATTAACCTGTCTATATTTTAACCCCCGTAATTGAATTACGCCAGCTCATAAACCCGCCTCCTGTTAATATTTTGAAGGATTTACTGCTCGTTATGTTTTAATATGAATAAGCCAGCCGGGTCTGTTCGGATGATCTGACCCGGCCCCGGTATAAATCGGCCCGCTATAGATAATTACATGAATATTAAACAAACTAGACAAGAGAAATGGGCTACCAAATGAGAGGTAATAAACCCGGGATTAGTGCGTGTCGTAAATTTTATATTAAGACATCAATTACCGAAGTTCGCTAACAAACACCACTTCGAGTTATCGTTAAGGGTTTATTGCTTTCAGTTGGAATGGCCGGCGAAATTTTGCCGACATAAACTATGTTGCGATTCGCTGCAGTTTTCTAATCTTTCTTTCGAATGATATTTGAATATGGAATTCACTTTGTTATTTATCCTTGTTTCAGAACATTCGATCGTGATCCATGCGTCGTTCTGCGAACAGCCATTGAAGGGTGAGTGTCGTTACTTTAGTCTTAAGTAATTGATCAAGATCTAGCATAAATTTCTAATCTTTTACTTGAATAACGAACTATTTAGATATCAGAGGTAGACATAAGAGGTTATGTTATATCTTTAAAACTGCAAGATATGTACAGATAATGCTTTCCCCGTACAAATTCGTCAGTAAACTCATCAGAAGCCTTCGACTAGTAGCGTTCGACTTTTGTGTAGAAAAATCCCAATATTAGCCTTAAGGCTTGTAAAGTAATGAGTAACTAAATTTCTGGTCATAGGGGAAGGGGTGAGTGCAGGTGTTAAAGCGGTGAGGGTTGGCCGTCTTTACCATAATCCTCTTAGTGCTGAGTGTACTCCCCTGTGTAGAACTTTGTACTTTGTAGGCCCCTCACTGTCCCAGGTGGTCTGTTCTGTATATTTGGTTGTGGACTCGTCCTGAGCGAAGGGTATGGGGCGGGGGGAGGGTGGCATCAGAAATTCATATTAGGCCCGAGAAGTAGTAGTAGGGGGTGGGGGTGCCGAAACCCTCCGAAATTCGGGGACCGACCTTTTATATATACAATAAGATGGGAAGGGGCCCGACCCTGTTTTCGTCCGCACGACCCTCTGATGTAATATCTTCGCTTATTTTGTTTACGTCCTTTCTACGCTCGGAACGAATATTTGACCGTCTATATTTTTACATACTCGAAATCTCAAATTACGTTCTGGACAATCGGTTATATATAACTTATGTCCCGCGTCTATTGACGCGGTTTATAATCATGCAGAGAGTGGGTTAGTCAAATATTTGGGTCTGAGAGTGGCTTGCTAATTATATTTACGTTGGAGGTGTACCTATAATAGGCAAACTTCAGGCAGGCTTTCGGTTGATAATTGTGAGTCCCCAGAAATTAAGGAACTGCTAATTCAAATAAGTTCCAGTTTGTCGTATCCTAAGATTTCATGTTTGTTCGAGCCTAAACGTAGCCCAAGACACGGTAGGTCTTTCGAATCCTACGTACTTTTGATATATTGCCAGAGAAATCGCAGTCTCCCGAACCTCTGAGGTAATGCATAGGTTCAAAGCGGTAGTTAAGGCGCATTCCACCACGAGAAGCTATCATTTCGTAAGGAAATCGCAGTCTGCGAATGCTCAGATTGTCTGTGACGAATTAGCCACGCTTCACTGGATAAGTTCAAGGTTTAACGATGTATTTGTATACAGAAACATTGAGCCACCCCAGCCCCCAGCTCTTGCCATGGTTCATTACTTCAGTTCTGGATTCGTGTATGTGTGTGATCTTCAACTATTTTCACTATCATAAAAACATAAAGAGTAATTCAGTATGTAATTAATTACCGTAAATAAGATACCGTAGTCCGATGCCGAAAATGGTATCAGGAATTTTAGTTTGCTAACAGCGGAAGTTGGGTCAATGTAATTTCTTAAGAGAATACAAAAAATTGAATGAAATGCCGGTGACTATTGAACTGCGAACGGTACCTCTCCCCGTATTTGGTTCCTTTGTCATGACCGCAATGTTCGACCGCAAGATGTCGAGGTGTTGATGCACGATTTCGTATAAAATGGAAAGTTTTATAAAATTAGGTTATAGTACCGTAAAAACGCGTAAACGCGTCTCCAGTGCACTGGGACAGATCTTTCTAACGTAGGGACGCCCGTGAGAATTAATTTTATATATGCCGGGCGAAGTTGAGCGGCGGGAGGAAGTGCCATTAGGGGGCCGGGTGCGGAATAAAGCCCAGGAGGCGGCGGTGGCGTCGGAGGCGGGGGCGGCGGCTCCACTACCGCCGCCCCCATCACCGTATGAATTTCCGATTGGGGGAACCCACCTGGGAACAATTTGACGCCGGCCAAACTTGACTCGGCACGATCTTGATTTCGGTCCCCAAGCTCGATAAGTTTAAAGCCGTACTTCCTCTTCACACTATTGTGCCGACGCTACAGTTAATCAATAATATATAGCAAGCTCCAGTAGCTTATGTTGCACGTTCTGCTTTCTAGTGGGAATCTGGAAATATTTTTATCATTTGAAATGCCTTGTTTGATTTTTTGTCCCGCCTATAAGCAATAGGTATCCCGCAATAATAATCATATACGAAGTCTTGTATATGATTTCGTCCAGTGTTCATAGTGATATTAGTTACACACAGAACTTTCGATATTATTCGTTTTCTCAATAATGCGCGTACATTTATATATTCATTTGGGTCTGCAATTCCGATGTAGCTTTTACACTTCGAAAACACTGTTCCGAAGCCAGAACAATATTTTAATTCAAGCGAAAATTCGCGAAGAAATATGAAAATAATTGGAAATGTTTTACTCAACAATAATGGAGCAGGATCATATGTTGTATCGCAGAGAGAATTTAAGCTCAACTCGCACGAACCATTGTTTCCCTTCGCACTCTGGCAATAAGGAAATTAAAAAACGCTTAGGTTGAAATGCGAATAAGAGGAGGGCAAACAAAACATACTCCGGTTACCCTTCTAACAAAGCTGTCAGGCTAATGAATGCCAATTTTCCAGGTTAAAAGTTTCGAACCGGCACAATCCCGTTAATGCCTCCTACTCGAAAATAATGAATGCCCCTTTTCTTACAAATGGAATACTTAAGAATGATCCGTATTTTGTGAAATACCCGAACAGTTTTTTGTGAAAAAAAACAAATTTTTGTGGATTTACTCAATATTTTGGAACCTCTGAGTCAAATTATAACATACACACCGTTCGTACGATTTTCATCCATGGTAGACAGACTTGGGCATTCCACCACTATCAGTTTCTATACGCCAGTGAGCGGTGCGATTATTCTTCGGGTGACAGTCCCAACCCTCGCAGTACCGCACATAAATATCTTGAACTTTCTCTCGTATTGCCCATTTCCACGAGTTATATCCCGCTTGATCCTTCGGACTGCAGCTGCGCTCTGTGTCTGTTATACGTAATGTATTTCAAACATTTTACGGGCCGTGTGTTGTATACCTAATGTATATTTTTGTGTAAGATTCAAGATAGTCCAACGTTCGGAAATCACTAACCGATTTGCGGATTTTTCAGTGGGAAAATATACATCCGACGAATACGGGCGTGAGATGTATATTTACGAGAGGAATATTGCCAGGGCTCGATGGGGTATCTCGATAGGATTGATGTTCCGTTCATGGTGAGGGAGAAGTGAGTGGCGGTCACGCGAAAGCCCGTCCTCACCGCCTCTATCGCCGGCTCATATCGGAATACTTGCCGCCGCTCGTTTCGTGTTAACCGACTACTTCGATAGTCCGACGTGTCGGGAGAGAATCGCTATTTATTGTTTTATTTTTTAATGTATTTAATGGTCGGTCTCCCACCCCACATCGATTGGGTGACTACAGCGAGTGCGACTGACGGCTGCACTCAACAGTCAAATTTTTTAGATTTTTAATCCTCCGATCCCACCCGCGAAAATAAGCGATATTTGCAAACTTTATGTGACTTGGGTTCGCAAGAAATGTATGCCTATTTCTAAGTTATCATAGAAACTGTTTTTACCCAAGTTAGGCTGCGGAAACTTTCAGTTTACGGAAGGCAAACAGTGCCTTATTTCCAACAGTATTTTACTGAAAGTTTGAAAGGCAGCTATCGGAAAAATGGGTAAAAGTAACCCTCCAGTAGCTGCTCCTCCGGTTGAAACACGAATTCATTTTTAATTACATCACTTACGTACACTTCTGCATAACAAATGTACGTGTGGTTGCTATGATTTTTAATTTAGCTGATGGAAAACTTAATATCGCAGTAGGTATGCTAATTTTTACACAATCGATTTAATAATAAACAGGTCTGAACTATCAGATTAAAAAGTGTAGTAGAGGGGTGAAATTTGTGTCTGGTGAGCCCATAAAGGCGGCCCATCCCACCACAACAGATCTCCACATTTGGGAAAGATACGCGAAATGGAAGGGGGCCGGATTTTAAATTTTCTTTTTTTCCCGTCCATAATTCGTTCCAGAATACGGTCCTTATTTTGCTGTAGTTCGTGGGTCACGCCATATAATCGGGGGGGAGTCACGGCAACACTACAACCCAATGCATGTGGATTATAAGCCGCCGAGTTTAAAAATTAATCCTGGAGTGGCGATCCGCTCGGAAAAAATGGCGAAACACTTATCTGGATTAGTTTGATTTATTATTTTTTCTGGTAGGCTTCCACGCAACGGCGCGATTCTTGGCCAGGCACGAAAGCGGTCATTTTGGAACGCGATACACACAACACAGAGTCACATCGTCAGTGGCCCGAATTGGTCCACTTCGCTGTTTAGAGTAAAATTGGGAGTATACTTATAGTAAAGTAGTCACTTCAAAGAGGAGTTACAAATCATAGGGTTTGTAATGAGTTCTCTCCTTCTAATACAATTCGAACTACTCTTAAAATAAGTGGAGCACGAGTCAAACTGTAATGCAACAAGTGAAGTGATCATTCACCAATTTACCCAAGAAGCACTTTCAAGAAAAACTGAAAAACTATTATATATTCTCCAGAACATATGGATACTGTCAACTACTGCCGATATTATCCAGGAATAACAAAGATTTGTAAGAAATTGAGCATTCTTAAATAACATAAAATTATATAATTTTCTCGAATTTCAGATTCCGCACCCTACTCTGCATATACATGGTAAAATCGTGTGCAATTTTGCCCAAAGTTGTAGTAAAGTCCGGATAAAAGGAAATGACGATGGTAATTGAACGGGGAGACATAAAAATTGGAGCGATTGTTTCTTCAATAATGTTCCAGCTGGTAACAACTCTAACGATGCCCTTAGGCCTTTGACAATGGCTTTCAATTTTTTCTTCAAAGATACCCTCCCCCCTTTTATCAATCCTATTATCTATTCCTGGATGTATATCGGGATATACGTAGTTTTAAATTGGTGAGTCGCCAGGAAAGCCCGACAAACGTGGCCTAGATAAGGATGATGAGTATTTTTCATTTTAACATTTTGTATTGTTTTAATCGGGGAGCCAGCAGTTTAAATTAATTTATTTCAAAAAGAGTACTAGCTATATAATTTATTTTCATGGTGTAGGAGTATTATTACAGAAGTAAGGAGACTTTTTGATTATTACTATTAACATCTAGCAATAGTATATACATTGGCATTGAAATTTTCATAATGCGATCACGTCAAAATTTGTATTTGCAAAAAAGAAACTTTAATTATATTTTTGAACCTCTTGTTCCTCCCAAAATATGTTCCATTCTTAATTGGAATATTCTTGACGACTCAGCGTATTTTCTTTTTTCATTCTCTTAACATTCCATTTCTGATGAATTGTATTCCTTATCTTATTAACTGGGGCTTTCACCAAATTAGGAAATATTTTCCGTTGATAATTATAACATTATTTAAACAAAATTTATTATCACTGTTTCCGGGTAAATTCGGATTAAAAACCCAAGTGCAATAAATAAATAAAAAAGTGCATATCTAGAACACGTTTTAGTACTTATTTATTCACTGTCCAGATTATATTTATTCGCTTTAAAGGTAAGGACATTGTTCGTCTAATTTGTGTTGGACTGTAATAGAAAAAGGTCATTCTATAATTCTTCGGCTGGGGACAGGACAGGTTATTTGTTTAAGCTCATGCATTATTCCTGCGAGGCCACTTGGCTCAAGCTTACGAGGCGGTAAAAAATAGATGTTACCCAATGGAGCGGTCCATTTATCTTTCTTGAATCTCAGGTACGGTCAATACAGATAATTAGATGTTTGATCTCAGAAACGAGTTTGGAAATATTAAAGAGGTGGTGTATTTGGAAAATATGATTTATCTGTAGAGAACATTAAAGTGTACCTTTGGCTTAAAACCAAATAGGCGAGTGGTGACGGAGTATATATATTTGGAACTCTGGAGGATCCCTAAATAAGTAATATTGATTGGCTTGTTAGTGCAGCAGCTGTTAACCATTTTTATGTATCGGTGGCTTTAACGAACCGAGTTCGATGTTGATTGGCCGTCCGAGGGACGTGGCGTGCTTAATCCTGACCAATTATAATTCGCATTTTTCGCTTCCATGGTCCTTTCTCCTCCTCACCACTCTTCTACTTTCATTATATATGCGTTTTCAATATAGGCCATTTTAACTTTTTAAGATTGCGTGTTTGTATTCGGGGCGTGATACAGTCATAGATCATTAGTCACCACTTCCACTGGGCAGTACTGGAAGCGACTCCGGCCAGTCACGTCCATTAGCCATGTCTCTTTATCCGGTACAAGAACCATTATTCAATTTGACTGTGGGCTATTTTTTCCCCTGTTCGTTTTAAATGGTTTCCTTTTTTACCAACTCGTGACATGGGAACAAAGTATCTATTCAATAAATGTACCGCTATATTTTTAGCTATATCAACAGCGATTAATAGGGTTAAGTAAATACATACCAATGTTGAACAGCTTTGTTAAATTTAATTCAAGTTTAGCTCTATGTACAAAAACAATTCTATACACAAACAATCTTCCGTCCCACTTTCGAACACGCCTCTCAAATATAGCGGCGACATGTTTGTTTGCAAAAAATGTTTCTATTTCCAACATACCCTCCGACGACGGGCAGTGTAAAAAAACATCCGCCAAACCCAATTTGACATGCATCATTTCAAAGAAGTCCCATCGCAGTGCCTCCTAGTCAAATGCAGCAGGGAGGTAACAAAAAAAGTTCCAGAGCCCAAACCCCCTTTTACGGTTGTGCGCCGAACGTGTCTGGGCGTAGAGGCGGCACTATTCCCGGGGTTTCATCTCGAGACACGTCCCGGGAAGCGCCGTCCCTGTTTTTTCATTTCGTTATTTGTCGGGGACACGGGCGACCCCGAAAGCGTGCCCTATTGTCACCCTCCGGTACGTGCTCTCTCCACCGGCCACCGCCGCTATACTTCTCCGAATTTCCGTTATATCGGCCCCGCCGGGGGGAGAAGGGATGTTCTTTTCCACCTTAAATAAGAAAAACGCGAGCTATCCTAGGCCGTGATAATTGATTATGGGGCCGATGGCAGCTGTGAAATAAGGAAGGGCTGAAAAAAAACGGCGCAATCTCTAGGTTCCGTCGTCGCTCGGCGTTGTCATGTTCCCTCCATTATATATTATGGATAGGCGTTGATTCCTTCGGGAAGCAACGGGACGGGCTTGCTTTTTTATCCAACGCGGTACAGACGTCCCGATATCCGCTGGGAGAGACTCGCATTAGCCGATTTGTTCCGCCAAGCCGCTCGCCTTCGTCCTGATCCATCTCCTTTATTTGTTTACCTACAGAATTCTTCAGTGACACCTTAGAACTACTTGTGTGTACGATTGTTTGTTTGACTTCTTGTAACCTGTCTAAGATTTTATAGGACTCCACCTAGCTAACCAGCTAAAAAATACGATCGAAAACAATAGCTATTTAAAACCTCAACGTGGAAATTTGAGTTGTACATTATGTCAATTTATGTAAATCTTTATTATGAGACACTAGCTGCTCCAGGACGCTCGTAATGAAGTTCAGTTAAACTTAGCCGCAATAACCGTAACGCTAGACCCAGTGTCGGCAGACATTTCAAATGGATAAAATAATAATAACGAAGATAAAAGAGATAACGATAATGTATAAGTTATACTGAAGAACTAAAATAAAAAGATGGTTAACTTTAGTGTTAACGAACTATTTATGATATGCGCCAATGAGTGTAGGCGTTTTCTTATGCTAAACGCGCAGGAGATTCGTTGGAGTGAAAAACAGAAACATTTCTTTCTATCCAGCAGGCCGGTACTTCCGTTCCCCGTTTTCCCCTTTTTTTGAGTGAAAACTCGGGTTTTCTTTAATTCCTGCCGGGGCTCGCACTCTCCGCTAGCGTCTCTTCCCCTTTTTAAAGCCCTTCCAGGACCGACACATCCCCCTTTCCCGGTAACTGCTTTTCAAGTCCCCTGTAAAAACATTTACCCTCGGCCTTTCGCTGCTCAGTCGGCGCCACCTCCTGGCGCTAAGCCGATTTCGTGAAACAACTTTGCCCCCGCCTCGAGGTGGGAGGGGGCAGTGGCACTCTGTTGGTTTTTCTTTTATCCGAGAACTCCGCCTTGTGATTTCTACTTATCGGATGAAATCGGAAATGTGACGCCTCCCCTGATTCTGTTGATTTTGTTTTATAGGGGGGAAGGGGGGATAGAAGTTCTAACCTGATATTACCTCAGTTATTTAACCGGAATAAATAGATTATCCGCGACTGGATCCAGAGCTGTTACACGATTTACCTCTCTAATCAGAGTAGTATGTACTGCTCCTTTTAGACGTGTCCTAGTTAGATCAAAGATCGCTGATTTAGCATAAATGGATTTCCTATTCACGTCAAAATATTTATTTTACAGCCTGCCTTCATTTGAAAAATCATCGGTCGTTTAATTTTCTATTTTCCTCTCCTTCAAGTGCCTTCCTTCAATCAGGAATAATTACTACTTGCTGATTACTTAACTGCGAAATATCTAAGGAAGTGGGAATGCACCGTAGACTATTTTACACATCGTAAGAAGGAATTTTCTGTATTTGATAATAATGTGAGTAGAAAAACGGATATATCGCTGATCCTATATTTGGTACGTGCGTCACAGGGATTATTTTCGAGTGGGGGGGTGGCCAAAACGGGTGTGTCAACATAATAGTCCGAGTCGTTGAAATAGGTGATCAAGGGAGGATTAAAAGTGATAAATGTCATATACATTTTGCAGTATCTAAAGTAGATTTTAATCTGTTAATTTTATTTCGGTGTACTTATCTTTGGCTACTCGGTTTTATCGATCGAGATATTTCTTTCGGCCTAGGTTTGGCCTGGTTTGTGGAATCAACTCATGTTCCGAATTCCCCGGGCGTCCTCGATTTGATCTTTTCCCTTACTCAAACAAAAGTACGGGGTCGGTTTAATGGACAAATTAAAGGGAATAACTGGAGTGGCGTGATGTCGCCCTGCCATTAGTCCCCCCTCTCCCCGCCTCATTCGATTCCAATTACTCCATTCCAGACCGCCCCCTTCAACCCACAATCACTTTATAGACCCCTTTTCGTTTCGCGTTCGGCCATTAATATTACAGGAATTAAAATATAGCCGGCCTTATCTGGATCATTGTATAATTATTATACAGTGACAAGTTCACCTCGTTTACGTTCGAGCGTTCCGAGAATGAATCTTGTCTGTTTTAGTGACCAATGTGTTCCTGTCAAAAGAAAATATTCGTTTTGTTGTGTCAGTTCGTTGAAGAATTAAAAATTAGACTGTAGTATTCGACAATTTCCAGGAATCAACATGTTGCACATCATTGCGGAAGCACCGGTTGTGACCGGTTATTAGATCTGTTTGTCCTTTGACTTTATTGATCACCCTCAGTCTCAAGTCTTTCTCCAGGTCTAGAGAAACAAAAACTATTCCTCTATAGGAAGTAACTGGAAATATTAACCTTGACCGTTTTTACGCAATATTGATATCTCCTTGTCCAATATTTTTCTTACTTTCTGTAAACTGCATTAAAACGGTATTATTTTAATGAATTCCAAAGATAATGCTAGCGTGTTTTGCAATTTATTCTAACATATTTATGTGTTATTTGTATGTTGCTATATTTACGTCTGCGTTATGTCTGTAACTGCTAGCCTCTTAATTTGATATTTGATGTTCCCTCAATTAAGAGACAGTTCATTTATAACTTGGAAAAGTCGGATAATAATTTTTTAGAGCTTGATTTTCGAGCGTCGTCCACATTGCGTGTACAATATTGCAGATACTCGTATTTCAAGAAACGGGTCACGTACCGATTCATAAATTTGCGCGAGTTCTCAAATGACTTATTGCACGGCTCCAGGTATATGATAGTGCTCGATATTGTCCCTCGACAAAAGTTATAACGGGTCGGGCCGGTCACGCAAAAAAAGGAGCGGCGAGAGGGGAGAAAATTTGATTAAAGTTTCATATTATGTGGTAACAACTCTTCAACGGGCGGGGGGTAGTGGTGGGGGTGCCCTTTGTCGTTGAGGCCGCTCTCCAGAACAATGCACCTTTGGGGGCCCTCTCCCCCCCTTCACGGGAACCAATTATTTCTGTCTTCCGTGAAAGCGAACGCTAAAAATGTCTTAAAGTCGGAAGACCTGACCTCTTTATAGTACAATTTACACATTTTGTATTTTAAAAATCGACTTAACAATTAATTGGTTTGAAACTCGTAGCATATTTCTGTAACTAGCGTATAATCTCACTAATTACTTATTATTGTAATTGATAATTTAACGAGTCGCAAATATATACTTTCTGCTGCGGATACCAATATCTGTGAGATGGGTGAATCAAAAATGAAATTTTCGGAAGCAGTGGAAGCAGGAGCCAGGAATGGCGAAGAGATGTCGTCCAATATTGGGTCCGCCAAGCCGGTGACGAAGTACGTCACGGATCTGCGTCAAACGCTGATTTTTAGAGGCTTCCTCTCTAGCCCCCTTCCTGGCCGCGTTATTAAAAACGTTGACAAAAGCGTGGCAGCGGTCCGAAAATCCGAGCAGCCCACTTTATCTGTCCACGCCCCAAAGGCGAGCCCAGTTTTGAATACTGCTCCCTTTGTTTAATACTTTGACTCGGCCTTTCCAACTTCAATAAGCAATTTCACGTGTAAAGGAAGCGGGTAATATTATTAATTTTTCAAAACGCGTCGATATCACTTAATGAAAGGCTTAACGTCGTTGGCCAGTTTAAATTTTTCGAGGCCCAATTGTGAAAGAAAAACCGCAGTTCTCAGAGAAGTACTCTGATGTAACGAAACCTTTAATGTTGGTTAATTTGAATCGGTCTTGTTCTTTAATGTTCAGGCGCAATATGAATTTACTCTGATGACCGATTCGCCTCAATAATCGCATCAATTCGCCTCGCTCAATTTCGGGATCCAGGGTTTCTTTCGCTACCGAAATTTCAAACCCAAAATTTCTTGAAAGTCTTTTTTCCTAAAGGTAAGGTGCAATGATTCCCAGGGCCATCGTTTTCATATGAAACCGGTCTAGCAAAAGTCCAAACTAGCGAGAGGAGACAGAAACACACGAAATCTATAGAATGGGTTTATCTCTCCTAATGTAAACAGAAATTTGGATTAACTTAGTATATTTTGGTCTCTAAGGGTGTTCGATTAGTGGAAGTGTGCAGTGTGCTTGTTTCGACAGTTCACTTCATTATCACTTGTCAATCAAGACTAATTACTCTGCTACGAATTTCACTTCTGGCTCCGATCGGAGCCTGGCTGAAATATGGAGCGTAATTAAAGAGGATTTTAATCGGCTGAAAATTTGATTGATCACTGTTTATGTACAATTAGGCAAGTGCAGTATGTGCAGTGTTAAACTGTTCATCGACATTGGCAAATTTAATACAGTCTTTTGGCTCTATTATAGTACACCATACTCTACATGTTGAAATCGATGTGGTGGAGTAATTGTTGATATATCGATTTCAGATGTACACTAATCAGTTAATATTGAGTAGGATAATCCCTCAACTTATCTGAAAGAAGTACACTGTCAGAATTATTTTAATTTACATCAATATGATTCTTATATATATTCCGTGGTACGAGTTTTGGTCCTTCAAAATTAAAGCCACTCACTGCGCCTTTATTAAGGTGCAATATGTAGAATACCGCAGTGCGCACCGACACCCCGCTTGAATGGCGCATTGGTTATCGTACTCCATTCGGAATCGAATATTACACACACGACGATGGTTTCGAATATTTTCAAAAATCGAGTGACGCGTTTAAGACACTGGGAATATGAGTATGGCCCAAGATGATTTTCAAGCGACATTTGCCCAAGATGTCGGTTATTCATAATCGATATATTTCAATATTTACGCAACAGTACTGCAGAAATTTTCAGAAAATTATCAAGCCGCGTTAAGAAACCATACAAGAAAAGTGTCTACACTATCTATCAGAATAGATTATAATAAAATTAATGTAGAGGAAAGTGATAGTGGTTCAACTTGTATTACTATGCATATAGAAAATCTTCAGATAAGTAGCAAACACTCTCTCCTTAATCTACCAATTCTTAAAAAAAAAAATGCGTTTGCTACTACTAGGAAAGTTTAGATTAGCGACTACCGTTGGTATCGTCCGTTTCGCCGATGCATTTCTTGGTTGTACCAGGGGCCTATTGATTCGAACACTCCAATTGGAAAGTTGACTCGGTGAGGGAGACTTTCTCCGGCAGGGGCCGCCGCCGCCGGTGGCTCAAGTTGAATTGAGCAAACTGGTTTAACGAGGACGAGGATATCGGCCGGTATGCGCTAAACGGGCGGTACGCGCACACATTCCCCAGTACAATTGAGTTGCTCCAGCCCCAATTTAACATAACACGGAGAGATCGAACGGAGCCGACCGGAAACCGCGCCGTGTTCGTCGTTTCTGCCCGCCCAACTGTTGTGTGGGATTAACATAGCGGTCATTAGTGTGATGCGGCTTGTTGATTTTAACGACCATTTATATTTACCCACTTTTACCTCCCATCACCGATTGCGTTCTTGTTAATTCTCATAATTTATTCCGAGCGTTTTATAAATATATCTGTATAAAATCTCCGTAAAAATTGAAAGGATTACTCAAGAAACGAATATATAACATCACTTTTTTATATCTCACTGTCTATATCACTGTCAAAATATATAATTTTCTGTTTAGTTATGCCTGTAATGTTTCATCCAAATAAAATTAATATGCCGTATGTATATTCTACCTCTTTATTGTATTCAATTTCCGTGCAAACTTGTTAGAAGGGTTGACATTTGGAATCAAACTCGACGGCGTATGCATTGCCACAATCGAGTACACCGACGATATTTACTCTAGCGGAGAATATAGCAGACGCTCCTGGACAGACGGGGATTAATTTGAATAATTCCGAAACATAGCTTACGTAGTTTAGCCGTCAGAGTCATGATAAGGGAACTGAAACTGAACGAGCGAGCGTTTTCAATTACCTGGGGTATCTCGCCACTGAAAACCTAGATCACGACAGAAAGGTCGTAAGGTCGGAGGGAAATTCTCCCCTCCATTTACAACAAAACGGAAACATTCTTTTTTGGCGCTAATTTGAACCCCACTTTACTTATGTCTAAACAAGACCTTACGGAGAAATCTTGGAAGAGTGGTCGTTAGAAGACTGATGAAAATCTCCTGGGCACAGAACGACTAGCGCGATTAGCACAATCGACTGCAAAGGATTACCTACCAACAGCAACCACTTGAGGGGAGGAAACTATCAGTTATCGATTGATAACAAACCACAAACTATATATACCAATATTTACGGACTGCAGAGGATAGAATATTCTCAGATATCACATAAAGAAGTATTATGTAATATGTTAGAAGAAAGAGTTTGCAATGTAGGTTAAATAATATGTCGTTCAATCAATTTTTAGACACACATTTTATGTAACAGGATCGAAGAGGCGGTCCTATTCGTACGAATAATAATACGCAAATTAAATGTTCGACAGCAGTCGCTTTGCGTTTAATTAAATCGATAAATGTTATTTCAAAATAATTTCCAAGATATTTATCACAGACGAGAAATACAGAGTTATTTCAAAAGCGCGTTCACGTCGTGTACGCTCACCGCATAAAGCAATTAAATACGGTGTATACCGATCTGGTATATATATTATAAATCACCATGTGTGCGCGGGGCGTTCCTACATTTTTCATTATCGAAAACATTTGGCACCGGACCCCGTAAAATTTAATTAATTCCCTCCAGTTTCAATTAATCGAGTTAACAAAACGCGGGGGGGGGACGCTGGTCACCGCAATTACGCACCAATTATCCGCTGCCAAATTACTTCGCCTCCGCTTTTCAGGGATCGTAACGAGGCGCCATCTCCGTTTACTTTTGCCCCCGTACCTGCATGCGCTTATACTTTTACATACAGAAAAAGGCCTTTAAGGACCCCGGCCGAAGGGAGTTGGTGACCTCCCACCCCCCGCCGCCTGAATTATGCATGGGGCCCACCACCACCTCGGCGATGCTAATGAAGTTTTCCCGTTTTAAACCGTGCCCGGACCTTAACAAAATGGCCGACAAATTAAAGAATGTGCGGGCGATTTAAATACGGCAGGGCACCCCCGAAAACACCCGCATTAAATATCAGGTATATTCCGGCCTATTTCCAGTAACGTGTCAATCCTCACAGTCCTAACTGTCCCAGATTGGGCCTGGAAACCGTGCATTTTATCCCTTTTCTACCCAACCTTTTATTTTTCTTTGACAAAAATATGTTTTCCTTTAAAAAACACGCATAAAACTCGTGCGCCCAATCATTACAATGCAAATTATAAGGAATGCTTCCATTGAACATTCTCGCTCTTATCATTAGCCATAATTTTGAATGGTAATTAACGCACTCGATATCTGACCGCGCGTATATCTGAAGGACCCGCTGTATTTTTTTTTAATATTTCTCATGCCCCCACTTCCAGTGCATGCAGTAATAGAAAATCGGTAGCGAATTCGTTATTTTTCAGCACGCAATGCTGCCGCCAAGAACACGAAAGTAAATTTACTTCCCGCGCATATTTATATTCACGCGAAAGTCTTCATTGTATAGACTCAATTAAATAGATTGGATAAATAACTCAGGGCCCATTGAAGCAACTTAGTCCAACACTGGGCCACTGTTGTATACTGCCAATGTTGTATTGATCGAGCACACATTTCCCCCGGTACAGGAAGTTTGTTTGTCCTGTAACGATCGGCAATTAATTACCGAGCGTGTGGTGCATTAGAGGTTCCGATGGGTCGGTGGTAAATGAGAAAAATAACTACGCGCTAGATGTCTCCGCCGGTATATTTCTTCCGGGACCTAAAGTCGCGGGGGAATTTCTCTGTAATCAAGTGGTAGAAAAAGGTAGTGTGATTCTTTCCCAATTGTTTCCCGGTTCTTTCTTATTTTAAAACACCAAATTTATTGCAATTCATCGTCATATAGCATTCCACTATGTCGGTTGTCGATGAAGCATCCTGGTTTTTCTTGTCGTTGAGTCTAGTTGAGAGCAACGAGTTTATTAGTTAGAGTAATCTATAGCATAGGATATAATTACACACATAAGGTATAAGTAAGCATGATATAGCAGTATCAACTTTCTCACGGTATGAGTTGCACGATGAGAAAAACTACCCTTTGGTCCTAGTCTTTTAACATATTGGTAGTTCACCAGCACCCGGGAAGTTTTAAAGAACGAAACTTCTCGCCCGTTATGGTTTCGATTAACGGTCCCTGAGTTAAATCATCGCCATCTTCGAAACGGTCTCTCGGTAACATCTGGTTGAGTGTGGAAGTGGCGTCTGGTCGGCTGACACGCCGGAATTAATGCTCTCGTGGGGGTGGAAATCCGGGCCTCCCGAGTTCCCCCCCTGTCGAAGTCTATAATTCAGCGCCCTACTGCGGTTAGAGGGCGGGGCCCAGGACCGCTCATTAAACCCAATTCATTATTATGGCCGGACGACCGATAAATATATTGCCTTCCGTGATATCCCCCCCAAACTAAATTCCACAATTAAAGACCCGTAACTTGGGTGCACTGTCATATGCCCACTTTGCAGTGTCGGGCCTCACGAATACTCCAGTGAGTGTGAGACCTTATGTACGCACAATGGACATGTAGATAGGACAGTGAATGATATCAGGTTTTTAATTACATAATGTTCAATAAATTACACTAAAGTAATTACAGTTACTCTTTTAGAATTAAATAATAAATCACGCATTTAACCAAAAACGCCGGCGAGGCAATATAACGTAATCAATTTTAATTGTAAAATTTTCAATTAGTACATGATGCTGGCATGAGAGGTATTTTTTTATATTCATTCCGTTACGTTTTGCGTGCCCCAGATTTTCGCTTATGACAGCTCGTTAATCCCGATTCGAGACTACTTCGCGTACTTAGTCGATTTATTGAAGATTTACAATTTGATAATTGTAGTGCTTAGGGGAATACATTTAAATATAGGTTATGGTCTAAAAAAAATAAAACACGTTTCTCTTCTTTTAATAATCTTTCGAGTTTTTCTATGTCGCGCCCAGAATTAGAATAATAAACAGTCAGCGAAGAGAACAGTCGGCTTCGGCTTTACAAATTTATTAGACCTGCGGAACAAGGAAAATATAAATAGAACTCTATTTTCGTTTGTTTTTTTTATCATGAGCCGGGCAATTATTTATTTTTGTTTCATTGCAGGCTGTATATTTGGGCAAAGTTTGTTAGTCTTGGAACCCGTTTGCCGGTGCCTAGAGACGAGAGTGTCTACCGGAGCAAAATTTTGTATACAAGATTAGGGCCATTACGTAAGCGAAGTTGTACTGTTTTAGGGACAAAGTTTCAGCTCCCTGGGGTAGTTTGGATAAAGTATTGCCAACAATACTGTTTCCCTCTGTTGCCTTGGCAACAACGACGCAAACTCAACTTACCCTGTTGTCATATATGCTCGGTTTTTAATCGCTCAATTTCACTTTCTTGTTTACGTTGAGCTGTTGGAAAATTATTATCAAGGGACAAACATTTCTTAAAAGATACGTAGTATTATACTTTCGAATAGTATCCATGGTTCCATCAATATAACGAGGTTTATATAAACTAAATCTCCGTTCACTAAAAATTCTCTGCTATAACCCCAGACCGGTCGCATCAATCAAACATCGCTGTTCAAAACGTTAGTCTTATAATATCGGCGATAGATGACCTCTGTGATTTGTAAGATACAAGAATTCCAATATAAAAATAATTACGAGTCGGAAATAATTTATAATGGTTTTTATTGTATTTTAAGTACTTTAAATTATCATCTGTTCATTTCCGTGTCTTCGCCTGCTTATTTTGTCCCTAGACTAGTTACTACAACCTGTTCCTTGGTCATTTATCTGACAAGAACCAACATTCGTACGTGCTTCATTCAACTAACGGAAGCGGTCGCCGATGGTAATATGTTGAAACAGGCCCTTCACTGTACAAGTCATGCAAGCGAAGGGAATAAACTGGAGTACGAAAATATAAATTTATCAGCGGTCGGAAAGTCGGCGTTTTAGGGAATCAGACTGGGCGTTGATATTCGGTTCCGATCGGCATTAGTTGGGGAGTTCGGGAGTTAATAATTTGTCCCGGAATAGAAGCAGGAGTGAGAGAGGATGAGGGAGAGATGGAGGGAGGGAGGGAGAGAGAGAGTTGGGGTTGTGTAGGTGAGAGTGGTCGGGAAGCGGCAACTATTTGCCAGTTAAGAGGGGGGGTGGCGGGGGCTGGCTTTATTAAACTTTGCTTCCAACCAATATCGCCGGCTTTATAACTTGAGCCTCTTCTTGCTTCCTTCACCCAGCCCCCCACCTTTACTCCAGCAGACGACTTTCAAATGTCAATAATTACCCACGCCGTATTGCCGTTTACTTCCAATTTGACGACGAAAATATCCCTCGGCCCCCGATTGTTTTCGTTCGGCTCGGCGCAACCGAAATATCCTCCCCTCTTTGTGCATTCAGTTCCCGCCAACCAGTTATTTTCTTTCGGAAATAAGAATTCCGTCCCGCGAGATTTATGCCCGGGTGAGACGTCAGCGAAAAATCGCCTCCCGCAATGGTGGAACCGTGTACATAACCCCAGTTAACTCGGCCCTGCATACAAAAAAATTAAATGCTCGCACCTCAGTCTATCGTCCCAAGGACGTGACGCAATCTTTATATCTGAGCAGCGGTTTTGTGAAACTCTATATCGGCATGGTATATCACCTATTAATTCATTTGTAAGGACATCTATTTAAATGCCTTATAATTAAAAGGGACCTTTGGCAATGTATTAAATTCCAACTCATATATGACATCATCCGATAAATCTAAATACAATTTTAAGGAATTGTAATATTTCATTCCTCTCAAATCGAAAACGATTGTTGAAAAAAAATATATCAATGTTTTTTTTTGTTGTGTATATCTGGCATTCCGTGCGGTGGGGGTCTGTCTTTGATGTTGTACCTGAGCTTTGAACAGTCAAGCGGACGGACCCGGCCAATGGTTTGTTTTTTCCGACTGTTCATTTTTGTCGCCACTGCCCTCGGTTTACCCCTCTTATTCTGTTTACACGGGTACTGCATAAATATCATTTCGCATTTATGAGGCACAGCCAGCTCGCCTATTTTGCCGGCGGGGCTTGCGAAATCCTCACTTCCGAAATTGAATGCTGGCCCTGGGTTTCATCGTTTTTAAGTTACCTCCGCCGATCGAATAAAACCACTCGTTAAACCGTCCCATCCGTTTCTCCCTTCGTTGGGCACTAAATTTCCCTCCCCCCTTTTTATTTCCCTAGGGTAATTCAACTAATAGTCTAATTCCCTTGGTTGAATAAATTGTTTGGATCCCGACCGCTTTTCTTTATTTATTTACTTTTCGCAACTGTTTCAAAAAAAATTATAGTGCTCTGAAATGGATAGCAGATAAATTTACGTCACTTACATTACTACATCCAACAGAAACTCTCATCACGTACATTGGGGTCTAACCCGGTTATGGACGTGCACCATTGCGAGCGGTAGTAATATTGAGAGATACACGTCGTCTGCACGAGATGACGCATCGTGTGCAGTGACATTTCGATGACATTATGGAAAACCATCTAACACTGTGTCCGAACGTATGAAATTGATCGCTACATGAACATTAGAACGTCGAAGCATCAGTGCAAGTGCACCAAACGAACTTTAGTTAAATACATTTCCGCACCACACTCAGGGGGGGCGCTAGTTAATCGGTGCAAGTGCACCAAACGAACTTTAGTTAAATACATTTCCTCACCACACTTTTGCTTTCTCTTTAAATAAAAATTATTAGATGTAGATTAACTAGCGCCCCCCTGAGTGTGGCGCAGAAATGTACTTAACTAAAGTTCATTGGGTGCACATGCTACTATTTATTGTATCATGCGCACCGAATACAAACTAAATGCCTCCTACCGGGATATCCCTCCCCTTCTGCTTATGCGGACCAAGAAGATGATAAATCTATTTATTCGCTTTGGTGGAACTCAAACAAGGAGTTAGCCTAATTCAATATTACATTAGATTTTACATTGGGACGTTTCAGAGAAGGGAGTATTTCGGATTCTATTGCTTATCATTGAATTGCTGCTTGTAATTGTTCGAACAATGCTCTGAATGAAGTCCATTGTTAGAGCAGTTAGAGAGGCCATCTATCTCGTCTGTAGTAGTGCTAAATTACACAGCACTGTTCCATAACGCTTTACGCAACAATAAGATTCACTTTAGAGGAACAGGGATATAAAAAATATAATAACAAATCATATTTTCATTAGCAATGGCTAAATGTTCAACACTTGTGATACTTATGCCTCGTAAATGCATTATTCACGTTGATTAAATGAATGTTGAAAACTCAATAATCTATTAATACCAACATTGTTATTGAATCTTCTCCTTTTCATTAATTAAAATAAATCTGCTTCACCTTGACTACTCTTTTTTACTACTCGTTCGTTTCTAGGTTATAACAAGTCTAGACTAAATATTAGATATTTTCTCCGCCCAGCACAAACTGTCTAGGAATAGGTCTCTACATGGGGGACCAAAAAGAAAACAGATATACAGGAAAAAAATCTTATTTATATCGAAGTTTGGCAGTGTACCACATCGGATTTTTTTGTGGGGTTTTTAATTTAAGAAATGTAGGCCGACCAATTCTATAATTGGACTCTCTTGGATTTTGATTGTCAATTGCCTCCGTCGCATTTTCTAGTTGGTTTACCGCCAGTTCTGAGTCAGATGTGTGATTTACTTCCTTCCCTTTCCGTCGACTCACACCCGATATCGCGATTGATGCAAACCCTAACTATTCTTTTTTCAAGCTTGAAGCACAAATATGCTTGTAGTCTTCAGAATGATCTCAAATTGACCCCATTAAAAGCGTACCCCACAAAAACATAAAATGTATAATTGAAACATCGTAAATTCAGTGTACAGATATACAGAATTGTATATTATAGCCATTGCGGAACTGGCAAGTTTTTGAAAATTACCTAATAAAGTTCCTCTTGTCTTTTTTAAGTATGATGCTGCTCCTGTTCTATTCGCAGCTATCGACATTACTGATATACAGTACGACTGTTGCACATTTCCTTCTGTCTCAATTTTGACTCTGCCGAGACTTGAATTTTTCTTGCATAGAGCTTGCGCAAAAGGTACGATGGCCTGTAAAGCTCAAAATCGACTCTTAGGGAAACCCTACACTCGGTTTCTTCCTGTTCTACAGAGGCCAACTCACATTTTCTCTGTCGGCGTCTTACACTTTCCCCCTTTTGGGGGAATTTCGTACAGAAACACGGACACGTGCAAACAAGGGTAATGGTCGTGAGTTTGAAGGGGGCGGGGAGGCGGGATCTACCGCAAATGGAGCCATTGGGGTTTGTCTGTTTAGGGTTTAGTCTGCTGAAATGTTAGTCACGTAATATTAAAATAACGTCGTCGGGCCTGGCGGAAGGGGGCCACTGTTTGGGGTTGACGTTTCCACGGCGTGACATTTGTCACAATGCCATCGCCTCCCCCAATCCTAATAATTCACCCCACTAAGAAGTCACTTTGAATTCCCTCCCTTGTTCTTTAGTAAATGCTCAGCGTTGGTATTTTATTTATACACTAATGGAACCTCATTGCAACAAACATTGTTGATGTTCAAAGTTACTTATGCCAATTCTTTCCGAATTCAGATTTGGAAATACAAAGAAACTAAACCGTTATTTATAGTAACGGCGTTGAAAATAATAGGCTAAACGATTATAATTTTAAATATACCAGGATATTCATAAATTCGTAATAATTAATTCATATTATTCACGCAAAATGAATATTTGAATTGAATAAACTATTTAATCAATTTAATTTTCCCGGCGTGAGCGTATTTTATATATTGTCAACGGTGTGTGAAATAAATATAATAATATGCTCCCATTGATGATACCAGATTCTTTAAAAGTTTATTACAGATTCTTTAGGAATTATCTAATCTTCGTAAAGGTTTTGCGGAGTCCTGCGGATCTCCAAGTTCCCCTGGACTTAGTTTTCCCCTCGTAAGCTCTGCAAGTGAAGTGGGATTAGTTGTTGATTGTAGCACACCTGAACCTACCTGAGCTGTAACTTAAGCGCCTGTCTGTAAGATTTAAGATGCCGAGGAGTACAGACAGAGCCCTGTTTTCCGGGTCGGGGTTTAATATCCCCGAAGACCGATAGTTACCGTTACCGTCTACTATTTTGCCAACAATCTGAATCTATGTTTCTTTCTTATATTCCTGCGGGAGCAAAATAATTTTCGAAAATTAATTTTATCGGTCTCTACCAGTCTGATTCCAGCATTAGATAACGGAGGCGCACAGCTGTATGGGCACAGTGACCCTAGGGGCGTAGCTCGCATTAACTACACGCTACATACAGAATAATTATAGGCCAATAACACTAAACAACATCCGTCACAAGTATAGACATGCCAAACAGAATTAAATGAATCCAGAATAATCTAATTATCTGCTGGTTTACGTACATATAACGTACAATTAGATGTAATTTTGCAGAAATTCAACACATATAATTCTCTGTTCACAATTATAAAGTTAAAATTTGTCCAATGTCAAGATAATCAGTCTGCATTAACCGATAATTTAGATTAACGGGATTCTGTTGTACAGGACATTTTCCTAATAGTATCAATTTTATTTGCACCATGAAAAAATTAAACCTTCACATTTTAAGCATAATGAAGAGCTGAAAGGAATACTGCGAGTGTTGATAGCAGAGTTTAGCTGCGGAAAATGGAGCTTTTAAGTAATCCATTGCATTACTGTTGTCCTATTAAAACTTCTAAATTAACTGAACAAATCGGTTTAGCCTTTATTACGCATTCGAAATGTCCCCTTACAGTCATTTTAAAGATAATGGCCTGCCTTAAAACCCCTACAACTGCAGAAAAACAATTTAAAATTGTCTTTTGCAAACGTAAAATGTTATTCGAACATCGTATGTCGAAAGTCGTTCATTCTACCCAGGGGACCTTTTTAGTCCCCATTTTCTCTAGTAATCAGTTTAATTTAGATCGTTCCAATTAACTTTTCATTTATATTGCAACGATTGTTGAAGCGAAACAGGTAAAAAATAAATGTAATATTTATATAATTTGCTGAATTATATATTTCATTATGTTGGAATGTGTCGGTGAACTTTAATATTACTAAACCCAGAAAGTTATACAATTTATTCATTGTGGTGTCCTGATAATAATCACTTATTGCCGTTTTGTGATTAAGATAAATTAGCTTACTCACGCAGGCAAAAGCGTCGCCTAATAATCCACGACTTTTCGTCCTTAGGGAACCGAACTTTAAATTCAATCCGAATTTGAATTTCTTCTTTGGATTATTCCCTTGGAAAAGTTTTCAGTGAAAATTAATTGCCTTCAGTTATAGAAGTTTCGATCGCCGTGAGAATTGTTGCAGTGTCTCGGTCTCAGATCTGCGGAATAAGAGAGATTTAAAGTCGATTCGCCAAATTCAATTAGCCGAGCACTAGGATATAGGATAGAAAAATTGTAATTTATAATATACTTTCCCTTCCTTCATTCCCTAGAGGAAAACCAACAATCGCATGCAAATTCCATCACGAAAATAGCGTGAAGAAGTACAATTATGTTCATATTTTCGATAAGCGTCCTGTTTCGCTAATGTGTTTTTGTTTCAACCCATTGTCGGGAGAACTTAACTGGATCTTGTTCATCCACTCACGGGTGTAATTTTCTGATCGCTACTTGGTGAGATTTCTGGACGTAATAATATTACGTCAAATTAATTAATTTTACCCGTCAATCAATTATTTAAGGACCGTACGTTCGTATCGAAAAACTGGCTGGAAGTATTACTGACCGGGTGAAATGTCCTACCGGGTCCGAAAGAAATTTAGGTTGCACTTCAAGACCCGTACAAGAAGTTGGTAGCTTATCTCACTGAAACTGAGGTATTAAGGTGTCCCAGATTGTCAAGAGATTAGTTGAAAGTCCCATTTTTTCTTTCCTATCTGATACTTAATCTTTCTGCTGGAAGTTTCTAACGCCAGTTTCACTGCTGGAACTTTTTCGTCGTTGAAATGGTTCGTGATTTTTACAGTATCCGACTTTGTAGACAATACCTTGAAACAGGTAAAGTCTGGAGGTTATCCGCAGTTTAAAAACATATGCAATTCTATTTATTAATTAGAATAATTCGTATACCTTATTCGCGCATATTTAAATTGTCGAGTTCAAATTCCCTGGAAATTATAGTTTGCAATTTTATTTGTCTTTATTTCTCTCCCATAGACAAAGCGAAGGAAAAAGTTTATAAGCTCCACTTTTATTTGGGGCTATTTATAAACCGTTATGTAAAAGCTTGTCACCAGTAAGACAACGGCAGTCTTAATATCCCAGATAAAATGGCACGAATGGAGTTCAAAATAAAACGGAAACGTCCGAAAATAGATTTTCAGTATAACATCGGTTGTTCACGCTAAGTTGACATTTAAGCCGGTTGGCGTGCAACTAACGAAGGTGTACTGCGGTATATCCCATCATCCTTTGCCATTAGGGGTTAGTTACCTCTGGCCTTTGGAGTAAATAGGCTTGATATTCAGCCGTTATTGGACTTATTAAGCCCCCTAACAGCAATCATTTAGTGGTGTCTTGTTTTACAATAATTCATTACACAAAATATTGAATAACAACTATGACGATTATTATTTATATAACGTTCTGAACGCGACAGTTCTAAATGAGTATTTTGTTTTAAAAAAAATTTTTTTAAATACTCCCTATGGTACTGCGTTGAATATTTTATTTTAATTACAGTAGTAGTCGTGACAGAAAAAATACGCTCTAAAAAGTTACGCATAAGTCATAAAAAGTAAACCGTGATGCGAGCTTTTTTGCCCCCAAGACTAACGTAGTCTGATACTGTTCCTCTGTTTCCGCCTGTATATATATATATATATATATATATATATATATATATATATATATATATATATATATATATATATATACGTAGAATTAAAAGTTGGAAAAAAGAAATATTTCACCATGCGAAGCAGTCTCATAGACTTGTGGTTCTAGAAAGAGAAACAATTTTTAAGCATCCATCGCGTACATTATTCACATTATTTTATGTTGAGGAACATTCGAATTGAAATTATAATTACTGTTGTTTATAATTAATAGAAGTGTCTGTTTAGTAAACAACACAATTCAGCAATAAATGGTCACTGATAAGTTATTCATGACCGATATAATCTATAAAATGTACACGTCCTTCTTCACTTCGAACGTTCACGTAATGTCCAGCACTTTTGGATTGTCAGCACTCTGTTGTTCAGAGTGTTGTTACCACTTTGGGAACGTGATAGGAACGTCCAGGGCGCTTATTGTGTCTGCCAATTGCCTTAGCCTAATCAGGCCTTCAGTGATTGGACTTATTGAATGGGAGACGTCCGACCTCGATTGCAAAACTCTCACCGAGTCACTGTCGTACCGGATCATTGGACATTGGCTCTAATCCTGTTACGCCAATCGCGTATCCCCCCCCCCCCCAGACCCGGTTTATCCGTATTGCGCCATTCCTCAGTTTTAATTATATAACCGTATAAATCCAATTATAATATACGCAAATCAGCCGTCTGAACGGCTTCTCAGTCTGAATCTAATCGTTTTTACACCGTTTTTCTTGATTACTTCTATTCCTAATGCTTATTGATTTTTCTCTCGGAAATTATTATTTAATTAATATTAAAACATCAAATATATTATTTGAACAATACCTTTTCCCCAGAGAAATGTATACCGAGTAGTATTAAATGTGTATCCCAGTTTACATGCATATTTTCTCGTAATTTCTTTATTTCATTTGCCACTACGCCTATTCTATATATTGATTTCCTTTTATCTTATACTATATGAGGATTAGTTGAATTGGAATTTTTTTCATATATACATATATATATATATATATATATATATATATATATATATATATATATATGCATATAGTATTAGCCACAGAAAAGCGGTGCATGATATCAATATATCTGAGCAAAATATTCCACTTGCGTGGATATGGCGACGCGTGTCGGTGACAACTTTGTGATTGGTCTGAGTTAGTGGTCCTTAACCCGAGAAGGGGCTGTTCGGCTAACGTATGGAAACTCGGTTTTTATTTTTCAGGTTTATTTATTGTCCGACGGAGGAACGGAGCCAAATAGGATTCACAATTACTGGGGCTGAATATAAATTTATGAAAAAAGATTTTCCTTTCTTTACCGCAAAAATTTCGCTATTAGCTTTGTCACGTGAAGTGGAAATGGAAATCTGGAAAAAAATTCTGTCTAAAATATGAAAAAATAATCATATTAGAGTTAAGACAGGATCATGTATTTTACCACAAGTCATTCATAAAGCCTTCATTTTTGTAATCATGTTTTTATAGTAAATAGTTAGTCATAGGTAAAGCTGTATTTTCATCCACCACGTCTTCTGTAATCATTTGGGCATAAAAATATGGGTTGGGTCGAGTTATATTTCTATAACTTAAAGGGGAGGTGGCATAATTATGTCAGCGTTTTTTCCATTTTTTAATTTGTTCCCCCGATAGGATCCTCGTCCCTCCCTCAGTGGGAATTGGCCAGCCCTTCGCCGGCTTTAATATTTTACGAACGTTATAAATCAAACACTACAAGAACACATTTACTAAACAATTCCCCCATCCACCCTCTCTGCTCATCTCACTCGTTTTGCATTCAGGGCGCATTTTCTGTTGCGTATTTTCAACTGAACTTGTGTTACTCTCGTGGGGGTCTCTTGTGGGGTTACTGACGAACCGTTACCTATGAGGATGGCGAGAAGCCGAAACGATCGATATTGTTTTTTATTCATTCCATCCTCCTTGGTCATGACCCCGGCATTCGCTTATGGCCGCTCTTCAGATCTTGTCCCCTTAATGTATACGTAGCTATTACACCAGCGCATGTAAAACGGTTTATTGAACGATTTCAAGAACGTGCATAAGAAAATATGCTTTATAATATCGTAGATTTCGTGTGTTTCTGTCTCCTCTTGCTGGTTTGGCCACTCTTGTACATTCAACGATAAATCTAACCAGTTTTCAATACCCGTTTTATGGTCTGCGAGTGGTTGGAATACCGTAAATTTCGCGTGTTTCTGTTTCCTCTCGCTGGTTTGATCTTTTGCTAGACCGGTTTCGGCTGCTTGCCATCATCAGTAGCGGTGTTAGTTACTTTGGAAGTTTTTTGGCCATCCTCACTGCATTGTCACGTGTACTGTGGTGGGTATCTGTTTGTTGCGTCTATATATGTGTCTTGGTATTGAGTTTTTAGGGGGTGTTGTCTTATTTGGGTTGGGAAGGATTTTGTTAATCGGCTTAAGTCTTTGTCGGATTATCGGTAAAATATATATTTGATCACACAATTGGTCACAACTATTCTTCTATCTTCCTCTTCTGGACAGAAATCTATCTGGTATTGTATATTTACGATCATAAAAGTTTTCCAGTTGATCCAAAATTTATTGAAAAAAGTTTATTTTTAGTAATCTAGTTAATCGGTGCAAGTGCACCCAAGGAACTTTAGTTAAGTACATTTCCGCACCACCCTCAGGAGGGTGCTATTTTATCGTTGCAAGTGCACCCAACGAACTTTAGTTAAATACATTTCCTCACCACCCTCAACTGGGCGCTGGTTAATTAAACAGAAACACACGAAATCTACGGTATTCCAACCCCTCGCAGACCACAAAACAGGTATTCTAAACTAGTTCATAGTATTTTTTTAATTACGCTATATCGTTCAGGATTATTCAATGTAAAAACATTTTTCCTAGGAATACTGAAAGAGAATATTTCACATAAAATGTATGCAGCTATATTAAACGTGTAATAATGATAACGCAACTGTCTATTATATATTGTTAAGCCTTAATTTTGTAATATACGATTACAGACTACGGAACGGCAACAGAACCAATAATTAATTAATACCTGACGTATTGAGTTCATTAAGTCGCTGGAATGAACTTCAAGGTTCCTGTCATGTAGCGATAATACTTATATAATATATATGTATGTAGTGGAATACATATAATAATTAGTATGTATAATATACACACAGATACCACTTATTATTATCTAATATTTAGATATACATCATTATTCGGCTCATTGAGGGAATATATTTATTTTAATATTGTAAATTGGTGCAAACCCCTTTCCGGTACTCGGTTATAAGAAATGCGACGTTAAAAGCGTCTTTTTTCAGCGGGTGGGAACTTCCACACGCGAGAAGTATATAAAAAACGGGAATATAGAAAAATAAATGCGAGGGGCCGGAATGGGACACGGTGTTGTACTTAGAGAGTAAGGGGTGCAAATCAGCATAGCCTGCCTGGGCGGTCGCCCCATTCCCCCCCGGCTCTATCCGTATTTGTATTCGGGGCCGGTGCTCTTCCTCCACACCCGTGCGTTCCTATGGGAGGTGGATCCGGGCCAAATTTATTGTATCCTCCACGTGAAATTTGGTAGTTTGCGGGCCAACCCCAGTCCATTACTCGGTCACCTCGTCGGGGCCCGTAAGGGGTCAAAGCCGCCACTGACGAAAAAAAAATTACTTTTCCAAAAATTTCGCCAGAGACCGGTTAATCGGCTAGGTGTTTACTGATAATTAATGCTGTTCTGTATTCCTTCCAGAACGCCTACAGATCTGTATTAATAGTGACACAGTCGTAAAAGAACTTCTTTGTTTTTACCTTTGCTTTCTTCTCGCTAACAAAATAAATCCATGTCGTTTATTATATATTTAGTATATCTACTCGGTTCTGGCACAGGTTTCATTTTAAATCTGTTAATTTACCACGAGCCACGAAGATGTGGCTGACTTCGGGTTTCTCGGCCCAAAAAGAATTTCCTTAAAATCGAAAGCGTTCGGAACACTTGGGGGCAATCCCGTATAGGATTTCGTCGGCAAATGAACACTGGGGTTGGACTGTGTGGGCCAGCTGGACTTTGGCTCGTTCGAGGGAGGGGGGGCTTTTTCATTAGGCGGATGGTATGGGCCGGGGCGGGTGTATGGTTAGCGGGGGGCGGTCGCTGCCGGGCTTCGTTAGGCCCCCGACTCTGTATCGACTGCCCCATTATCAGGCGCCGGCCAGAGACCCGCGCTAAAAGCTCCGAAGGACTGTTGAGGGAATCACAAAGCACGCAACCCACCCCCAGCCCCGCGCTCGAGGGCCGCTCACCCTCTCGTATAAGCTTAAATTAACTATCGACCCGTTCCGAAATTATTACCGACTGTATCGTGCGTTTTGTCCACCGATCATTTGATTAATGCGCCGAAGAGTTAGCCCCATCGTACACCACGTCGATTCACTTTCATTTTTACCCACCATGAAAGGTCGGAGGAGAAGGTTATAATATTCATAGAAGGGTTATAATATTAACCCGAATGGATAATTCCGAATTTTCTTTGTTAGTTATTCCTTGTCAAAGTCGCAGTAATTTTTGCATTTTAACGTACTCTATAGCTGTTTGCTATTTTGGTACCGGATCCTTTGGGGCTGAAAATAAATCGAGATGATATTTGAAACTTTGAATCATGAACGGTTCTAATTCCTATTTAATCCGACGCAGACTCCATTATTAAAAAATCACTCGAAAAATGGAACTGTCTTTGTTCCTTGTCACTGAAACTCTGACGTGCTTTTAAACGGAGGGAAAACCAAATTTAAAATGGAAGAAACTTTAAAAACTCGCCGATAAGAAAAATTTTGTTAATACTTGATCACTCGTCTGTGTAGCTAATATATTAGCGTTATTAAATATAATATTAATCTATATTAATATTAACATTCACAAATGTATTTTTGTTTACTGCATTCGTTTTAGGCGCTATTGTGCCTATGCCGATATGCGCGGGCAAAACATTAAATTTTAATCAACCGCCCGATTGATAGAGCGCAATAATCCTGAATTTTTATATCCCAAAATTTATACACTTTAATAAAAGCGTTGGTAAAAGCAATGGATTAATCCTTTCGCCAGAAACCCCCCATTCACAAATTTCATCTTCCCAACATACAATGGAAATCGATTTGGACTGCGTCATCATTTTTTTGCCTTCGTGGACTGAAATAATCCAAAACGAATTTTAAAAATAACAGCGATTTACAATAGATCCGATATGAATTAAACGCAATGCCAACCAAGGTTCTATTTTAGCGCTGCATCTGCATACAAATTTATCCGTATACATTCAAATAACGAATATACTTAATTACTGGATTATTTAAATGCCGTTGTATTTTGACAAAGACCGTAACGTAAACAGCCATTTATTGATTGATTTCTTGTAACTGAAATTAATGGAATCGAACATAAATTCTACGGGGGGTTGATGAAGAGTCATCGTGCATAAATGAGCAGCTAAACGGGTAATTGCCGGAGAGATTTATAACGGGCGGGAATTCGCGTCCGATTGAATCGCACAGTTTTAATTTATGGAAATATGGCCGAATATAATACAGCGCCAGACGGCACTGAAACAATCAGTCAGCCCGTTGTCCACTCCACATATTGTTCCCATATTCAAAGTAGGCTTCTCTGAGAACCACCCCTCAACTTTACGACCCCCTAATATTTAGCCTAGTTGTACAGTAATTTAAATATATTTGATAATGATTATTTCTCACGACGGAAGCTTGTTCCCAAGATCTGACCGGTTGCAAGAAAATATTTACTTTGTTAATAATATAATTTAATGTAGAGCAACTACACGACTGTAATAGGGAAAATATATTAGAAATAGAATATCTATTTTTAACTATTGACAAGTTTGGCCGAAGCTGTGAGTCTTACTGTCCAGTCAGAACGTACAATCGTTAACTATCGGTATTATGACGATAATAAATGTACCGATGTAAATCATTTATCCGCCATAAATAATAAAGTAAATTTCAATTTAAGTCTATGTATAATAGGAGTTTATTATTCGCTTGGTATCCCATAACAATATTTGAGAGGTGGGTGCATATATCGCCTGACAGTCAATTTATAGTAATGCGGAGAAAAAACCGAGGCCCGAATTTCGTTTGAAAATAAGCGAGCAAAGGGCAGGTGAGTGAGGTAACCTGGTGGAGCGGGTAAATTTTCATATGGCAAGAATGGGGCGTTGCCACCAGCCTAAATTTGTACCGAGGGGTTGAAAACAGGAAGCCGGTAGCCCACAGAGAGGGCCACCGGCCACCTGAATACACTCCCACACTCGGTACCCTCTCAAACCTCCCGCCACCCGCCACCCGCCTCCCTCCCTCCCTCCCTCCCTCCTCTCACCAACCTCGATTATTGCCGCCCTCCTACTTTAATCCAGCCCCAAACCGCCTCTTAGACGACTCCGCACGTAATCCGACAGGTAAATAACCCCGCAACTCGGTAAGAACTCCTGGTCTCGCGGATAGGGTTTGCCGAAACCCCGTGTCCTTCTGTACTTGGTTTGTACCTTTAATAATACCGTAATTTCACTCAAAACCGTTAACAATTGGTAATGCATAAATTAACGAATCGCTAGAGAAGGCTCAACATAGGACTGAAATACAGGACTGGAAGAGCCTTATTGATTACAACTTATTTCTACCTACGGTTCGGTCTACGGTCTTTGATCGGTGTCATACAAAATTTTACGGTAAGTGGTTAGATCGAACCGAATAAATTTATAACGAATATTAGATGGGGTGAAAGTCGGCCATTTTGTGGAGCGGTAGCGACTATAGCTAGGTTTCAACGAGATCATAAATCATTCTCTCCGCGTTGGGCCCTCCCCTCCTCACGGGGCCAGAGTCCTCATTCCTCATTTAGCCGGGGATCCGGGCTCCCTTCGGGGCGGCTCTCCGGGCGGCGGTGGCCCGTGGCCTTTCCGAAACCGGGGCCCACTCCGGGGGAGGCCGTAATGGAAATGCCATTAGTGGCCGGGTACAAATTAGGGGCGCCGCCTCCTGGAGAGCCCTCCTCGGCCGGGGCCGCCGCAATAATGCCGACGGCAACAGGCGCCAAGGTTATTAGGCGTAAATCCGAGCGCGGGCCCACCAAATATGAAATATGCTTCTCCGCCCCCGTCCGGTAATCGACCGCCGCGGAAACCGGAACGGGCCGTTACCGTTACGTTCGGGCCCGATGGTACTAGAAGCACGAAAAAAGTGGTCCCTACCCGCCGCGTTTTAATATTTTACGACCCCTTTATCGAGGCGGCCCCCACCGTTCGTGCCGTGTTCGCCTCCCGATAATCGGTCGTTGCTTGGGAAAAATTATACCTCCGCGAATTAACCCCCGACCCGACACCCTGATTATTATCACCGATATTAAAGTAATCCCCGCGGATCTTCCGTTTTGTCATTTTAAGCATACTCCTGGCAAGTAAATTACTATTTGATATGGGATTAAGAATTATAAAGGTTACTAAATTTAATATACCTGTTTTGTGGTCTGCGGGGGTTGGAATACTGTAGGTTCGTGATGTTTCTGTCTCCTCTCGCTGGTTTTGTGACTCCTCTCGCAGTACATGTGAAAGTGACAGTGCAGTGAGGATGCCCAAAAAAAACATCCAAAGTGCTAACAGTGACTAACACCGCTACTGAAGATGGCGAGCAGCCGAAACCGGTCTAGCAAAAGACCAAACCAGCGAGACGAGACAGAAACATCACGAACCTACGTTACTAAATTTGTTTCTACCGTGTTCCCTTGCCAGAATTGAAATTAACTGCCGCAGTATTGAATTATATATCTACCAGGTAAAAATGACCGGGTATGAATGTATCAAGCTGCAGAACAACTCGGGTTCCTCTAATTTCCGTAATTTCCTATGTTAATCTTAACCGGGTCGTCACAACCCTGGGTCTTGGCCGCGACAACAACCCGCCTTCCAACTACACGGTTTTTTGCCTCCAACATCCAGTGTTCCACGCCCGTCGGAGGACTCCCTAGGGATCGAGTTGCGATCGGCCTCTCGAAGTGAGCCCGATAGGTAATAGGGCTCTCCGGCAACGTGACCCTCCCACCGCAATCACCGGGCTTTCGCCCACCTAACGACGTTCCCGGTGCCGTACGCCTTCTCTAGCCCAAATTAAATTTTTTTTAACTTTAAGGATAAACCAAATTCTTGAAATGAGATATATCTATTTGATGATTGGATAAATTGGGACCGGGCGCAATTGCGTCCATCGATAGTGAGGAGATTAGGGGCGGGCCCCCAGCACCGACCCCCTATACCCACGAGACACGCCAATCCCTCCCAACTGTAATACATTAAGAGCTGGTCCATTTCAAAATCCACTTAACTTAATGACACTTCTTAATAACTCTATCCCCGATTGTACCTATAAAATGTTTATAGATTCTGTAACATAAAACGTATTTACATTTCCCTTAAAGTTTAATTATATTCCAAAATATATTATGGAATAATTGCTCATTAGCCTTGAACGATGAGCTTTGACGGCCATGAGCTTGAACGATTTTGGCTTCCCATTATGTTACCTGGATGAACATACTTGGATCATGGCAACCTATTTCGAATCCGATATTATCGAAGAGGGGTATCTGTTTCGGCAGGTAGTTGGAAGTGCCGAGGGATCGTTAATAACGGGAGTGGGTCGGGTTTTACTTGTTGCGGGCGGCGATAAAAGAAGAAACGGGTGTTTGATTTTGTTTTCTTGGTTAAAGGAGAAGAACCGGGCGGAAGCGACGGCACGGGGGCGAAGGCCGGTAGAAAAAGAGAAACCGAGGGAGGTCGGGGTCAGAATCGATTAGCCGATTGCCCCAAGTCTCGGATTAACCGGTAGCCTTATTCGGGTTCTGTAAGGCTTCAATTCTCCCGCGCCAGCTTGAAATCCGATAAGATGTAACGAAGTTCGCACTTGGTCACGCACTGACCTACCCCCACAGAGCAACAGTTCGCGTTTGTAATGCCACCTTCCCTTATTTCACCGGCGAAACTGAAGTAATCTCTCCTTGTATTGATTTCAAAATGAAATAAATAGTAGTTGTTCGTTTTGTCGATAAACTAACAACTACAAAATAACATTTAAAATACCGGTTTACATAATTTCTAGTATACCATTCTAAGTTGCCAAAAAATACACAGGGAGTAAGCATGGCAGAAGGTCACACACCCGTGGCATTACCTTGAATGTGTGTCTTCTGTGGTTTGTTCGAAACCATTGCAATGATTCTTGAGGATCTATTGATGCAGTCGACACGTATCTCTGCCAATTACCGTTCCCAGATCTTGGCAATTTCTTTTAGGTTATCTTAAATATCTATTTGGTTCCTTTTGTTCGCACTGTTTTACATATGATCCAAGCGGGAAAATAATAGAATGAGGCACATTATAGTCAATGAAGAATGAAAGTTTTCGCAGATTGCAAAACTGAGCCCGAACGAACCCGACCTAGTAACAGACGTCAAAACGGACCCGTTCCCACGGCACGTAACGACGACCTCGCGTAACCACATTACAGCGAAAGGAGAGGGGCTTCTCAATGAAACCCGTGCAAGGCGTTATATTTAAATTAGCCGTCGAATTCTTCCATTTAGAAAATAGAATAAAGCCCAGCGCTTTGAAAGAAGTCGAATGGTTTCTTTCAACGAATTATTTAGTAAATCGGAGAGAAATGTATCGATTGTAGTAACGGGATGATTTAAACGGGCAAGGTCGCAATGGGAGCATACAAATTCGCGTAAATTTTGTTTATTCAAAGTGATATCTTACGATAATGTAAGTTCCCGTAGGAATGTTTCTTTTTATTCATAGAGAAAGCGTTTGTGGCATACTCGCTATGTCTTAGAGCTCACTCTTTGATGTCGGTATCCCTCTGAATGAGGGAGCGATCGATCGAGCGGTTGCGTGGCTACAGTCTTAACGTCGTCCGTCATATTTTCCTAAAAAAAAACGGTTTAAATTCTAGAACGACGCAAATGCGAGCCAAAATTCTCGGTACGGCCAATTTCCAGGACAGGATCTGATAAATTAACCAGGCGTAGGATGGCGTCGTGATTTATGCAGGTGTGACACCCGCGGGGAAGACCCGGAGACCTCGTGAAAGAGGCGAGAGGTCAAAATATCGGACGGTGCCGGTTATGGTTGCATTAGGTGGGAGGACCCGATTCATAATTCAGAGCGGCGGAGGGCCGCATATTGTGGGCCCGCTAAATGATGGACGAGTCTCAATGGCGCCACCATCATCGCTGGCCAACGTTCCACTTATACCACGACCATCCCCCAGTTCAGTCACCCACTAGAGATAATTTTCTCTGATACGCCGCTTATCTGTTTTTATTTACTGAAACAGTACTCTCTATTCCATGGACCGACAGTGTTTAGTATTTTTCTGAACCCTACAATTTAAATGATTTCTATTTACATTGACTACTCTTTTGTCACATAAGTAGCTCCTGTTCGGCATCCTTTTAATAACGAATTCTATATCTATAAAAGGACATTGACGAATTAGATGTCCAAACAGTGCAATGGATGTATCCATTTTTGTACATTCAATGATAAATCTAACTAGTCTTCAATACCCGTTTTGTGGTCTGCGAGTGGTTGGCATACCGTAGATTTCGCGTGTTTCTGTTTCCTCTCACTGGTTTGATCTTTTGCTAGAACTGGTTTCGGCTGGTCGCCATCTTCATTAGCGGTGTTAGTCACTTTGGATGTATTTCTGGGCATCCTCACTGCACTGTCACTGTCACGTGTACTGTGGTGGGTCTGTTGTGTGTATATATGTGTCTTGTTATTGTGTTTTTGGGGGATGTTGTTTGTCCTATTTGGGTTGGGAGGGATTTTGTTAATCGGCTTAAGTCTTTGTCAGATTGTCGGTCAAATATATATTTGATAGTTATTTTTCGTATACAAATCATTTGTATTACTTCTTCAATTATGCTGTTGTACCCGTTATGCATTCAATCTTCTGACTTAAACCACCGGCTCCAAGACTGAAATATTAAAATATTGATACGAATAATGAAGTTTAATCAAGGTAAAAAGTGGTAGTACGAGTGCGGAATCTGTACAGTTTCCTGTTGACAATACCGCTGTTGGTTAACAATCGATTAATGATTTATCGGGTGTTTTATTTCTATTTCCTTGGGCTGAAAGAGTTGAGACAGAGGCCATTCGTTATCGACCGGCAATTATTCATCAGGCTCAGGCCGATCGGACAATGCGGCCAGCGGGGACAAAAGAAACTTTTTCGTCCTGCAATTATGGTTGGCTCCCAAACAAAGCCGGAAATTTAATCTCCCTTTTTGCACACCGCTGGCCTACCTGCCGGCCGTGTCCATACCAATCCCCCTATATAAATACACGCCTTTTGAATGAGCGTTTGATATGTTTTTTTATGCCCGAAGATTTAATATTTTAAATGAACGACTCCAATAAGGTCACATGAAAAATTAGTTTAAAAATGTTGTTTTATCGCTCAATCTTCCGACTTCCTGCCCACTCTGTTTTCTTTCGTCTTTGATTATACTATTCCCTTTGTTCAGTCTCTGACAGTAGTATTCAGTCGGTAAATTAATCATAGTGAAATCGTACTTTCACAGGCCGCAGGCTACATGCGGATTGTCCTATTAACAATGTCAAGTGTTAAAAGAACAAAATACGGAGCTTACGTTTCTATTCTGATTGTCTGACGGAGGAAACTAAAGCGACAGATGCAGTTCTTAGAATGTAATGCCCAGTAGCTCAGACAATAGCACAGCGTTAATGTAACGGTTAGAAGGATCCTCCATTGGTTACAGACATACATAAATATAATTTCGCTCTGATTAATAGATACCTGAATACCATTGACACAACTCAGACGACACTACCGAATTATCTTCGTATTACCTATTGTTAGCGCCCTATTTTTTAGAAAGTGTGTATAAACTACATATATTCTGGAATTTAAATGGTATTTTCCTGGAAATATAGTTCGACGCGAGCTGAAATAATTTCGAGTCCAGAATAAAAAGTCTCGCAAAGTTCGAATTTCTTCTTATTAATAAAACATTCGGACGGGGTTCATTTTCAGAAGAGAGGTACCGCCAAGTTGAGAGCAGGGACGGTGGTTGGAATGCATCTGGTTGTGACAAGTTCAAAAGAAAACTTTTTGAGGCTTCCAAGTTGAAAACAGGCGCGCCCTAACCCGACCCCCGCCCGCCACCGGGAAAATTGTGGCCCAGAGCGACAGTCTGTCAGCGGGAGAGAAAGAGAGAGACGGAGGGAGCCACCGCTAACAACCGAGAAAGTCGGTGAGTTCTAACTTTTCGCTAATATCCATACTTTCCAATGTATGGATCTTACAACTTTCGGAACCCCGCCCCACCCTCCCTCCCATTACATAAGAAAACGTCTTGAAAAAACTTTTCTGTCCAATCCTGCTTCTGGTATTCTCTTCCTTTGCTAACAAAGGTCTTTACAATGTAAATGGATTTAACAATGTACCGAATCGTCGAGCGAACTTATTGGCGCAACTTATCCGTTTTAATGATTTCGATGAGCCATTGATACCTTTGACGACGGTAATGATAGAATTATTAGTTGGAAAGATATTTTATATACCACTGGTATTAATGCCGTAGCAATTATTGTATAATTGTCACGACATACAATTTAACATATCTCTACAAAGTGCACAAAACATTGCGCACATGCAAACATCAAGACATTAAACATTCTCCACGTTATGTGGAGATCTGGTCGGTCATCCCACTTTGGTCAGGTCATGCATTCACTTTGTCTCCACGCTTTAACCCCTCGAACTTGGCTTATTTATTGGTTTACTTACTCCACAACCAGATACTCCGGCAGTATTGACGGCTATACGATTTTTTTTCAGTCGAGGGATGACTTCATCCTTCAACTGTAGTTTGAATAACAGGTTAAATGGCTTGGTTATATTTTAATGTTGACGGGGGTAGCGTGGGGGTGTGGGGTTATAGCAGGCCGGCGGGCATGTGTCGACCCTTTCGGCCTATGGGGGCTTCTGTTTGCCCATTCCATTCTCTTCCAGGTTCCCGGCTCCCTCCTTCCTCTCGCCCGCTACTTTCATCCGGGCCTCGAATCACCTCCATTAATCAAGTTTATGCCCTCCGGAGCGAGCAACGCAGGGGCCACGGTCCGTTAACGTTCCCCTGAAAAAATAAACGTGGGATAGAATATTCTTGAAAGTCATCTAAATATCCTGGAAAACTAGTGGGATGGCTATGATAACTTGTTTAATATCAATTCGAGCTTCTAGCCACCGTCACTAGTATACTATGACTAGTATAGTGAAGAACGCAGGCCGGTAGCAGGGTCAACCATCATTCTACTACATATAATACTGACCCTGCGGTGGCGGATTTATTTTTTTCAATTATATACGATGTAGCGATATTCTAACCCCTGGTGAACGTCAGTAAATATTGGAATAAGCGGCTATTTGTATAGCGGGAATAGAAATCGCGGAGCGTGGTCGGCATCTGTTCCTCGATCGTACGTTATATAGAGGGTGAGCTGGCGGTGGAGTGGAAGCTATATTTGTACTGGGGCGGATGGGGTGGTCGGCTAAGCCCGCGGCGCTCCCCATTGACGGATCGGTTCAATGCGCTCCTTCCATCACCCATTGTCCCGTTAACCTCTGTTCCAGTCCAACCCAATTAATCTCGGCTCATTGCTCTATCGCGTAAACTGTGTACCGGGCCCCTGTGTGTACTACCCTACCTGCCTGCATTCCGGTGATTACCCGGCCGTGTACCCGGCCACAAATCTTGCCCGTTTCCAGTCCCCAGTTCGATTTCCGGCTGCCGACTCGTTACTCCTTACTTAACTAACTGCATACATGAGCCCGCGTCATCATACTCTTAGCAATGATCATGTGACGATTGGGCACGGCCAATTGCCATGAAATAATATCAGCGGAGTCAGGTTACATATTTTTACAGTTTAGATTATAATTTCAAAATATACGTTTAATTTAGTTCAAAATTAACGTATCATAATAATGAGTAACGTCATAGTTAGTCTATTCAAAAAGTTTATTTATAAAATTGTTTCGTCTATAATTATTTAAAAATTACACTAAATATGAGTGCAGGAATGCCCCTAACAGGTGAGGCGTAACCCTTACCATTTTCCATCTCCACTGGCCACTTTGGTCTTAAGCTAAGCCGTTTCCTCGCTTTTGGCCACCGTCAATGGTATGCCGTCAGAAATATAGAAACTCGGCTGTCCATGAAGCATTCTGTTAGCGTTGTCACTTCACTGTTACTGTTGGAGGCAAGAGGCGGTTAATCGGCGGCCGTTATTATGTATACGCCGATACAATACCCGGAGGCTCCGATTAATATTTTATTCGTCGGTGGTTAACAGCCATCGAACAGTTTTGAGGTTAAATGTTGCATACCGTGGGAATAAGGGTTGGGGGGAGGCGAATTGGCAGGTGAACAGGCGGTTTGAGAGCGGGGAGTAGACCGAGCGGTGGTGTATGAACAATTTAGACCGACCGCTGTGCTTGCCGCGTTCCGGAAATATTACCCCCCCATTTACTGCTCTCACCGATATACTCTCCTGGACCCTGCACACCCTTTAAAAGAATAACTGGAGCCGGCAGTGGTAATAAACTACCCGCATGGGCCGATTCGCTCCCGCCCCGCCCTTGTTTTATGGCCGGCCTTAACCTTATGTGCCGATATTTATAAACACTAAATAAGCCGGTATTTTATCGCCTGAAGTTATTTGGACATTAGCTAACATCTTGTATAATTTATTGGACTCGAGTATTAGACGTTCGGTATAAAGCCTTTCTTACAACAAATACATAAAAACAAATTACTGCTCGGGCGTTATTAATTTAACGATAGCGTGAAATTTACCGTTGACATGGAAAATAACTTTCGTTATTTTCTTCCTTATACGGGTTATGAATATATTTCTCGCAATATAAAAATAATAAGACTTGTCTGATATGCCGAAGTATTAATAATGTATATTAAGTTTCTGTATCCTGGCTTTTCGGTATCCCCGCGAGGTAGCCATACCTTCCCTATTGATGTTAGTTTCAGTGTCGGTCTAGAGTAATAAATACTGTATGTTCGTGTTGCGGCTTAATATTGCGGTTGCGCTTCGCAAGTCAAAGTTGAATCGGATATTTCTGGGTCGGCGCCCCCAGACGATCGGCCGGGGGGGGGGGGCAGGTTGCCGGAAATACGTTTAAGCGTTTACGAAGTTCGAATGACCGCAGTCTGAGCGATACCCGACCGGCCGTATTAAATAATTCAACCCCCCAGGTCGCTTTCATAGCCCACACACCACCCACCCACCCCCCTCCTCCCTAAGTAGCCGAAGCGCGTATGAAATCTTAATGGTGGAACTCCCATTAATATCTGATGAACGGGGCTTCCTCCGCGCCCGGCAGAGCTAATTATCGTGCCGAGTAAATACGACGATCGTCGAGAGCGTTTCCTTTAGGGCCTACAATGGGATTATAATTATGCGTGTGTTTGCGAAGCGACAGAAATGTCCTAAGTCCGCTCGCCTCCTCTTATAGAACGCAGTAACTCATTACACGGCTGCGGGAACCTGGAGAGTTAAAATGTTGCTTAAATCCCGAGTGCCAACTAATTTCGTTAAGCGAGTTAGATGAGTTGGTCTGGAATGTATTCCGTATAGTATCTGTTATACAAAACTGAGTCAGTTACATCTTATTCGCATTATATATTTTAATAAACTGAAGGCATTATTTTGCGGTTAAAAACTGCGGTTAGAAACCGCATTCAGGCCAGACTTTAGGCCCTGCTACTCGAAAATGATTTTGATTTTTACCAAACATCCGTCGGGATTTTTTCGGCTCGAATATATTCAGTCGTCCCCCGTCGTAGGTGGTGGAGCGGTGTGTCCTTGGATTAACGGATAGAGAAGGAGAAGGCGGGCTTGATGCCTACCGGCGGGGCTCTTCGCCGGTTGAGATGCCGAAACTGTTTTTAATGCCAGGTTGGCTATGGTGAATTTTGATTTCACACTTCCTGGCGTCTGGTTATTTAAAATTAAGATTCAACTACTTCATTTCCTCTTCATCGCGAGCCTATTCATTTCGTTGATCCCTCCACGGGAATATTCGTTAGGGATACTTTCCCTTCATAATAGGGAGTCGCTTATGCAACACGTGGTCCAGCCGGTTCACTCCGGAGGTTGGCCGTCTGCGAGGGATTTCCGTCTATCCGCAACTGATAAATCTCCGGCTGTGATATATTGATAATATTACTATTACCTACCTGGGCCCATAACTTCCTAACCACATTTAACTTAATTTGCAATTAGTATAGTAGGGAAATTAGCGCTTTCGAATAATCCATTGTCGCCCGGAAGTTCTGACCGTGTTAATATCCGTAATTTCAATCGATCTGTATTAAAATTTATGCAGCTATCACCAGGGAAGAAACTGGGTCAAAAGTAATCGACAGTAGATCTTGAAATAGTTTTTTAACCGCTTTCCGGAGGCTACGAATTTCTCGTATATAACGAAGTTCCCTTGTCCACACCGGGCCCGGACCAGGTTTTCATTACTCAGCCCTTATTGAATTAACCTGCGAAGTTTTATAGCCAACAGCGCAGAGGGCGCCTCGGGCCCTCTAATATAAAGGTTAAAGGGCAAGACTCCTTTCCTGTTACACCAGTCTGTTACATGTATTCGGTTACGGATGTATCTTTTCCCCAGTAGAGATTTGTACAAATGTTACATTTACGATAATTTCTACCAATTCCTAATCTATTGTACAATTTGTATATGAGATTATACGTTTCCAATGTTTCGGTTCTATGAACCCTCAAATTGCTTTGATCGTAAAAAGAAATCCTCACCGTGAGACTAACGATGGCGAAAGCAGAAACTGGTCTATTAGTTGATCAAACAAACGGCACTAGTTAAGTCTGGATAAATCATTTTCGAAAATGTCCTAGGTACTGCGGATTTGATTAGTGAGGGTTACAAACTGAACGCTCCACGCAATTTCAAAATCGTCGTCTAGAATATTCATAGAATTAATCTTTCAAAGTACGCATTTCATCAAAATGGTTGTCCCTTTCATCATAATCTCGCCGTCGTTGAGGTTCACGTTGCTGAAAAAAGGATGATGGGTTGCATCGTCTATTCTATAAGGGAAGCTCCTTTATAATGAAAGGATCGTCATCTCCGTGAGGACGGGTCAGAGGGAATCGGAGCCGAAGGGCCCATCGAGCTCCTATTCAGTCCCAATAATGATCTCTTACGGAAGAAGCCAAAATTATCAAAGGGCACTACCTTCGGTTATATTTAAGATTATAATCATTTTTGTATCTATAATCTATTGTTTGAACTGTCCTTTGGCCTACAGCAAACTTGCAGTTAACATGAAAAAATGTGGCAGGAACGAGTATTGCGCAGAATTTCACTTAATTATGCAAACAGATGTCGCAAACTATACAATAATTATTGTTCCTAAATTTCTACGAATAGTGCAATCCTTGGGAATGAGACTGGTTCCAACATTCAACATTACTCAGGCGAAAATGGTCAGATAAATACAGCTTTTCCTATACATCGATCGGAAAACATCGATTCGGATGAAACATTCGATAAACGTCTTATTTAAGAAACTGAAATAGTTTTGTAAGTACAGAAAAACCTTTGACTGAGAGGAAACTATGTTACATATCAATATACTTCTTTTGTTATAAAATGTATATTTGTTCCTAGTATAAAAGAAGTCCCAGATATCTTCGGAGGCAATTAATTAAGGTGAACCGGGCGGCACTATGATCCTCGGACTAATAACGAGTCCTGGAAGAGATTTTTTTGCCCTTCGGCCTTCCCAGTAAAGTAGTAGAAGTCAGTAAAGTTTCCACTAATAAAAAGGAGTTGTAGATTGGACTTGGGGTTGAGTGGAGGACATCCCTGGCCCGTTTGCAGACAGGCCATTACGACACGAACATTTTACGACGTTAGCGTCCTTTCCTTTCGTGGAAGTAAAAGTACGTGAGAATATAGGCGACCCCCTCGAAAGCCACTGCAATTCCAGTAAGCCTGTAGGCGGCAGAGTTCCTATATTCTGGCATGAAATATGAGGGGATGGAAGTCGTTTGTCAACTTATTAAGAATATTTTTATAGTCGAAGATGATGTCTGTTTAATTATAGCTTAAATTTTAAGTTTTATACTCCTCATTACGATCGATTTTGTACTGCTTATGATGAGGTATACACAAATCCACCACGCTGAGAGTCCACATATCATAATTTAATATAGAGGTTATTGGAGTGTGAAGTGAGTTAGTTGAGGGTTCACAAGGGTTTATCATTAGGGAGGAATGTCATAAGTTTTCAGTCTTAAACTGCATATTTGATCTTAAACTACCGGTATTATGAGTATTATTCAAGTATTGATATATCGAGTTACTTGGTATGTGGGCCACCAATGGGGTACCAGCACCGCAGCTGCAGTGTTATTCAGAAATTGAATTACTCCGTCATCATTATCGAGTATTGGGAAGGTTACGTTGTTTAGACGGAACTGTCGACTCGGAGGAAATGGGTCTTTATTCGATGAGTTCGGAAGAGAAGTGGGTAGAATTCATGTGGGTAGCCTAATTGTGCAAATAGAAAGTGCAAATAGGGGGTGGAGGGGGCGGTATTGGACGGGGCAGGACCTGACCCTTAGGGATCGTCCCTACTGAGTTTTCTGTTTGCGCTTCGCCGCAAAGAACCGGGCCCCGGCTCTCTCTATGTATGTATGACGGGTCAAAGGGCGGCTCGATTCAACTGCGTACAACACGGCCGAGCCGTCCCACCCGTTTATCCCGGGGGATCTTCCTTTTGCTCGGCGAAACAAAAAAAGAGATAAAGAAGAAGGGGCCAAAGGAACCGTCGTCCAAAAGGACCACGATCCCGTAAATGCTCTCACGATGAAGAATCAATTATTGATTCCAAAGGTGGTAGTCGTTATAGTTATAGACGAAAAATGAAAAATAAAACAATGGTTTAGCTTATCGTGTATTTCAGTTTCGAGAACCCAGTTTTCGAAATGGCAGTAACAATAATCTCGGATAATGTAAAAATACATACGAAATAAAATTATAACGTTTACAATTCTTTTCACAATTTAATGAGCTTGTTCCAGAGCTATTTTACAAATTTTAGGAACTAATTTTCTCGCATATTTTTATTCTATCCTGTACAGGGAGTTTCAACGTCAGTATTATAAAAAGCAGTTTTTGTGAGCATATGCCTGCCTGCCTGCATGTATTGTGTGACACAATTTGGCGCCTGCTCAAATATTGATGTCTGTGAACTGCACAGCCTGCTAGGTATTAAAGCGCAAACTTTCAAACCGTTGGCACTCCACCAGTAATCCTCCCTAAGAGATTCTCGTAGAGGGACGAAATCGATCCCTTGTCCTTAAGGTATTGTGAAAGGGCTTATTTAATTTAGTTTGTTTGCGCTTTTTTAAAGTGCTTATATGAAAGTTTTATGTTTATGTGTTATGCTAAGTTGTCGTATACCTAAAAATACACATATCCTGATGTTCAATACAAAATTCCGAATGTTCCTAATCAATTTACCTTAATAATGCAAAACAGTGATCGACGAAAAATTATTTCTACGGTGTCCGCCCTCCATTCCTGGTTGGGCATATTTTATTATTTTCTATTTTACAAAGTACACAGCATTTTCATTTATATATAATACATATAATTGTACATATTGCGGAACGCTGGCCTTTCTATGTATATATAGACATACATATTTATTATATAGCTCTACCTTGGATAGTTAGCTAAGCACTGTTTATTTCAAGATAGCTTTAGAATTCTAGCGCTTAACTGGATACTACAGGAAATTTGCGCAGATCACTACATCAGAGAAAGATGCGTAATTATTCTCTCATTGATGAATGTGAGCCCGCGTGAGCCACTGAAATTATTAAATTGTTCGTTAATCATTATTGAACTGTCCAAGCTTCAGCTTTCAGTTTCTTCCCCGGATCGAACCGAACGAATGCCGATATATCGGCTGTTTATAACAAGAAAATACGGACAAAATGTTATATATCTCGAGGACAGGAACGGGGCCCGGAATTGACAAGCCGAAAAAGGAGACGGAGCGAGAGAAAAAAATAAGGCTTGGAGGAGTGTAAAGAAGAAAGACGCTGTGTCAAGCACCGAATAACAAATCGGATTCGGAGGCGGGACCGTTCTCGCTTCCAGCCATCATCATCCTGTTTACCCATTCAGAGCGTGATCCTGCTCCCTCACACCAGATAGTCCCTATATCTCATATATATATATATATATATATATATATATATATATATATCCCTAACGAAAGTTCGCAGGGACGAACCTAAAGGTTCGGGACGTTCCGAAGGGAACCAGGGGGAACCTAACGATGATTAGGAAATAAGTGAGTTCAGACCTTAATTGTGTAAAGAACTAGCCATGAGGCAGTTTAAGAGCAAAACATTCACGCCGACTGGATGAACTACAAAAGTAAAAACAGAACAGTATATAGGGCAAACATTCCTTCATAAGGTAAGTGTATCTCACTTTCCTTCATATCTCACTGTTGAGGGGGTGTGGGACGAGTTGAGATTTGTTAAATGGATTAGTTAGAAACCCCTGGTTCTCCTCCCTATTGGCGATATGCAAAGAGTTATGTTTAAAGGATCGTTATGTGGGGGGGGGACTCAACATAAATGAGGGATTTAATTCACGAAACACGTACAACACGATGCAAGCACCGAATGTTAGCCTGTTGGGAAAGCGGATATTATGTTATATCGGCGACCTTTCGCCAGTGTCGGTGTGTTGGTACGTGTCAGGTGCCCCCATGTCATGCTAGGAATTTGAGCTAGCTTCGGGCCTCCTCTCTTCAAATTGTTGCAGGTTTACTCAGTCAACACTGTGTTGTGTAGACACCGAGGCAACCGAATTTAGAAGGGGAGAGATCCCGGCTCTACACCAGAGCAAACTGACTTCTCCTCCGTTGGGTAATTCCCATTTCTTCCCGGAGGTCAATCCAGTGATGGACTTTTTCCTTTACGCTAATTATATTACAAAAATAATTATTTAAAACATTATTACTAGTACTACTATCATTACCAGTTTAGAATACCTGTTTTGTGATCTGCGAGGGGTTGGAATACCGTAGATTTCGTGTGTTTTGTCTCCTCTCACTGGTTTGGTCTTTGCTAGACCGGTTTCGGCTGCTCGCCATCTGCTGGCACTTTGGATGTCTTTGGGCATCCTCACTGCACTGTCACTGTCACTGCCAAAGTGACTAATACCGCTACTGAAGATGGCGGGCAACCGAAACCGGTCTAGGAAAAGACCAAACTTGCGAGAGGAGACAGAAACACACGAAATCTACTGTATTCCAACCACTCGCAGACCACAAAACAGGTATTCTAAACTAATTATTTAAAAGTTACCTCGATACTTTAATAATACATATTCCCGAATATCATAGATTATTCTATTTCTCGCACAGTTCAAAGGTAAATGGATAAATTCTGACATCTACATAAGGTAAAAAGTTTCATATTCTTTTAGATAATTGCATATTTCTTTGTCGCTACCGAAATGAATTGATCTTATCATGTCTACAGATAGCTGTTCCGTACAGATTTTGTTTTACTGATTCCTTTGTTATTCCAGTTAGCGTTTTACATCCTGCGTCAATTCGTAAACCCTTTTCTGGAGTTTTTACACTCAACAAGTACATATGTTTTTATGCTTCTGAAAGTTTTAAATTAGAAGTGGTAGAAGGGGTAGACAGTATGTATCTTTTTTACCAAGATGTAAATTGAATTTCAAAAATTTTGTTTATTAGGAAACACTATTTTTGCAATTTGAGTTAGTCGCAAAAGGAGGCTGAATGAGCCCACTTTGGCGAAATTGGAAAACACCAAAAATGCTGAAGTGCGACTTGTCTTTTATACAGAGGAAGGTCCTGTTAAAAGGGTTAAAGCGGGAATACTGTTAATCGGTATAATTAAGAATCCGATAAGCTCCGATTGCATTCTAAAGGCCGAGCTAAGCCCCCCTTTTTAGGGTAATTACAACACTTCAAAGAAGAAAGAAGCTCTCCAATAATTCTATAATATCGGAGCTATCCAATATGACCAGAGGACTAATTAGGGCAGTGAGGAGCGCTAAAGAAGATTAAAAAATTTAAGTTTAGAGAATTATAAATTCAATGCCGTACGTGATTTGACAAATAAGATAAGGCTGATTGTTTTAAGAACAACGTATTTAACAAATGAAGAAATCCAATTTTTTTCCTTTATTTTTAAAGCGCAATGAATCATAGGACAGTACGTCATGCGCGTTATTCATAATTAATGCATTCGTTAACTAGTTTTTTCTTCATTTCAGGAAGCACTGGTGTGGTATAGTAATGAAGGGAGTTCATTCGGAGGAGCTGTTGTTCGGCTCTTCGAGGCCAACGATCCTCAAATTTATTCGGGTAATTATACTTTGTAATTTATGAAAAATGTAGATCGTTCCTATTTCTGTTAGTTCGTGTCCATTTGTCGCGCACCATACGAGATTTGTCAAACTTTTTCCGCCTATGAGAGTCGTTACCTACCACAAGAAATTGTTTTGAGTCGATGTCAGTTCCAAGAAGCGACAGAAAAGGATATTCACACTTCCATTTTAGTAAAATGTATCCCCCAGCCAAGAAAATCACATTCCTGTGTGAGATATCGAATACAGTATTAAGGAATCCATAAAACTGTACCCTTAGAATTGCTCATGCCGCAATAATTTTGATCAGACCGGCATGTACATAAAAATGTCTGTTTCAATATTTTGAATGAACCATTCATAATTATTATTCGATGTTTTGTTGCAGATTAATTGCCCCTCTCTGTAGAAAAGTGATGCTTGGTAAGTTAATGAGTGAAAATGTTAACGTTCACTCGGTTTTCGTTCGTACTTTCAATTGTAAAAATTGATGAAAAAAGAAATGATACCCGCGGGTTGGCCCGCACACTCTGTATACATTGCACCTTCGTTCAATCAGATATCTTAACGAAATATAATTCATTGGAAACGCGTTTTATTGCATCGAATATAAGACAATTAAAATCCGGCAGTGAACTCGTGTTTATAAATGAATTATTTTTTTTATTTAACCCTTTTTGGGAACGAGGGCCTAATACTACAGGGTAGGTGTGCGCGCCGATTAATGTGCTCCACCGGGATACCTGTCAAACTCATTGGCTTGTAATCTCAATTTTAATAAAAGGAAATTATATCCTGTAAAAGCAATTTTTCTCCGATAATAATTTATTTAACAACAGTACGAGTGCAATAAGTATATTGCCCAATATAATCAGAATAACACGTTCGAATAATACATGTGTAATAATAAATTTACATTTTCTAATTATAGACCGTGTGCCTGCTCTCGCTTGTTTGATCTTGAACTCCGATTGTTTAAAATGTATAAATTAAGTGCTCCCCGGATGAGGGATTGTGATATTTAAGTTTCCAGAATTTTTGATTTCGCCGCCAATTAAAAAAAATGTTAAATATTGTCGATTGGGTAGAATGAGGGTGTAAAACGTGTCGCTTGTTGAATTTGGTTTTAGCGGTGCTGATGTGGAATGGTTGCAGCGGTAGTTAGGGTTCGTGTGACAGTGGTTGGAAGAAGGAGGTTCCCCTGTCTGCGCACTTTGCTGCTTCTGTTCGCCCTTGGTTTCCTTTGCCTCCAGCTACACGTTTCAAATTTGGCCACCCATGAAACCACTTCGGAGCCGACCAACGATTCGGCGGTCATACTCAGTATGGTGCCCCAGGTAAGATTTCGATTGCCAATATTAGTTGCAATTAGTATATCTAATGTGGAGTTTAAAATCGAATCCAAACATCTGTATATATTTAGCGTTTAAATGAAAGTTCGCATTATTGCTAGAGTAGTTTCTAGTCAACAGAAGCTCGCAAGAACCATGGTATTCAAAACCATCGCAAACGACCGTATGTCTTGTTTTACTACATCGTGCAATGCATACTATACCACGAGTTTTTATACTCTTGGACTCTTAAAAAGGTTTACACTAATGGGTGGCCTTCATGCGTAATATAACGCACATTATTAATGATTGTATCGATTTACATACGTCGAGTTGATTGTTACATTTTTCATTTTAACATGCGATTCTAGAGGGCTGAGGTGCCCTATCTCACCCAAATGGGTTTGAAAGAAAAAATTCCATTAATTGATTCTTGTCCTAGGTACTGCACAAATTCCTTACCTCGAAGCCTCGTAACATGAGCCAGGTGATAAACGGAACAGCGGGTAACAACACCGGAGGCGTCCCCGGGCTCTCCATCAAAGAAATACTTCGGAACATTCACAAATACAACCAGGAACAGACCGTACACAACGAGGATATATTTGGCCCCATTCAAAACGACACTCTCATCATAGTGATCCAGGTTAATTATTTTACTTACTTGAAAGGCATTAATTATTTCCTACTATAGTCTTCGCGACCGATTAGTAGTTGTATTCATACTATCCTTTGGTTTTACAGCAGTTAAGTACAATAGTCAAACATATAATAGGAACCCAGAAGTCTCCGTTTAGATTTTACCCGAGACTAGTATCGTTGAAACGTCGCATCGATATATTTTAGCTTCATTTTATGGGTTTAAAGTCTAAATATATTCATTTAATATATATCCACGAAAAGTTGCACGCTTGTAACGAGTTTATATTTTGTAAACGTTGTACAGAAATTATTTTGAATCATATTACTAGGAATGTGAGGGCATTTTTTATTATCTGTTTCTCATATGATTCACACTTGATAATTTACTCGTGTTCCCAAAGGGAGAAGCTTTAAGATCTGGGATATACTGTAATTTACTATTATTTTCATTTCTAATAAATTTTGGTAGTTATTAGAATTCAATTGTTTATAAAGAAAGTTACCGTTAGCCTAGTAGGTTGGCGCTAATGCTTGTCTCCTCTTGAATACAGGTTCATACGAGAATAGTTTATCTCCGACATCTGATAGTGAGTTTGGCCCAAGCGAGAGACATAGATTCGTCGCTTATAGTTTTTTCGCATGACTACTACGACCCGGAAGCGAACGAACTCGTTCAGAGTGTCGACTTCGCGAGGGTCATGCAGATATTTTATCCGCTCTCGATTCAAACTCATCCCGACACATTCCCCGGCCAATCGAAAGGCGACTGCCCCAGAGACATTAATATTCAGCAGTGAGTTCAAAATCAATTATTGGTAAATTGAACGGAGTTATGCGCATTTTTGATTGCCCGTAGAAATTGACGAAAGTATCGGTAAAGTTTCGGAATATACAAATAATATTAAGATAGAATATCAATAAAGAAGTCAACGAAACTGTTGGCTATAAATAGCGTTTAATGTATCATTTTATTTTTTAAAAAACTTGAAACGATGATGCGCTGACACTAAAGGAGTTACATGCACGCAAAATCAGTTACAGAATTCAAAAATATTACAAACTCCTAGAATATCGAATGTTTGTTTCAATTAAAATTCCATTCGATAATTTGGTTTTATTTAAGGATCGAAACGATTAATAAATGTTGTTACATTATGTTTTATAATGTTATTACATTATTATTTTCTTTTGGACAGGGCCCAATTGATCAAGTGTACAAATGCTGACCACCCAGACCTGTACGGCCATTATCGGGAGGCGAAATTCACCCAGACGAAGCATCACTGGTGGTGGAAAGCTAATAGGGTGTTCAACCAGTTGGAAGTTACTAGAAACCACACTGGTGAATATTATTCTATCTAACTACATAATAACTATGGCATTAACTCAACTTGCAGTCGAGCATTGTGCACAACAAATTTTACCTTCGTTTAAATTTAGTACATACCATCCGGTGTACATTACTGACCGAAGTTGGGGTTTTTATTTTGTTTTCAACATTGAATGCATATTGTTTACTATATTGTATACAAGAATAGAATTTATCCAATTTAGTTAAAAATATTCCATTATATTTCAAGAAGAAATTATTTTTATTGTCTGAGATTTTTGAACCTACAAAATTGTACACTTTTTAGAATATCTTATTACTTGTAGGCCTCGTGTTGTTTCTGGAAGAGGATCATTATGTCGCTGAAGATTTCATTCACGTTCTAAGACAAATGCAAGCAGCTTGCGGTGTAGCTTGCCCCCAGTGCAATATTCTTTCTCTTGGAACCTACCTCAAAACTTACAATTACTATGGAGACACAAAAAAGGTAAATTTCAACAGATTTCTTGTTAACTATTGGTGGAGTGGAACTTAGCATAAGAAAAATCAAAAACATTGTTTAAAATTTGTTGTCCCTAACTCAGTAAACTTTAATTGAATAATGCTACAATTATATTACATTACAGGTGTGCACAAATTATTTTATGTGTAATTTCTAATAAAGTTGACAATTGAGCCATACATCACAGTTTACATTGCAGCGATACATAATGTGGTTTGATTTGCACAAAGTTAGGGCTGTGTATAATCTCATCTAACTCTTTATAGATTTCTTATTATTGTATATTTCTCCTTCTTGTACATTCATGGTCTCTGTTTTCAGTTTATTATTGAAATTGATGTCATTATAAACTACATTGTGGGGTTTTATTTGTATAAAAGAATGTAGTATAGTAATAAGTGTGATTCCTGCACAAACTGCACAAACTTTTTGTTGAGTGTGTCATCCACTTTCCACATGGTGCTGTTCTGATGCTGCATTTGTACATGAAAACTGGAGTATGTGCACTGACTGAATATTGATGTTTATTCAATATTTATTGATATTAACAATTAATAAATAAATAGCATCATCATTTGCTTCCTGGCCTAAAAATATGTGTTGTGTAATTCATAAAATATTGTTGTATTGATACTTAATATTTATTTACCTATTTATAGCTTCATGGTCACATTTGTGGGTTCATCAAAAATGTTTATACATATGAGTGTTGAGCACATCCTTTTATTCCTGTTCCACATTTCACTATTTAATGTTAAATTTTGTAGGTTAAATAAATACTTCTTACATGAATTTAATATCTCATAAAGCCCCTGCTTTTGTTGCAGTTTCTGTTAAAAATTGGACAGATAACATTGTTTAATCTGTGTAGCCAGGAATATTCTTAAATATAATTACTAGTTTTTGCCAACTCTTGTTGGTTGTTCCTGGTAGTTTTGGTAGTGCTTAAAAATTGTCTGCCTCAATCAAATATTAAAATTTGTTTTCCTCGTTCAAATGTACATGCCAAAAATATTCGCTTGATTAAATTTTTGCTTTGCTTTGTAATGCTCACATAGAAAGAGGCATTACGAGCACTTAAACGTCACCAAACATTGTCAGCAGCTGCAATTCCACCATCGTGGGGATTTCAAATACTTCCTTCTCTCTACCAGCATTATCACAAGGTATAGAGATTTCCCAAGAAAAAAAAACTTGGCTGATTTAAATTTACACTGCAGTTCTTCATATTTTTTTTCTTTTTTTGTTTTTAGCCTGTAAATCCTATGTATATTTGCATGTTGTATAGTTGCCCAGTTCTCCTGCATTTCTTAAGATATGAATAAGTATTTTTATTGAAAAAAAGAATCCCTGATAACATTTGTAACATCCATAATTTCAGATTTGAAGTAATAAAGAATGAATAATAAACATATTTAACATGAAATCCTCAATTTTGAATTCATTTTTGTCAATATTTTTGTGATTTTAGTGCTGTATTAATAATAATATGAATGAATGTGTATGTATCATAAATGAATTAAGTTGTTATTCTGTCCACTAGTAGTAGTCTTAGTTGCTTGTACTATATTTTGTGTGGGTATAAGTTTTTGTTTCATTTTTATATTATCACTTTTTTATCATTTATACACTTTTGTATATGCATTCTGTACTGAAATAGTGCTGTACTATACTGTGTGAAATTTACTTATTCAGTATTTATAATATATGAATGTCAAAAATAGTAATTTTACTTTTGACTGAGATTCTTTCATTCATGATTTTGTAATAAAAGTAATCATACTTTTTTACAATTATTTTCTTATGGTATTTAACATAGATTTCAAAAACTAACCTTGGGTGTGGCCTGCTTGCAGCATTTTAGAACTCTTGCAGGTTCCATCATCAGGATCCAACTTCAACCTGATAATGGTTTAACACTTGTTTTCCAAGGTCCTCCACATAGTATTAAAGAATCTTACTGGAAGTCACATAGCAATTATTCAAATTCTGATCTTGGAAAACTTGTTTTCTAATTTAGAATTTCTTATTATTTATTTTAACATTATTTTTGCTTTAGAATAAAATGTTAGAATAGTGTAAAAATGAATTCAGGTCATTGCTTAATCCAGTTTTCAATAAAATAAACTAAATGACCTTTGTAAGCCTTTCAATGAATAAATTAATTGATAATTAAAATTAATTAATAATATGCTATTATTAATTAATAATGAAATATAATTATGTATGCTCCTGAAATAATAATTTTTGATATAAAGTTTATAAAAGGAGATTTGATAACAATAATAGCAAGAGTAAAACATTTTGACATTTATTTGTTTTTAAATTCAGGCAGAAGTGACACCCTGGGTAAGCAGCAAACACAACATGGGAATGGCATTTAACAAATCAGTCTGGAATGAGTTACATAAATGTTCACAACATTTCTGTTCTTATGATGACTATAACTGGGACTGGAGTCTTCAGCAGGTTTCTCAACAGTGTCTCCGTTCAAAATTAGTTGCCATGGTCATGCGAGGACCAAGAGTTTTTCATATTGGAGAATGGTATGATGACCTTAGGTCTATACAATTCTTGTATTACTATCCTGTCCATATTGAATTTCAGGTGTAATAAATGAAAAAATGTGTTATATCTAACTGAACACTAACAACAGAATTTTCATACTCCAATTATATGGACAATGGCAGCATGATCTGAATGATATTCACAAAAAGTATTTCTGTATTTACAAAAAGAGATTTTTTTATCACACCAAATCCAGAACTTGAATTTCACACATTTTTAAGGGAGCATTTCAAACCTGATAGTTTGAAAACAATTCATACAATATGAATCTAATAAAAAACCATTAGAAATGTAAACAACATATTTCAGTCAATTTATTTATCGATTCTCGTATGTATAAAGTTTATTATGCTTTATGAGAGAGGGGATAGTTAAATAAAAGTATTTTGATTAAAACAAAATAATTAAATTAATATACATTATTTCCAGTGGTGTCCACCATAAAAAGGCAAACTGTGAGAGCACTTCAGTAATTTCAAAAGTTCAGAAAGTTTTGGCAAATGCGGCCCGGCACCTATATCCAACTCATCTAACTCTGACATTCACTACAGTTACCAAGAAACACAAGCTGAGGAAAGGTAATGGCGGTTGGGGCGACATCAGGGACCATCAATTGTGCATGAACATGACATTGCCACATAGATAGCAGAAAAAGAAACCTGAACACCTCGGACATCTGTCTGAAATCTGAGTAGTTTGGGTGCTACAAGAGATATTTTGTAATTAAATTTTTTTTTAAATCATGATCACTTCAATATTTTGAACTACACTCATTGCATAATTAATTAGTCAAGTGCACCTGACCATGCACTAAACTAAGTATGCACACAAATTAATGTTATAATCACGGAGAGTAATATTTTCTTCAAGAAGTTTTAAATGTTTTTTGTATATTTGATCCACATATCAGTGAGTTAATGACATATCCAATGATTTCTCATTGGAGTGACAGACATAAATATTTTTCTTATCATGATTTGCCAATTACCTCATTCAAGGGAAAGAGGATAAATATAGTTATTATTTTAAATAATAACTAATGATTTTTCATGAATGCACTTGTCTCAATATTGCCAATTATAGTATAATTTTAAAAATTGTGCATCCTTACCTATTATACCTATTGTGTTTTTAGTGCAAAATAATTTTATATGGGATTAGTAATTTGAAAAATTGTTTAAGAAGAGTTCAATAACTGAAATCAAGGTACGTCTGATGAAACAAGTGGGATGTGAAAGTGGCTAAATTTATATAAATAGTGTAAATTGAAGATTTTTGCCAGTGTATGAATTTCATCTTCATTAATGTATACCTTTATAGGAATGATGCATACATGCTGTAACATTTAAAACAATTTAGAAAAAGAAGAAAAAATTATAAAACCTTGTCCATTAAAAATATGAGACCCGAGGCTGGTGGTCACCTTCATAACTCTTGTTCATTGTTATTATTTAAATATTTATCACTGCCTCACTCATTTCCTTCTTCATTTTCTTTTAACTACCATTCTTTATTTCATTTCACATATTTTGTGATTACATTGGAAATCAAGAATTGTTAAGGTACTTAATTTTCTAATGAATTAATGTTATGACAAATTAATTTTTGGAAAAAAAATAAAAGTTGAAGAGGTTTAACTGCTTTGCATTGAAATGTGCTTTCAGTGACCGAAATAATTTATTTTATTTACAATACATGGAACTCATACTCAGCTCATTGTCATATAAATTCTAAATATGAAAGCAAACATTAAATAAAATCATAATATAAATAAGTTTTGAATCTTAACTGTTTTCATTATTAAAATTGATAAAAAATCTATTTTTCTTTTATACCTACAGGATTTTGTCTAAATAAATATCACACATTTTACCTGTTTCAAATTTATGTTCTGTTGCATAAGTAGCATTATTTTTTATTAATGGTTAAATTTTAATATGAATTTTACATTCATTTTAAAGTTTATAATAATTATTGAAGGCAAATAATTTGCAGCAATAAAATGTAAGTGGTTAAACATAACTTTTGTTAATGATTTAAAATTTGATTTGAAACATAAATTATGTTTAGCTTAGAAACTACATTTTGGTTATTAAAATAAGAATTTGAAAATGACTATGTAATTTTCTTCTTAGATTATAATTTAATTTACCAGTAGTCAATTTTAATCATGGAAATAAATTCATTTGGTTTCATTAATTGTAATGAGATGATAATGAAATATATCATCTCAATAAAATGTATATATATATATATATATATATATATATATATATATATATATATATGGAATGCAGTACATTACAAATATTTAATGTCATAGGATTTGTCATTGAGAGCTGATTATTATTATAACAAGAAACCCAAAGTTATTTCTTGTAGTGATACTTCCATTTCACCATGTACATATATATGTTTATACCTGTATATAATGTGAAAAGAAAAATGTGTAAACATAAAAGTCTAGTCAATCAAATGTGAATAAATGCTGTTTGTACGTATTTATTTTTAATTTCTGTTTGGTCTTCTTAGTTTTCAGATTAGTCAAAATTAATAAGTTGGCTGTGGTGTATAATAATAAATAAATAATAAAGTTAAGTTCTGAATATGCTATTATAAAATTTCTTCAGGTTTATCTTAAATGTAAGTTAACATTTATTAATGATTGATAAGAATTTAATTAAAGATTGAAGAAATTATAAACATTATCATATGTCTGTTCATGCATAATCTAAATTGTTCTGTAGTGTTTTTCTTTTCTTGAAAAAAAGACAAATTACTGAAGTGTAGTAAATTTGATCAATAAAGTAACGTATTAAACTCTTAGAAGAAGGTTTTTATTCAAATATTTGGAGAACCCCTCTTTTCCTGGTAAACCTTATACAATGGATAATTGCAATATTCGTATTGTTCAATGCTTAAAAAAAATATAACTTTTCAGTTACAATTTCTCATTTCCATAATTCATTGTTGATGAAAATATTTCTCATTAACATTAATTATCTCACTGGTGCTTGTATGTTTGGTTAGGAACAAAATGGTTTCATGAAATAAGCATTTATTTATGGTGGACTAAATATAATGTGTTGTTGGGATCAGGTTTCACCAATATGCAACATTTATTTACCAATAGAAAAACCTGAAAATATTCTCTTCCAATTCCCTATAAAAAACAAATAAAACATGTTGATAGTCAGAATGAAACTGTACAAAATATATATATAATATATTATATGCAGAAAATCACCAAAGATATTTTCAGTAAGTAAGAATATAAAAATTAAAATATTATTACTATTTACATAAAATTAAAAATCTTTATAAGAGATTAATATAATTATATAATATAATTATAATTTTTAATATAAATATCTTTAGCCTGAAGACAGAGTGCCAAAGACAATTTATTGATCTTAAAGGGCGATTTTAAATAATTTAATAGTGATACACACGAAAATTTGAATTTTTCCCTTAGGTGTGTAAGATTTTCTTTCAAGAGTTCTTGTCAGTATTATGTTGGCAGTGGTTTGAAACCTCCTGTTAGGTTATAACGGCGGTCCCGGTTGAGTGCTATAAAAATGTTGAGCACTATTAAAGTATTTAAGAAATTCAGAATTCTCTCTCGTAATCTAGAATTAACTACCCTAATCCGACGGTTTTCATCTTTCGATCCAAAGTTGCCCGATTTGGATTTCAGTTATTTATGTGACCCAAAAAACAAACCCGAAATCTCCACTAATATTAAACGTCGAAATGCCAGAGGGAACATAGACGTTGTATTAAAACTGTTCAAAGAGATGAACGGCGCTTCGGCATCCGATAAAATGAAATTACGCAAAGATTTGATACGTGAAGCATTGTTAATTCCCAATAAATCACACCCGGACATATTGTCGTTGAGTCACGAACCAAAAGTTGTCAAGCACATTGGTTGCGAGAAAAAATTTCCACATAGGCCATTGTCTTTTGAAGATATTTCGAAGAAACTTTTGTTGGCACGTACGGACAACTTAACTAATTTAACTGGACCAAGAAGCTACTTCCTCCTTGATCAGTTGGCTATGTTGGAGCAAGCGCTGATAGATTATTCTATAGGCCGTTTATTGAAGAGAAATTTTAAACTTATTTCTGTACCCGATATTTTAGACAGAGAAGTGATAGAAGCATGTGGCATGGAAACACAAGGGGAGAGAAATCAAGTATGTAATTCACAGTTTTGTCTCAATAATAAACCACAGTTCAATGGTAAGCTCACTTGCCACAGTTATTAAAGTAAAGTATCCAAATGTTTATGACTTATTATCATATGTAGTTATGATGATCATTAACATTTAGTAAGCCAACTTTATCACATAGAATTATTTCTTCAATTCAATTATTTCTTTCAAATGCTATTTATAGCCATTTGACTGAGTGATCATAGATGTGTATTAGGAAATGAATGAGAAAAAATTTGTTATCACACTTAACTAAGATTTTAATAATATTTGTTATAGGTATATAGCCTGGATGCAAGCCATGGTAGAAACCTTTGCTTATCGGGTACAGCTGAAATGGGTATAGGCCGTTACTTAATGAACAAGAAATTCACCAAATCTGAATTGCCATTACGTCTGGCAGCTGTTAGCAGGTGTTATCGTGCTGAAACATCAAAAATTTCAGAAGAGAAAGGAATATACAGGTAATCACATGTTGCCATGTTATTGATGTCAGAAGGTTGTTGTTCTGACACTTTTCTACTGGCAGGCACACTGCTCTTAAAATTACAGGTTTGAATGGTATAAGTGAGAGTCTGTATAATCAACACTGGATCCCCAAACAGATTTTCATTTACTAGTGGACCCATACCCACCCCATTATACCCATTCTTCATGTGGGTTTAATTAAAAGCAAGATACAAACGTGGAGCCCAACAAATTATTATTGGTTTTCTTATTATTACGAAGCTGTAACAAATTTTGTTTACTGCAGGGTGCACCAATTCACCAAAGTTGAAATGTTCAGCGTGGCAACACCTGAAAATTCTTGCAGTCTCATGGAAGAGTTGAGGCAGATCCAAGAGGACAATTTTTCTGACCTGGGACTTTACCTGCGGACGTTGGACATGCCACAAGAGGAACTAGGAGCACCCGCTTATCGGAAATATGATATTGAAGCTTTCATGCCTGGTAAAAAAATGTGGGGTGAATTGTCAAGCACGAGCAACTGTACAGATTACCAGGCCAGGAGGTTAAATATCAAATCAGATGATGACTCATACCTGCATACCATAAATGGTACAGCTTGCGCTGTACCCAGATTGATTATTTCAATATTGGAAACTCACCAGAACCCTGATGGGACTGTTAAAGTTCCTGATGTTCTAGTGCCATTCATGGGTATTGAAATCATTCAAAGAAGTCGGTTACCAAAGATGACTCCTTACAGACAAAGAAGGGACAACATTGATTGCTTAATAACTAATTAAAAACATTCAGGTGGAGAATAATAGGCTGGGACGTAATTTATATTGTGTACCTGTGATAAGTGTTTTCTTGATGCATAATGCATACATGTGAGAAACATATTTTTGTTTGAATATTGTGCGCCAAGGTCTCCCATTAAGTTGGATAAGCATTTCAGAATTATTGTGATTTATAAATATGGATTTCATTTTTATATGTTAAATGGTATGATGAGCAGTTAACACTACTGAACTGCAGTAGTTTGCCATTGGATATAATTTAATAGGAATAATTGAATTCATTGCTAGACTCAGTTTACATCTTGCTGAATCTGAATATATTACGCTATATAAGAAAATACAGCATGTAGGTAAAATATTTTTTGGTATCTCATAATTGATTCACTCCGTTCTTACAACTGCATAAGTGGCCATAGCTGCCAATTTTGCTATATAAGAAAAGAAAAAAATATTAATTCACTGTGCCGCTACATCAAATTTTAATAATTAAGCTGACTGAAGTAGATTAAATTATTTTAAACCTATTACGAAAGATGTAATTGTTCCATTCATTTTCAGATTTAGAAAACAATTAAAAATTTTAAATTTTGTGTTAGAACTTATCAAAATACAGTAATAAAATCAAAATAGATCATATTTAAATTTAATATGGTTAAATTAAATCAATTTTGCTAAATTTATTGCCAGAGCATTAAATTGTTTTAAGCATCAATAAAAGACAACTTTGTGCCTTTTTATTAACTCTTTAGCTAAACTAGTAATTATTGAATTAGAAATGTGGTTATAAAAAAAAACAAGCAATTATATATTTATATAGGAAACTAATTTTACTCCTGTTTCAAAATAGTTACATATTAATAATCTCCCGATATAATTATTGCATCACTTAATAATAAATATTTGGTTCAGGTTTACAGACCATTATACTGAAAAACACCAAACTGAAAATATTTAAATAATGATAATTTTATTATAAAACAACAATCAGAAAAATTGTTAAAAATAATTATTACAGTAGAAACAGTGGATTAGTAAAAGACCATAATTACATTAATTTATTTTAACACTGCTATGATATATGGTGTAATTTTGTTTGGATAGTTTTCAAGTAGGTTTGTAGTTGACTGGTATCAGGTTTGCTATAGAGAGTACTTAAACAATTGGTAATCAGGTCCTGCATTCTGACTGCTAATGAACTCCTATAAAAGAATACCGATTATTAATAAATTAATAGGTTTTGACTCAGGTATATATATATATATATATATATATATATATATATATATATATATATATATATATATATATACATACACACACACACACACACATATATATATATATATATATATATATATATGTGTGTGTGTGTGTGTCTTGTTATTGTATTTTTAATCATCATTTTTTAATCAATTTAAGTCTTTGTGATTATGGGTCAAATATATATTTGATCACACAACTGGTCACGACTATTAGGTTCTGACTTCCAAATATATGACAGGAAACCTATCTGGTATTGTGTATTCACAATCATAAAAGTTTTCCTGTTGATCTAAAATTTAATGAAAAAAGGTACAAAAATTTTTTTTTTGTAATCTAGTTAATAGGTGCAACTGCACCAAAGGAACTATAGTTAAATACATTGCCACACCACCCTCAGGGGGGCGCTAGTTTACCAGTACAAGTGCACCCAACGAACTTTAGTTAAGTACATTGCCACACCACCCTCAGGGGGCGCTAGTTTACCAGTACAAGTGTACCCAACGAACTTTAGTTAAGTACATTGCCACACCATACTCAGGGGGCGCTAGTTTACCAGTGCAAGTGTACCCAACGAACTTTAGTTAAGTACATTACCACACCACCCTCAGGGGGGCGCTAGTTTACCAGTGCAAGTGTACCCAACGAACTTTAGTTAAGTACATTACCACACCACCCTCAGGGGGGCGCTAGTTTACCAGTGCAAGTGTACCCAACGAACTTTAGTTAAGTACATTGCCACACCACCCTCAGGGGGCGCTAGTTTACCAGTACAAGTGTACCCAACGAACTTTAGTTAAGTACATTGCCACACCACCCTCAGGGGGCGCTAGTTTACCAGTGCAAGTGTACCCAACGAACTTTAGTTAAGTACATTGCCACACCACCCTCAGGGGGGCGCTAGTTTACCAGTGCAAGTGTACCCAACGAACTTTAGTTAAGTACATTGCCACACCACCCTCAGGGGGCGCTAGGTTACCACTACAAGTGTACCCAACGAACTTTAGTTAAGTACATTGCCACACCACCCTCAGGGGGCGCTAGGTTACCACTACAAGTGTACCCAACGAACTTTAGTTAAGTACATTGCCACACCGCCCTCAGGGGGGCGCTAGTTTACCAGTGCAAGTGTACCCAATGAACTTTAGTTAAGTACATTGCCACACCGCCCTCAGGGGGGCGCTAGTTTACCAGTGCAAGTGTACCCAACGAACTTTAGTTAAGTACATTGCCACACCACCCTCAGGGGGCACTAGTTGTTTTTAATTAATTATCATTATTAATACATATGGACAATTTGAAATCGCCAATTCTTGCAGTCAAGGACTGCACATCTTTAATCCTTATTTGTGAGTTTATTATTTTAAATTTCACATAAATTGATCATAGAACATATCATTTATAGTACCTTTCAGTTGCTGGTGCCATTCTTGGGTTAGCAATAAAATTATCTGCAAAACAAGCTATCACTTGTATAATATGAAATTCATGGCCTTCATTAAGCCAGCATCTGTCATTTACTGAAAACAATCTGTAAATAAATAAAAAAACATTAGCTTATAAACCTAAATATAGCTTATAAACCTAAATACACGAATTAAACATTTCTAGTCAAGTACGCTAAATATACGGCTATATACATTAGTTTTTTTTAAATTCATTTTTGTTATTGTATTAATGCCTGTCTTTTCTACTTTCCAGAAAATATATATTTTATTATTAATTATTGGGAGACCTTTAAGTAAATGAATACACTCAACAAACAAATATAAGTAATCTGAAAAAATGTTCACTTGCAAATAATGTGAAAAATTCTGTCACCAGAGTGCCAGTTACAGGAACAGGCATTTCATTAACTGCCATCCATAGAATCAAAAAAAAAAGTAGTATGTGAAAAAATTACTTCTGAAACCAGTATCAAACTCACTTATCATATATTTCAAGCAGAGCTCCAACAGAAACACCAATAGAAATCAGAGTGGAATGTACATGACTTTTGTTTACGTCAAGTCTGCAGCTCAGTATTTCTAGCTGCCATACAAGGTAATCTGAGAACAAATTTTAGAAATGAATTAAAATTAATATAGAATATATAAAAAATAAACAAATCTAACAATATAAATACATGAATTGTGCAATAATTCATTTATATTCATATTATTCAAATATAAACTAATGCTTACTTAAAGGAAAGCAGGGAGACTGAATCGTATATTGGAGGCCAAGAGATTTTACTTTGCTCATAATAATCATCATCTGATCATCACTGCTTGAATGACTGCATTTTTTCATTTCTGAAAAAAAGGATTAATGTAATTCCCTTAACAAGACGTGGAAATGTAATTGTAAAATAAATGCGTATCCAATTAAACATAACCGCTTATATTGTGCAAGCGCATATTAAATAAATTATATACATGATTCAATACAAAATAAAAAATGTTTATTAACCTTCAGTAATGATGTTATTCCAAATTAAATTGATCAATTCTCTATCATCATGTCCGGCACAATCAAGTATTGTTAATTTGCATTCCCAAAGTTCAAATGGTTCGGCAAAGTTTTCATATAGCTGGAAAAAAATGAAATATGAAAATGTTGGGACAAAAATTTCAACCCTCACTCCTTTAAATAGGTTCAATAATGACACAAATACCAAATATGAGACATACTATGTGGTCAATCAACGTTTACCTCAGTAATTGTTAGGAGACTGGAATTGAGCTTTTTAATGGCTTCTTCAATTTGTGGTTCCCCTGTTCCTAAATTTGAAATCTTGTCAAGAATCTGCAATTATGAAAATTGTCATATTTTAGAATTAATTAATTAAACTTAAAATTAATTATTCATTTAAAAAAATTAAAATCCTGTGATACTTGAATCTAAAATCAATATTTGATTAGCATATTAATTTATATTTCATTATATATGATAAAATCATATAAATCCATGATCATATTAATCATCTTTATCCTTTCAATAATCTTAGCAGACATTAAGACTAGTGGGTATACCTGCTTTTGTACACGAGCCACTTGGACCATGTCTTCTAACTCATGAAGAAAAATTCCTAAATGGGGTGCACAACCTGCACCATCACTTCTCATACACATCACTGCTTTCCCTAAGTACGTAAGTCTCTGTTGTAGGGTAACACTATCACTGAAATAAGAGTAATACTATTTAACACACAGTGGAGGTTAATTTCGGATCAACTTCAAAATGTACATGAAAGTTGTACTCTACTGAAATGACTTAAATAGATCATTGAGCCAATCATATAATTGCTGTGAAGATAACTAAACAGGAAGTCCTCTTTTTCAATACTGAGGAAGAGGCTACCATTCTCAAGACAAGGGATGGAGGAGAGTGAATATAGTTCATATGGTAAGACCATCCCCAGAGTACCACCCTCACAGCTGGCCTACCTTTAAATAATCTATCTTAATTTTGAACTCACCCTGTGGTATTAGCAAGGTTGTACAATATCTGGGCAGCTGCAGCATGGTTACCGTTTCTTTCATAGTATTGCCACAACAGGTCTCTCAATTTGCCTCCACTGGATACCTACCCAAATATCGTTCAAGGCTTGGCCGGCCAAAAGTAACCAATGATGCATGCAAATTTCTTGCTATTAACCACTCATAAATAACTATATGCAAAACTTCATCATCAATCTCGAGACATTTCAGCAATACATCCTGCAACTTTAATTACTCAAAATTAATTTAAATTTTATAAACCACTAAACAAAATCTAAAACAAATTTATACATTTTTAATGAAATATGAATTAAGTACTCTTACTATTCCATCAATGACACGTAATTTTAATCTTTTTTTTAATTAAAGAAAGATTATTTCACCATAGAACAACTCTTTCTCATAATCTTTTAAACACATGATGTTAGTTAATACTTTAATCAATTAATGTTAAAATAATCTTACAAAATAATAAAATTATTCCTATTTAATATTGACATGCAATAACTTAATGCAGCAAATATTTTTATGTTTGAAAATGTAATCCTTGTACAAAACACTATTCAATGATAAATGATATGATTTCATCCACTTTGAAAAGGAAAAATTAATATAAAAAACAAAGTTGGAAAAGGAAATCAAATGAACAAAATATATGTACATTAAGAACTGTTGGATCCATTTCTCAAATGAGTCCAACCAAAAAAAATACAATGATATTTTACACAGAAAAAGTGCTATGGACAAAGTGATACTTACAACTATTTGAGCTTGTGAATTTGACTGGTCACTGGGAGAAAGAATAGGAGGAGATGTTCCTCCAAATTGGCACTGTTGATAGAGGTGATCCAACATAACAGTTACCTCTTTGTATGCTGAAAATCTGAAACATTCAAACAATTATGTTACACTTGTATAACAAAAATGTATAGCTTACAATAATATAATTAATATAACTTGAACCTGTTACCTGTTTAAGTAAGCCTTACAGCCAGCAGTATCCTCTTCCTGTTGGTTTTTAACATAAAAATGTTGGGCGAAGTTGTTCGGATCAAGTTTATTAGCAGTGTCATTGCTTAATTCAAGAACCCCATCATAATACTTGCATGCTACCAGTTGTTTACATACCCATGACAAATTAACATGAGGGGAAACTTCTTTGCATAACTGAAAATAACAACAATGTAACATAATAAATAATACAACGAATTTACCATAATAATATCCAACACTAGAAAATAATTAATCAACAATTAAAAATATGTTCACACTATTCATTTTGAACAAAGGTATTCCCTATTACCTTTATTGCTGTCCTTAACATTGACAATTTTTCATCTGGATCAACTTGATCTTTTGCTGCTTTCAAAATTTCATTTGCCTGTAATTTATCAATCAATAACAAATTTATGACTACATTTTATGAATACATATTTTTAGGCCAAACATATTTTATTTTCTTACCTTGGAACATGCAGCATCTTCACTTCGATACAGAGTAGGGCACACTTCTCTTAACTTTAAACTAATTGCATCTACTGAAGTATTATCACTCAAATACCTAAAAGAAATTAAGATTCCATGAAAAACAATCAATTCACTTCTTTTATATGTTTATTATACATGTAATTAAAAAGTGTTTAGAATGTTTTCAGCAGCTAACATGTTTCTATTTTGATTAAAATTTATCAAGATAGTATTTATTGAGTTTTAAGGTTTATTTAAAAAAAAATGAAAGAACATTATAAATTATAAATGTAATATGGGACACAAATTATTCATCCAGTAACAATTTTCAGTTTCTAGTAATATTCCGTGATTTAAAATAAGAAATAGGCAAATTTTTAAAAAATTAAGGACTTAATTTCACTTCATCCACATCTCAGACATTTATATACAGTATATACTGAAAATACTTGAGAATTAAAATAAATTGTCTGCTTAAATATCTATTAAGACTGTACCTGTGATTCATATGAAATTAAGAAACTAATTTATAAAAAATAGTTTGTTTTGAATAGGTTGCCAATCGTGAATATAGATGGTCCCATGCATATTTTTTTATTTATTGAAGTAGTACTTACGAATTAATAAGTTTACTGATTAAATTAGAACACAGATCCTGACCAGCAAGAACTAAATCCCGAAATGTAGCAGTCATCATCTGTTGTTGCAGTTCCTGTTAAGAAGAGAATACTTCAATGCTTATTACAGATGACATTTAAAATCTGAATGATGTGTTGTCTTCCAATCTTGATTTTTCAAAAATGTTCCAACAATAAGTAAATATAATATTTTTTGACAATGAAAAAACTAACTTGGCTAAGAGATTCAGCAATGACATGAAATTGATGTTCGCACATAATTCTCCAAAATCCAAGGACCTGAGTTGAATGTTCCACAAGAATTTTTAAAGAATCAAGGGACTTTTTCTCTTGAGTAACTGCCTCTTGTATTATACCTCGAGATCTCTGTGATGTGGGAGATGTTACTGTTACTTCATGTATAGATGGTTCTTGATACCTAAAGCCAAAACAACTCTGATTTTCAGATTATTTGTTATTTAATCAACATGAAATGATAAACTGTAAGTACTTTTACAGAACAACCAATATTTAATAAAAATATATTAATATTTAAATATATCAATATTTTACTAATATTTACTCACAAGAAATTATGAGTAGGAGTGCTGTTGGACATTTGGGTATGTTTTTCCAAAAAGTGTTTCAATGCAAAAAGTTGACTTGATATTCCTACAAGCTGACTAGCTGCCACATTGCTTGTTAACTGAAAAAAAATAGACAATATATTATAATGTATGTATAACATAATATAAACATAATGAAGACTTTATATAATTGGAACATGTTATGCAAATATTTCCAATTATATAGGTTTATTTTTCATTTATAAAATTAAAACTTTGTCACTTAAATGGTAAAATCATATGTTTAGATTAATATAATTTGAATAGTTAAACCATAATATAAACTTTAAATTAGTTCTTCAAATACATAAATGAATGTGGTCATTTTTAAGAAGATTTTGCTTTGAATAACATTTTAAAAATAAACATGGATGCAACAGACAATCAAAACATGCTTACATATTCTCGACCATCGGCCATTTTGACTTTGTCAACAATATATGTTGTCCAAATAGGGCGCAGTATTCTACACAAATAGAGGTATAAACCATTATGCTTGGAAGACATTTGATATGAGTACGTTTCGCCTGGAGAACTGACTGTTTTATTTCCTATTGGAGTACTAACTGTATTTGGTTTAAAACCTGCCAAACAAAAATACACGAGTTTAATATACCTGTTTTGTGGTCTGCGAGGGGTTGGAATACTGTAGGTTCGTGATGTTTCTGTCTCCTCTCGCTGGTTTAGTCTTTTGCTAGACCAGTTTGTACTGTACAAGTAAAAGTACAAGTGAAAGTAACAGTGCAGTGAGGATGCCCAAAAAACATCTAAAGTGCTAACAGTGACTAACACTGCTACTGAAGATGGCAAGCAGCCGAAACCAGTCTACCAAAAGACCAAACCAGCGAGAGGAGACAGAAACATCACGAACCTACAAAAATACCCGTGTTAATGTTGGATAATACCAAGTTCAACAAAGAAATGAGAAATAAATATACTGATGCCATAAAGCCTTACATCAATATATTTTTCTTGCAATTCTCTGTTTTAAGCATCACTTTCAGAAAATGGGAGAGAGAATCTATTTGGTTTTACGCTAAAACTTAGGACAGAAAATCACAAGAGTGATGCAAACCCTTTCAGACCACCAAACAAATACCTTAAATAAAATATTCTGCTATATATAAATATGTAAGTGTTTGTCTTCATAATGTTATTATGAAATTTTTAGAGGTAGCTCTGATATCTCTAGTTTTAACTAAATTTACTTTGGAGGTACCTCAAAAATATGTCAACATAAACTACTAAAACATGAAATAATTTCAGGCACTACCTGCTGGGAGTGTGTACTGCATAAGGGTAGACTGCTGTGGTTGTAAAATTTGCTTGGGGTTACCCCCATATAGGAAGAATGCACGAGTTGCCCACTCAGCCATCTATATGCACAGAAATATTAGTATTCAGTATTATTAACCACAAAATTCACAATTAGATTGAATTGGCATTTAAATTCAGAATGTTTATCATATATTATATTATAACATACAAATAATAATTAATACGTATGAAATATGTGTAGAGAAATAGCATAAGTGTAGTTACTCTTTATGTTACCTGAACATTTGAGGTTCTGAGATTGCATGCAAGAACAAGAGCTGTGGCACAAGCTTGATCAGAACCTTGTAAAATAAAATAATGTTTTATTACATCACAATCTGGACCATTCCTCTCCCTCAACAACTCAGCAAATACATCAACTGGTCTAAGTTTCTCGTAAATTTCAGTTCCCTGATTAAAACAAGAAAAACATTAAATGTTAGAACAGTGCATAGGACTTTTATTCTGTTATTGCACACAATGATTATGATCAAATAAAGTAACAGAACACATTCTGTGCTTTAGTTTAAAAAACAGTCCCTGATACATTCATGAAAAATTGGCATGAATGATTTTGGGAATGATCTTCTGTAAAAGATATCTCAATAAGATACAGTCCAATAATTTATAATTACAAAATATGATATATCAAAAAGATTCAATTTGGGGTTTGAAAAAAATAATTATATATCCTGCATAAAGAAAAAAATAAAATTGCATCAGAATAAATTATTACTATATATTCAATATTGCTAATACAAGCAATTACCTGTTGTGTGAGCACTGCTATTTTATCTGGGTTGTACTTATGCTGATACATAAGTAATGGGCCAGACATCCTTTCTTCTGGACCATTATCTTCTGGCGCCATTAGAGCTACAGGAACAAAGAAAATTACATTTAAAATACACCACAAATGATATTAACAAAATATTATTATATAATTACTATAAAAGATATGACATTCGCTCCAATTTCTTTTTTAATCTATAAACAGGTACGAGATCAACTGAAACTCCCGATTTTATATTTCAAATTAACCTAATCACAAAATGAACAAAAAAATATTTTAAGAATAATACCTAAACCAACAGTTTGCCCTGGAAGGTTGTAGGAAGAGCATGATTCAGTGAACCATTGTTTCATAGGGAAATTATCACTTGTAAAACACCACAGCTTATCATGATGAGAATCTTTATATCCAGACACAACAATAAAATTTCCTGCAAAGAATAATAGAACAGTAATAACCACAAAATATTGTCTGAGATAAACATTAAGGTAAAAAACCTGAGTTTAAATCTGTGAAACACATTATATCTCACGAGGAAACCAAATAAATCAAATTAAATAGTGGCCATTACAGAAAATATAAATATATCTGCCATATGTATACTATGTATAAAATGATATAATGAGAGTACCTTGTTGAAATAGCACAAGTTATGAAACAGTCTTTATGAAAAAAAAAGTACTACAATGAGGTAATTATGGATTCAAACCATGCATAATGTGATAAACAAAAATAAAATAAGCTGGGCTAATACACCACACTACAATAATTTAAGTAGATACCTACAAAAATAAGCACACATTATTTAAAAAAGAGTTTAGTTATAGAGTTAAAACAAATAGGTCCTATTGCTGATAAAAATATAGTCCGGCTTCATATCATATGTGCAAATAGTTAAGATATATTGCACGGTTGATAATGCGGTTATATAATATGAACTTAGATATTATGTTATACAGAGAGTTACAGTTTGAATATAGATGCCAACATGCAACTCTATTGACATTGGAACATTTAATAACAGCACTGAAATAATTATCTATGAAATAATAAAAATTCCATAAAAATAATTAGCCGATTGATTATTTAAGAAAATCCCTTCCCGAGATTATTTATATTTCATTCTCTTCTATTTTATTCTTTTGTGTCGCAAGATCAATAATATGCTGGTAATCGATACTTCAAAGAACAGGAGTCTAATATAGGCCCTCATAAATTAAACAAATTGAATAAACAAAGTAATAACTTATAATATTGTATAATGTTATATTTTATATATACATATATATAATAATATTATATACTGTAGGTTCGTGATGTTTCTGTCTCCTCTCGCTGGTTTGGTCTTTTGCTAGACCGGTTTCGGCTGCTCGCCATCTTCAGTAGCGGTGTTAGTCACTGTTAGCACTTTGGATGTTTTTTGGGCATCCTCACTGCACTGTCACTTTCACATGTAGTTTTACTTGTACAGTACAAACTGGTCTAGCAAAAGACCAAACCAGCGAGACGGGACAGAAACATCACGAACCTACAGTATACCAACCCCTCGCAGACCACAAAACAGGTATATCAAATATTATATAACCTGCAAACTGAATATTTAAAGTGATTACGGGCAAATTGATTAAATCTTAAGTGACTACTGAAAAATGCGAATTGCGTACCAAATTTGTGTTTGGCTGTAATGACCTGGTGTGGCCTGAACCTCTCCGAATTGGCAGAATAACCGGGCGGTAGCCTGACGTGTATAACGTGAAGCGTTGACGGTCTGTTTGGGGGAGGAGCACCGGTCGTCAGGTACAGTCTGACTCCGGTACAAGTGACGCCCACTACACCGACTTCGGCCGAATCGCCCAATTCCAGGGGACACAGAGTGACGACACTCGATATTTCTCTAGGATCTATCGTGCTGTAATAAACAAGCGAGTCCTGTTCAATACATTTCAATGCCAGCAGTCAACCAAAGCGTTGAAACTTTCTATTTCTAGGTGCTATTAAACAACTATCTATTGAATGGTCATTGAAAACAATATTTTTATAGGTTTAAATTTACCAATAAAATTGAGGAAACTGATTAGTAATTTAATTTATAAGTATATATTCCGAGGACATAGTACACATCAGTGTTTCTCCACCTTTTTACATTGCAACAAATTTGTTTGTATTAATACTACAGCCCAAATATTACTTTGCCACATCTCTCCTCTTTTTTTTTATTTTCAACCAACAAATACAGGTACTGACCGATACCTATTATGGTGTTCATATAATTTTTCTATCATTTCATGACCCAAAAGTTGAGAAATACTGGTATACATTATTGCAATACATACAGATGTATATATATATATATATATATATATATATATATATATATATATATATATACACATATATTAGGGGTACCCAAAAGTAATCAAAATTTTTGACTTTCGAATTCATTTTATTTTGCTAAACAAGAAACTTTAATTATCTACTATATATTCACCAATATTATCAACAACTCTCTGCCACTTTTCCAGGAAATTTTCAATTCCCCTCTTGAAGAACTCAAGACCAAAAGACATCTTATCAAATTGTTGATTACTTTTGGGTACACCTAATATATACATACACATACATATATATATATATATATATATATATATATATATATATACACATATATGTAACATGTATTTTACAAAAGTGAGATTCAACATTAAATAAAATTTGTGTTAATCACCTTACAATAGCAGCAGTGTGATTGACTAGTGTAGAGTGTGTCATGGATGCTACTCTGGACATACCTTGTCCATCATTCCCTAAATCAAATACCTCTATTGAACTCCTCTCGGTAAGTGTATATAAAATATTTCGAGAATTATCTATCGCTATCTGAACTATCGCATCATCTTCATAGAACGCAGAATTCAAAAATGCCGGAAGCAGGAAAGATAGTGTACCTCTTGAATGGTTGACCTTTTTACAACGCTTACCCCACCAGCCAATTTCTTTCTAAAAATTATGTTTTTTTTAAAATTAAATTACTGTTATGTTACATGAAACAGGAATATGAAAGTATTACTACCTGATAAACAATTTCAAACAAACTCCCATCCCTTCCTCCCAGGAATATTCTACCACAGTTGGTACCAGCAATTGAACTGACAGGAACGCCATCAGTAGTTAACACATAAATTACATCAGGTGTGAGCTGGAATTCTTCACCATGTTTTTCTTGAAAATAAAGCCTTTCATTACAATTTGTTGTCTTTACTATGCCTCAATATCAGGTTTAAAACATAGCTGGCATTAAATAATACATTATTTTTTCTATAAAAATATGGAATAATTAATTGAAGAGTGGAAATGGGAAAAACGCCAGATATGTAAATTAGGACAAGATGTGGTACAGTGCCTTTTCAATTTGGAAATAGGTTGAAATGTCACCAATGGATGCATCCTAAAAACTAGTTGAATCTATTTGCAGAACTTTTTAATAATGAGAACTTTTGAATTTGGCACTTTCACTCCTGTCTATTTCTATTCTTTAATCATTATCTGGAAAACAAACCTATTTCCAAACAAATTCCTGAATTAAATCCATGTGCACCAAATAATTAATCCCATTGAAAATAATTTCAAAAGTTATAAATAAATTTTAAATTATAATTTCAATAAACTTGTACTTACTGTCCATTGTATGTGAAAGAATTACACCAAGCACTATTATTTCTACAGCAGTAGTTAAAATCAGGAGATATTTGATAAAACCTTGAAAAACTCCTGGTTTAGGTTTCACAAGCCCTACACTCACAATGACTTCACTCAATCCATCATAGTATGCAACATCTCCCCTAGAAAATATTGTACACTTATTAAATTTATTATTCCTCGTGAAATTTTTTGATTTACAAACAAAATAAAAGATATAACAAATTTCTTCAGCTAAGATCTGAAATCTTTATTTGCTTCATGTGGCATTTACCCAGTTTCAAAATTCCAAATGTATATGTCACTGTCAACTGTTAACCAAGCTCTGTTTATTTCTGGAAAAAGCCCCATCATGAAATCTCCTTGCATATATGCAGAGAGGTCAAGGAAATATATTTTATAAAATATTAAAAATTAAGTTTAAGTTGACAATTAAGGATTAAAGAATGTTTTACAAGTCAAGAATAAAAGAAGGATACACTTTAAAGTCACAATGACTTTAAAGACGGTTAATATTATGTACACAAACACGTTAATCATATTTTTTAAGGATACTTCCACACTGTTCCAATATTTCAGGTGGCAAAGGTATTTTGTTCAGTAGCTTCAGATGGTTTATGTTTGCTGCACTAGGATAAGCTATTGAACTGGGATAATCATTCTCCTGTAAACCACTGAGGGTTGCACTACCTGCAAAGGAGCGCATTTTTTGTAAATTGCATATAAATAACTCCTATAAAAATAATTCATTTTAACAGTTTTAAACAAGGTATATAATTAACATTATCCTTCTTGTAAAATTCTATTCAGTACTATATACTATTTCCAATAGAGGGTATACATTCTGAATTAAAAAATTAATTTCATCATAATCAATATATGAATATTTCTTTGTGTGTGTGTGTGTGTGTGTGTGTATATATATATATATATATATATATATATATATATATATATAAAGATAATTAAATGCAGATTTTAATTTCTTTCATTATAACTAAATTAATTACATGTAACAATTAATAGTGAACTGATATTATAAACTTAAAAAATGATTGTTAGATTCAAAAATTAAACAGAAAATACTTACTGACTGAAGATACTCGCATTTTGTCTATCAGCGAGGGGAATGCATTATCCTGTGCCATATATTTCTCTATCATTTGGTCGGCTATATCTAAAGATTCAGCAAGGGAATGGTAAGGCTCCACTGGAGGAACTCGATCGAAGGTTGCCATCTTCTTCAAAATGTGTATAGTTATGTACTGCACAAACTAAATATTTTAAGCTCTTAATTTACACATAATAAAATACTGGGCTAATATAAATACTAGCAGGAATGAGAAAGTTATCATTCAGGCTTCTTAACATGTACATATCAATGTGAGTAAGGTTATCTTACTATATGGCTGAGGTGATAGGTACAATTTGTTTCGCGATTTTATGACTCACATGAAAACTAACTCAGTGATACATAGGGTACTACAAAAGAACGTCTCACATGAGTTAACGAATACAGAACTAAATAACAAAAAATTTGCCTTCACGCTTACACGTTTTTTGTTAGTGTTGAGTAAAAAACTGAGTGATGCACTAAATAACTACTAATTTATATTTCAAGTTAAACCGCAGTGGAACATGAATTTTAACTATATATATATTTAAATACGACAGATTTTTATAATTAAACAACACATACAAAGTAAAACCTACAGGGGGTTCGACTAGCGCCAAGCGCCAGTTATACCACCACTTAATAAATTTAACCTACACTAATTTTCAATGAACACTACTACAGTAAAAAATATAATAATGTCCAAAAATCCAGTTAGCATTCAGAACTGCGTACTGTGTTACTGTATAGTCAATTTAGAAGTATAGTTGCAAGATTATAACTCCATTCTGAGTAGTGATTAAAGTTAACGGTTTTATTATAGTGTGAATAAAGGCAAGTACAGAGTAAATAAATATAGAACTTAAGGTTTGGCTACATAATAAAATGCAAATAAATTTGCACTAACAGAAACAGTACTTCTTACTAAACTGTAATAAGTCTATTTACTATTTTTCGAGCATCATAAGATGCCATTCAGATGTCTATTTATCAATAGAGAAACAGATTATGCTTAAAAATATAAAATTTTAAATGAATACAATAGGGTAAATTAAAAAAAAATAGCTCACTATTAAAAGGGATGTAAAGCGTAAGGAATTTCAAAATAAATCAAGGATTATTAACCATAGCCGTAGTAGTATTTTTAATGTGTATTTGTGTTAAACTACATTTCCTTAAAATATATTTGACTTTTTTTTACTTTATAAATATGTGCATCTTATATTGAAATATGATATCCACCTAATTTTCATCCGGAAGGTAAAATATTGTAGGCAGTGGAGGGATAATGACGTCATACTGCCGGCGCATGTTTTATTTATTTTTACTTAATAATTTTTTTTCTTAGGAATAGTTAATTATGGTGGTTTACCGGCAGATCAATTATTACAAAACTTGTAGATGTTTTAAGAAATTAGGATACATGTAATAAAAAGATGACCTAAAAATTTATTTATCACGATAGACCATTTTGTATACATTAACTTACGTTAAGATATGATAGCTATGTTTCATAGTCTTGTCTTACACAATTTAGTAATTATATAAATAGTTAATTAGGAGAAATTATATCTTTCTATATAAGCCAACTTCTCATGAAAGGCTATTGTAATTATTGACAAAAAAATTTAAACAGAAAATTAGAACTAAACAGATGCATTAAAATTAATTCTGACTAGGAATATAAAATTCACAATTAGAATACTCAGAGACTTTACTACTTTTTTTACTAAATGCTTGCTAAATACTATTTTTTTGTAAACGAGAAATAAAATTAAAATTAAAGGAATACAACCAGAGAAATGCCCACACAAAGTACAGTCTATTTGAATATGTCTCAACAAGGGATGCAATCTGTGATAATCATACATTCTCATTGCTATTTATTGTCAGACTCTCCCAAGATATTATCTATAATATTATTCAGCCATTGTGAATGATTTATAACACTTGTGAAAACGCCAAACTCATTACTCTCTCTTGATTTTAGACTAGCCACACCATACAAATAATATAAGCCGTCCTCCTGTTGACATGTGTAACCTCCTCCACTATCACCTGATTGAATTCCAGCACCTTTAATGTACATTATTTTGAATTAGTTAAATTTTTTGTACTTTTAAATAGTATAACAATAAGAATGAGAAATTGATGGTAAAAGTGAAAAACATGTTTTAACAATTTATGTTTTTCTTGCTGAATATCCTCACTGTACTAATTTCCGACATTCGTTTTTTCATGTAATGTTTTAAATTTCTCAGGATCTCAATGGTCTCCTGGATGATTCTATCATAGAAACCTTTGGTTCTCACTAACATCCTGGTTTCTTACCACCGAATACAGTAAAAACCAGTTGGCTACCGGTTATTGGATGGTAACATTAGGGCTGAAATTTCTTCTAAACACTTATATTTACCGTTTATATAACTGACACAGAATTTGTCAGAATTCAGAAAGGGCACGAATCCTATATTCTGCCTCCGGCATGTGCCCAAATTAAGATACGGTAGATTCACTTCCAACAACTCATTACTGGATACATTTTTTTCTGTTAACCCCCAACCTGCAATCTGCACAATGAAATGATTATTAAATTTTTAATTTAACAATAATTGGTATTTTTAAGTGAACTCATTGTTTTTTCTCTAAGGTAAACTACGCAGATTAGCTTGCACTACTAGTGGCTCCAGTGGCAAATCCCGCAGCCGTCTCTGTTCAAATAATATGGGTGAAATTATTTTATATAGTATAGTCATTAAAATATCAAGGCATATTACCGATCCAATTTTGCATGGGTCACCCTGGTCTAAAGAAGTTCTACTTCTATCCATACAAATTGGAAGTACAAAATTATTCAATTCGAAATTCTTCTCAAGCACAAGTATAGCTATGTCATCAGCGTAAAAAGTCGATGAACCAAAATATGTGCTTTTTATTTCTATATTCTTCACCTGTACTAATCATAACATCATTTCATGAATCCAAATAAACTACTGTGTCATGTAAGAGTTTAATTATATGGCAAATTAAATCACAGAATTAATTGTTAATTAATTAAAAATAATTTTCTGATATATTGCATCAATTAAATTGTAGATAAATATTTTGACACCTTACATTCATAATCTGCATGTGAGTATCCTTAATTACCAAATCTCGATAATATTTTCCTGCAGCAACCAGGTAATCTCCTTTATCAAAAACTGTACGGCTTGTTTCTTGATATACACAATGAGCAGCTGAAAATGGTGATGTTGATTACCATTATGAAATGCTGTAGTAAAATAAATTAAGGTAATGTCACTTATGAATTTTGTTTAATGCAAGACCACAACATAAACGTACATAAGAGAAATGCATTAAAAATATTAGTAATAATATTATTAGGTTACAACTTCTTCAAATTACTTTTTAAAAATATTACCTAGCCATACAGAAGTGTTAATAATATACACTTAAGTATGGAATTATAAAAAGTCACATTATGCCAGAAATTGTATTGTTGCCTACCAATTCATTAAATTCAAGAGTACCCTAAATTGAACATTAACTGGCACTTACCTGTAACTACAACATTTGGTGCAACGAGACTTCCTCCACATATTTGTTGAAATCCCTTTGTAATCTTTTTGTAAATACCTACATGCCAGGGATAGCTACCCTCCTTTACTGGAGTTCCAAATGAAATGGTTGTCTGTGCTCCAGTTGCACTTTTCCTTCCACATTCTGTCAATAAAATATAATTATCTTGGGCAAATATAACTTCAAGATATTATTATTCACATATTATAATCTTAAGAGTACTATGAAAAGATGATACGATTGTAAATGTGCATGTTATTTTATAATTTAGAGATACTAACTACTAATGCAGACTGGTAGCCTGTTCTTCCATCTCCCATTATTTTCACAGATGTTGTCTAGTTTAAAAGTGGAAGGATCTTGTGGTTTATACTGAAACATACACTCATGTGTTGCTTTTGTATTTGGCAGCATTCCTTTATTACATGGAATAACATCACCTTTATATGAACACTTAATATTCAATGAATCTGAACGTAGGGGATCACATAATTCTGAAAAATTAGTAAAGAAATTCTGTGCACACTTCTTCTTTAAAAATATTTTTCAAGGTAAATTTTAAATACATTTCTATTCTTGAATCTATTTTTTGGCAGTAATTTAAAATACTCACTCTTGCACTCGGGTACTAAAGGATAAAATGTACCATTTACACAAGCAGATAAATCATTCTGGGTCTTTGGATCAGAGAAAGCATACCCATCCTTACAAGATGTTCTAATGAGGCTTCCAGCAGGGATAGAAGATTTTGCACTTAAATTGCACTTATCTGATTTACAATCAGGAGCACGGAAAACATTACTTTTTATAAATTCTGGCAATGTACACTCTCCACTGTAAAATAAAAATAAAACTATTAATATACTGAGGAAAATCTTCATATTTTGAAATTCTTCAAGTCATGAATTATAATTAATAAGTTGCACAACATTACAAGCATGAGGTGGTGAAATACTGTTAATTTCAAATACGGGTAGTAGAATCCTATTATGAAATGTAGAAAATAAGAATAGATAAAATCTTGAATACCTTGATGTAGTTGATTTACGTTTAGATTTGCAGATATCAGGCCCTTCATCTGATCCATCACCACAATCATCATGATTATTGCACAATAAATCTGTACTTATACATGAACCTGAGTTGCAAGTGTAACTTTCAGCAGTGCAGCTAGCAGAAAAAAAGGCAAAAAGCTAAAGATGAATAAAAAACCTTGAATAACAATATCTAATTATTGAATCAATCTTTTTCATATACCTTTGATGAACACTCAACTCACGTACTGATTTCTTAATCCAGTCTATATGTTTAGTAATATTTGTGACAATTGAAAAATTATTGTTGACAGCAACCTTAGTACTAATAATACCATACAGATAATTTATACCTCCAGAGGATATTATTATTCCATTTCCTGTATCTACAGCATTGAGTCCATTGGCACCTAATAATCAATTCACTTTGTGTACAAATTCCTTTTATTAAACTTAATTGCAATGGAATGAATTAATTTTTAACAGTCAAAATACAAAATTAATTTGTCAAATAATTGTCAAAATATGTAAAATGATGTATGATGATGACAATATAAATTTAATTATATGAATACAGAAATGAACAAAATGAAGAGGATTTTGCATTTTTAACATTGTGATGTTTTATCAAGAACTTGTACACATTTTTGCACATTGTTCATACCACAGAAATTGTCTGTAATCCCCTTGTAAAAAGGATTAAAACCATCAAAAAGTTAAGAACAAATAAAGTAGTGTGATACACAAGCAAAATATTAGTTTTGATATCAACTAATTTCAAACAAAATATCTAATCATCAAACATCTAATGAGCAAAATTGATTCCTGTGTCTTGGCTTGAAAAAGATATGTTAATATGACAAATGTATACTCATTTAAAATTGTTTCACTCACACTCAGAATTAAGGAAATACTTTCTTTTTAAATTAAATTATCTAAACCTTCTTATTTATAGTACCATAGGTCTTAAAAAACTTACCCGTATTAAATAAAACACAAAATTTATCATATGAGAAAAATCTAACAGATGTAACAGAAGTAGTTAGTTTACGACAATTCTTTATATCTGTCACTTTAAAAACTGCCTCCATTAGTTGGGGACCAGGAACTTGATTTGATGTCAGTCCCCACCCTGGAACCTGAAATAGTGTGCATGTAATTATCCAAATTCAGTATATATTTACAGAAAGGAAAACAAAGATAAATTTGCACTTACCGAAATGAGACTGTTAAGAGTAAAACTTCTGGGTGGAAAATGTAAACATACAATTTGTACAAGAGGACTAATTTGAAAGCTCTTTTCTACTCTTAGTAATGCAACATTTTGGGTATAACTGTTGATATCTGCATTATATCCTTTTCGAAGTAAGATCTTATCAACCTAAAAAAATAAATCTAGGTATTAAAGATAATTAATATTATAATAACAACTTAAATGAAGAATAAACCAAAAACTTAATAATTCTTGCTTAATATACACAGTCAAATAAAACAAAGTATATGACAAATAAATGATAAAAAAACTCTAAGCAATAGTTATTCATAACCTAACATGAATTCTAAAATGGAGTAAATCATTATTCCTAGCTGAAATTGGAATTCTAGAACTGCAAACATATCCACAGTAATAATTATTTATTAAATGAGTTATTTATTCACTTTTGGTTTTAGAATATAATTATACTACTATGAACAAGCAGAACCTTAAAAAGAACTTTTATCATTTATACCCACATTTCTTTCTTGTACATTATCAAGAGGACTGTAATCATAGTTATATTTTGCTGCTATAATTCTATAAATTTGAGGATTTGATGTTGTTCCATCAACATTGAACACACAGCTAGCAGCTACAAAAACAATATTAAGAAGACAAGTATAGATACCAGGATTGAAGCATGAAATACCAAATAGTGTAACAATGTTATGTTTTTATATCAAGTTGTATATTGTATTTATTCCATTTATAAAGGTCAAATTGCCTGTCAGAACAATTTCAGGAGTAATCAAACTTCCACCACATATTATTGAATAAGTTCCTGAAAATGATTTGTAAACTGCAACATGCCATGGATACTTCCCAGGTGTTGTGTCATATTTTCCTTCATTCAAAACACCTTGGATTGTACTTGATCGACCACATTCTAAAATAAATTTGTAAGAATTAGCATATTTGTTAATTACACCACACTTTTGCATGAGTACAATACTAAGTACTAAACTAATGTACAAGCTGCTCAGAAAACTGGTTTTTACATATATATATATATATATATATATATATATATATATACTCAATAAATGCGATTGTTTAAGGTAGAAAAAAATATGATTTTTAATATTTGTTGTATTTTACAATTCACATTAATACACATACTTTCACAGTGCATATGATGATGGTCCCAGTTTGTGCTGGGGCATGGTAACACAGTTGAAGTGTTAACAGAATATGAAATTACATAACCCTCTTTGCAGGAAACTTCAACTGTTTTTCCATTTGTTGATTCACAAATTTCAGGTGACCTCGAGCATTCACCAATATTGTATCTTGTCCCTTCAACATTTTTTGGAATGAAACAGTCCTTGCTGAAATAAATTAACCGGAGTCTTTTTTGGTAGGATTTTAAAAGTAACAAATAGGTATGCATCGCAAAATCTCTCTTCTTCATAATAAGTGAAGTAGTAAATTAACACGAGTAATATTTACCTGATCACTCTACAAACTGAGGTACTTTCATCAGATTTGTCATCACACTGTTCTATTCCATCACACATTGCATATTTACTAACACATTTGCCAGACTGACACTTGAATGTATCTGCACTGTAAATAATTATACATTAATAAATTCAAAATGTGAATACATTTTCATAATTGATGGAACATTATTCACTTATATGATGACAAAAATTGGTCTATTGTCGCATTATAAATTTGGCAATGAATACATCTGCTTAGCATGATTAAATTTAAAGTATTAATGTTAAAATAAAATTCTACAGGAATTTATAAATGTATACTTATAATACTAGCATGCATATATGTGTTTATAAATTAGTCCAACAAATAGTCAAAATTCAATTAATTTTGTAACATATCTTTTATATCTCATGTTTTTTTACATACTTATAAAGGATTGAAAATATTTATTGGTGTTATAAAATATTTAGTGAATCAATAAATTGAAAACAATTCAAATAATAAATAATGAGAACTCTTACTTATTACAATATTGCTGCCTCCGATTTCTCACATTCGCCAAATTGACATGTTCCCCTATAAAAAGTAATCTAAAATTAACACCTTTAAATCTGAGAGACCACGCATATTAAGCACTGGCAAAACTGCACTGAAAAAAATCCAGGGAAATAAAATTCTGAGAGAATATTATTTTCATTCCATAATAAAAAATAAAGTTTTCATAATTAGCAATTATGATAACAAAATAACTAGTAAAAATTATTCACCGTTGAGATTCAAAAGTCTAGTCTGTAATAGGATACTAAATCCAGTAAGTATGCTTGTAAGGCAAGTTACCTCAATGTATGTGTGTAGAAATATAAATGATTTATGCCAATGAATCAGTCATGCAAGAATGGATCATAGAGATTGGCAACAACAACAAACATGCAAACAATTAAGGGACTAGAAACATAAATTATATAGCTGATAGGAAACCTATGACTTATTTGATACAAATGGTATAAATAATGGTATAAATCAACGCCACTTAATGGCATAATCTAATTTTGATTTGAGTCATGTTTAAATAAAGATAATGCTTCCTTAACCAAATTGTTGTGACTGTTTCTAGATGTTTTTCAGATTAGAAAGTGTATGAATTAAGAATTTTTATCTACCACACTTTTACTTTCTCTTAAAGATAAATAAAAATAAAAATAAAATTTATTAGATATAGATTAACTAGCGCTCCCCTAAGTGTGGTGCGGACATGTACTTAACTAAAGTTCGTTGGGTACACTTGTACTGGTAAACTAGTGCCCCCTGAGGGTGGTGTGGCAATGTACTTAACTAAAGTTCGTTGGGTGCACTTGTACTGGTACACTAGCACCCCCTGAGGGTGGTTTGGCAATGTACTTAACTAAAGTTCGTTGGGTGCACTTATACTGGTAAACTAGTACCCCCTGAGGGTGGTGCGGACATGTACTTAACTAAAGTTCGTTGGATGCACTTGCGATACTCTAATCTACGGTACTCTAACCCCTCGCAGACCACAAAACAAGTATTCTAAACTAGTAAAATTGTAGTAATAGTAATAATGTCAAACCGGCAATAGTTCGCAGGAGGCTAGAAGGGATACAAACACTTTAAGTAATTTAATAAGATAATGAGATAGCCAACCATACAATTTGCAAGTACACGATAATCGACAGAATACTCAATATTTCAATACTTGCCATGAAATGAATTAAACTAAGACAATCGATCAGTCGAGGTCGCTATGGTTAATCTTCTGGTAGGATTACATGTTATTAGCAGAGTTCGAATCTGGTAATTCTGGTAATCTGGTAAAAAGAAGCATTAAGTAATAAGATCATCAAGAAGTAATTTACATTAGGGGTACACTGTATCTTTGTTAAGAATAATTCTTAACATTTGGTACATATTATTTAGAAGCGCAAGCGTATCTAAGGGTTTGGGGTTATCTCCTTGACAATTGTAACTGCTACTTCGGTTCAAAATGACGGAGAACAAAACAAGAAATTCACCATTGCGATGAGAGAACCCGAGCCAGAAAAAGGGATTTGTCATGGCATAATAACTAGACGTCAAATTAAGAATGAAGTAAACAATAATGATTTGATATGTTACGCCCGACATCTGCTTACTTACCATGACCAGTTATCTGATTTTAATAACAAGGGTTTAGGCTCAAACGTTCGTGTCACACGACATCGTGGACACTACATTAAATATAAGAGTTCAGAAAGAAAATAAGATTCCTAAAAATTTACTGAGCCAAAGTAACTGCTCAAACATAAAGTTTCATAAGAAGTTTCATAAAATATGAAACGACGAAATTCATCATTGAAGAGCAAGCAATTTGGAATGGATATAGCGGTACGAATTAAATCCGGATTGATGAGCAGAACAAAAATCCAGTGGAGTCAGTATCAGAAAATGAGGCTTAAATAAGCACCCCCGGGAATACCGACCACTTCCTAATACTTCGGTCACGAATTTTGATGGGAACGAAGTGCGCTACAATCAGAGGTCAATGACTGAGATTTAAAATTTCAATCAACGTGACAGGAGGAAAGCAGTTTCTTTTATAGTTCCCCTAATGGTAGTTGGCCGACTTATTTTCAGCCTGCCTACGCGACAAATTAATACAAATGGAAGGAAAACGCGGAAACGAAAACAAATGATGTCAACGAAACTGTACGTGTAGAATTTAACACTCCGTTCGAGGGAGTACAAGATCAAGGAATTGACAGTTTGTTAGAATCCTAGACTGTCACCCAACCAAACTGTTTGCGTAGCAAGTTCCAAAAAAAAATAACTTTATCCACTAACCGAATTCCAACCAACGATTTCAAAGTTTTATTTCCTTCCTCGGACCACACTTCTGTAGTCATCCCGGAGTCTCTTGACGAGTCTATTGTCAAAGCATCCTGAACCGGAATCGATTGTGGAACCCGACGAAACGTTTGAAAATAATTTTTCATAAAAATTATAATTTTTCTCAAAATTAGTATAAACTCAGCAGACAAATGTTCCCTTCGCCGACACTACAAACCTCTACTTTTGAGTTTCCTATTTTTCTTATAAACTCCTGATATCGTGCATTGAGATTTACAAACGTATCTAGATCAATATATTTATCTGAATGAATCTCGAGAGGCGGTAACCTTTTTAGAATATCGCCTTGACCGTTCTATTAGGAAGACAAATTTCGGATTCCACGCTCACTAGTGACCTTGTTGTGATGTCATAATTAAATATTTTATTGTGTATATATATTTCTCAAGTGGCGCTTAACGCACAGAAGACTTCTTTACCTTCATTTGACACAAGTTGTTGTAACTGTAATTGTAAATAATATGTATTCCAGAATTATACTTAGTTTGTACAATCAAATTTAAATATTAATTTCAACAAAATTTCGAAGCGCGAATCTTCCCGGATTTTGCGTTGTTTTTATTACCTAATCGAGGTTCAATCTCGCAAGAAACTGTTCTCAAGGTCAAACACCCTTTCAAGTTCACAATGTGTTTACGTGTAAATACATATCCTTTTTTTTAGATACCGATTGTATTTCGTTCACATTATTAGGTAAATAAAATGAAAGTCCTGGTGAAAAATGTTAGCTTTTCTGTGCTGAAGGACAGTAATATTTCCGCGTTTGTTATTGCGCCTGCCTATACATTATTTTGTACAATATAGTTAAGTTTCGAAATGAAACGTTCGGAAGGGAAAAAAGTTTTTTCGAGTCACCGGAGATGAACTAGGAAGCGATTTTCTTGAAAATCATTCAAACAGATCTTACGGTCAATTGTAGGAGTCCTTGGGCGAAAGGAAACAGGATTATAGGCGAAAACAATACAGCTTAGAAACACTTTCCGATTGCTTAAGATTAGATTTTATGCTCGTACAATCCGCTCGACCGGACACCGAAACTCCGCAAATAAAATATCCAGTTTTCCTTATTCGTGCCGGGCATGTCGGGCGCCGACCGTTGACGCACCGGCCGGACGATGAGAAACGCTGAGTTACATTCGAAAGTTGGCGGAAATAATAAAGAATATGAAACTTACAAGTCAAACAGAAGAAAATGCCGAAAACTAATCGCCGGCGCATTTTTCTGTTGTGAGCGTAGCCATAAACACAAGCCGACTGGTTGTGAGAAAGTACAAGGCTATCCGGGTCGAGTGTGGCGATGGGAGGGGGGGCAGGGGGGACATTAACCGGCCAGCAAGTTCAACCCGCAAAGCGCGATGGCTCCTCTTCCTAAAGATCCGCCCCTAACCTTATCCAACCACTGACCGAAGACCAAGCCGTGCCCTTCGTATTAAAATTCCTGTCTCCAACGATCGGTGTATTTTTTTCCCGTTCTCTCGTTCATTTCGTACTGCATTCAGCGGATGTTACTTTCTGCACTCGGCGCCCCTCCATCGTTTCTTATGGGACCGCACATTGAAAACACTGTCCCACTCTCAGTGCCAATGTCATATAAGGAAATGCGATCGCCGTAAAATCTAACCTTTTTAAGTAAATAAGACCGGATTACATGCGAGAATTCAAACATTAAAAGCTCGCAGGGAGTGCTATTGTCTTCCCACACTATTCTTTGTCTATGTCCAAATTGAAAATTGAACCAACAGAGAGGATCTGTTAAACTCTATTCGTTAAGAAAATCATCATTTAGGCAACGCTAGTCATTAGGTCTCGTTTAGTAAAGATCCTATAAAAGTTTAAGTTACGGCAGAGGCTGTACCAACGTTTGTTTTCTGTTCCCTTTCGTCCGTTTATTTCTAACCTATAAGAGGTTCTCGTTTCTCGTCGTGCTCATTACTATTAATTTAAAAACGTGCTGAGAGGTAAATGATTGTAGTTACCACTGTAACTACACAGTTAACTGAAACCGGTCTATCTTGAAACTAACCATATTACAGGACAATACTAACAGGATGCTTCATGGAGCATCATAAAGCTAATTTATTGAATTTTATGACTTCCATTCTAAAAATATAATGCGTATCTTCAGTGCTAGAAACATAAGGAACAACTCGAAGGAGGAAATTGAAAAACTCGACGGAGGAAAGAGATTTCCATTTCCAGTAAAGGACTCGGCAGACGGATGACGCTTATCCGTGTTGAAACATTACACAACAGTAAGCAAAATTTATCATTGGTTATCAAGAATCAATGCATGTAAATACGGTCAATTGTCGCTTGACCTCATTACGATTAAAAGCTCGGTGTATAAAATTACTGTGATCGCAAATTAGTGAATCTGTTATTATAGATTGAAAAGTGGAATATATATTATGCAGCTGATTAAGATGCGTGTTTTATTATTTTTCAAAAATTGAATTTCCTGACTTCAGAAAAATGAAACCTTTGACCATTTCAGGAAAAATAGAATGTAGTTCTCGTTGGTATTGTCAGTATAACGTGAATAGTCACGAAAAACAATGGGTTACTACACTGACAGGGAAAAAAGTGTACCTGTAATTTCGCTATTTTCCCTCTTGGGTTCTCGGTTGACAGTAACTTTTAACAAGAAGATAGACCTCCCGATATTTTTACGCATTTATTTTTTTATCGAGGTCGATTATCTGTAGTTGCAACTAAATCAGTTTCAACAAAAATTTAGTAGATGGACAACTGACATATCGCTTTCCTTAATATACCTCCCCAAATGGAACTTCAGACAAATATCAATATTAAACAGGATACAAGTCTAGAATTTTCGAGTTTAACTTCTCTCTGGACTTTTATCACCTGGAAATGGCGACTCATTAACGTATTTAATAAAAACTATTTCTCCGATGTTGTACGTTCCCGTTACTATCATGTTACTTATATTTCATATTGTCAGTACAACAAAGAAATATACATGACGACATTGAGCCTGACAAAACAAGCAATTTGGAGAATCAAACAAGTTTATTCGCCATAGTTAGTACAGGACAATTTAGCAGCATTTTGTAAACCTAAGCTAATAGTAAGCCCATAACGGCGACAAGCATAATTGCGCTATGTTAGCACTGAGAAGGTTCATAGAAAGAGTGCAATTCTTGTCCCGAAAACACTCAACAGTATTTATATTTTACAATGGCAAACAATGCAAGAAGTTTTCTAGTTTTTTTCGTAATTTTTATAGCGCAAATTGAGTTTTCCCGTTATGCGCTTCTACCCGTTAGTTTTGAATAGGGTTATTATCAATATCAGATCTTCAAAAGCAAAACAAACCTAAATCATAGAAGGGTCAAACATAGAGATACAAGGTCATTTTCGATCGTTGGATTTTAATAATAGCTGCACAGGAAATTCTGAATGAGGAATTCGCTGTGAGGCTCAGTAGGGGAATCGTTAGGTGGTCAGGTATCTTTGGCAGATAACCGGTTCCGGATATATAATACATTAATTCACTCAAACAACGCAAAACGTTTTACGAAAGAAATTTTTCTTTCCAAAGTATTTTGTTAGAGTACAAGGTGAAGCCGACCGAAAAATTCGATATTCTTCACCTCCAATTCAAATTTCGACTAATAAATATACCGAAGCGCCTATACCTTTTTATCCGTTTTGTCCTGGAAACGCGTTTTCTTTTCATGGCCCGTAGTGAATTTGTGTTGGTCGTCACTATCTTATAGTATAATCTTTTGCAAACTTTATTTAAAAGATATGGCTACATACTTGAATATATATTCAATAATACTTGAATGTATAGTCTTTATAATTTGAAATTTAATTTCTTTCGCGTATTGCCATCGCGTTTGTTGTATCGCCGAAATGATCTCTGAAAGGTAGCTCTCACGATTCCAGACGACAAAAATAGATTTATTTCATATGAATAATTTCATTATTTTCGAACCAATCGCATTTGAATGCTCAGAAAATATATAACTGACTTATATGCAAAGTAGACAATCATGCAGATGAATGAATATTTCATGTGCAAAAATATAAATATTCTAGTTTATTTTGGCTTACTTTATCATGGGGCTATGTTTGATATTTTGAGTTAATCAAATATTAAACCAATTAAATAAGTGGATACTTTCTTCCTGTTTATAATTCATCAGAAATGTTATAAACATCCACATAAATAAAACTCTCATGGAACAATAAGAACTTAAAAGTTCTTAAAATAAACACACAAAATACTTTGAACGAATATAATATATCTTTACAAAAACTATCATTAACAAATATAAAGGCATAATGATATACACCTAATTCAACCTATGCAAAAGCATTACATCATTATCTATAAAAAGTTACTATTAACCAATGAAGTCCATGTATAAATATAAATGATGTATTTATGTGGATTGCATTATGAAATAGAAATATTTCATGGGAAAAAAGGCATCTTAATATTTTAAAATTACAAAAATATATTTGACCTGTACAATTTTAAATTAAGAGTTTTTTTCTGAAAATATTATCAAATATCCTTGAGATCTGCAATCAGTTTGCACTATAATATCCAGATTTTAAATACCTGTTGAACAGAACTTCAAAGGTGATCAAATTAGTCATAAAATAAAATATTACCACAATTCTTTCAAATATTTTGTATCCACAATATCATTGATGACACTTGTACAGTTAATTGCATAACAGTTTTGTTTATCCTCACTTTTGCTCTAATATTCCGTAGAATTGAACTGTCACAGACTGTACACAAACAAATTTTTGGAATCTCAGATTAATAAATAATTAAAATAACCAATAAAGGGCCAAGACTGTGAAATTATAAGGAAATATTTGGGCTCATCCCATGAAATAGTTGAGGAACGTGTTTACATAATTATTTACAAATATTTCAAACCTTCACAGGCTGACACAAGTATCGTGTGAATAACAATTATTAGATCCTTGTTTTTAACTTTTAAAAACCAACAATATTTATCCATGGGTTGTGTCATCTTCCACAAAGTCATAAGCTTCTTCTCTTGTTACACACTCGACATGGCTGACCTGTAAGTATTTATTTAAGACTAAATTAGGAAAGATTAATTGCATAAATGTAAGTGATAGGAAATATGGAAAAGGGGGACACAATTATTTATGTCCTCATCACTTTTAACTATAATACAATTTTAGTCAAATAAAAATATGTGCAAGATTCTTATTTGGTTAATGGTTAAATGAGTAATATTTCTACGAGACCTTCATTTTAGATTCATATTATATCATTTATAATAATTAAATTGATGTACCTTATTTCTAAACTTAACACCATAAAACTTGTTTGCATGCTGCAGAAGTTCAGGTCTGAATGTCGTAGTAATAAACTGAGCATCTGCTGACATTTTGTGAATCATATCAGCAACGGCTTTACGATGTTGAGCATCCAATGCCTACATAAATAATTATTAGAAATATTAATTAAAACAATAACTATTATCAGTGGAAGATATCAAAAGAATAGTAATCCAAAATTCTATTTTATGTATAATGTTATACATGCCAACAAATACAGTAAAGTATGTTTAATATTAACAGAATTTGATCCAATTATCACATCCTGACATGAATGAATACATTGTAAAGAATAAATTAGTATGTGCCTAATAATATTAGGATTATATTACAGAACTAATGGCAAGCGAAGTTTAAATCTATACTGTTTCCTATATTTCAATGATATTCAAATGAAATCCTACCTGATCAATTTCATCAAAGAGGTAAAATGGAGCAGGATCACACTTTTGGATGGCAAAAATAAGAGCCAATGCAACAAGGGATTTTTGGCCTCCTGACAACTGGTTCATTTCTCGCATCTCCCCATGGCCATTGAATGAAACACGTATCATTACACCAGAAAATTGGTCGGAGTCCAGCTCCTACAACACAGAGACAGGAGATTTTATGTATATCTCAAAATCTATTGAAATGCATACTTCATTAAACATGTTAATTTAATTACAAGTTAAAATAACTCACCCTAGATTGTTCCGTTTGTTCTTCACCATCAACTGTCTTCATAACCAACTGTGCATGCCCACAGGGTACAAGCTCTTTGAACACTTTTGAAAAGTACATAGAAACTTGTTTGAACATAAATTGTATAGCTTCACACTTTCTTTGCTCCAATACTACCATGAGTTCTTTGATCTTTTCATCTCTATGAAAGCACAGAAAAATAACAAACATTTTACTAATTAATATAATAATTCAGCTATATTTAAATATAAAATTGTATTGTCTTCAATAATGTTTTGTACCCTCTGTCTAACTCCTCTTTTCTTTTCATTAACTTCTCTTTTTGATCTGAAAAACTCATGAACTGATCCAGAGCCTTTTTATTTACGTGGCTATATTTCTTCAAATGTGAATTTGCCTTTTCCAATTCTTTAAAAAGCTGTAATTATCAGCACAAAATATTCATAAATCTTAATAAGAATTCAGACGATTTTTTTATTAAATATAAAATTAAAACCCATAACTAAAACTGCTAACAAGGTACTAACATTTTTTGAAGAATAAGACATATATTTGTTGACCATTTCAGGAGATGGCATAGAACCAAGTTCCTGAATTTTATTGGAGCATTCTTGAATCTTTGCTTGGAGCATAGCCTGTTTAGCAGCAACTTTTGTTAGGTCTTTGGCTTCTGAATCTCTTTTTTCCTGTGCTTCCTTCTCTTTTACCCTCCATTTCTCAACCTCTTCTTGTTCTGCTTTTTGCTAAATTTTCAGAATTTAATTAAAAGCCAACAAAAATTAGGAAATAATACTCAGTATTATTTTAAAGGTGGAATACATACTCTTTTCACTGCTTCCTGTACTTTTTTTTCACATGCTTTAAAGTCTTTATTTAGTCTTTCAAGTCGTTTTTCAATCCCGCTTAATTCCAAACAGCTATTATCTAATGTACGTTTCCTCTCTTCAACTGAAATTTCTTGCAAGGCCTAACATTTAAATATTGATTAATATAAATAAATATATAACAGGTATTACAAGGAAAGAGCAGAGTATAAAACTGAATATCACCCAACATACCTGTATCAATTCATCCTTACGACGAATCAAATTATTAGTTAATAGATTTTCCAACTTATTTTTATCAGCTTCAAGTTTCATTCTTGTGCTGAAAGCAGATTTATTCTCTTGCATTAATCTTCTGATATCATCATTTAATTTATCCATTTCTTTTTGATCTACTGCTGAAAGTTGTTCAAGTAAATCCTGAAAATATGAAATAAAATTATTCTACTTCCAGAAGAGAAATTAATCTTATATTGTTATAATTTCAATTACTGAATGATAATATACCTGATGTAATTCTGATTCTAAACCTTGTTTTGTACTTTGCATAGCTTCTAAATTTGATATACATTGAGCTAATGATCGTTCTTTAGGAGTTCGATATCTTTCAATACTTGCCAACTCTTCTTTCATTAATCTAATATCTGCTTTTAGTTTATCAAAATACCCTCTAGAATAGAACAATAATTAGTATTTAAATATGCCTATTTTATATGAAATACCAAGATTATTTGCTAAACAAAAGTCACAGATTTTTTATATAAGTAATGGATGTACCACTGCTAAGATGCTTGAACTATTAAACTGTTTTAATCAATGCAACATTACTTGGCTTTGCTATTTTTTGTTTCTGTCCTTTGCATGTCAGAAACAACTTGTGTTATGCTTGTTTCTATTGAACTAAGTTGTTCTCTCAATGTTACTAATTCCCTCTCTGCATCACGAATCTGTGCCATTAGCTCTGTTCGATTTTTTTGTATTTCAAGCTTTGAACGAATATTTTTAAAGTAACCTCCTGTTAAAGTTCCTTTAGATGACACCTTTAGAGAAACAATTAAGATAATAAATATATATAAATTATATCAATCTTCTCCGATAATGCACATTTAAAAATTTCTCAATATCTCACCTGATCTCCATCAATAGTAATGCAATCAAGATTATACTGCTTGGACATATCAGTTGCAACTTCTAAATTTCTACATATGAGTGTCTTTCCAAAGATATAACGCATAGCTTTATCAAACTTTTGATCATAAGTTAATTTGCTTACCATAGCTATTGCATTCTATATAAGGAACATAATAAAAATAATTAGAAATTATCCTTAACATGTGGATTATCACTCCTACTAATATGCAAATGTTTTCTTTTCACAATTCTAGTGTATTAATTCAAATATTTTTTCACGATATTTTTAATGTAATATACAATGTTAAAAAAAATAAAACTGAGGTTTCAAGAATGCCTCCAGCAACTTTTATTAAACTTACATCAGAAGTAGGATATCTCATGTCTTTTACATGTAACCGATTCCTAGGCATAAATGTCACTTCTCCTGGTAAATTTTGCCTATTTATTTCCTTTAATATTTGAGTGCCTACACTGTCAGACTCCACTATATGATAAAACAACCTAAAAAGTAAATAAAATAATTTACATTACTAACATCATTTTTGGACTTACAATGATATTAAATATTATATATTATTCAAATGGAACATCTACCTATTCCCTGCAGTGACTTCTACAGCAGTATGAATACTTTTGTCACAATCAAAATTTTCAATGACCTGACCATAGTAACAATCAGCAAGGTCTTTATAAGTTCCTCCTCTTTGTCTAAATGTTTCCAATACTTTTCTCACACTATCTCTTCCATTTAAAATTGGCTGTGGAAAAGAAATGTTTCAATAAAATTTATGAGAATAAGGTTTGTAAAAAGAGTACAAAACCCAATTTCTGTTTGAAAATTATGAAATCTTTTGTTGGATCAATATTATCTGAAACAGTTATCACACGTATATAGCACAAGAAAAATCATTGGGAGAAGATGGACTTTACACTATTAAGTGTGAACATAAATATTTTATCATTTAACATTTTTTATTCAAATACTTATTCATTAACTCACCTTACCCGCCATACTTCGCAGAGATTGATCAGCTTTAGCTAACTCTTCTTTTAAAGAAGTCATTGTATGTTGCAACTGGTTTTCTTTTCTCCAGAGTTCACTGTTACAAAAACAATATAAAAACATATTTATATGATACAAATATTTGTGGTGGAAAACACCAGTGCAAAAATATATTCTGGTACTACATAAACCATTTTTGAATCAACAGCATACTTTCTCGTGCTCTGAAACTGGTCCTTGTTCTTCTTCTGCTCATAATGTTGTTTATTATATTCATCGATAGCTGTTCGCTGATGTTCCAATTCTGCTGTTTCTTCCTGTAAAAAAGATAACACAATGTAAAGAACTTAGCACTTATTATTAAATACATAATATCTTGCAATTTGCTCACAGCTATCTTTTTTTCTAACGTGACTTGCTTCTCAGCATCTTTCTTTAAGTCTTCTGCTAATCTTTCTTTGTGATCTGTTTTATCCTTTATTTGCTTAATTAGTGACCTAAAAAAATGGAAATAATTCCAACAAATCAATATACTTTGACCTCATTAAAAATTCAGTTAAGAAATGTTTGTTATAATCATGCAACAACTCACTTCAATTCTTTTTCAATCCACTGATCACGATCAATTTTGGATGTGAACTGATTTCCTCTTCCTTGTTTTGCATATAACTCCTTCCTTTTCTGTTCCTTTAATGCCAGTCTGAATATAACAATTAAAAATAGTGTCATAAAAATTACTAAACCAAATAAAAAAAAATTGGTTAGCAGTAAAATATTACTAAACCAAAGCTAATAGACACTTTACATACATATATGCACTTAATGTCTAAGATGAAAATGTATTTTAATGTTAATTAAACATATCAATCCATTAAAAATACTAACTCCCGAGTACAATCTTCCTCTTTTTTCTTTTGAGCTTCATATTTTGGTTTTAATACCTCGAGTTCAGCTTCCCTTTGTGCAATAGTTTCATTTAGTTTTATTAATTCCTGCTCTGCACGATGCTGAAAAAAAAAGTTTCCCAAAATATATTAGATGTAACTTTAATTATCTATAAATGACCAATTTATTGTAAAAGGGAATAAAACAATATTGCCAAACAGTATCTGCCAAACATAAAATAAATTCCCAAGGACATTAACTGAGCATTCATATTGAAAATGAACCTTTTAAATTACGTATTTGTAAATTAAGTATGTTAACAAATTTATAAACTTGTAGTCTGCATAATATACACAACTATAGTCTGATGAATAAGTTTGATTTTGACTTTTGAAAACTTAAGTTTGATGTTCATGATGGAAGACTAGAAGATTAGTGTCACTGAATAATGTTTCATTGAAGTATTATTATCAAGAAAAATATTTACAAGGATCAAGGAATTAAACATTGTTTCTTCAATCATATTATATAATATCAACTGTAATGTCATGAGAGTTTAATATATACTTCAAATAAAATTGGTATGACTGCCTAGAATATATACTTTACCTTGCTTTTGTCATCTCCTAGGACCTCGTCTGTAAGATCTTTGATGGTTAGCTCCAGTTTAGTTTTGTCTTTAAGCAACTGTTGTTGTTCTACACTTAAAGTTTCACGCTCTTCTTTGGCAACTTGTACTTCTCGTTTTGTTTCTTTTAATTTTCTAGCAGAAACTTTGGCTGCATCTTGAGCAGCTTTTAATTCTGCAGCCAGTTTTTTTTGAGTCTCATCAAAATTGTTCAAACGTGCTTCAGACTAAAACACATTACAAAATACTATATTATTTGATAAATTTGATTCCATTTGCGTTTTTAACAACTAAAGGAATGAGCACTAAACCTCTTCTAATTTTTTACGCGTTTCTTTGAGCTCTCGATCATGAATACAATATTCAAGTGATCTCCTCATTTTGTCCCATTTTTGATATTCTTTTAATTCCTCTTTTTCTTCTTCTAATGTTTTCAAACGTTCTTCGATAGTTCGGAGAAATTCATCAATTTTATCCAGCTTACCTTCCGTTTCTACAAGGAAATTTATAATATCAGAACAAAAATAATATATTTATCTCAAACAAAAATAGTAGTAAGCAGTAGAGCTCCTTTACAAGAGGTGAAGATTTTTTCATGTACTACTTCACATTTTTGACCTAATTAAGATATATAATCTTATTCACAATAGGGCCATATTCTTAACTATATATTAATTATAATATGCATCCCCATAAAACAAACCATAAATTACAAAACAAATCCTTATGATTATATCACCTTTGAGGATAGAAGTAGATTCTTCTTTGCGTTCATCATACACTCTAGTTCCGGCCACTTCCCTCAGTAATTTTAACCTATGAGAATCTGGAGCTGTTGCAATTTGGTTAATCTGCCAATAAAAAGCCATAACATTTTAAATGAAAACATATTTAAATTGTTTTGGCTATCAGATAAACCTTTTTTTATTAGTAATGATCAATTAGGGACAATGTTACGTCTGATTTTAACAACAAAGTTAAGAAAAAATCTAATATAAAAAATCAAGTCATATAAAACCACTAAGGAGCATACCCTTGAGATAACATTTAACTTGACAGAATAAAATTAAATTTTCATGAACTTTGCTCTTACAAACAAAAAATAAAATTAATTTACCTTTCCCTGTTTAACAATGTAATATGGATTCGAACGAGAAAAACCAGCAGATTCCAATAAATTCATAACATCAGATCTTGGAACCATTTTTTTGTTTAAGAAATACTGATCTTTTTTGGCACCAATAACTCTGCGTAGAACAATTTCTTCCTTTTCAATCTGGACAAATAAAATATAAAAATATTGTACAGGAACTAAGTTTGAGTACAGAAAATATTTTAATATGGTCTTAAATTGCACTCACAGGAAGTCTGTTGTCGCTATTATCGAATATAATTTCCACATAGGCAGTAACCACTCTGGGTCCAGTACCTTCATGAAGAAGTGCTTGTCTTTGTTCTGGGCGTAAATGAGAAAATTCATCGCTCAACACAAACTGGATTGCTAAAGAAAATAAAACCCGATGAAGATTAATATTATCCAATTTAAAATCTGTATTAATTAAACGAGTCATGATCAAAATCTTTATTTAAGTTCAATAAAAATAAAAGTTTATACAATACAAACTAATTTTAAATATTCACTATGTATAGAGAAAACAAGCTAAGAGCTAATTGGCATCTAAATCTAAATAACAGATAGATATGAGGTGCAGTCTTTTTTAATAGAATTTGTCATTGTTTAGTTTCATGCAATTTATCATAATGAAATAAAAACTCAAATAATTTCATTAAATTCTTACCATAAAAGAAGTTACTTTTTCCAGAACCATTTCGGCCAACTATAACAAAAACTTACAATTAATAAACACACAAAATAATGTATTAACAACATATAATTAACCAACAATTTAAAGGTAACTTGATCCTCTATTATATTTTATAATATACACAAATAATTATGTAATTGATTTTATAATTAAAGGCAATATATGCATAAAATTATGTTTTGTTGAGTTAATAATGTTTAAACTTTGATTTGTTTTCTCCATATTTAGTTTTACTAGTGTTACTTTCATAATAATATTGTGTTGAAGACACTATAACAACATGAACTTTTTTTTAATAATGAAATCCTACTTGGTTAATAAAATGTATAGCTAATGCAATTTTATCAACAATGTATAGTTAATGCTTTATATATTTTATTTATTTATTTGTTACTATTGCTTCATTAATGCTAAGACAATTATGTGAGATCTACAAAACAACTTATTCAACTATTTTTAAGAACACTAATCCCAGCTGCATACTGCAGCTACTAGGCATGTAATACTTAAATACAACTATGTATGTGTATATGAGGTTCCAAATGATTATTTGTTAATTTACAACTGAAATTGTTCTGAAAATAAAATGTTGTTGACTTCAACTGTTATGTCAACGGTCATTATGAATGAACAAATGTATTGCTTACCTCTAAAAGCACTAGTTAATAAAAATAACAGGAATTTACCAGTAAGTAAAGTCAATAGATCTGCTATTTTCATATTGTTTATAACTTGTTAAGAAACTGACTGGTGTGAAATAGTAAGTATAGGCTTCTCTATACAGAGTCTAAAGCAACTTCAACCACAGGGATTAATTTTGTTTATTGGACAGAAAGAAGGGTAATACTAATTACCTGCCCAGGAAAAGTAAACAAAGTTAAGCACTATTAAAAGTTAGTACTATTTAGTAAACTTACCTACAACATTGTGCCTTCTATCAAAAGGTTCTACAATGGTTTGCTCCCTATAACTTTTGAATCCATGGATGATTACCTACATACAAAACGTAAACGTTTCAAACGATAATGATAATCGCATGATATTAACAGGAAATTAACAAAATGAACAAGAATTGGTCTATTAATTAAAACAATACTGTGGCCATGTAATTGCCGCCAGTTTTAAAAGGTTAGTTTTTATACCTGTTTAATATACATTGTTGCCTATAAAAACTGTTAATTTGACTTAAATAATATAATCAACAGTTAGGTGGTACACATTTTAAATTAATGTCAACAGAGCTAAATCAAAACAGAAGTAGAAGCAAACAATAACAGAACTAGAAACTAAAAACGAGCTAGCGTCAACATTGGTCTGAACCCACTCAGCATTTGTAAATAACTAAGTACCTAACTCAAGTCGGCGGTGACAAAAGCGGGAAATTCAAAATTTTTTATTGAATTATACAAAATATTTAAATAATTAATTATTTGTAAATTACATATAATTTAAATAATTAAGACATGTATACAAAAACAGTTTCATGCCAGTAATTACCAACTAAAATCATATTCTGGTTCTCCATTAATGGAGAATAACAGGGACAGAATTAATATTTCATGTTTGATCTTTACCTTCATTAAGTGGAATTGATTCTGATTCTTTTCCTTGCTGACCTTAACATTATTTATTTCCATGTGGATTGAATATTAATATTTAATACCCTAATTTTGCCATGCGATCTCATATTGATGGATCATTTTTTAAGTCGTTGTTTCTAATATATTATCTGTGGAAATGTAGTTGTTCCTTGTGATATCCTTGTAAAGAAAATGTGGGCCCTGCAAATGTTCACTTTCTTTCTTGTTTGTGTAATTGTTAATGGATTAGAGTTTGGTTATAACGATCATGGTTATACAACAACAAATCACACTTTACGTGAGTGTTTATGTGATATTTTGTACATAATATGAAAATATGATAAACAAATTTAATAAAATGTGTTTATAAAATTACACATCTAATGTATAAATATTTCTTTTCATTATCTAAAAGAAATATCACCAATAATAATTTTCAAATGACAATTGTAATTTTTTTATTTTGAAAATTTTGGATTTCTAAAATAAAATATAAGAAATCCCAATTTGGAATTTTCATATGAAGCTTTGTTATTATAAAAATGTATTTATAATTTTGATGAATTTTTATATTATTTGGTATGTTATCCCAATAATTATTAATTAATTCATTATTAATTTAATGCATACTCTTAGTCCACTAATTGTTTTTAATAATTATGTAGGATACTACAGCTAACAAGCAGTTATGTTTCAGTTGTTATTATGGATGCAAACATGATGCCAGATGGAAGCAATACTTTAATAACACTTAAGAATATGATTAATGATATCAGCAAAAACATAAAATTAAATTTGATAGTGAATTATCAGTACAGTTCTAATTTGAATTATTACACAGGTATTCAAATTATTGATTGTTACTTATATTTAGCATTAATGATTTTGTTGCAAAAGAGAATACAACAAAAAGATTACTTATATATTCAGATTGTCTCTGACGAGAAAAAAGAAACTTAGTATGTACAATCTAACATATGATGTTTATGTTTAGCACTCAATACAATATATTTCAGATGTTTCAACTATTTTATGTGTGGTCCCATGCAAAGATGCTTGGAATATATTCAATAATATTCAAGAAGAAGGAGTTTTATTTATTGCTTTGACTGGTAAATCATAAATAAGGATAAGTTAATTTACAATTTTGTTGCTGTTTTTTAATTATATCCATAAAAAATAGAATGCAAATATATGTACACATTTTCTCAACATTTCCAGAACCAAACTGCCCTCGGTTTCCACTATTTGCAGGTGTATCAGTACCTCTAACAAATATAGAAACAGAAGTATCTCAGTTATTGTTAGATATTAGATCATCTAATTTGATTAACTGGAAGTTTATACATTTCATATATGATAACAGCCTTGGTGAGACTTAATGATAATTAATATAATGTATATAACATATTCTTGTTGGATAAAGAATTTTTTTATATGATAAACTATAACAACTTGTAGACTGTTTTATGATTGCAGGACAAGATTTAATTAAAGACATTGTAAAAGCCTTGACAGTACCTTTATTCCCAGATCAGACATCATCTTTAATGTCTTTATATAAAATAGACACTCCATTGAGTAATGGGTGAGTAGAAATAGATTAATTTAATTAGAAAACGTAATAATAATAGCAATTTAATAAAAACACAGATTCTCTAATATTTTCCACATATAAACAGGAAATTATATGGCATTTTATTGCAGGAAATCTTCAATACAAAAAGCATTGAGTGGGATACAAGGTTCAGATAAATGCAGAAGTATACTGACAATTGTTAATGCATATTTGGTTACAGATATTTTGCAAACTGTATGTAAACAATTTCTTCTATTACCATTATCATTTCAATTACTACTAAGAAAAACTATTTAGCACTGCTGGCTTATAAACAATTATACTTTATCATATGGTTTTAACATTGAATTCAATTGTTTTTATTTTATGAAATTCTTGGCAGTTTGAAAAAGAATATTTATAAATAAATTTGGTCTCCATTTGGTCATCATTTATAGAACCATCAAATTTTCATATGGAATCAGTAAATGTTAAACTTTATTTAATGTTGACTGTTTTCTTATAAAAATAGAATATACTCTTTATTGCTTCATATGTTCCTATGTTATGAGAAAGAAAAATGGGGCATATATTTTAAATGTTAATTATCAACATTATTTCAGGCAAAACAATTAAAACTCACTGATCCATTGAGTCAATGGTTATTCATATTAACTAACAGCACAGAAAAAGAAAAATTAACAAACATTTCTTCTATAATTGAGGAAGGAGAAAATATAGCATTTATTCTAAATAAATTCCAAAAAAAATCAAAATGTGAAGTAATTTATAATACTTATTAATTCCATTTCATAAGTCATGTTATACTTGTTTCATTTAATGAAACATATTTGCCCAATTTATTTTATTAATAATAATACACTTTAGGAAGGTTTACACTGCTATGTAGAAGTACTGGTGAAAAGTTTTATTTTGGCTTTGGAAAAATATGCAGATGAAGAATCACTTCTATCCAGCCAAGTTCCAGAAGAAGATTGGGAAACTATCAAGCCCAGTAAACGAGATATATCAAACTTGATTTTAAACTTCATGAAGGTTTCCGTTACATTAACAATATCTTAAAACGTATTTATTGTGTGCTAAATTTATAAATAAATAATATACTCTAAATTACAATTATAATTCCTATTTGTAATTAATTTTCAGACAAACCTGAAAGATGGTGGTAAATGTGGTAATTGCACAAACTGGGAATTTCAAACAAGTGAAAGCTGGGGAATGGATTTTGCACCCAAAGAAAATTTAACAGAATTTAAATATATTGGACACTGGTCCCCAATTTCTGGACCACAACTAGTAGATCCTTTGTTTCCGAATGTTGAGCATGGGTTTAGGAAGAGGGTGTTACCAGTAGCTACATTTCATGTAATTATTTTACTAAACAGATTTCATTTTCCAATGATTAAATTATTTCTGTACAAAATAAAAGAATGTAACAAAATATTTAGTTCCCACCGTGGCAGATAGTAAAATATAATGAATCAGGACACCCCAAGGAGTATAAAGGCATTGCATTTGAAATAATTGAAGAACTTTCAAAACGGCTTAACTTTACGTAAGTTTAACTCTACTTCATCATTCTAATATATCTAATAACTTATGTTTAAGACTGAAACATTATTTTTCATTCAGTGAAGACGTCACTTCTTTCTCTTGTTTCACAGGTACAATGTTATAAATTTGTCAAATTCATCACTCCATGGAAATAAAACCACTAACAAATCAAATTCTGAGGTAAGCCCCTTTTTCTAAATTAAATTCTTTAATTGCTTAAAATGATCATTAATTGGCAAAATAACTTCCACAGATTTTAGAAAACATTTTAGATGACAAAACAGAACATATAGCTTGGAATAAGGCTTTGGAAGTTGTTCTACAGAAGAAGGTAATTCTATAATGCAAGATGATAGCCATCATTTTCTACATGATAGAACCATTCAATGTATATTTCTGTTGGTACATCTAATTTCCATATTACTTACTTATATTAATTATAATGATATTAACTTATTATTATGATTCATCTTTTTTATTTTATTTATTGTTAACATAATATATTTTTTAAATTAATTTCAATATAACTAATTTTATGTGTACTTTCAAACTAGTAATTGCAATGCAGTAATGTTGGACCTAGTTAATAATTTACTTTATAGATAAACATTTATTATTATTTACATTTATTATTTATTATTAGAATTTATTATCTTAGTTTTATGATTGATTAATTTTGTGCTATTTAGAACAGTTAATATGAAAAGTGAATGAGTTTCAGGTCTTTATAGCAGCAATAGCTTTTACCGTGACAAAGGAAAAGAAGTCATTTGTAAATTTCACAACTCCAATTATTATAGAACCTTATACTTTTTTAGTATCAAAACCAAAAGAACTTAGCAGGGCATTGTTGTTCCTTCTACCATTTACTTCAGATGTAATATTATTTTTTACCATTAATTAATTTAATAATTCTATAAAATTGTATTTATTATAACTTAATATTATTGATTACTTTTTTGACAGACATGGTTGTGCATTATTGGAGCAATATTTATAATGGCCCCTCTTCTGAATTTTGTACATAGAACCAGTCCTTTTTATGAACATTATAGCAGCAGTGAGAAAGGAGGATTCAGGAAAATGATGAATTGCTTTTGGTATATTTATGGTGCTCTTCTACAACAAGGTAGAATGCCAACAATCATAGGAATGGAACAATATATTATGAAAATTAAGTATAACTTATAATCAGGGGTGGTTCTTTTGATATATATTTAATCAAAGTAACAATAGTTTTCATTCAGAACAAATCATCGAATGAGTTTTTTACAATCATTAGGCATTAAAAAAAATTTAACTTCATTGTGTTGAATATTTAAACCTACATTTTTTTGCTGTGCAATTTTAGCTGATTGCCAGTATGCATGGAAACCTATATCGAATATATTTTTCTGTAGGAGGAGCTATCTTACCGGATGCTGATAGTGGAAGATTGGTAATTGGAACTTGGTGGTTGGTGGTCTTAGTCATTGTTACAACATATTCAGGAAATCTTGTGGCATTTCTGACTTTTCCAAAAATGGAAAATAAAATATCTACTCTTGACCAGATCTTGGATAAAGGGATCTCATGGGGGACGTCAGCAACTTCGTCTTTACATTCTCTTCTTCTAGTAGTGTATTAGTAAAAAGATTGAATGGATCCACTTTTAATCGCTCAAAGAATTTGCCTAGTTGAACAATAATTTACAAGATTTAATTTTTAACATAAAATAATTGCAATAAATCAACTCCTTTGTTTCAATTCTACTTATAAGGGAATTGTCATAGACATTTTATAATAAAACTAAATGCTATGGAGTGTTTCACTTCATTTATTCACACACATGTTCATGCGCACATATGTATGTATAATATATATACTCATACATTTTCAGAAAACAGACAGCGAAAGACTTAATAAATTATCTCATGGTATAATACTGCATAAGGAAATTACTCCTGAAATTATGGATCAAATCCGAAACGGAAAACATGTTTACTTAGAGAGAAAATCAAAACTTATGTTTATGATGAAAAAAGATTTCCTAGCAAGTGGAACCTGTGATTTTTCTTTGGGTATTTATAAAATATATTTATAAAATTATCTATTTATTTTTATTTTTGAGTTAACTTCATGGGATTTTCTTGTCTTTGTAAATTTTTGGTTGTATATATAAAAAAATATTAATGTAATAGTTGTATAAAGCATAATGCACATGAATATTTCAGGACAAGAAGAGTTCTTGGAGGAACATCTAGCAATGATAATGTTCCCAGAAAATCCATACATCAAAATAATAAACAAACAGTAGGTGTTGTTTACAGTGAACAAGGCACTATTCACACTATCAAAACTAGAATCCAATATATTTATTGAAATACATACATTTATTTATCTTTGCAGAATTGATAAAATGCACAGAGTGGGCTTGATTCAAAAGTGGCAAAAGGAGTATTTGCCAAAAAAAGACAAGTGCTGGGGTTCAGATATTGCATTTTCTTCTGAAGTGAACAATCACACTGTCAACTTAAAAGATATGCAGGGATCATTTTTTGTTTTACTCTTTGGTGAGGTATTATTAATAAAATAGACTTTTCTTTGTAAATAAATGGTAATTTAGTAATTTCTAATTTTCAATTGTCATTTTCAGGTATATTTCTTGGATCAACATTGGCTCTTGGAGAACACTTGTATAAGAAATGGAAAAAATCAAAAGAAAGAAATATCATTAGGTCATTTGTTATATGAATCTCCATCTCTCCTTTTGTAATTTGGGATAAGATGATTAATAAAATTTTAGTTATAGTTGTGATTTATTCATTAGTTCATTTCATTATATAATTACTAAGGGACATTAAACTGCTATTTATTTATGTTTTAATTGTTTACTTATTTTTATAATATATACTTAACTGACTATAGATTACAGATGAAAATAAATACGATTTTATTTAGTTTGCTTAAAATCTTTAATGCATCTCTAAACAGATTCCCACCACCAATGAATTTTGTGAATTATTTCAAAAGCATATTAATTCATTAAATCGCAATTTTGAATATTCAGTTAGCAGTAGTGAAGACTTGCAAAATGATCTTTGTTCTTGTATACTGGGCCCCAAGCGCCATAATTTTTTTGCTCTTTCTTCTTTTCTTCTTGCTTTGAAGAATGCTGCTTCATTGCTTCAAAGCCAGCTTTCCTGTTAACATACAGTTTTTATATTGAATAACATAAATATTGTTCTGATACTGTTCTAATGATAGAAACTGAACAATTTTGAGTTTTAATTAAATAAATTAAGATACTTTAAATTCTATTGTAGGTGATCACTTATTTGATGTGTCCTCTTACTTTGATTCTCTTAAACACATACTGAGGAATCAATGAAGCTGAACCAAATCTAGTCTCAGTGCGAACAAGAAGAAGAGAAAATCACATTGATAAATAATCAGTTGAAATATGTAACTGCAGCAAAATTGCAACTAATTAAACAGAAGAGCTCATAACAAAAACTCCAGTATCTCCATACTGAACACCTTATATAAGTCTAAATAACTGAATGTAATTATTTATTATCATCACCTTGCTTCTGGTGTGCGGGCTGCGCCAGTATTAGACAGGGAGTTACAAATCAAAGAGGTTTCACCTTGAACCATGATTTCTAGTGTAAGTTAGTTTTGAAAACTTCTTAATCTGGTTAGAGATGGGCTAAATTGCTACAGGTTAGCAGGTGGTTAGCTGAAAGTAAACTTTATTATTAATTATTTCCACATATACAAACATGTATAAACACTGAATCTTGATCATACAAACAAGTATAAGAAAAAAATTTTTTTTATTATGGTATGAACTCTTACTTTATGGCACGTTGTGTATCAGCGTAAGAACTGATAATTCAAGGTAGTTGCCTGAGTTTCCCCTTCGGCTTCCCAAAGATGCGTACAAGTTTTTATTCAACCTGGGAAACAATAATAATATAATTGCTTGCACATGATTTATTATGTTTTTTTATTGAGTCATGCAAATAAAAACTTTATAGCCTTTAAATTGAAAAATATTAGAAATGTGAAGCTTCAACCATGATCATAAGATATTTATTTATTACAGAAAAATAAATTTTCTTGTGTATTTGTCAATAATCAACAAATTTTTATATAGTAATATAAATGCAAATTTTAACAGATTTAACAGTTTTTTTACAATAATCTTATATTAAATAAATAAAAATAACTCCTTCCTATAAGTTAATAATATTAAAAAAAACATTTATTCAGCTTCCATGTACAAGAAATTCACTACTTTTACATTTAAACAGAGGAAACCAAATTGAAATGCTTTATACAGTAAATGTATGTACACACTCAGAAGAAATTAAACTTTAGTAAAAAATGTTTTTTAACAGCAGTTTTTAACAGTCTTTTAATGAAAAATCTTTAAATGACATAAACAAAATGATTAATTGAATGCACCAGTAAAAAAATTACCTAATAGTCTGCAACCGTTTTATTCTTGGTGGATACACTATACACCTCATGGACACATAAATCTGTAAGAATCAGAAACAACAAATTCAATCGGGAATAAAGCTCCTTCACCTGTTGAAGATGGAATGAAAGGCTTTTGCCCTGAGACACCTTTTCTAACTTGAAACTTGGCAAGGAAATCATACAAACTGGTTTTATCTGGCTGTCTACCAACAAACATACACAGCTTATTAGCATTTTTTATGCACGTGTTGGGTGGATTTCTAATTCTTCCAGATATGATGATGTCAGCAAAAGAAGTTGATCAGTACATTAGTGAAATTTGTCAATTTACTAGGAACAGATTTGCTAAATAATATACTTATGTTTCCTGCTTGATTCACACTTCCAGAAATGGGAATTTGACAGTATTAAAAGCAAATTTTTTGGGGAAAATTTGTTGTTAATGTGTCATTCCAGAGAATTGATGGAATAAAAGTTTCTTCTAAGAAACCAATTTCATTTAATATAATTTATTTATTTATAATTACTTTACATAAATAACTCAATAGCATCTTTTAAATGTTTCCCTCTCTTTGTTGAGATGTAATTAATGTTAGTGCAATTTTATGTTTGTTTTTAACTAGATATTCAATTTTCATACACTAATATTTAGTTAAACATTCAATTATAAGTTACTCTTAAACCTGACTGTACATTCTCCTTTAAATTCAAGGTTAACTGCTGGACAGGCTGATGTAACTTTTTCTCTCATTACAACATATAAGTTTTATAAGATTTTAAATAATAAATAAATATTTGATGTATAATAATAATTATATATTATTTCAATTAATATTGAGCAAAGTATTTCATAATATTGTTGATAATATGCTTGAATACAAGGCCAAGATGAATTTTTCATAATAGTGAGGGCTGAGATGCTCTTGCTTATCTTATGCCATTGAACAATACAAAAGAGATTCAACACTGTTGTGATTATATCTTTTCTCACCTATTTGAAGATTGAGCTAAACTGCTTTTGACTTTTTGTCATGGCTAGAGAGGGCTTTTGCAGACCCAGAAACATATTCCTTAAATTAAAGACACTTTCTTTATACTGTATTATAATATTAGACAATTAGATGATACAGCTATCTGTGATTAACAATACAGTGACAAATAAACTAATCAATCATAAAATAACCCAGTAGCTTAAGAGATTCTTGAGTTGTTTCTCTAACAGAAATTCCGCCATTTTTTAAAATTATTTTCATCACTAATAAAAGTCATTTTAAAAACTATACACGACCTCATAGTTTGGATTGATCACTTCAAATATTTAATATTGGATAGGTTTAACCAGCGAGGTTAGGTAAAACCTAACCAGCGAGAGGAAACATAAGACTGTGAAAACATTCCCATTACTGTTTTGATATACCTGTTTTGTGGTCTGCGAGGGGTTGGAATACTGTAGGTTCGTGATGTTTCTGTCTCCTCTCGCTGGTTAGGTCTTTTGCTAGACCGGTTTCGGCTGCTCGCCATCTTCAGTAGCGGTGTTAGTCACTGTTAGCACTTTGGATGTTTTTTGGGCATTCTCACTGCACTGACACTTTTACATGTACTGTAATGTTTGTCAGTATGTCAGTCGTTTATATATGTGTTCTGTTATTGTTATTGGGGGTTATGTTTGTCTTTGGATTTTGTTAATTCGTTTTCTAGTTATGAGTCAGATTGTCGGAAGGGGGTGGTGTGGCGGTAGGGCGGGTGTGATCCTTTAAGAGGATTATAGGTGTAAATACCGCGTCACTCTGGGAATTAATTTTCTCATTTATAATGTTGCTTTTCTAATGTTTGAAGATCTCCAGGTTTTCTATAATGTCTAATTCTTTTCCTTTTTTACCTGGGTGTAATAATTTTAAAGATCTTTTGATGTTCATTGTTTCGTGCCCGGTGTTTATGATATGGTTGGCGAAATTGGAATCTGTTTTGTATTTTATGGCTTTTATATGTTCCTTGTATCTGTCCTCAATTTTTCGTCCGGTTTGGCCGATGTAAACTCCATCCGCATGTTATCTTGTATATCCCGCTTTGTTTGTGTTTATTTTGTTGTTGTGTGCTGATGTGTTTTTCTAATTTATTGGTTGTTCTGTATGATATTTTGAATTTTAGTTTTTTAAAGATGTTCGTGATTTTGTAGGTTTCGTGGCCAGTGTAAGTGAATGTGGCCCATTTTTGGAGGGGTTCTTCTGGGTTTGTGAGGTTCGTTGTGGGCTTCTCTTTCTTTTTTAATAGTTTTGTTATTGTACTGGCGGGATATCCGTTGTTCTTTGCGACTTGGAGGATTGTTTTATGTTCTTTGTCATATTTTTCGCTGGATTTTTTAAAATTATTTTCATCACTAATAAAAGTCATTTTAAAAACTATACACGACCTCATAGTTTGGATTGATCACTTCAAATATTTAATATTGGATAGGTTTAACCAGCGAGGTTAGGTAAAACCTAACCAGCGAGAGGAAACAGAAGACTGTGAAAACATTCCCATTACTGTCTTCCTTGAACTCGTGGTTAAATTAAAAATAATGCAGAGTTTATGGCAATGCAAAAAGACAATGTAATATTTTCTTATTTTATCTATTCCATTTATTTAGTTTTAATTTGTATCATACTTCTTCCCCCTTGTCATGTGGGCACACCATTTGATACAAAAACTGGGTTATTGTTCTTGTTGGTCTTCCAGTCATTGTTCCTCTCCTTAAATATGGAAACCCAAGACCAGTTGCCAACATTCCTGTTCCAGTAATATCCAAGTGAACGAAATCTACATTAGGTGGAACAAATTCCTGTAAAATGATAACACTCATAAATTCTAATTCAAAACAGGTATTCAAATCATTTTAAATTATGATTTGATACAACCATAATGTTCATTTTATCAGAATTGATATTTTAATTTAATGTTGTTGTTTCTTGTCTGATATAGCACAACTAGCTTGCTGTGATCTGTCATTTTAATTTCAAGATTAGATGGCATAAATTTACGTTTTTATTCTAAGAAGTTTAAACTAAATGAAAATCTTACATGAAATTAATGGTATTAAATTACCATTAAAAATGCAGCTCCTAAGCAGGCATTGCCACCAGTCCCTTTCCCAACATTATTTACATCAACACCAGTATAGTCTGTAAAAGTGGGCCTAATGAAATGATCTGCTCTAATATTTTTCTATTATTATAGGTTATTCATTATTATATTTCCGGTTTGGTCTTTTGCTAGATCGATTTGGCTGCTCACCATCTTCAGTAGCTCGTTTTCGGAGTCGTGGATATTATACGTGACTCCAAGATTGAACTCTTTATTGGACATGATTGGTTCGATGAATGCACCCTATTCGGCGTTCAAGTTTAGGTAATTTATAGGCGAACGATTGTTTCCATGTACATTTGATACCTGTAACTTTAGTAGTGTAGTGTTTCCAGAGGGGGAACCTCCAGACTCTGTCGCCAGTCTCTGAACCGGCACGACTCAGTTCTCGCCAAACAACGTCGGAAGTTGAAAAAGCGCCCGAAGAGCCAGCACCTAGAGCCCTTCTCATTCCCGCTAGCCGACAAAGAACCCTCTAATTAGCATTTATGTCTTTCATAAGTTATCGATGTGTTTATAAAGTAATGGTTTCATTGATATTTTGTTTTGTAAACAGCTTTTGATAATTTACATAATTTGTATACAAATTAATATTTTTCCATGTATTAAATAGAACGGAGCCCTGCAAACAAGGGCTGCATTTCGGCCCCTTATTTTCTGTTTGTAATTAGGGAGTGTAGTTGTATGGATGAAACTGACTTGATAAGGTGGCGATATTGATGATGAGGCAAGGCTTATAATGATTAGCATAGGCCAGGGCGTCTGCCAGTATAACTCTTCCTTCGTTGTCGGTATTTTCCAGCCTGATTGTTTTTCCGTTCAGGCCGGTAATTACGTCACCCGGTTTCATCGCCATTCCTCCCGGCATGTTTTCGCAGAGAGGAATTAGTCCTGGAAATAATTTCAATTGGCACGACCGTTTCTTTTCCCCGTCAAGATCAGACGTAAGCGATTTTTGAACATCCTTTCTCACGATTCCGGGAATATCAGAACGTATGTCATTCCAGATCTTGAGCTACTTCGCTATTTATACACGATAAATTGAATCTTCCATTTTTACATATTTAGCATACAATAATTCATAATTATTAGTGAAATATAATCTCTACGTATTACCATTTATATTGATCGGCAAGGACAATGAAGCAACGGCTCTGAAGACCCCTACTACTACTGCCGCTCCGGCCATATCCCCACGGTGTTCCTGCATCCCTTCCGGTTTCTTCAAACAGACCCCTCCACTATCAAATGTTACTCCCTTTCCTGATTTATAAAATTTAAATTCGTTACTAGTATCCAGGGAATCCCAAACACCTATAAGTAGTATTAAATAAGCAGGTAGATATATATTTTCCACTATTGTTACGATTGTTTTTGTTGTTGTGTTATGGTTGTTGAAGATGTGTAACTGAAATAAGTTGTCATTTTATTATAAATAAATGAGTAGTGGTTTCCATAGGAAATCTCGATACTCTTCACGCTATCTGAAAGAATGTTGAATTAATATGTGCAATATCCCGTCTGAAGAAGTATATTGGCGTACAAAAACCGCGTAGAATGCGTTCATGACAATATTTGTTTAGTAACGTGTTTTAATAAGCAGATCAGATTTAACATGAACATGAATCATTTGGCTGTAGCAATAGGGGGCCGACTATCCGGGACCTTATCTGGAGGCAAGATTTAGGCCTACTTTAATATGAGATTTGAAAACCACAGTGACACTTCGGTAGGTTGGTCGGTCCAAATGCTCGAGGATAAATTCGTTCGGATTAAACTTAGTTTACGAGAGTTCAATTTCCATGTTCGCCTCGGGTCACGAATCTCTACCGTCGCGGTCCCAGTCTCAGAAAAACCAGTCTGCCCGTCGTGATCTGGGACATTCGACTGTTCCACTTTCACTGGTACGTACCGACCATTACAACTGGTTTGTCTTCGACGTTGCCACCGCAGTAGGAGAGCTCCATGAAGAGGGGGTGTTCGCAGGAGCCCCGCGCCATTGCCAACATCGCGGTCATCTTCTTCATTTCCAGCCAGTCCCTGTCCCGTACTTCCACTTGTACTCCGCACGCGCACAGAGTGTCAATCGCGTTCTGTGTTCATTGTATTCACCAGATATATAGTATAAAGAGCATGCATGCTATAATGTAACAGCCTTATTGATAAGTCCAATGTTTTTCATATAAAATTATAACTAAAACTGACTTAACGCACAAATATTAACAGAGTTTGAAGACCACAGTTCTGTCTCCGCTCGCTTTCCTTGTTTGTTTCCAATTAGGTCCGTTTATTTTTCTTTCCTACCTAGTTGGATTGACTTTAGGATTCAGTAACGATTACCGCAACGTTAATTCAATGAATAGTTCTGAGAAAAATTAAATTCGATATCGTGAAAATGTTTTCTTATTAAACAAATAACTGGATCACCCTGCTGTACCAAACAGGTGTCGCTCGAAAGATCTTGCCTATAGGAACCGTCTGATTGGTTAATATTCTGGAGCATGAAAGCATATTTTGTATGTTTCGTTATACATTTGAATTGAATACATATTGGAAAAACATTATTAATATAAGGTAAACAGAAACCGATTTTTATCCTGATTCAATAAAATAAAAAAATTATTTTTTTAATTGGAGTCGAATTACTGTAAAATATTAATTAATAATATGACTGTTAAATGTTCACATTGTTCCTTAACGTAGCAGGCTTTGCGTAGTACAGTCTATATGAATGAATAAAAGATATGTATGTTGTCTTTTCAGTAAACATATATTCAGGTTTTATCCTCCACTGTACTGATGCAATAAGTGAAAATATTCGATCAGACTGAACAAGCGAGCTCCTCTCGTTGAATAAGTTAAATTGAAAAAAATCTACAAAATACAACTCCTCCTAACTTAACTTTGAACGGTTGATTTTTACTCCTGGTTATTTTATGATGGCAAAATCGATTAAGTTTGCAATTGCCACAATGCTAAACTCATATAATATGCCAGATTCATAAAACAGTCGAACTACCCCATTGAGAGTAGACTAAAAGAAAGTATTCATTTACATTGTAAAAGGATATTGATGTACTCCATTGAACCAATATGAGATCACCTAGGTGAATGCTTTTTACCTGTGCAAAGATCGAAGGTGTCATTAGATTGGCAGGCGTTTCTTCGAGCTTTCTAGCTATGTTTTGCGCTTCGGCTTTAAGCAGTCCACGTTCCCATCCTTCTCTGTGACACGATCAATCAGTTAATATAGGTTATAATCTACAGAGTTTCAACTCAAATAATGCGGCCATTTCGCAATTGCTATAATAAAATTAACTAAATGGTAACGACTCGGATGTGTAAATTATCTATTTTTTTTAATAAGTAGTCCTACCTATCAGGATCGTCGAATAATTCCAGCTTCGAAGGACTCGATTTATTTTCTTTATTTTTCAGATCTTGATATCGCCATGTCCCCAGCAGCGACCCTTCGGCCGCGGCTTCTGCGCTCGTGAACCCTTCTACAAATATGTTATTGACGCCCTGACAGAAAGAAATAACTTGAGACAAACATTTCACCAATTAATAAGCATATTTTATATGTTTCGTTATACATTTGAATTGAATACATATTGGAAAAACGTTATTAATATAAGGTAAACAGAAACCGATGTTTATCCTGATTCAATAAAATAAAAAAATTATTTTTTTAATTGGAGTCGAATTATTGTAAAATATTAATTAATAATATGACTGTTAAATTTTTACATTGTTCCTTAACGTAGCAGGCTTTGCGTAGTACAGTCTATATGAATAAAAGATATGTATGTTGTCTTTTCAGTAAACATATATTCAGGTTTTATAATAATGTATGATAATGTATTATCGTAGTGGCAGTCATAAAAAGGGACAGAAGTTCTGGTACAGTATATTATGAAACGAATTTATCCTCATATTTTCTCATAGTTAATATTTTGTTTTTAATTTAGACCACGCGGTTTTTGCATGATGTACAACTGTAAATGGGCCGAGGAGGCGCAGTTGCATCGCAAAGGGATTCACGCGATGACCGCGTGCGGATTGACAGTCGCATTTTCAAGGTTGACTGAGGTCACATTGGTCGTATGGTAATAATAATGCGACGGACGCTGGCTATCTGTTAGAATGAATAACGAGAGGAAAAACGTTGAGCAGTTTTTGAATCTGTTATGAATCAAAATTGTGGCCAAATTACAGACGGATAGCGCCGAAATATCCAACCGTTGCTAAAATTATTCCTTTGAAAATAGCATCCGTCATACAAAAACATAGTTACTTTCGGTAATGAAATAACTGACGATATATCGTCCCTCGTGCGAATATTGGTCTGTTTTGAGTCTAAGACACTGTACCCAACATGATTTTCGGATTTAAAGTTGAAATATCTAATTCTTACGCAACATTTCATTACTTCATAAGCTGTCCACATTACGGAAATCTAACATTTCATCAAAGTTTTTTTTTTGGAACTACTACTCTATCCTTATTCTAAAATTTTAGTTTAAATATATGCAAAAGATAGTACTACATTTAGGAATGGGTATATCTATATTTACTCTAATTATAGGCTTTGGAACATACGATATTCTGGAGCGACATAGCCCCAACACCAGCCGCTATTCGTGTGTTTTCCCGGCACTGGTTGAGGTTTTCCGGCTCACTGTAGCCCGCTCTTTCTTGGCCGAGGCCGGCCACAGCTATTGCCTGGAAGTCGTGACTCAAATTGCTGAATATCTGCGCCCTCCCTCTCCGCAAGTCCGAACTAAAAGATAATTTCATTCGGGAAGGAGAGAATTGGATATTGTTGATACCGTAGAATTCCGTTTGTAAAACTCGAACCTATTATACTCTTTCCTAATCGCTTACCTTCCTCGCCAAAACATAAATTTCACTCATCAACAACTCGTGGGAGTGAGTTGCCCACATTAGCCTGAATAAGCATCCATTTATTTAGCTTGTGTTAAATGCATTTAATAAATATTGTTGGAATTCAATTATATGCTTCAGAGTTACAAGCAACGTCTGCAGATTTGTTTATCATTTTCAATAATAAATTAAATAAATAAAACTAATAAATTAATAGGTTATATTTGCTCTGAAAATAATTTCTTTTAATGATAGCACGGGTGAATTTAAGAAAGAAAAAATTAATCTCACGACTTATGGAATGAAAAACCCAGGATTATGTAAAGTCGTGTTTTGCGGATCCTCTTGCGTAGTGATTCCGAGTATTGAGCGTACTTCGGTTCCAATGAAATATGGATATTAGAAAGAGTTAATAATAGGCAGCTAACAATGCAGTCTTCTTTGCATCCTTATAATGATTATTATGATTATCATAATAAGGTACAAATATAGTTATTGCAAAAAAAATGCAGTTATTACCCTCCTATAAGCTCTTTCAACTTGCCTCCCAACTGACAATCAAACTTTTCACCAGCCGATGTGAGTTTAAATTCACCCTGATTGCAACCTTCGTACGCGCCCAGGATCAGACCTTTCTGAATAAACATTTTAATTGATTGTAAATGAGAAAATTGTTTGAATAATATTCGTGAACTTTTTTTATTTAACGCTATAAACGGTAAAATATGCTGAGCCTTACTTTGGTCGGGCTTGAACAGATTTCTGAATATTGCCTAAATGGAACTAACTTCAACATAAAAAGTAAATGTCTTTTTACGTATATCATCGCTGCAGCGTGCATTCTAATTTTGACAAACTGCTGTACTTATCACTTTATGGAAAAACTAATTTAACTAACGTTGGTTCATATGGTGATATAATAAATATTAAAAAATTACAATTAAATAAAAATAATTTAATTATATATAATAAAAATATTATTAAAAATATATAATAAAAATAAAATATTACTAGTTCTTTGGAACTATAGAAATAAAAAAACATTTAAATTCAAAATTGAACTGATTCCCGCCTGGCTTTCAAACTTTTCAGTAATGCAATATACAATAAGTTATAGTTGTGGTTCTTGTGCAATGCAGTGACGAGGAATTGTAACGATAATAATATATTTATTTTAAATTAATAGTAATAATCGTTCGTGATACTTGTATGAAGTAATTACATCAAGGGATGGAAAGGATTTAGAATGCATAAAATTAAGCAGAATTTTGTTCGATATTCAGTCTGTTTTTATTGCTGTAGTTTTTAGTACCTACTCTTTATTTGAAAGTAAACATTTATTTATACTATAAAAGTGAATTCATATTATTTTGATTTGGAAAGCCGTTTTCTGTTATGAACACCTGATAGCAGTCCTGCAGTTGCCTCGTTTACGAATTGTGTTCTGAGAGGTCACACCTTTTCAGAGGTACTTTTCCGCGAAGGCATTTTAATGTTTTAAGTTATCATTTACTCTGTCAAGTTACGAAAATGGCGACAACGACAAATGGAAATGGTAATCTAGTCGACGAATTCGAAGAAGCTTTTCAGGTAAAACCCTAAAATAAATTTGAAACATGCCCTGTTTCCATACAGATATATTTCAGTTTATTAATTAGAACAATTCATTTTAGTTTTCATTATTATTCGGTTGACAGGGACCGATTGTAGAGGAATAACTGATGTCAGGAATATAGTCAAACCTTTTCCTTTGACCTGAGTTTATGTTGTAATTTCACTTGTAAACATGTTTTAGTTGATTAAGTTAATAAGATTAAGATTCTGATTAAGGAATAAAATATAATTCTTGATATTTATGAAACTGGAATTCCCCCACTTTAAGCATTTTCATTAGTTAGTTTACATTAAACTTCTTTCACTGTATTATAAAAACTATTGTTTGTAGATACAAATTTTGACTGTGTAATGTCATTTTTTAGTCATGCTTGAGCATATTGACCAAAGAAGAGGCTTTGGCAACTATGGAGAAAGAAGAAATACGGGTTGAAGTTGATCATTCGGTACTCAAATTTATAGATCTTGCTCGACAGATGGAAGCTTTCTTTCTGCAAAAACGGTTTCTACTATCGGCCCTTAAACCAGAATTAATAGTTAAAGAGGTTAAAAACTAAATTATAAGCCTTCAGTTTAATTAATTATATTAGTAACAAACAACTTTTTTATCTTTTGTTTTATTCTTATGTATATATTTTTTTCACAATGAATAGGGTATATCCAAATTCCACTTTGCACAGTAGAAATAAAATTTATTATTTTAGTATCTATTTTGGCAGAGTTTTTATTTTAATTCTATTTTATATTTATTTTTTAGGATACAAATGACTTGAAATTAGAATTAGTGCGCAAAGAAGAATTGATAAAGCGGCATCATGAAAAGATAGCCGTGTGGCAAAATCTGTTAGTTGACTTACAGGGATGGGCCAAATCACCGGCTCAGGGTCCTTCAACTCCTTCCAGTATGAATGGAGCACCTCCCAGTGGGACCCCACCACAGGCTATGCCGATGCAGCAACAGATTCAGCAACAGCAACAAATACAACAGATGCAGATGCAGCAACAAATGCAACAGCAAATGCAGCAACAACAGGTTTGTTTATTATATATGTTCACTTTTGATTTCCTGTTGTATATAATATTTGGGTGTTGCCCTACTTCTATAACTTTAACTCTATAATTTTAATACACTGTACAATGTATTAATTGTCATCATTTTAATATGTACTATAGGAAGAACAGTAAGAGGATATCATCTGTGTAGATGTATTTAAGACAAATGTGTAGAATGATGTCATTAATAGCGTATAAATGACTGATTGCAGGTGGCTGCAGGAATGGGAGCTGGTATGGGTCCGCAGATGTTGATGGGAGGTGTTGGTATTCTGCACGGGCCGTTGGCCTACCTTGAGAAGACAACTTCGAACATAGGGGTGGGTGAGGGGAGGAGGTGACGGGGGAGGGGGAGGGGTAGGGGGCGGGGCCGCGGGAGGGCCCGTGGCCATTACGCTAACACCCCTTAACCCTCCACAACCCCTCATTTCTTCCCTTCACCTTCTTCCCTCTCCAGAGGTGCTTCATAAGATCACTCACACTCGTACGTACTCACATCTTAGTTAGGGTTGGGTCTTGTCGATCTTTTTTCAGAGAGTGGAGAGCTGTGACCGACAGTAGGCTGTGACACAGGGCTTACTGAACTTGAGACCGGAGAGTCGGTTTTGACTCTGTTTTTTCCTTTGTTCGGGCGATGCGTTTTTATTTATTTTTTTGACATCGGTCGTTTTATTGCGACCACCGTCATTTATTAAATTGAGGCTTCTCACAAAATCTTATCGGCTTCTTGTTGCTTGATTTTACAAACAATTTTATTTTGTAAATTCCAATGTCGATTGGTGTATTTTGTGTAAAACATCGTAAGTATTTGATGTTCCTGGAGTTCTCATTCCTGTTATTGTATGATTTGTTGAAATGGTATCGGACAGAAATGTCTGGTGAGAGTTAATATGTAATGGAGGTCGAGCGTATCTGTCCCTCATTTACTGAAATGTTCTCTTTGATATGAGAAGTTCGAAAGGAAAAAGATTTTGTTAGTGGCCTCCTAAATGGAATAAAAGCCATAGTGTCTTTAAAGTTGTATACGATCATATGCCTTTACCGAAGGTAATCATGTATAAAGGAAGTATTTGCCTAGTTTTGTATCTATAAAAATCAAGAGCCTCGTGCTTTTTGAAAGTGTTTGTTAGCTTTAATAGGCCAGCTTTGGTACTTATAGGCTTGTTGGTGAAACAAACAATTCTTAATGGAGTTATATTTCATTAAATTTATTGTGAATCACAGTTTTACTTTCCTCAAAAATATCTTATTTGACTTGGCTTAAGAATAATTTTTTGGATATTGATTTAACTTATTTGTTTAACTGCAGCCAATATAAGATTATAATATATTGAGCAGCATCATTTTATAGTTACAGATCTACGTACACACAATTTTTTATTGAAGAGATGAGTCTTGATGTGTACAGTCATGTTTGTATCACTTATTAGTATATAAGTATCAGGTCAAATTGTACATCTATTTTTGGTTTATTTATAAGAACTAACTTATTCTGTAATAATTATTCTTTCTTCTTCCTTTCAACATAAATTATAATAAATGTATAATATTTATAAATTACTGCAGTTAGAACCTGAGTTGTGTTTGTAAATTGGTGCATTTTTTTTAAATTTCACAAAGATAATGCAGGGTACCTGCAATATATAACATTTTATATCTGACATATTATAGAAGTTCTTTCATCACTGAAATGCCTTACATAATAAATGGAAGAAATAAATAGAGTTGATGTCAGCTTATTTCTGTTAATGTTAATGGGAGAATTATAATGTAATCATTCATTTAAATAACACTGCATGTACTCAGTATCGTTTGCATTTTGGAAAAGATGAAACATTTTAAAAGTACTAATTTATTTTTTGCACACAGGTTTTTCCCTTAAGAAATTATCAAATGCTTTTTCAAAATAAGGAATTATTCCAGAAGTTTGCCATAGTCTAAATGTTGGTATTCATTTTTAATCACCACTGCTTGATGTGGAATTCCTTTAGCAGTTAAAGTGAATCCTTGAAATGTATTCTGAATATGTATTGCAGAAGTGCAAACTTTTTTCATGCTTTTGTGAAAGTATTTGACAGAGTTGGGGGTCTTTACTCCATTCTTTATTCTAGAATAGTCTGGAATGAAGTTTATGATTAATAAATCATCAGAGATTGTACATCTCATCCACAGCTGTATGCAGAATGTCATTTCATAATTATAATATTTTAGTTTGTATTTTTCAGACCCCTATTTACAGATTGGCCAAACCACAGCATTTCATAACTGTGTGCATTCTTTTATTAATTTGAATTAAAATTTTCTGCAGATAATTTCATACCGTGTTCATAGAGACAGCTACAAGATGATGTAGATGTGTCATTCTGCTTATTGTCTAACATTCTGGAGGCATAATGCATGTGCTATCAGAGCAAGTCATTTAAAACAAAAATAATTATAGTGAATCTGTATTATTATGCAGAGTTGATGTCTTTATTAGATACCACTGTCAACCTGTCATCATGAATTTTTTCATTCACTCGAGAATTCACTCAATTCATTATTATTACTATAACTCAGGTTCTATTCATGCATTCACATTGGACTATACTTGTCCCAATGAGTGGTAAGAATTGTAAATTTGGAACATATATGTATTTCATTATCAACATAATTCATTTCTGTTTAATTAACTTTCATTTATTGTTATTTCCTTTTTGAATTTGTCTGTTAAGTAAATTTGTACTTAGATTTGTTTCAACTAATCCAGTCTTATTCTTAAATATTTGTAATATATGTATTATTCAGAAATAGTATTGTTCCTCTCTAATTTTGCAACATTTTATTTTTGTTTACAGACAAGCCAATTTAAATATGTTGATTTAATGTAGACCAATTTTTGGGATACACACACACATACATATATATATATATATATATATATATATATATATATATTTGTAACTCTCTTAATTATATATATATTACTGTCTTATATACAAATATAAATAGTGTTGATTCTTAATATATTAGAAGAACAAGGCTGATGTTCTTTAATGTATATAGGAATTATGAAGGAATTACAACTTCATAGGTGAAAAATTGAGTATATTATTGTTTAGGCATAAGCATAATTAAGATGCAGTTAAAGCATTTTTAAATGTGGTTGATTGATAATTTCAATTATCAAAACTATTTAGGTGGTGTGTTTGACCTGAATGTATTGTTAGCAAATATAACTTCATCATTTCAGCTGATAGTCTGCAATTCACAAAGTTTTCTTGTCAAAGCTGACATATTAACAAAAGTTAAGTATATAAAATATTTCACTTGTAATTTTAATAAATATGTGAATTATTTTTTCTTTATATGGTCCATTTTCCAAATAATTATAATTATCTCAGATCAAGATTAGTTTACATATTGTAAATGTATAAAATGTTGGCATTTTTAGAGAGGAACATGACTTTATGTTTTCTATTTGTATTTTTAATAAAATATTCTTGTAGATTTATCCTCACTATTAGCGGTTTAATCCAGTTGTTCAATTGTGGTTAATGTAAATTTTCTAATTATACAAAGAAATCTTTAAGGGATCAAAGACTCTCATATTTCCTCAATATTTTATACATTTTTCAGATTAGGAGGGATCAAAGGAAAATAAAATTAAGAACAAATTATATTTTAATACATTAATCACAGATTTTTTTTCAGGGTTATTATTTTTTGGATTGGCAATGTTTTTCTTTTTCCCTTATTTTCCTGGCATCCCTCATATTAAATGTCACATTTGTAATGTTTAGATGTTTTAAAAAGTACATTTGTCTTCTTTCGTAAATAAATTTAATTAATAAAATTCAAATTACAAATTTCACAGTTTTGTATTATTTTGTTCTTTTATTATATATTTTATTTGATGTTTCTGTGGCCTCATAACTCATAAAAAGGCAAATAAGTTAATATTGTTATTGTGAGTTTGTAAAATCTAATTTGTGAGTACTGTTTATCTATTATGTTTGGATAATAGAAATACATTTTGTTGATTAATGTGATTAAAACATTTTGTATGATGACTGTTAATGCAAAGAATTTTTTTAAATAGTTAACAAACTGTCAGTATATGTATCTGTCAGGCAAATTATCTAATTAGTGGTAACTGTTTTGGTGTTCTATGAGCCAAAAAATACAATATAATAATTGTTCATTACGTTTTAGAAATTGTTCGTACATTTGAAAAATTCAATCAATAAAAACTGATTTCATACTAAATACTAAAAAGGATGTTCATTGCGTGGTGAATGATATTTGCTTATTTTTTGTAAGTATATTTTCAAGAAATTTTTAAAAAGTTCACCAAATTGTCTTTGTGTCTATATTAATGTTTAGAATATTAATTACAAAAGTTAAGTACTGTACAGTAATCAGAAGTTATTCTTTTTGTATAATAATTTGTTTATATTTGTTTCCAAAGAGATTTTTGCTGAGTACCTAAGGTTAATTCATTATAATGCTTGTAACACTTTGCATTTGGTTGCTACAAAATTTTGTTCAGGTAATGTGCACATTGTAATACTTTGTATGCTGTATTTCAACTCATCTAAAATTATTTTTCTCTTTAATTACCTCATTTATTGTTCTTTTTTTAAGTGAATGAGCTTTTTATATTATTTGTTTATTTAGTAGTCTTTTGTTCATTGCACAAAATGTCCCCTTTCTTTTTGGGCAAAAACTGTACATAACAACTCCAAAGTATTGCAATATGCTCATTCAATATGTAAGAGTTCATTCCAGCTGTAAGGGCCCTTATCACAGTTTGATTGTTTGTGACAGGCAGTGTCTTGCTTTGAAATGTGAATATTAAAAGATCTGATTCCGATTGTACAAGTTTATTCACATTTTGAAGCACATCTGAAGGGTTGTTACTTTAAGTGTGGTACTGAGAATGGTACTTTATGTATGTAGTCTTTTTGTATGAAATAAATACTGGTGTTGATTGTTTATGTCTTTTCTTCCATAGATTCAACAGAATGTCTATTTCCAAACAATTTTGGGGTAAGAATATTACATTTTTTCTTTAAATTTAAAGATTATATATTAGCAAATAGAAGTTTTGATTTATAAAATTTTTGTACTAATCTATTTCCTGTTGATCCAAAATATATTGAAAAGGGTTTATCTTTAGTAATCTAGGTAATCAGTGCAAGTGCACCCAAAGAAACTTAGTTAAGTTCATTTCCACACTATACTCAGAGGGGCACTATTTAATCTATCTTTTTTTAACTATTTATTTACCAAGCAAATGTACCTAATGCAACTATGTCCGGAAATCTATATCTAATAATTTTTATTTAAAGAGAAAGCAAAAGTGTTGTGCATAAAACTAAAGTTTGTCACCACAGTACAAGTCACAGTGACAGTGCGGTGAGGATGCCCAAAAAACATCCAAAGTGACTAACACTGCAATTGAAGATGGCGAGCAGCCGAAACCAGTTAGCAAAAGACCAAACAAGTGAGAGAAGACAGAAACACATGAAATCTACAGTATTAAAACCCTTCACAGGCCACAAAACAGGTATTCTAAATTATTATAGACAACTATTAGGCAATCACAAAGTTACACATGAGACAACAGATATAATAATGTTTTCAAAGTGTGTTATTAAAATGTAAATTTAAAGAAAGGATAAGGACTTTAGATCATAAACTGGATTACAAGAACAAAATAGGTTTTTATAGTTACATTTCACAAACAGTTATTATGATTCTGCTAAGAAATTATTAAAAAAACAGCTGTGTTCATTACAATTAAACTGATCCAGCATACTGTGATAATAATTGAATTAAAGTTCTTGTAGGCCTGCCTGTCATCCCTTTTTTGAGATATGGAATGTCACTGTCTGGGCCCATCACTCCAGCAATGTCTATATGCATCCAATCTCCAGGCGGGGCAAATTCCTATATGAAACAATAGTCTTTTAAACTTTCACATTCCTTTTAATAAATATTTTACTTATATCATAAATACTTCTGTGAAAAGGCACAGGTCCTAGACAAGGATAAGACAGAGTGAATTTTAAAAATGATTCAACAGAGAAAAATATTAAGTGTACAAAGATTATTAAACAAGATAGTTAATAAAAATAATTTAGAAATGTATCATATGTTTATTATAATACATTACCACATGAAATTCACTATGATCATTTCCCAAAGATATTTTTAGATGTAAGTTGACAATGATTAATATATGAGATAAGTATGTCATAAAAATATTGGTTTATAATTAAGATAAGTAAATGTTAATAAAAAAAGGGCTATTAGGGGCTACTAGCCAAAATAATTCAGCACAATTAATGTGTTGTCATTCAGATTACTCTGTCACTTCCCAAGTGTGAATCGGATTTAATATATTTATTAAAGGTTGATTTTTCAGATTGTTTCAAAAAAATATTTATCCTTGGCATCCTACTAAATGACTATTTATAAATAAAACATTTATACATGGATAAAGAATTAGCATGCATAAGAGTTTAATTTAGGAAAAGAAAGAAAATTATAATGTTATTATCAACCTCATCAGTTAATTAAGTTGAAGGGACAAAACACTGATGTCCAATTTACTACTATTAAGTAAAAATTAAAACAAATGTTTTTTATAATCAGATTAATTTTTTTAGGATGACAGCCATGAATAGGAGACTGCAAAATGAATTGTGTGAAATAAGAAATACAAGAGTGAAACTGTTGCATGATTTACAAGTAAATGAGTCTGACATCTTATCATGGGAGGGTGTACTTCTACCAGAAAATCCTCCTTACAATAAAGGTGGATTCCGAATCCAGATATCCTTTCCGAATGACTATCCCTTTAAACCACCTTCCATAGTGTTTAAAACAAAAATATACCACCCAAATATAGACGAAAATGGGCAAGTATGTCTCAGTATCATCTGCATTGAAAACTGGAAGCCAGCAACCAAAATTTGCACAGTTATTTCAAAACTGATCAAACTCATCAATGAACCGGAGCCCGGTCATCCACTAAGAACTGAACTCGCAGAAGAATATCAAAAAAATAAGAAAAAGTTTTTGAAAAATGCAGACGAACATACAAGAAAGTTTGCAGAAAAGAGGACATCTGAGTGAATCATATTATATAACAACCACATGAAACAACTAACCTCTTCTAATTATTAAAAGGTTCAACAAAAACTAAATAAATACAATTTTAAGTCATTTTTATTTGAATATATACTATATAGTTTAATTGTGCAGTTCAGTATTAAATTTCAAGTATTGAACTTGTATGATTTGAATTAATTTATGGATTTAAATATTATATGCACCATAGGTGTAACATGTAAATATACTATATGTATATGAAGCTTTATATAAAGATAAGGAAATGTGAGATTATTCTGATGTTTTAATCATGTGTTTGCAATATGCATTTAGAAATATAACTTATCAATCAATAAAAAAAAACATATACCTTCAAAAATGCAGCAGCAGTACAAGCACCCCCACCAGTACCCTTCCCAACATTATTCACATCAACCGCTGTGTAATCTGAAAGTTAATAATTACTCTCAGTATTGTTATAACATTAGTTCGATATTATTCTGCATTATTTTTGTAATCCCAAATAACATGTTATTAAAATAAATACCTGTAACTCTTTTTGAATACTCCTTGTATAATGGAAATCGCCATACTCTGTCACCAGTAATAGATCCAGCCATTTTTATTTGTTCCCAAAAACAATCTGAATTTGTGAACACACCACTGGCCACACCACCCAATGCAACTCTCATTGCACCTGCATTCAGAATAATTAATTATGTATATTATTTAATACATTTTTCTAATGTATACATAAAATTAAAATATGAATCATTAAATACACATTAAATCTCAGCCTCATTTGGATTTAAATTCATTTTAAACAACAGTTTAAGGAACAGTTTAAAATATAAGGATTGAAAAATAAAAGTCAACCATCATTCACTTTTTAAAGTTGATGAAATAATGGATATCATGCATATTTCTTTCTTCATTCATCTATACTTTGTGAAACCACATCTCTGAATGATTAGTAGTCTTATTTATACTATTGTAATATGTCTAGTAAAATGAATGCCTTTTATTAAACATGATTTCTTTTTGACTGAGACATAGATCTAGTTTACAGACAACCCCTAAACAACTTTATATTTAAACTATAACATTTAAAGCCTGACTAAAATAGAAAATACTCTGAAAGCTTCAGTATAATAGTGAACTATGGTGTAATGAGGGAACTGAAATGTTTTTATCCTGTATACAGATGAAAAAAGTACTTGTATCTTTAATTACCTGTAAGTGTTGCTATATCTAATGTGAAAATAGGGTTGAATGTAGCAGCATAACATAGGGCATCAGCCAAGATTAGTCTCCCTTCAGCATCTGTGTTATCTACTTGAATATTTTTTCCATTCATTGCAGTTACAATGTCTCCAGGTTTTGTTGCATGACCACCGGGCATATTTTCACATAGTGGTGTCAATCCTACAAAAAGGTACTTTTCAAGGTGAAATTGATTTGGCCATGTATATGAGCCTTAGAGAACTTTTAAGTAAAATATGATTTGAGACGACAGACTTTTGTAAAACATTATAAAAATTAAAATTAAAAATGTTCAAAAATATAAGATCAATAAGGTGTGCAAAATGTTGATTTCAAAAGTATTAAATGACAAATAAAACAAAGCTAAATAGAAAGTCTCGATGAACTGGAACAGTGCAAAACCTGAATGGCATTACATAAAATAATAAAGGAAAAAATAAAATTTTTATATTAAGAATAAAATTCACCTCTAATACTTAGATGAAATAAATTAAAAATAATGTATGTTTACCGATAACATTAATAGGAAGCTTAAGGCATGCAACAGCTTGCAATGTAGCTAGGACACATGCAGCTCCACCCATATCAGCACGCATTTCATCCATTTTAGATGGTGGCTTCAAGCTTATTCCACCAGTGTCAAAAGTGATGCCCTTTCCTAGAAAATAAATTTTCAATTTAAATATTGAATAACTATGCTTGAAATTATAGTGTTGGATGTACAAGAAGAATGATTAATAATGATGAAATTAACGCCTTTTTCCTTTTTAACATTTCTTAAATTAGATGGTTATAATTAAAAAACCACAGTGACACACCACAGTCATGAAACACATTTTAATAGCTTAAGTATAATTTAATACATATTTAGAATATGGTACTTTGCTAATTCATTTAGACAAAACTTTAATTTTAAGCAAAATATTATTCAGATTATCAAGTCTCACTAAACTGTAATTGGAAAATTCCCTTTATACTTATTTAGAAAAAAATAAGACAAGTTTCAGAGATACATAATTAAATGCAGTGAAATTATACAAAGTAAGAGGAAAGACACAATATAGTAATTTGCAAGGAATTATTATGTGACAACATACCTACTAATACAATAGGTTTTTTGTCAGGTGATCCTCCATTATAATGCATTTCCACAAATTTCAAAGGTTCATTTGACCCCTGAGCAACACTCAAGAATGCACCCATTTTCTTTTCCATAGCCCAGTCCTTATCATGTACGTACACTTTAACACCATGGCTGGTAAGTTCATTTTCAGCTGTCTTCAAAAATTAAAGAAAAACATTAAAAGATACATTCACATCAATAAATCAGTATTTTTTATAGAATACATATGTGTTCTACTGTTCAGAGTACATGTGAAAGTGACAGAGCAGTGAGGATGCCCAAAAAACATCCAAAGTGCTAACAGTGACTAACACTGCTACTGAAGATGGCGAGCAGCCGAAACCGGTCTAGCAAAAGACCAAACCAGCAAGAGGAGACAGAAACATCACGAACCTACAGTATTCCAACCCCTCGCAGACCACAAAACAGGTATATTAAATTAGAATACATATGTATAAAACACACACACATACACACAGATATATTTTTCTATTGTATGAAAGTACAAACATATCTGGTTATCAACACTCTTGTAATGTACAAAATAATGCTAGTATTTGGAACATGGTAAATGGTATTTCCATTAAAACAATTTTGCAATGTAAGTAGAATAATAAAAATGAACACCAGATTAGTGAACATTTATCTCAAGTTATTTACCTTAGCAAACATTGTTGGAGTCATATAATTAGATGGAGCTTCACTTAATCGCCTAGCTAAGTTCTGCGCATTTGCTTTCACTAAACCTCTCAGCCACCTTGCACTGAACAGTTAATTCAAGTCAATTAGTCTTCTGTGGATTAATAGTATACTTTTTCCAATTTAAACAGAATCATATTTCTTTTCACTGATTTATGTTGTAAGGAAACATTACATTAAACAACTTACGAATCAGAAACGTCGAAACTATCAACAGTTGGAATTTTCTTCTGCTTATTAACATCCTTCCACTCCTGGTAACTGTATAATCCCAATGTGGCACCTTCAGCAGCAGCCTCTGGATCGCCAAAATCCTCCACATATACATGGGAACAATCTATGTCTTGAAGGCTTTGACATCCAACTGTTAAAATTGAACAGCCAATAAATAATAAATAAATAATAATAAATAAATAAATATAAAAAATCCCTGTATATACTTATTAATCTGTAATAATAAATATTTGGTATTTCTATATATTAGAATTATTTTATCACTATTAGAACACAGAGAAAAGATATATAATTGCCATATGCAGAACATATCACAGACTAGCTTTGGTTAGTATAATTAATATATTTAATCTTGAAATTTCAGATATTAACAATAGTAAATGACAAGAAGCATGGATACTGAGTTAATTGATAGAATTTATTCACTATGGATTAATGTAAAGCTTAAGTATCTAAAGCTGTAGATGCACACAATAGTACCTGCAGCTGCAATTCGAATATTTTCTTTGCCCTCTTCAATTTCTTCATCCTTGTTGTAATGAACATTTTCTTTCCCTAGACCTACTACTGCAACAGCATCATAATCTCCTGTGATTCGATAAAATATCCTTGATTTACCCTTTTTAACACCAGACCTAAAAAGGAAATAGCAACAGTCATAATTTATAGACCCAAGATATATGTGCACACATTTATCTAATATAACAATCACCTTGGTGCACTCTATTGAAAACATGTTTGGGTAATTACTGTATTAAGAAAATTAAGACCTATGATAAATATGCAGAGAATACATTAATTTTTTAGCTACTTACCTTGTGCTCAAGAAAAACACTTCAATTTACATTAGTCCAATAAAAATAACAGTAGATAAGTATAATCTGCTGTAAATACAGCAATAAACTGTGAACTTTTCAACTTTATTTATGCAGGAAAATGATTCTGATGCACTTGACTGTAAAGACACTATTCAAGAATTGCAAGGGATCACAAAATGCATCCTATTAGCTCAAAGTTACATAAATACTGACTTTTTTGCATTCATTAATGAAAAGTTGTCCTTGATTATTAAATTAATATGCCTAAATATGCAAAGGTAAATATAATTGAATTATAATGCAAGTTTTAATATCTTAATTGGCATAAAAAAGAATCAATGAGTTCGGCTCCAACTGCTCTGATTATATCTTACACCTAGGTATGACAATAAAAGATAAACATTCTGAATAAACCTTCAATGCTTAAAAACAAACAATCATTCTGGCTAAAAAACTTGGCCAACAAAATTATGCGCATTCAAACTTTAACAAATTTTTCAAGTGATGCTATAAGGAAAGCATTGTCTGTGTTGAAAATATGATAAAAATGTCACAAAAGATACATACTAGTTAATGTATTCCCAATTATTTTAATTGTAAATATGGTTGAACATGGTAAAACATGTATGTATATATCCAGGTCTTCGTACATAGAATATTTTATTGTTTAGTACTCAGATCATTTATGAATTACAAATACATATATACACTTATAAGAACATCAACAAAGAACGGTTGCACAACAATATTTGGTAGAATATATAGATATTTGGTAAAGTTGTTTTTATTACACATATGTACATTTAACATCAGTTACATTTTTAACAGAAAGCTAAAAATTATTAGTTATACTTGATAATGTCATAATGACATTTATTACTACATTTTAATATTATTCTTTTCATAAATCATCAATACGATTAATGATTATTTGCATTACATATCTATCTGTTTCTACAGAAATTTCTGGGACAATATAATCAAAAACATTAGTTTTTTTAGTACAACAGCCATTAGCTAAGTTTAATCAATAAGAAAAGGATAATGAAGTATTTCATTATCAAACTTGAGTACTGTAGACTTCAAAAAGTAAAATTCCCTACAAAAAGAATTGGATGCATCTTAAAATATGAAATGTTAACTAATGAGGACTACTAATTTTACCCACAGAATTTATATAAGACAAAAGATAATTTCAGAGCCCCAAGAATAATTATGAACTGCACAGTTATGGCTAACACAAGAAACATTTCGTTTATTCGTGATGCATATAGCAAACAAACTGTATGTCATAACTAAAAGGGGAATTTATTACCAACAATTTAAACATAGGCTGACACAGTGGATCCATAAAAATATTTTTGTCTGTATTTACGTCATGTAATCTCATCAATACAAGATTATTATTATGGTTAACTAAATATACATAACTTTAACAATATCATATATGATTATTAAAGCTTAATGTAGAATCTGTAATGACAAGATGAAATCTTAATTGACAATACAGAAGATATTAAATCTCCCAATATATAACTTTAATTACAACCAAGAAACATGTACCATATTTTTTCGTTATTATGGAAATTCATAATCTTTATTATATTGTAATATGCGGCATATAGTAAGTTAAACTAATTCTAATATTTTTATTATTCCTTGACTATTAGCTGCCACAACTACATTTGATAGCTGCCTCCAACAAACTGCAGAAACAAATTCATTGACATCATCTTCTTTCCTATCTTTATCAAGAACACTTCTAACAGCATCAAATTTAAAGCTAAATAACTGTTTTGTTAGTCCTTTGTAATAAATAAATAACGAGTTATTTTCTGAGCCACATGCAACATAATCACCATCTGTTGCTAACCCAACAAAATTCTTTTCATTAATATGTCCTACAAATGACCGTAAACAGTGAGAACTGTTAATATTCCACATTTTCAATTGGCTATCCGTTGAAGCAGATACAATATCTTCTCTGTTTAAGAATTTAACATACGATACAGCTTTCCTATGACCTTTGAATATACAAAGTGCCTCTTTCATATTCCGCAAATCATAATAATGGACACAATGATCAGCTGAACCAAATGCTAAATGACAGGAACTTCCAGGATTGAATTTAACACAACATACATTTGCTTTTGCTTCCAATGAAGCAACTGAATGATCCATATTTAACGACCATAGTTTGACCCTAGCATCATCTGATCCTGATGCTATCAGCCTAGTATCTACTTCATTAAAATCAACACTCCAACATCTCTTCTCATGTTCCTGGAATGTTTTTATTCGTTGTGCTGTACTGGCATCCCATACAGTGACTGAACCTTCGTAATCACTGCTGGCTAAAGTTGCTTTGTGATATGAATTCCAACTTACACATGAAATTTTTGAACTGGATAGCATTTCAACACAAGGATAATGTATGTCAACTGTGTCACGAATTACTGCCCCATAGTCAAAAACCTTAATTCGTTTTGTGACACCAGCTATTGCAAACAATTCATTATCCTTATCAAATTCTATACTTGAAACAATTGTTGAATTGTTAAATATATCTGATGAATAGTTTAAAGTTGCTAAAGGCCTTAAAGTACTATACCGTGAAAACTTGACTAGATTTTCTCGGAACTGATCTAAACCGGATGATGATCCACCACCTCCCCCACCTCCAACAATACCACTACCACCACAAACTGGGGTATCAGCTGGATTTTTTTCAGATTTTGTAAACATCAATTCCTTTGCCCTCAAGGATAAGTAACATTGTACAAAGTCATCAAAATGAGCATGCATTCTCTTACGACGGACAGAAAGTGTTGTAGGATCAGAGATTTTTTTGCCACCATTAAAACTTTCTTCTTCCATCGTGTCTTCTTTTGTTTCTGATTCAACCATTTTACACTGCTCTTCTAACTCGGTACGTTTGGTGTCTGCATCTTTCAGAATTCCTTCAACTTCACTAAGATCCCTCTTTATTAAATCTACTTCTCGATTAAGCTGAAGTAACTGGGTTTCTTTCTGTTTTAGTAAGTGTTGTAAGAAATGTAGCAATAACCTATTTTGTGTAACACATGATTCAGCTTCTAAGATATGTTTACGCTGTGTGAGCACTTCAAGTATAACATTCACATCTGGCAAGGTTAAATTTTCTGATTCTGATGCCACAAAATGCCTCAAATTGTCTGACAACCCTGGATGGTCATGGGACTCTGCAACTCCCAGTTCACCAGCTCCTTTTAAGCGTGTTTTATATTTTGATATTAATTCATTTAAAAGGAAATTAGGATAAATGTGTTCAGCGCTATTTAGAACAAAACTGCACTTGGGACAACGGCCAAAAGTTTCAAGAGCTCTTGTTATACAAGCATAGCAGAATGTATGGCCACACCTTGTGATATGGGCTTCCTCAATAATTTCAAAACATATTGGGCATAAATAATCATTTGTTTTATCTTCAAAAGATCCTCCTATTCCATTTAAAACTGAAGGATGTTGCCTCTTGACAGAGCGATGCCTCTGCGGTGTAGCTATATGAGCTAATCCTTGAGAAGAAGATGGACGACTTGAAGCCATTTCAAGATTTATACTCTCCAGGTCTTTAAATGAAACTCGAAAACCTGGAACAATACAAAAGTTGCTTAATGTACGTGCTTTTATATTTATTTACATGCCTTTATATAACATGCAGAATTAAGACAAAATAACATTAAGCAGCTTGTATTGTTTCCAGTTCATTATATAAAATAACCATTTAAGGCATACTACATTAGATAAATAGCCTATAATATACCATACAACTATTAAAGGAGTACCGTGCATGCGTTATTATTAGCTGCCATAAGAATTTAAATAAAGACGAAATAGTAGAAATGGTTATACTGGTAGGACATTATATGTTCAAATATCTTTTTTTATAAAATAAATTTTATCTATGCTAAATCACACTGAGAAATTAATACTCATGATGATATATACTTAAAACAATGAATCAATAATTTAAATCAATTATCTTAAATATTAAATTGCTATTTAATTTACAAATATTTGACTTGTATCATCATATGATATCTAATTTAATGAGTTGTAAGAACAAGTTCAAAATAAGTGTTTTAATTTTAAAAAAACAACAAAAAACGGTAATATCTAGGATGGTGGTACACAAACTGAAAGACCAATGGATTTATTCCCTATGCACTGCCCCCTCATACCACTTATTTTCCTGAGCCTTTTTAATTCTATGATAAGTTACCTTAAGAGTAAAATGTAGATGCCAAGAATGTTAACAGAGAATTTATGGTAATATGAAAAAGCCTCAATGAGTCCTAGTAAGAAAATAAGGTCAGAAGTGCTTTTTTACATAGAAACATATACAATGAAATCTCCACAGGTGAAAACATTTAAGAAAATAACTCTGTAAGCAGATATAAAGCTGAACAATCTAAACAATGATTATCACGGAAAAACATTCCCTTATAATAGTTGCAAATACTATCTACCCATTAAAATATTCATAATACTAATCACCACATACCATCCTATGGCATCACCTGATATAATAGGTATAAATGGATAACTTATGATACTAGCAACTTACATTTAACCAATTATGATTGAAACCTAATAACAACAAAGTTGATGCAGACAATTAGGGGAAATAAAAACAAACGCCACATATAACAGACAATGCTTCCTTATAACCACAAAATAAATAGTAAAAGATGTGAAGGGTTCCATATGATATGAATATTTTCATATGAATGCAAATTACAGTGTAGACTAAAATATGAGAACAAAAAAAAACTAAAATATAAAATTGGCAAGCAAAATTAAGTGATTTAATGTATAAAACTTATTGTTACAACTTATTACAAACTTTAATTCCTTCAAATAACATACAAATATAACAACAGCTTAATTAACTGCAGTATTCTTGTCTTTCTAAATAATCTGACTAGAATGATTCTTGGTAACATACCTAGTTTGTACGTATTTACAGATAATAGAAAATAATGCAAATACTTACACTGAAGCACTTTCTTTTATGGAACCTGACGCGCAGCCGTCCAATTTCTGTGCATTAGATGTCAATTTAAATTCTTCTTTGTTCACATAAGCTCCCAGAACAACCCCTTTCTGGAAAATAATAAAATACCTGGGTTATATCCTCAACCAATGCTATTCTGCAAGTATAATCACATAAGTAACACCTTCTATAACTTCTACTGCACAGTTCTTACCTTCGTTTTAGAAAACGACGAGTAACTCATACCATTTATCAACCTAACGAAATTAAACCTATGAACTAAACGGGCAGCCGCCATTTTCCAAGGCTAAGTGACATAAGTAAAATAATGCCTGCATCATCATCCAGCATTATTTTATATAATCTACTTATTAGATGAAAAACTATTAGAATCTGCAACATTAACGAAGATTAAAGAGTAACTTTTATTTTAATGCAACGCAAAACTCTTAATTATATCATTACTCTTATCAAGGGTGTTACTTGTACAGTAAGGGAAAATACCCAGAGTAATGCTTTTAGGCTCAATAATACCCTAGTGGACAGTTAAAAATCTTCTTAGGGTTACATACCATTTATTCTGTAATCTACAATCATAATATTAAGCTTATATGTACTGCAGTACAATAATTTATATCATTAAATTTTTAAACCTATATAGCATTTAAACTATTTAAAACTGCTGTAAGATCTTTATATACTCATTAAAATTATAAGTGTTATTCTTTTTAATTATGAAATTCTAATTGGTGTGGATGGAAATTCCCTAATATTAAGTCGGTACTGTTAAGATATGCTTACCTTCTTATTAGGTAATGAAAATTAAGAATTTAAAGAAATGGTGTCTAGGAATTAAAATGAGCATAGAATTCTGTTTTAAGATTAAAAAAACAAGTCTATTGCGACAAAATAAAATCACGTGTTTTTGTATAGTCGATATCAAACCAAAGAATCGATTCCTGTAATTCAAGTAGCCGCAAGTAAGCAAGAGGTTATACGGATTACGATGGCCAAAATTTCGAACGATTTGGTTTGTTTTGTACCTTACTCACTGTGCAATTAATAAATACTCGTGTAATGCCGGTTTAAAAAAATAACTTATTTTTTTTAGAGTGGCAATGAGCTGATAGCTGGGCAATCTGTTTTAAGCAGACCTGCAGAGGAATTCGAAAATGATGTAGGTTGTATTTATTCTTGAATGAATGTATGCTTTTATCAGTTTACAATTGCTTTTGTTTGAAGAATCCAGGGTAATATAACAGCAGGAGTCTTTAATTACACAATTACAAACTTCTTTTATGTTAATGGAATTTTAAGGGAAGCTGTATGTTATGTTTAAGCAAGTAAAATGTTTAAATTTGTATAACTACATAAAATATGCATGATTTGAGATTAATTTGAATTTATGTTCTGGTTCTTTAATAAAGGAAGATATGCTTCTTCATGTATTTTGAAATGTTTGAAATTTATTGTATGTTACAGCCATCTGTGGAAGCCATGTGGGCTATAAAGGCCTACGAACATGCTGAGATTTATTTTAATGTAAGCATACCAACAATTACTAATTGATATTTTATCAGGTCTGTGATTTCTGAAAAGTTGAATAATTTCACGTTTATACTAACTTTGTTGCTACTTTTGATTACGCTTCCCTTGTCAATTGGGATAATGTGAACACACAAATAATATACAAAGTATACAGTTACAGCTAAACAAATTCTAATTATAGAAAAAATGTAATCAGTGATGTTCCATTTATTTTTCAGAAATGGTAACAATTCTTTCTTTGAATATTCATCCAGGAAGATAATATTAATTACTTAATATCAAAAGATTTCCATCTAAAACAAGTTAATTGTTTTTGTACTTTTGTTTATATAGTACTGGTACCATACTGTCACTGATGGGTCACCACTCTTAATTGCAGAAAGAACAATGACATTAGAAATTCATATGTTCATCCAGTGAGAGAAAACAACAAATTAAATGGATGATAATATTTTGAACTTTCACCTTTTGTTGTTTTCAACTAATTATGTAAAAATTATACCCTTTGGCTATATGATAAGACTGCTTATAGTGTTGAAAAGTCAATACAAGTCTAGTCAACAACATTATAATCTGATGAACCATTACACACCTTTTGTCTTTTGATTTACTATTAATATGGCTATTTCAACCTCCTTTGACCAAAATATCCCAAGTGTATACCATGCGTTGGTTTATGTATTTTATTTAATTACTGTTTAACACTTTTTTCTACTTAATTCACTTTAAAATAGTTATAGTCAAAACAGTTTTGAATTTTTCAAACCAGTGTTTTGGATTTACAGTCGTATCAAAATGTTATTTTAGTCTACTTGTTATCACAAATTTGCTTTTATTGCTTTTCAGATTCTGTGTTCTGTGGATCCTAGAATATTGAGGCTTACACCTCACGATGAAGTTATATATAAGGCATTTCGTGAAGAGTTTCCAGACCTTAAAGTTGATATTTTGAATGAAGATGAAATGAAAAGTGTGGAGGGTAAAAAGGTAACTTTGTGTTTCTTCTTGAAGATGATCTAGTTATGTTGAATACTTTCAAGAAATATTTATTGGTTTTTGTTATTATATATTTATTACATTAAAGCATATAACCATTTTATGCTTATAATAATAATATTAGAATAATGAAATTAATAATTATCACAAAATTAATGTGTATATATTTTTTGAAGAGGCACATACGGCTTCCATTCATACTGTGGAGGAAAAAATATAATACTATTTGCCTATTAATTGCCTATATAATACTAATTAGATGTGCCCATGTCATTTATTACATGTTATAATTATTACATGTTGTTTTTAGTTTTTAATTATTATTTATTAGCCCCATTTATTGCTTATAATTGGTAATGTTTTAATTTTTTTTATAGAAATGGAGGGAGTTTTGTGAAAAGTTTAAAGGAGTCGTTGAAGATTACAGCTTTGGAACATTAATACGATCTGATGTCAATGAAGCATATACTGAGAAAAATTCTATTCTTGTTACAAGGATTCAGTTTTACGCAATTGAATTGACTCGTAATAGAGAAGGTTTGAATGATCACGTCCGCTCAAAATTTAAGCCCATTAAAAAAGAATAAATAAAGATTTAATTTTTCATATTTCATTATTGTGTGTCCTGTTTCCTTTAAACTGTTATTATTATGAAGTTTTTTTTTTCAATTTTTGAATTAGTTGATCCAACTGCTTTTCAAATTGTCAGGAAAATAGTTGGTTTGATGTTTAGTCCATACAATTATCTGATCATTTTAATATTAGATGAAGTTAATGGCTTTAGATGATTTGCCTTAGTGACAGTTTTCATATATTTCAATTAAGTTTGTGTACTGGCTGCTTCTTTTGCTTCTTGGGCTTCAAATAACAGTTTATAGAAACAAATATATTGTTAATTAGGATTTGATAAGGACAGATGTTGGAATTTTTTTATATAACTGAAATAAGTAGTTAATATATTTTAGTCTTCATGTCAATGAAAGTGTAATAAAAAATATTAAAAAAGCAGAAACTCGCAGAAGTCAAATGACTGAATGCACTGGTGTCATTCATATTAGTGTTCAATAAGTTGGGTGGACATTAGTGAACAACAAAGAGCTTATGTTGTGCATGTATAAACCATTAGACAAATTTATAGTGTTTAGGAATAGGATGCTTATTTAAATAATTAAACTTAAAAAGAGGATACCTGTATGCATTGTCTTTCACATAATGCTTATATGTATATATAATTTTTTTAAAATATCTTAGTTTCTTACACATTTATTAACTAATAACTAACATTTATCCTATTCCTCCTCTAACTGCTTTATAGTGTTGCCAATATTCAGTGTATGCTAAGCTAATTTGATATTTGAGTATTTTATAATTTTTCAGTGTCAACTGAAATCATAATAATAGTGATTATTTATTTGCTTATTTAATTTAAAAATCATTGTTATAAAGATATATAATAAAAAATAAATAACACAACATGTATAAAATCATGTGAAGAAAATTCAGAATTACATAAACTGGTATGATAATGAAATATCAATTTTTTAAAATCGAACTTATCTTGGGATTTTGTTAGATTATTTAAATAAACCAGTTAGCAAAAATTATGAAAACATTTTATCATTCAAACCATACAAATAGTCATGAACTAAATCCAAATAATTTTGTAGCTGGTTGGCCACTTCGTAACAGAATTTCTTACTCAACAGTATAATCATTATATTTCTTTTACATATTTTTATCATCTATTTATTGCTGAAAATAAATTGTATTTACCTACCATTTTTAATTATTAATCAACACTTGAAACTCTGCAATATCTCTGTATTCTTGGCTGAGTGTGAGAATATGTGGATGCATAATTTTGGTGTATGTATATTGACATGTGTAATTTTTACAACATATATTTATAATCAAATCTATATTTGTGTTGAAGCTACTTTTTTCCTCAGTGTTTATATAGCCCAATTGGCTTGTTGCTGTTATGCATTTAAGATAACTATTTTTGATAACATTTGTTAATTATATACTAGAAATGCATTTTTTACACATTTTTTTTAAAAGAAACTCCTTCATTGAGGTTATTCAACATAAAATGAAGTTACCTTGATATGAGCACCTTTATTTGATATGTTTCCCTATTTTATTTTGGTTTATTAGTTTCAATTATGATGCTGTTCATGTTAGTATTTGAAGTCAGAATTTTTGAGTTTTTAAATGATATGAAAAGGGTTTAATTGCTTTAGGGTTTAAGTGCTGCACATAAAAAACTTTGAGTTATTTTCTCCTTAAAAAATGTGGTTAATCGTTCAATTTTTCAATGGTTTTTCAACTGTCCAGTAGGAATAATTGACAGTAGGTAAATAATTATGTTATTAGTTATGATGATTGCTGTAACTTTGTCAGTAATAATATATATTATTTAGCTAATACTAATAAATTATAGATGAATGACTGAATAGCATGGCTACTAATTTGCAGGCATATAATAACCACTAAATTTTCATAAAGGAATTATTGACAAATGTAAGCATTATGATTTGTAATTTCTTTTTATTTGTTCTGAACTGTTCAAATTGTTCACAATTCCTAAGTAATTAAATTTTTATATATCAGAAATTCAGTAAACCAATGTATCCAATTTATTCATAATATTTAGTTACATATTTTTATTTGATTGTTTATTTGAATGTGAAACATATGAACCTTCATGAAAAATAATCTTTAAACAATTCAGGATTTTTAAAATGTTATATTTACGTAGGAAAGTCTCTCATAAAAGTGAGTTTTGCAAAGATTATAAAACTGAGTATCCCTGAGGACACTGAATGTAAAGCTTTTAGGAAAAACTCTGAATATTAGTTTTATGAAGTGAGCAACAGTTAACATTATAAAGGAGGGGGTAGAGGGCTCAAGAGATTTCCCCTTCCTTCCTTAAGTATTCTTTTGTAGCTGTTTAAAGGCTCTTTGCCTAATTGTTGCATATTAATCATTTCCTCCTGGAAAGAAATTTCCATTACAGGCAGGGGTGTTTTTCATTTAATAAGATTTTTTTGGAGCAAGAACATTAAGTAAGAACCAACTTTTATTAGTGATTTTGGAGGAATTTACCACCAATGCATTTGTTTCTAAGATTCCCAATTATTTGTGATTGAAAATTGTATAGGCATTATTCACTTGAAGAGTATTATCCAGTCAAAGTAATTAATTAGCCCATGCAATTGGGAATGAAAAAAATCATTCTTGAAAAATAAAAAATTCAATGCAAAAAGTTATTGAATGGGAAATATGTGAAATTGGAAAGTTCTTAATAAATTGTATTCATATATTTAAAAATTTTGTAAATTTACCCATGGGTCATTATGATAGTACATTTAGTTTATTAAATCTGGGTAAAGTATTTTATATAGATTTTAGTATAGGATATATTTATTATTTTATGAATGGAAGGCGCTTAGCTCCTCTATCAACCCAGCAGCCCTAATACTAACCCCTACATTTACCTACTGAGGATGGTGTTATGCCTAAGCCAGTGTATCAATGAACCAAAAACGAGGTTGCTAATGTCACTTCTCAGATAATTATCTGTCATTTGGATTAACGCTATAGTAATTATCCCGACTGGATCAGGTAGCCGACATGGTACTCCAATGATTATTGGCCCACACAGGCAAAAGGAAGTAACACACATCGTACCAGGTCACGATGCTGGAAATGCCGGCAGACCGCCCCATAAATATACGATACCCGTTTCGTTGTGTTATGAACATTCGTTTGTAAGCTTTTTTCCTGCGTACCAACAATTCGAACGTTGGAGGCCTAAAGGTTAAGCGATATTTCGCGGAGGTAAATGGTGGTTAGGAGAAGGGGGGGAGGAGGAGGAGGAGGGGAGGATGTTCTAAGGGTAGGCGGTCATAACGGGTCGACCGAGAGAGGAACAGAAAAGTTTTGCTCTCGGGGACTTGCGGCCAGGGGAAGAGGGGTGATGTACGGCCCCCGGTTCTCATAACTTGATCTTGGTCCGATCATTGCTCACATGGGACTCTGTGACAAATGTATCTTTCTGCCCAACTTCAAATTAGTTCGGCTGCCCTCTCTTTCCCACCGCCCCCGTTCTCTCTCCGTCTTACCCTCTCCCTCTCACTCCCTCTCGACGGTTCTATATAAGAGAACAAGTTTCAACCCCTTTCCGACTTCGGGCAGGCTCGCCCTCTCCATTTACATATTTTATTGTGAACGGGGTGAACTTGGAAAGCGGTGTAATTCCTATGCAGATTCACCCCCCTCCAGTCCGCACTGTCCCCGAGTTTCGAAATCATTCCACAACTTTTTCACGCGACCCCGTTACTCTCCTCTACCACGGGGGCGTTTTTACTTATTGCTCCGAAATAAGCTTTCTTCGCTTTCTTAAGCGCGAAATTGTTTTGAACCGTTTCGTCGAGCAAAATCTACCTTCCTTCCCGTTATTTTCGGTATGTATTTTAATTCGTTTCTTACTACAGTCACAATCGATGATTATTTTTTGTCTCTGTTCGAAAACATCTTTACTGATGTTACTTTTAATACATACTTATCGAAAACCACGACCCCCCTCACAAAATTTTTTCCATCGTCTCCTCCCGCTGTGAATTCCAGCGGTGTACTGGTATATAGGTCGGGCAACCTCGTCGGGCCCCATTGAACATTAACTGCACCGCACACAACACAGAACAGATAAACACCAACGTATAACTCTAAACAACACCCTCAGAAGTGCTAAGGCGGTACCAGTACACGTCTCGGGGATACCGTACTGGGAAGGGGGTTGAGCAGAAGACCGCTCCAAAATCCATCCTTTTTCCCATATGTGGTCTTGAATAGAAATGGAAATTATTTTGGCCGTTGGCAAAGGCTTAGGAGACGCCGAACAGAATGGAATGAGAAAGCTCCGGGTGGAAACTCGCAGAATGGGCTCCTTAAAAGCATACACCAAGAAATGAGGTAGTCGATGTCTCTGGAGGAAGGATTCAAGCTAGACCTGGCTTCCCATTATACCGGAAACTAACCCTCCACATATTAGTAGTTCATGTTCTTTAGCGAATCGAGAGTTCGGAGTGCATCATTGAAAAAATATCTGTTCCATAATATGGTAATTAATTACAGGCGGAAATGTCCAAAATCCTCAACGCTTCGAAAGCGCTGCACGGGATACGTTTATTCCTGATGTAAGTGAGGATTTCGTTCTTCATGAAATCATTAACACTCCCATTCACTTTTCACTTTCTTTTCCACGTTGGCCAAAAAAAAAATGAAAAAGGTATAAATTTGGTGTTGAATATTAAGCGGTGGTGACATTATTCAACTAGAAGAATGAGTCCCGAAATTTAATTCCGAGTCTTCCTCTCCCCTTCTCTTACTCGCTCTCGATTAAAGACAGTAAAGTCAACAAAAGAAAAGGAGGAGGGGGGTGGTGGGGTGGGCGACCCAGTAGAATAAAAATTCTTACCGGAGGGGGCTAAGGGGAAGGAAGACTTTGGATTAATTAAAGTCCATATTAAAACATGGTAGGGAAAATTACCCTTGGGCCTTCTACTCCGTTCTCAATATATATATATATATATATATATATATATATATATATATATATATATATATATATATAATACGTTTGCTTGCTGAAATTTATCACAATCCTTTGCCCCTATTGTGTACAAAACACTATTTGATTAATTGAAAGGGTCGCAGGATCTTTCCCGGTACAAACCTTTCTTATAAGTATACCGTTGAAATGCGTTAGTACTTTCGGCAAATGAGCTTGTTCTATTTGTAGGTGTTGTATTTTTGCGTTCGTTCAAATTCGTATTTTTTTGCGTTTATTTTATGAGCTTTTTGAAATATGCCACCTTGCGGAATATTTCCAATAGTCCATACTTAAAAGTGTTATTTGAAGTTGAACATTATTATCGGGCTGGGAAAGGGAAAGTGAAAATTCCCTCGGGATTCTATCGTCCTCGATATTTCTTCTGTATAATATCCCTCTGAATACAGACGAATCGTCGTCGAAGAGTTGCGAAACCTGAGTGCAACACACGGCATCGTTAAAAAACACGAATCAACGCAAATTACCTTGATTGCGACTATAATGAAGTGTAATTTCATATTGTATTTTTGCGACGATGTACTCCGTAGTTAATTTTACGACATCCCAATAACGACCGTTGGGCGACGCGCGTTACTGGAATGCGGGAACGGAGAACTCTTAGTAGGAAAGTTGACTTTCAAGGACAAATTTGTCTATTCCTAGTTTCGCCCGAAAGTTCAACGTTAACGCGATAGTCAGTATGGTATTCGCGTCTTTTAGGCGTCAACATCGGATGTACCTCTTCGGTGTCGTTATTAAATTATAATGTGAAATATTTTGTTTTATATTAATAAATATAAATTATAAATAATTATATAAATAATTATATAAATAATTATAAATATAAAAAATCCCCACCGGGAACCAGCGTTTGGAGATTAGGTCTCTGTCGGCTTCAAGTCCTCTTCGCGAGAGGGCTCTAGATTAGAAAGCAACGCTCGGTGCTCCTGAGTACGTAAAACATCGATTGAGATTTATTTAAGTATATTCATTTCTTGCGCTCGAACAGTACGCAGGAAGGGTTTTTTTTCCCAGCGATAAGGTATTAATCCTCCTACCGAACACCCCCACGCGACGGGGCAGGGTTAGGGTCCTTTGCTGGGAAAGGAGGAAAAGCTTCCAGACCGATGATTCGCCTGAAGGAACCAGCGGTGAAGAAAAAAATAAAACATATTTAGGTGGTTATTTTTAAGGAACCAGTCGCCGGGCGCTTTGAGTTAGAAACTTTACGCAAGAACAAAAATCGCTTCCTCCGAACATCGAACTAACTCAAGACAACACCATATTGATGTCCACTATATTGTCTCTCCGGTATCGCAATTTCTGTGGCGAGATCAGCGCGGTTACATACGTCCATACTGGGCAGCCGCCGGCCGGTCCGCTTGCGGGTTACATTAGTGAAACCGGTCCGAGTCAAGAGCAAGGACTTGGAGAGGGAAATCGTTCTGGGGACAGTTCTGAGAGGTAGAAAGAAACAGCTCGCGCTTTCGTTCGGTAACAGTTGAAAATAGATGAGTTACACAAGACCGAGAGTCGCTGCTGCCCGCGGGCCGCTTAGGGGTAGACAAATGACTGGAATTAGACCCCGGAAGGTGTTCAATTTCGAACCTCAACGGTGCGGGTCGACCGACTGCGAATCTACTCGTTAATGCGCCGCTATTTGGAGACGAGCCATTTTAATTCCCGTTTCCCGTTCCGATCCTGGCTTCCCTCTTCCTCGAGCCTGTACTAATAAACCTCCTTGTAGAGTAGTTCGGAAAACCCTCTTCCGGTACTATTCATCCGTTCAAGCGTTTCAGGCTTGGTAGCAAATATGGTCTCACTTGAGCAGAAGGTCGTAGCGTCTTCTCAATCGAAGCGTTTTTCGAAACGGCCGGATTATGATTTAACGCACTCCCTTCATTCTATATTTTTAAGCGGAATAATGCAATAGTAGGTAACTGGTGGCGTGTTCTATTTGGCTTGTTTCAGGTCAAACATACATTTGCGGGAAAAAACAGATTATTTATTGATTTAGTCGTTGAACGATATCATAACATCGATCTAGTTGACAGTTTATGTTCATTCTCTCTTCTGTATGGCATTTGTGAAAGCGATCGACTTGACACCTCGAAATGCATAGTAAAGGTTAAAAGAACATTCCGCTATGCAGTATTACGCTAATCTAATTTCTAATAATCGCCAATGTAGGTATGCCGATGAACCACCTCCATTTGCAAAGCTGAAGAAGAGACGATGTATTTAATTGTACACAGTGTTAACGAATTATTGTAGTAAGTACAACCTATACTGGGCCTTCTACTCCGTTCTCCAGTATATATATATATATATATATATATATATATATATATATATATATATATATACCAGGTACCATATAGTACCTGTTATCAACCTGTACTAGAGACCAATTATGGAATAGGAGACTTAATTGCGCTTTAATTTGTTTTTGTCTATTGTTTGTTTGTGTGTGGCTTCCTATGACGAAACCCGGCATGTTTGGCCCCCCGTAATTCGGGGGGACGCAACAGGACGCGGATATCTGGCCGCCGAATCTGAGTTATGGTCTTTCGTCAGTTTTTCCTCATAACGCCATCCTAGATGGAACAGAATCCGCTTCCTAGCCGACCGCCGTTTGGTTCATTCAATTTGACGCAATACAATCGACACGTGTTTTACGCCGTACGCGCCCAGGGCCCAATTTCGCGTGATTATAAATCGTATAAAACGGGACAAGGGCGTCGCCTTTTTATCACGGTCGGGACGCCAAACCAATTGCTCACGTCCCCAATTCTTGCGATTCATGTTAATCCACTATTTTTTAAAAATCAAACTCCAGTCGCACGATTTGGTTATGGAATTGTACACAGATGGCAACTTTAAGCGGATGGGACACGTATCTTTTTATTATTACAGGCGAGGAATATTAATTGTGGCCTATCTGCGTATACTATTAATAATACACTAGTAAATGTTGAGGCGAAATTGACAGGCGAAGATGACAAACTATGTTTTTGCTACACCCCGCAGTTCTGTTGGGGAGTGTTTCCTAATAGATATACCATAGCAGAGATTCTCATCATGACTATGTGTTAGACAATTTTTATTTTTCATCTAGATTTGTATCCGTGCACGCTGTACAGAATATATACAACACAAGTCCGACATAAATTAAAAATTCCAACGTCAAAAGCTGACTTACAAATATAGGTGAATTAAGTTATTAAGTAATTCTTGATGTTATTAGTATTGTCGTTGATTGGCACATCGTCGCCTGTAGTCATAACGGGCTTGTTGCGGCGACTATGTTTGTGTTTAATTCGCAGCATTATACGTGCCCTGTCATAGAACACACTTGGATTGCTCAATCCAAGTTGCGTCGTCGCCGAATGGATAGAAAAAAAGGTTGAAGCAATTAACACGTCTGAATGAAGGTTATGGACTCGATTGAACTTACAGCAAGTGTCCTGGACGTAGGTGGTACTGATGAATTTGAAGAGCTTTACCGTGATGAAGTTGCTGAGGAGGCTTTTCCCCCAATAATTTATGTCATGTATATAACAATTCCAGCTGGCGGTTTTGATTTTACTCTAGATCAGTTTGGACTTCTCACCATCTTCAGTAGCGTTCCGCTAGTCGGCGATGAGAAATTTATCTGCTTCCCGATAGACAATCCTGTCTCCACGTTTGTTTTAAATAAATGTATATGTACATATATATATATATATATATATATATACAGTTTTTTATTTTTGGTACTCCATTAGAAAGATAAATGTCGAATCATCTGAATAACTATGTTAAATAAAGCTTGTGATAAAGTTTTCTGCCTTGACCCAATCATCATAATTTGCAAGCATTACGAACGCTTGGTATATTTTGTCAAGGCTACTATAAAACATGTTGCCCCATAAAGGCAAGGAATAAGATGTATGAATTCAAATTCATTTATGCTTATTAAATCACAGATATTAATGGGCTCAAAACAACCATTATAGTCTTTAAGATACCGAAATGAGTTCAATGTCACAGGTGAAAATGAAAAAGTCCACTTATGATCACCGAAAAATTTATTTTTGAATAAATATTAACGCGCATAGTGAATCCTAGATCTTAGAATGTGACCTTCTGGCTCCACACTAGCCCTTCAGCTCTGCCCTTGGTCGAGGGGCGGGGGGCGAAGTGGGGTGGATTTACATTATTTTTGTTGTTTCCCTTTTAAAAGTCGCCTTTCTATTTATTCTCGCTTAGAATGGAAGGTTGTACATTTTGTTTATTCTCGTTACATAAAAGCCGCCAGTTGGCTAGGAATGTCGCTAAGTGTTGTCTGCCACCCAGCAAACAGCGGAGAAGTCGCTAACACAATTGGGCTCCTCTTGTCCTGAATCTACCTACGAAGTAGGTACCTGAAGTCCTTTAGCGATTTTTCATCATTACCATAAATACTAAAAATGTAATAAGAAAACAAAAACAATAATGCCTGTATATATATATATATATATATATATATATATATATATATATATATAATGACAGAATATAAATCGTTTATTTATGCGACAAACATTCTAACTTATTGAACTGAAAATAAAATGAAGAAACATACACAATAATGTTTTTATTTCCATTTCACTTCCGAAACATTGTCGATTCCTTCTTTTTTTCATGTACTCCTGTAGGCCTTGCAAGGAATCCGGTCCTCTCCTTTCTCGGTCTTCCTCTCGGCTGACGTATCGGAGGAAAGTGCACCGTGTACACCAGAATTGGTGGCAAAGAAATAGCTTCGGTTCGGCAGGACCGGTCCAGCCGCTTGCATTCACGGCAGAAATATAATCTTGTTTTGTTTCTTTTTTTCACGTCCGGAGTTGTTTCGGTTTTATAAATAAAATATTATAAAATATTTAGTATCATTTACACACTGCCGCCGGATGACTATGTCAATTTGGTTGCCAAATATACGTGAATACAAGATATACCATTCGGCCAACAGATCGTCAGGCGTCATGCGATCGAAACTGACGTAATAAATAAAAAACATACAATAATCTAGCATTTTAATCTTTTGTTGTTATGGTAGGACGGGGTTCGGTACCTCGCCTAACTATACAGGGTTTCGGTTCTATTAACAATTCAGAGGAGGGAGAAAATTATAGTGATTAACATTAAGAGACTCTACATTTGTAGACTTGTTCTGCTGATTCCATCGCCAGTTGGGCAGGTAAATAGTATTATATTTACAGGGTAAAAATGTTACGAACTTCTAGTTTTAGCTAGACCTGTTTCGGTGTCTAGCTCGGAAACAGATGGGTGGCCGAAACCGGTCTATCAACGATGGTGTTCCCAATAATTTATACGGTAACAATTGAAAGAGATAGGGGAGTCTCGTTTCTTAAATTTTGTTCTTAGTATTCTGAGAGATGTTTGAGAAAACAGAAGGGTGATGGCTTGAGAAGTCCGAAAGAGCGGTGGACGGGGTAAGGGAAGGATGTATATATATATATGTATGAGAGGTAGGAGGATTGGTCGGATATTTGAAAAGAAGGGGAGTGTGGAGGAGAGAGGAGCTACCCGAGTGGCGTTTAGAGTTCAGTTCGGGCCCGTCGGCGAACCCCGCTAGCAGTGTCGCTGCCCCCATGCCGCTACCTACACACGCCTCACAATGGCACGCTCGTCCCCATCAAAGGTACGCCCCGTCAATTTGACAAATACGCGTCCCCATAATTGACCGATATCTACTTCACAGACCACAGCCCGAGGCAGATCATTGAATTGGTTACGATGGTCCCTAACATAATTGAATAAAAAGTTCGATTTATACACTGAAATATCTCGTGATTACATGTGGTAGTACCTCATATAATTTATACCTTCCTACTTTGGACGGTTTTTCATTTCTAAATTTTGTTATATAATTGTATATAAAACATTAATTTTAGTCTCTTATTTACTGTTATGAAGCGATAACATATCAATCGCGGTAGAATCCCGGTCGTGTAGGGTACCGGGTCTGGGGGGGGGGTGGGTGGGTGGTAGAAATCTGATACTTATGAAGTATCAGTTGTTTATTGTCATATAATATGAAAATAAATTTTCCGTTCCATAGAAATATGTTTCAATTTTTCGTCCAAATTTTTTCCAAAGTATTATTGAGCCCGTTTTTTCTTTTCAGTGAAACTGTTCTATTAGAAAAAGATTCATTCGTTTCTAATGCTTTCATTTTCGTCTGACATTTTCAATATGAAGTATAAAACATTTCAGAATATCAAAAGCCATAAAATTTAGATAAATATAAAATAATTATTAGCCAACTATTGGAAATTAAAGAAAGTAGGCAGTAGGTTAGTTATGCTTAATAGTAATATCGATCGCGTAGACGTTTTTCTCGGCATAGAATAACTTTTCAGGTTTTTTTATTGCAAGGATTCGGTACTGAAAACGTAAACGGGAGAAATCAGGTTTGAAGAACCAGTTCCTATGGTCATCCGACAGGAAGCGAATGTGAAATTTGATTCCAGATCGGGATAGGTTAAACGTTGATTGTTAACTCAACATTTACGTAATGGACTCGCGAGTATCGCAGCGAGAGCGGCCGGTCTAATTCTTCGTGAAAACACCGCACTACGCAAAACTATATCTTACACATCTAATGAAAATTTGCTCTCCTTCACCAACGAGCGAAACGAAATACCAATTTTATCGAAGGAATGCTTTTCCAGCGAGAGGAGACAGAAACACACGAAATCTACGGTATTCCAACCCCTCGCAGACCACAAAACAGGTATTCGAAAATTAAGCCTTTGACGACGATATTAGTATTCAATTTCCCAGATAAATAATTTCGCTGTAAACAAGTTCGCAGTTAATTTCTTTAATTGCTAATATCAAACTTAATAGCAGAAGTTTTTTTTAATTGATTATAAGTTTAATGCATTCAATTAATAAATTCGAAGGAGGAGATAAAATTGGAGTTGCATAAGCCAGTTGCGTAAATGGGGAGTATTTAATAGAAGTAATCATTTCTTCAATTGGTACAAATATTTTGTCATGAGCAATGTCATTTGTTATACCCGAAATATTTACACGGTGAGCGTGAAGAATGTATAATTTATGCAGCTTCGGGTATTCGTCTACCATTCGCTGTTATTATCTATGGCCGCAGATCGTGAGTCGGAATTGTTTTCAAGGTAGATGGCATAAGGCTGACCGCACCGTTATGTCACGGATTAGGTCACTGGAAGTTCCGAAGATATTAACTTTCACTCGGCGGCCGACGAGCTCTTCGGAAGTTATCGCCAAGAAGAGAGGGACACGCCTATCCGAACACTTGTTTACCGAATACGTGCGTTGAAAATTAACGTTCGACCGTGTATTTTAGTCGCGGAGAAAAATTGTTATTATAATTCGCGACTAATTTTTAGGAAGCGGCCAGTTCGCCATTTAATATCGATTATCGATAATCTAACTCCAACTAGGCAGTTTACCAATTGCCAAATTCATTATGGCTCATAAAACAATTCAAATCGTATACGTCAACTCCGTGCGAAACGCTACTAAAAAACTAATCTAGCAGGATGCCAACCAACATGACTCACCAACCTACTGACGGTAATAAATGTGTGTTGTATGTTATACGAAATTATGTTATATGGATAGGGCAAGAAAGACAAAGTTATATTCTTTCTTCCTGTCAATAAATTCTTAACCCGGTAAGCCAGCTGGCCAAAAGTAATTTGATTTGACTTAAGGCCAACAATAGGTGACCGTTTTGAACCCACTTGAAATTCCATCACTAACTAGAGCCGATATTATAATAATCATTCGATATCCAAGTCTATTTCTTAATGTAGACGGCACGGGGGGACCGTGCTAATTTAGTTCTAATGACGGATTTTAATACAGGAAACTAGAGCAATTATATTCGCCGTTTAAATATTTTTTTCTGCAGGTCAGCTGAGGAGAAGGATAGATTTAACGAATGGTATTATTTTTACTCGGAGTAAAGAGCCATATCCTTCGTAATTACGAAATTAAGAATTGATTCCCTTCTTTCTGTACTGTATAAATCATTGACCGACACTGGGCATGCAAAATTGTGAATGTTGTTCTCAAGGATTCCTCCTTCCGTATCACCGGCCCAATTTAAAGGTTCAACAAGTTGCCAATTTAATTTTGAAATGTAATTAACTACGATTCGCACAAGTTCTTTGTTCCGGCGGATATAGAAGAAACAAAGTAATTTTATCCCTGAGACAATTGTCACGGTGGAAGGCACATTTCAAGGTTGTCGGCTATCACGAAACTAAGTCACGATCTTCCTCCAAAACAACGCAGTGTTGGGCATTATTGCGTCCTGATGATAATTTCTGTAAGAAATATGTTTTGACATCTCGTGCTTTGACAGTAAATTATTTCGAACGCCAACGGCGTCTCAATACCAACTGCCCATGTAAATCTTTTTAACGACTTCTAAACCAGACGGATCGTGAAAATAATGAAATTAAACTCAATCCAACATTAATTTTGTGATTTTTCCTCATCATGTAATCATAATAATTATTTTTATAGTTACATAATAATTATTTTTATTTCACTCGATTTAGGGTCAAAATCATAGCGCAATAAATATTTAAGAGCACTTTGCAGAATGACTTGGGGAACTCGCGGCCTATATACTTAAAAAGGACAGCATATTTACGAATCGATCTATTATTGGGCTTTTCATTTTAAGCGAGCGTGAGTGTAAACAACAAGATTACGGTTTAGTGGAATTTTATGATCCTTATCAAACGTTAACTGAATTCTAATTGAAATAGGGAGAAAATTCCTTCAACTGCCGGTCTTGTGACCTTTTGTACATTCAGTTGATGGGCAGAGCAGAAGATAGCCTAGAACTGGGTCGGTGCTTTCGCTACTTTCTATGCGCATTCGGAATGGGAAAACAATTGAAACGGAGGAACAGGAAGGATACAGGCATGTGAATTGGATAAATATACACTTTCATTCTTTCAGATTGGAAGTGAACCTTGACTAGTACGGCAAACCAATGTTTATATCAGGCAAGGAGAACTTCAGAAATGTAGATGTCGAAATATTTGGTTTTTGAATAATATATATCGCGTCCTACATATTATTTTAGGTATAGAAACAAATGCGGGAAATAACTTACATACTAATCTTATATTACTTTGACATAAAGTTTGAAATCAATTTTAGAAAGCAAAAGTAGGCGGGTCTCGTACAGATGCATATTGCGTCTTTCTGATCGAACTCAGTCCATCAATTTTTATATAGGGATTAAGGCACGTGCACTGCGCCGGCTGCGAAAGGATAAAAAAATTCTGTCGGCAGCAGGAAGCTTCGTCGCATTTTCAAATGCAATTCAGGTTTGAGTTCACGGAAGCATTGAAAAACAAGTTTTCCTTCAACTCTCAAAAAAAGTTAGTGCATTAATATATAATCGGTTTGGCAGAAATTGCGTAACCTCGTTATACTGTGTGAAGTCCCGTTCGCGGTTCCAGGATGAAATCCTGAAAGTTTAACAAAGCAAACTGAAGTGACAGTTGAAAGGTTGCAACGTGTATTCACTGGGGATAGTAACCGACAATAATAGTGCTGATAAAATACTTGTGACATATGTTAATCGTATTAGTATTTATTTATGTTACATCAATTATTATTATTAATCTGTCTGAATGGATAGAAATAAAAAAATACATTTTGAATCGTTCTGTTTTTTTTTTAACGGCATGTTAAAAACAGTTGCGATTATCGTATTACAAAAACTGAGCGTGTCAGTAGGCCAAGAACCCGAGCGGGTATTTAGATGCATTCGGTATATTTCTATTTGGCACCGTGTGACCTGTCCAAGGTCTGATTTATGCGCTGAAACTGATTTTGACATTGGCACACACTCGAAATAATTTTAACCGTGAAAATTATGCAATATTGGATTTTGCTTTTTAAATTGTCGCCGCTCACACCGCAATCGAGTTTGCGGTTTACCGCAATGTATCATGACTAGTCTTCCACCGGCGTGTGTTGCCCGTATACAAATTCGAATACGACTTATTGGTTGGGATAATCATAAAGGACTGAACAATTCTAAATATTAAACAATTTGCCAGTAATTCGGGAAAGCGTTTTTGAAATTAAAAAAAGGAAATGTTCAGTTTATAGCCGTGTTTTCAGTTGATAGCTCGAAACGAAATTAAAATTTTACAAATTCGTAAGTATAGATTTTATTAAATACCAGACCTTTTGAAGAACAAGCAAACAAAAACATGAAACCTGTTGCTAAAAATCAGAAATTCCTGGAAGAATACAGGCATTATTTTGCTTTTTAGCGTTTAAACTTGTCTGAAAAGCACTGATAAACTGGTAGAACTGCTCTCCTACACATTTCGATTGTGATTTTACCGTGACGTGGTTGTTTTAGGTTATGTATTAGGGTTGCGAGTAGGGACAAATTGACAAAACGGTCAGGAACTGTGCCAGGTCATTGTGTCAGATGTGGGCGATATGTCCGCTGTCCAACATCATGCCGGCTAGTTTAATGGCCTGTTTATTTCCAACTGTGCAATCGACAGGTATTTCATCTCAATGTTATACGCATCTGTCGGTCAGATTCATTGCCCAATAACAGCCGTCATAAACATTTACGGTGGATGTAATATTTATATTTTAATGCTAAACATTATTGTGTTCTCCCCCTCTGTATTGTTGGATATATCCACGCGCCTATAACTGTAGGTTTAATAGCGCTAACATTGACGGGAGGAAGCGGAAGTGAAAAGTGAAAGTGGCCAGGCCGTCGGCTGAGCGGAAAGCGAATTGAAAGAGAGTTCAACCGTAGAATTATGTTGCCAGTTATGAACTCACAGAATTCCTAAGCATAAGTTCAAGTACTGATTGAATTTATTACAGGCCGAATCTAAAATTTTGTTACTTCAATTTCACATATAGTTCCTCTCTAATTTTAATTCCTATCTTAAAAAAATAAGCCGCGAATATTGTCTAATCGTAGTATTTATGGACTGTATTATTTGACTTTTCGTATGATTATTATAATTATTTTAGGGAAGCATATGCATTGGAGTCATAAAAACAATGAGTCACTACATATATGATTATTACATCGTCCGTCGACGAACTGGTCTGAATGGTGTTGTCAATTGGAATGTCTCCGTCTCTACTCGCCTACTCGTTTTACTTGGCTAGACCGGTTTCAATTTCCGGTCAGTTTCATTCAGCCGATACTTAATTAAAAATGTCGCAGCTGTCACTGTACAGTGCCAATGGAGATACGATGTTCCACCGGCGACGTTCACACTAAGTACATCACTAAAATATTGAAGGATTGCTACTTATGTTAGGATGGTTATTCAACAATTTTAAATAATAATTTTAAAGATTATATAATCGTACATTTCGTTTTCTTCTGTGTTTGAACTTTTGCCAGAACGGTGTCTTAATATAATATATTACTTCCTGTTAATATATTTTGTCATACAGCGGAAAATGTTTGCATGTTTGCATAGTCGGCGACTATGGTTGGGGCGGGATTTCGGCTTCCCTCATAATCTGTGTTGGTATGTTTAATGGAAGCCGGTCGGGCGTATACTGACAGGTGAATGACTCTGCGGTCTAGATGCTGCTGGGTTTGCTGGTATTGACAGCGGCGGCCGGGTCGGTCCCCCTCTCCATATTCGAGGCCATCAAGCGGCTTCAGTCGTTGGGGCGGAGTTCGCTGAAGAGCTTCCCCGCAGAGCCCCTGGAGGAGTACGACTTCGTGGTTGTGGGCTCGGGGCCGGCTGGCTCGGTCGTCACCAACAGGCTGACCGAGATCCCCTCGGAGAGGGTCCTGCTCCTGGAAGCCGGCCCTCCGGACGTTTTCCTCGCTGACGTGCCGGTTTTAAACACCTTCCTCATTTTTACCGAGCTCAACTGGAATTTCTACACCGAGCGCCAAAGCGGAATTTGCCGAGGTAGACTACAGGTTTACATTTCCCTCTACGGTTATATATTTCCCGGTATCGGAAAGTTAAAAATAAATCGTTGCTACATTTCGGCTTAAACTAATTTATGAATTAACGGTCTTCAGGATTGGAAGAAGAAAGGTGTCCATGGCCTTCGGGAAGGGGAGCCGGCGGCGGCAGCGGTATGAACGCAATGATATACACTCGAGGGCACTATAGAGATTACGATAATTGGGCGGCCCAAGGCAATCCAGGTAATTTCGGCACACAAACCCAGAAAACCTTCTAGCTCATTCAACTGTGAACTAATTGCTTATTAGTTAAATTTTGACTCGACTTTCTATCACCGAGGTGCTCTCTCCCTGCAACATGTTCCGCACTTAATACTTCATTTCATATCCCTACGCCCTATTTAGTCTATCTACAGTTACGGGCTAATAGTGTAGACGTGATTAAATCACAGCAACGAGTGATTGATTGAATAAAAGTCAAAGCAGTTCATACGATTGTACTCTCAATACAGACTGCATTTATTAATATAATATGATAATGAACTTTTTCAGGTTGGTCATATAAGGAAGTACTGCCGTATTTTTTGAAGAGTGAAAGAGTAATGATTCCCGAGCTGCGGGACTCACCTTTTCACGGGCGCGAAGGCAACCTCTCGGTCAGCCACGTGCCGTACACGACACCCCTGTTGAACTCCTTCATAAAGGCCGGAGAGAATATCGGGTATAAACGAGTGGACTATTCGGACCCCAGGAGCCACGAGGGCTTCTCCCAGATACAGGCGACGGTGGGACGGGGTATGAGGAGCAGCGCCGCCACCGCCTTCCTCAAGCCTATAGTAGGCAGACCCAATTTCCATCTGGCTTTTAACAGTCACGTGACCAAGGTGCTGATAGATCCGGTGACTATGAGGGCGTACGGCGTAGAATACGTCAAGAACGGAGTGAAAAGAGTCGTCAAGGCGAGGAAAGAAGTGATCCTATCAGCGGGCGCTTTCAATACTCCTCAGATTTTGATGTTATCGGGAATCGGACACCGATATCATCTGGAGGAATTGGGAATACCCGTGCTGGCGGACCTACCGGTGGGGGACAATCTCCAGGAGCACATAGGAATGAACGGTTTGGTCTTCTTGGTCGACAAACCCGTCGGTATCTTAACCCACTTGTTGATCAGGGATTTGGTGAGGAACATGGAAGAGTGGGCGAATCGGGGGACCGGCCCGTTTACCAGTTTAGGATGCGAAGGTATCTCTTTCGTCAAAACGAAATACGCTAATTACACGGGCGACTACCCCGACCTCGAATTACTGTTCGTGCCGGCCGGCATCAATCTGGACGGCGGCTATTCGTTTAGAAAGACGATGCAAGTTACCGACGCTCTTTACAACAGCGTGTACTCCGAAATCAATCGAAAATACGCCTTCTCAATTTGGCCGATATTGCTGTACCCGAGGAGCAAGGGTCACGTGAGGCTGAGGGACGAGGACCCCCTGAGCAAAGTCAGGATCTACCCGAACTTCTTGTCCGATCGTTTGGACGCGGCGGTGATGGTGGAAGGGCTGAAAATGGCCGTGGAGTTGGGGCTGGGGCCGGCGTTCAAGTGGGCCGGCGCCCGGCTCCACCGCGTCCCATTCCCGAGGTGCGCACGGCTCGGCTTCGGCACCGACCCCTACTGGGAGTGCGCGGTGCGCGAGATGACCTCCCAGTTCCACCACCAGTGCTGCACCTGCGGCATGGGCCGGGTCGTCACCCCGAGGCTCACCGTATACGGCACCGCCGCTCTCAGGATAGCTGACACCAGCGTCATGCCCGACATAGTCGGCGGTCACACTCAGGCCACCGCCTACATGATCGGCGAAAAAGCCGCCGACCTAATTAAAGAAGATTGGGGTCTTCTCAACAAATAATTCCGAAACGTTCGGTAAACTCAACCGTTCGTATTGCTTGCTTAAATGCTCTCTTTTGAATCGGAAAACGCTCCGTTTAATATAAGACGCCGTGAAATATCACTGACGCGAGATAATGTGTTTTTTGTGTTGTATATAGTTATTTATTATTTGTACGCGTTGCGAATTTAATTTTAAACAACTAGCTCATTATAAAATATAACAATCTGGTCATTCCTCTGGTACAATCTAGTATATTCTGTTGTAAGATATTGTCATAAGTATAGCAAATAATTACGTTGGCCGGGAAGATTTCGATTTCTTGTATTAATGAACACAATTTTGCATAGACAATATGTTATACAACAGCAAATTAAATTAATATTACATTACCGAATGTGCCTGTTTTCTCGACCGACATGTGTTCTACACTACCATAATTCGTTCTTGCGATAAAACTTTAGTACAGAAATTATAATGTGCAAATGGATTCTCAATCATCACATCTAGTTGTAATAAATATTAGTGATCGGTATCGATTAAATTTGTTATTATAAGCTCGCCTATACTGTTTAATAGTTTTGTTTAGTTATTGTGTATCGAATCATGAAACTGTTCATGATTCACCCGTTTCCGATTTCATGACCTTGTTATTCCTTATTACTTGTTTTATCCTATTTATCTAATAACTATTGATTACAGGAAAATAAATGAAGATAGTTTGAAAACATCATATTAATTAATGAGTAACCCAAGAACCCACATTAGGAAGGTCCTAGAAGAAGAAATTGTGTTCAGAATTGTCGGAACCTGAATATGAAAGTAAAATATTTTTTGAGTTTGTGCTTGTTATTTATTTTCCATATGTACAATGATATATTGTAATTTAAGCGCCGTTTTGAGTATGAGACATAATACAAAGAATTAAATAGTGAACACGCCATTTTAAATTTATTAAGTGCTAACTTAATTTTTTATATATTAACATGTATCTTTACTGGTCATTTCTGCATGAAACTACGAGATCACTATTGGGCTATATTTTTGAACTGTAGAATAACATTTGGTAGTTTGTTCACTCGGCGACATACAATGAAAATATTGAAACCTTAGCCTTTCCAGTGACGGTGATTCCAATTATTTGTTGGGAAAATGCCTCCCGTTTCCGAATGCGCGGGTGGATTAAGTTTTAGTGGGGAACGCGAGGAGGCGAAGTCAAGGGAAATTAATAGAACAAACCGGGTCTCGGTTCGAGATCTGTGCCGGAGTTACATGCGGGCCAGCCCGCTTGAGGTGGGGGCAGGGGGAAGAAGTTTGAGACAGTAAATAACAATATTTGGAGAGATTTAGTGGCGTTACGACGACAGAGAGAGTGAGAGAGAAGATGGAGGTGGCGAGGAGGGAGAGTAATGAAACCGGGGCTCAACACGGCGGGGTTGGAAGGAGGGGATGTCTCCTGAGAAATTTACAGCAGTGCTTGTATTTGTGTTTGAGAGGGAGGGGGGGAGGGAGAGCGAGCGAGAAGGAGATAGAACGAGGGAGGAGGAGGAGGAGGAGAGGGAAAGAGTCGGGAATAGAGTAATGCAAGGTGGGAAAGAGAAGGAGAGTCGGTGGTCACCCCGCCCCCGATAACAAAGACCATACCCCGGTCTTTCCATAACAAGTAGGCCCGCAACAACTTTTACATAACGTTATACTTGCACCTGAGTCGTATAAATAAACTTTACCAAAGACGCGGTACGGTACGGTTCGGTTCATCAGACTAATATCTCTTGTGTCCGCCGGCTTTGTTCGCAGCGCTGCTTTCATCCCGATGAGCGGGCCGAGGTTCCCGTGGGAAACACCCACTCGCCTCTCCCTCGGTGATTACTGTCCTATTTAAAACATGCGGAGGATATAAATCTCGTCTTAGTTTCAAGTAAACCCGTCGTTGATATGCAGGCTATTTCAAATCTCGGTCATTTATATAGGACGCGGAATAAAGAAAATATCCTTGATTTAGTTAATCTGAGAAAGCTTTGGAACCTTCTCCAATTTGATCGAAGATCGACTGTTTGGCTCCTAGTCACCGTTACTAAAATTTTAACTGAGGTATATGTAGCACTTGAAGTGAATGTAGCACAAAACAAAAGTGTAATTATGTTTTAGAAATTTTAATTATTAAAATTTAAGTTAATTTTAAGAATATGACACCAGGGTAGCATCATTCCATGCCACCATAGGCCGTATAGAGAGTGATATCTCTGAAAGGTTGCTTCATCAAATATCGACATGGGTATGAGCCTCAACCAGGTGCAGAATGCCAATAAGGAAACCCATTTAGCTTAATTTAGCGCAGTGATATTCCCACCGCCATATGAAGGGTCAGAATATCATCCAACCTCGTCTAATTAACTGTCTGTCTTGAACCGGTTCTACTGCCACCCGTTACTTATGCAATTCGACTTGGTGTTGAAGTAATCCTGTAGCACTTTCAGAGATGTCACTACAGAGTATTTAGTGTTCGCCTTACTTCCCTGTCAGTGAAGCACCGGTGATTGGGGGGTCACATCATGTCTATGCTCTAATTTTTACCACCATTGTGAGCGTGATTTTAGGAATAATCGTTCATCGGTGGTCGACATGTAAATCATTAAGTTTTGCTTGAACTTCTTACTGTTTTTCTTATAATACGGAATATTACTAGCAATGTCGTCAACCAGGAGACAGGACCAGGATGACAAATTGACGAATTAGAATAATGTAAGAATACTTCAGGAAAATGATATAAAATGCGCGATTATTTCTGTACTTGTACCTTACCGGACTCAACAATTCTAAATAGCTTATGGGACATTGTAGGGACATTTATTTTTATTTCAAAACCTAGATTTCAGGGTTGATTAACGCTGGATTGATTGAACGGGTTTGGGGGTTGTCATTTAACCGGGACGGAAGACCGGAGCAGACAGAGCCGGTATGCAGATCGGCTGTAATTAAGTGAGTCCCGGTGAGTTCCCGCGGGAGCCTCCCGGATTAGATGATTAGATTGATTAGGTCGGTTCGGATTGGACCAGCCCGCTGGGAGAAGAGAGCGGGGAGGAGCGCCCGCCAGAGTTTTTAAGAAGCGTTATCGAATCAACCCCCCCGCCCTGCAAGCTACTACCCCTCGACCTTCCTCCCCATTTAACATCGATTTGACGTCGAGCGCGCCCAATTCCGTTTTATGTTTGGACAGATAAAAAAAGGTGCTGATTCGAGCATTTCTCTGTTCATTACAATTTCAGCAATCGAAACGGATTTTCCGGTTTGACCTTTTTAAATCCCGACGCCGTACTAACCTCGGAAAAAAGGCGAACATTAGTTTAATATACCTGTTTTGTGTTCTGCGAGGGGTTGGAATACTGTAGGTTCGTGATGTTTCTGTCTCCTCTCGCTGGTTTGGTCTTTTGCTAGACCGGTTTCGGCTGCTCGCCATCTTCAGTAGCGGTGTTAGTCACTGTTAGCACTTTGGATGTTTTTTTTTGGATGTTTTCCAGGTTTTCTATAATATCCTGGAAATCTTCAAACATAAGAAAAACAAAATTATAAATGAGAAAATTAATTCCCAGAGTGACCAAACCAGCGAGAGGAGACAGAAACATCACGAACCTACAGCGAACATTAGTGTTTATTTTGTAATATATTAGTTTATCTTCACAAAGCGATTACTCGGTGCCAATTTTATACAGGCAATAGTTTCGTTAACTTTTTCTTAGTAGCTCCAAATATAACGAGAATAAATAACGTGATCTTAACGCACGTAGTTAATAAACCTCGTCCGGCCCTTATTCTGCCGTGAAAAACCACTACGAGCTCTCATTTTGTGGTTCAAACCTCAATAATTCAATAATTTTCCATAATTCAACATTATGTACGAATCAGATTTAATAACCTGGAAAATTACATCCCGAGCACTTATCCGACGACCTAGTTTATAACGTACTCCATTCACTCACCCATATAACATGGCTTTAATCACTTACCTTTAGGATACAGCACTTTACTTAATACTTGGTATTAGCACATATCCGGTCTGTTGATACCGCTAAGCACTTTTTCGGTCATAACCCCGATATAGACGTGATAATAACATCCCGTCAAATCGCAAATATCCAGTGTCAGGCTTCTCTAGTGCCCCGGCAACAAAGGACCCCAGGGCCATTGTCGCAAATTCGTTTACCAGGTTACTTCATTTATTGAACCGCTTTTCTGAAATATCCAATCGTAGATTTTTTAAAAAATCTGAATTTTTCCAAATTGCTCTATTGTTCGATCGATTTAAGAGAGTATGGACTCGAAAAGGGTGTTGCGCCTCGGATCGGCCTTCGGCAGAATTTGGTGCCGCCGCTACGCAGACTATTGCGGTACCAGAACAGGCAGGGTGGGTTCAGTTACTGTTTCTCCCGACGTTCGATTACTGCGATTGTTGTTTCCGTCTGGCCGGTACGTTGAACAGCTCCAACGGTTTTACAGAAAGGACTCATCCTGGGAGTTTACGACGGATGCGCCCAAGGCGAGTACAAGCTCACGTGCGCCGCCAATAAGTTCGATCAGGCAGTCTCCGGACGGTTGAGAGAACTGTTAAAAGAGTAAGGATAGTCGGTATATTATTATTCAGTGCGTAGGACTTAATAATGTACGATGAAACATCCTGTCTGTATTGTACAACAATGACGACTGTGAAAAGCTCATATAAGAATTATCGACAGAGTCTATAATTTCCTGTTCAACTGCAGTTCGGGTATAGCGTTGGGAAAAGCTCAAGTCTACAACAATCTTGGATGCGACTTCTACGCTATAGCTGTGACCGGCTTGGGCAGGGACGGTGTCGGCTACAACAGATCCGAGAACATCAACGAGTGTAAAGAAAGCGTCCGGATAGCCGCTTCCGTCGGCGCCAGAGCACTCCAGGATATGGTAACTTCTGTAGACGTTTTTTCTACTTTGTTAATACCTAATTTTTTTCCCCTAATTCTTTGTCCTCACATGTTCATCAATGTTCATGACAGTATAATTTTATAGATACTACTCAAGCAATCTCGAACTGCGTCTTTGACCCACACTTTGAATCATGGCTTAACACTTGAATCATGTTAATTTTATGAAAGTGCGATAGTTCATTCAGGGATCTGTATTCATAGGGCGTGAATGAAATAATAGTGGAGGGATTGAGCAACGCAGAGGCGGCGGCAGAAGGTGCCTGCCTTGCGGTCTGGAGGTACCAGGAGTACAAGGACCGAAGACACAGAAAACCGACATCGGTTGTGTGCCTGTCGGACGACCCAGATACGTAAGCGCGTACTACACGCGTTCAGTTGCTAATGAACTTTTTAAATATTAAAGTGTAGATCGCCGGCTAATTTGTAATGGTTTGTTGAGCAGGGAAGGATGGGAGCGCGGTGTGCACAAGGCCGAGGCCCAGAATTGGGCGAGAAATCTCGAAGACACGCCCGCAAATTTAATGACCCCTGGAATATTTTCAAGAGTAAGTGATACAATGAGAGCTTCATAAAATATATTAGCTTTTCGGTAATTAATTCCTGGATAATTTATGTTATATATCGTAAGGATTCTCAATTAAAAAGAACATTGGTGTTGATATACTGCTTTTGATTTAAGCAGCCAGGTAGAACGCGATTTGATAATTCGTTTTATTTAGTATGCACATGCTTGTTTATTTATTGGATTTCAGAAAGCTGCGGAGATACTGTGCCCGTGCAACGTCAGCGTCGACGTGAGGGATAAAGACTGGCTTGAAGAAAAATGCTGGACCGCTTTTTTGTCCGTAGCCAAAGGCTCGTGCGAACCTCCGGTCGTGCTAGAAATAGCGTATTGCGGCGGCGCTCAGGACGACAAACCAATAATGATGATAGGTATGTATTACCTATGTAATACTTAAATTTAAAAAGTTGAAATGAAACGTACTCCTTGTTTTCTCTGGCCCCAACTCTCCTTCCTGCGCCTTAATCATCCATTTATTAATGTCTCTTAATATCAATATTGTGCTCATCCGTTTTAAATATTTCTACTAATTGCGCAACGAGTCAAATATCCCGGAACATTTCAAATTCGTAAAGGGGAGAAAGTGGGACCTTTTCATCGTACCATAATAGGTGGAAGGGGGGAGCTTACATTTTATTCCGGGTGTTATGTAATAACAATTTTTAAAATTTCAGTTTATCGTAAATATTATCTCTGACGTGCAGATTATTAGTTCCATATGTTCGCGTTCATTTTTCAGGTAAGGGAAGTACGTTCGACAGCGGCGGACTTTGCTTGAGGCAGGGTCGAGGCATGTCCGAGTTCAGGGCCGATATGGCGGGGGCCGCCGTCATAGTTGCCACGATAAAAGCTCTCGCCGCTTTGAGCATACCGATCAACGTCAACGGTATGTTTGGACATTAATTCTTGTCTCTATTAAATTTGTAATAAAATCGGTAAACATTCAGAATTGGTGATTTGAAGAGCATAAATTAATAAAGCGTGATGTGCAGGCCTCGTGATTCTATCCATGCCACAATTATCTCCGAAAAACTGTCGCAAAAATATATATTTTCTATTCTAAAGTGTCCATGCACATCAGCCTAAGAAGGTGTCGTTTGTCCGTGACCTTACCGTACAAAAATACAACTCCTGACATCCCAAACGTTCCTTACAAACGTCTGAAAAGGAAGTGGGCCCAAAAACTCAGTAATATCTTTTGGAAGGAATGCAGTAATTAATTAATTAACGAACTTAAAATTACACTGTGCAGCGCTGATACCGCTGAGTGAGAACATGCCCGGCGGGATGGCTCCGAAACCCGGGGACGTGTTCAAGTGCCTGGGCGGTAAGACGATACGGGTGGAGGACACCTCGCGCCAGGATAGGCTCGCCATTGCCGACGCCCTTTCCTACGCCGCCAAATACAAACCGTGCCTAGTCATCACAGTCGGCACTCTAACAAGTAACTGTTAATCCAAACTGCTCAACTATCTTCAGTGGACTAACTTGCGCGGAATTTGACCAGCGAGTGTCATCTAACCTATGCCCGAGTGTTCATAATATTGCTTATTATCAATAAATTATTGACCGAGAGATTGTAAACATACAAGGGGGATGGAAGTGTGAATACTTCTATCAAAAGTGTACCTGACGATAGAACTGATTCTCTCAAACTGATCGAGCTTTATTGTCTGACTGTGAAATTCCGAGCGTGAAATATTAAAAATAGTCTTGTCTATGGTAATCACATTACCAATTCGTGCAACGGGACTGTTTAATAGAGCTTGCAGTATCTATGACAAAAACCATGAATGGTGCACCTACAAATTATTTATTTATATGGAAAACAGTTCTAACATTGTACTCGTGTCTATTTTATCAACTGATTATATTCTCGGGAGTTCATTCTCAGTATTTGTCTATTGTTGAATTCTCTTTTCAGTGGGCATGAGGACGGCGCTGGGAGCCTCGTGTTCGGGCGTGTTCACAACCTCGGACATAGTCTGGGAGGAATTGAAGAAGGCTGGGGCCGAAACTGGAGACAGGGTCTGGCGGTTCCCGCTCTGGAATTACTTCACCAGAAGGATAGCAGGTACCTTCATTAAACTACCAAACTGGCTCAATTCAAGCCCCGACTGTACCTTATGAATTTCTAATTAAGGCAATTACAGGTGAAAACCAATAAAAACTCATGATTTCTTTCCACAGTATCGTTTATGAAACTGAATGTAATCTATCATATTTCTTCTGTTTTCAATCCGTTTTTAACTCCAAATATATTAATTGCACGAATTTCGATTAGACATTCTAACTTACCGGCCATTACTCACTTATGATTACTGTAATTTACAATGCAATTTATTTCCCCGTGCAAAGAAATGAATAAATCGGATTGAATTAAAATATTTCATTTAGACAAAAAATCGTTCTTAAAGTTCGCTAATCAACAGGGTCCTGAAACTCATTAAAATTATGATCAAATTGGCCATGTAACCTTATGTTCAGATGGCAATCTGAATGTGGTAATCTCTGAAATTTATTAGCCGCAATTTTGAATTGCAGATGAACCGGAAGTGGACGTGAGCAACGTTGGAAAGGGTGGAGGCGGGGAGCCGTGTGTTGGGGCAGCTTTCCTACAGGTGAGTCCATTCGACCGAGCCGGAAGACACACTTACAAATACCTTCCATTTGTCAATGTCCGTTGTGTCATTTTGGCTCTTACGTATATTTATGCGTAAATTATATAAGCCAATTCGTTTTTGCAACCATAATAATTGCCTGCCTCACCTCCCTAGTTGGTTAATTTGAAGGATACTATAAGAAATTATGAAAATAAATAAATTATTTTACCTATATTTTACGAAAGTTAGTTAAATTACTGACACAAAACCTGACTATACGAAAGACATTACACTCAAAACCGTTGTAGTATTACGTTTGTCACTAAGATTTTCGAAAACTGAGAATTCCAGGAATACGAAGAATGGAAAAGTTTTGTACTTGTTTTGGGAAACCATTTGTGTTTAAGAAAATCAAAATCAAACAAAAATCTCCGATGCATAATAATATTTAATTACTTATTTTTTTGATATTCAAATAGGAATTCGCTCCAGCGACAGACTTCCTTCATATGGACATTACCGGCACGGGGATGCTCTCGACCGGGATAGGCTTCCCCTATCTTAGAGAGGACACTATGAGCGGCCGCCCAACCAGAACCCTGGTCCAGTTCCTATACCAGATGGCGTGCCCAACGGACAAAACCGAATTCTGAAACAAGAAAAGAATAGGAAAAATCGGTGGCCAAAACCATAATTTATTAATTCAAATATTTAATTTGTCAAATCGACATTGGGGGCTATAAAAAATATATACGTCTAAAAAATCTGAAATCAGTTTTCTATTATTCAACACAGAGTAGTATGGTTTATAATATTGGGAATATAAGACCACGGCAGTATTAATTATCGAATACTATTGGCCTTGTTTAATTATAAACAGATAAAACAAAAATATTTCCTCTATTCAGCCTAAAATGGATTGCATTCAACCGTTAATTGATTGATAGATACAATATTGACAAACGTATCAGCTGTCACTATGCTCTATTATACAAATATTTATAATTTACCCTTTGCGTATGTATATTTATACATTTACAAATATAATTGAATAACAGTACAATAAAATATAATAGATATATAACCATTCGGCAAATTTTTTAATATTGTATATTACACTCGTTAGGACAATTAGTGACGAACGAAATGTGTTTTCTCGAAAACAATAGACGGAAAATTCCAGGTTGTATATTTTCACATTTCACACGGGGTTCCCTTAGCGACAACAACATCATATTCAAGACCGTTCGGCCAAATTAATTACGACAAAATTCTAAATTGGAGGGATCGATTTTTTAATTCAAATTTTTCAAGAGCCTATTATCGAGAATGGTTGGGGCGCGATCGGTGTTCAGGAGGCTGGTCCGGGTACCGTCAAGGTACGCGACAGCGAGGAGAGGGTACGCTGAGGACGTATGCGGAGCTGGCCCCGGCAGGGTGAGTACCGGATTCGGCGGTTAATATTTACTACAGGGGCCCCCTAGGTTATCGCGCGTGTTCGATATATCGATATATACGGGTGAATCGATCTCGTCAACTGGGTCGGCCATCCTTGTTTTCACATCGCGTACCTTTATTAAGGCGTCCGACGGGGTTTTTTTTTAGTAAAAGGAAAGAAAGTAATTATGACGCGAAAAGAAATATATAAAAAATAATATAATAAAACTAAAACTTCCGTAGCTACTCAAATACAAAAAAAACCGCCTAATTAAAAAAAAAACCCTTCCCGTCAGATTCGAAAACAAAAATGATTACTCAAACACAAAAAACCACCTAATTTCCAAAAAAAACAAACCCTTCCCGTCAGATTCGAAAACAGAAATGATTGCTCGTTGTGAAAACAAAGATGGCCGACCCAGTTGACGATATCGATATATCGAACACGCGCGATAACCTAGGGGGGCCCCTGTAGTAAATATTAACCGGATTCGGCCTATCTGTCGGCAGTTTCAAAACGCCTAGCGAACGGAATAAAATAAATAAATGAATAAAACGGGTTCGTTTGTTTTCAGCGCGGCCTGGTCCTTGGGGCCTACGACGGCTGCAACCCGGGCGAGTACAAACTCACGTTGGCCGGCAACAAGTTCGACGAAGAGGTGGGAGGAGCTTTGAGGGAAACGCTTAAAGGGTATGTCGTATAAATTCTGCTGTCTGAAGTTACAGTCTTGAATCGACTTTTACGCCATTCGCTCTTATAGCGAACAACAATTTTTCGAAAATAATTCAAACCAGAAAAGAGTTCTATTAAGAGGTAAAACGAAAGTACAAACAGAAATGTAAAAGCAGTACACCCAGCCAAACCTGATCCCGAACTAATATCACTGTGACTTAGGCCGTTCGCCTTGATCATGAAAACTGAAAAGTTATTTGCTAAACGCCCTTCGGCGCGATCGTTAAAAGAGGTTTATGACGCTCGTAAACGCGAAACTGGAATTCAGTTTATCGTAAATATAATTTATGAATGTATAATTTACGCTGTGTCAAGGTGAACGTTTATATACGGTAAATGAAGTTCGCTACGTGACCTTCACGATCGAAATCTTTGAGAAATTACTAGTCGAAGTGTCTTGAATTTCTGACTATTTTTAATAGTAGTTATTTCAAATTAAAAACACAATCGCTATGTTTAACTTGGAATTTATGGAAGTTAAAGACATAGAATGAAACTCTCCTTCGCTCTTTAGACAAGGTCAGGCGGAAATGACCCAAATGCCACTGGCTGACACTTATCGACTCACAAGTTGATTATTACAGAGGAAGGGTAAGTGTGTGATCATCATTCTACTGAGGACACACCTGCCTGAACCGGCTAATTTAGTCCATGTTCGGGTTTAACAGTTACGTCAGTAAATTAAGGAGGCAGGCAAGTCCGCACTGTCACTGTTTGGTACTCTGGGCTAATATAACACATACTAGCCGTACTAGCGCATAATATAACAATGCATACCACTGACTATGGCGAGACGTAGAAATGATGATATTCTAAATTTTCACCGCCCCCAGAAGGGTTATCTTCAACCTTGTTAGCATCAGGGAACGGTGTCAGTGGCTCCTATGAATGCATAACTGAAAGGACAGCTCGGTTGAATTTAAGCACTTTAGCGCTGACGCTAATTGAATTATTAAAATTTGGAACGAATCATGGCCGTCCATTTTAGTTCGGGGCTGGAGTTGGGCAAAGCCCGAGTCTACAACAACATGGGCTCGAACTTCTTCGCGGTGGCAGTGGCCGGTCTTGGGCCCGAGGGGCTCGGCTACAACGAGAACGAAAACTTGAACGAGTGCAAAGAGAACATTCGTGTGGCAGCAGCTGTCGCCGCCAGAGCCCTCCAAGATGCGGTGGGTCACATTAAACTATCGAAATATTTAAATTATCAACGTACAGCAAAAATTATACAGTATTCCTAAAATGTTAGAACCGGATATGACTGCTTAAAGGAGCATTAACGGACAACAATTAGAAATATCTTTAAGCTATTCTTTAAGAAACTAATCATTAAAGGTTCTTTAACCGTCGGATTGCATTAATTAAAGGTATTGTTAACGATAATGACGTAAATTATCAAAATGTCTTGAATCAGATTTAGAAGTGCGGAGACAGACGAAAGCTTTATGAAATTAGGGAAGGAAGCAGGAATTTTTTATACTTCTAACAACGGCACGAAGGTGAAGCGTTGACGTAATGAACTCTCTCTTGAGCAAAAAAACGTTTCAAGAACCGCCCAATTAATTTTTATCAAGGTCTCCGTGTTAATAACACTAACTGCTTTTCTTCTCCTTGAACTGACATAAACATTCCGCAGCAATATTTTCTGGTCACTTTATGGTAAGCGGCGGGGAATCGGCTTGTTAAACAATCCGTAGAGACGCTTATCTGTACGCAAAGCATTACGATGTTCTGTCCGGCTTTCAATCTTTTCGGGAGACCTACGCTTCTCAATTATATATTTAGACAGTGTTACTTCACATTCACTTGCAAACAACTGCGTAATCAAAGATCTATAAAGTTAACTGTAAATTAGATGCAAAAAACTGTATGCGTCGTACAAATGTAAAAGATGTGTCGTAATCTTTTAATCGAGAGATTTTTCTTATATATCACAGTATGGACGTCGTGATTCCGCGCATTCAATTTGGAGGTACGCCGAATTATTTAACGGAGACGGTCAAACGAACAACATGCGGTCAAACGAGTGTTTCGTCGCCTTTTGGGAATTTCGAAGGTGTTGCACTTTCTCCCGGAACTATTCTGCGCTTTTATACGGGGATTTTGTACAAAAAAAGAAATAAAACACTCGACGACGTCCACTGCTCTCAGCTCCCGCAGCGTCTATGCGATTTGTTAATCTTAAACGCCTATTAAAGCCTATACAGACAGAACTTTGCGTACATAATCAAATTTTTGAGCTCATAAATGGATAATGTATTTGGAAACAAATATCCCTCAATGGTCAAATGGGCATAACGATAAAGAGAAGAATATCGCGGTTGATGTCGCGATGTTGTTGATATTTTTTGTTCGCAGGGAATAACTGAAATAATGGTGGAAGGGTTCACGAACACCGAGGCCGCCGCAGAAGGGTCCGCACTTGCCGTTTGGAAATACCAGGAGTACAAGAACAAGAACGAGAGGAGCACGGCCTCCACAGTCGATCTCTACGACGATCCCGACAGGTTATTCTACTTTCAATGCTTTAGATTTCGACAGTAATGCGGATTCGAAATGAGCCAGTAAAAGTTTGTCCTTCTAGGCTTTTCCTCAACTATGGATAGAAGTCAAAATCAATGGTTACAACATTTTGTCCAAATAAATTTACATATGGAACTAATGTGTGTATAACGATACAGAATGGTTGTCTCAAAGCGAGTTGCAATTAAAACCTAGTCACTAACCTAGTTTATTTATATTTTAATTGTATTTCATATAGATCTGAAACAAAAGTTAAAAGGGGCTTGCACATTAGCTTAAGCGCGTGTATATTAAAATGAAATTAATTACCGAATGGATGGTTGCTAGGGACGGTTGGGAACGAGGGATACAGATGGCCGAAGCCCAGAACATAGCTCGCCGACTGGAAGATACCCCAGCCAACCTCATGACGCCGTCGATATTCGCTAAGGTATTTAAAAAAAGAGAGGGCAATTTGCCGTAAACAATCAAAACATATTTAGAAAGTGAATTACAGAACGCCGGGGCGTTGAAAAAACTGTTCTATGACTGCTGACATTTTCTCTAAAATAAATGCCTAATAGTACCGATAATTTTTTCGAACGTGATTATTTTAAACATGTCCGATGCCCATTGGGAAATAGCCTACTGGCTATGCCCGCATTAGGCATGTTGTGAGTGAAATATCAGAACCGGTTTTGAACGGGCGGCCCAATTTCAAATTTTGCAGTGACTGCATATCCCGCCTTTCTCCCGGAATTATGGATGCAATTATGTGTGTCCCTACTCCCTGCCGTTCTTGGATTGGGGACACTTTCGTTGCAACGAAATTTTTTTTTCTAGAACTCCTACGACTGGCTCTAGCAGTGGTCTTGTAGTCCTGATTCGTGACACGAGCTATTTATATTTGCGCTGACATTTTTTTTATTCAGAACGCGATCGAGATCCTCTGTCCGTGCGGCGTCCAAGTAGAAGTGCGAAACAGCGAATGGCTGGAGCAGAAGAAGCTGAACGCCTTCCTGGCACTGGCCAAATCCTCCTGTGACCCGCCCATCATGCTCGAGCTCTCCTACTGTGGCGGTGGACAGGACGACAAGCCCGTCGTCATGGTCGGTCAGTGTTAATTTAATTAACTCTATAAGCGACAATTAACTATAAACTGCATTTTTCATGTCAATAAGGTAATGAAAAAAATAAAACCTTTTATCGTTCAAATAAACCGAATAAATACCCTTTAAATTATACTCTGAGTATTGACTTTCTAAACTTTCGGTGCGGTTATGTGGCCTTTTGAAACTGTCCTGGGGCTGCTCTAGTGAATGTCTTAAATTTTTATAACGGCAGGGAAGGGTTCGACGTTCGACAGCGGTGGAATTTGCTTGAAAGAGTGCAAAACGATGCCCGAGTACAGGGCCGATATGGCCGGAGCAGCTGTCATCGTCGGCACAATGAAGGCTCTCGCCACTATGAGTATCCCGATCAACGTCAACGGTCAGTTTTATATTTAAATACATCATATTTTATTTAACTATTGTGAACACTCTTTTCAGACCTTTTTGGATATGATGACGCTTTCTTCTCAGTAAGAAAAGGGAAGTAGATCGTAAGGAGATTTGTTTTATCAAATCGTACTGTTATTAAATATAATTTAAAACATTGTAGTCGCGACTTAAAAAAATTAAAAAGGTTCAAATACACATATCATTCATTAGTGATATATGGAATACACAGTACAAACATATAAATAATTAATCACTAATTAGTCCTACTTATTTTTCATAATAGAAGAGAAGGAAGGAATGGATGTAGAGCAGGAAATGTTAGGCTGAATGATTTATTCCTAACCAGTTCTTTTTACACGGTTATAGCTCTGATACCTATGTGCGAGAACATGCCCGGTGGTATGGCAGTGAAACCGGGGGACATTCTGACCGGACTTAGCGGTAAGACGATACGGCTACAGGACACCGGCAAGGAGGGCAGGGTCATGGTCTCCGACGCCCTATCCTACACGACCAACTACAAGCCCTGCCTTGTCATCAGCGTCGCTACGCTCACCGGTCAGTCCAGACAATAAAATTACACGGCATAACTTTAAACAGATATAAATTCAGAAATTGCGTAGTCATAAATTCAGAATTCAGTCACGAACCCGTGGAAATATTCATACGGAGATGTAGAGATATAGTACATTAAAAAAGCATCACATTATCTATAGCTGGTGTATTATACTGAACACGTCTACGATCCTAACGGCACCTATTTACAGATTAACTAGTATGAAGTATTGAGTAGTATGTTATTTGAGTTTTAATTATCAGCGTCATTGCGTAATCAGTAATCAGGGATAATTAGAGGCCCTCTATGTTTATATTTGAGTAATCATTTTTATTTTGACTTGATTTTTCGCAATGCGAACATTTGAAGGAGGTATAAGGACTGCTTTGGGCGCTTCTTCCACTGGGGCTTTCTCGACGTCTAACATAGTTTGGAACGAGTTGAGCAGGGCCGGCGCTGAGACAGGGGACAGGGTCTGGAGGCTACCCCTCTGGAAATACTTCTCAAGCAAGATGACCGGTATGATTCCAGACACTCATATCGACCCTTTGGTCTTCATATTAAAGATAGTTAATCTCTAAAAAATTGGAGGGCAATATTCTTTTTAAATTTAAAATTTGGGCGTTCGCTAGAGTCTTAGGCGATATTTAATACCGTCCTCACTCTCCGGTAACACCTCGTTTCCTAGCTTGTTCACCTTGTTGTCACTTATTTCCAATTATAACACCAGTCTCACCCCAAAAGGAGGCACGCTTGCGATAGTAATCCCGATAAATCACTTTAACTGCGCAACTACTTAACTGTACTTCCTGAAGCTAGAAACGGAATGTGGACTAATTTAGGAGAAAATGAAAGGGAATAGAGAAAACCGCAAGAATAATAGATTATAGCTCGAGCCTTATCGGTTCTCCAGAGAAGCCTAACAAAATTCAAATGCTGGTATGAAATTGTAAATTAAAAATTAATCGAAACCAACAAATTTCAATTTATGTTTAAATCTTGAGAAGAACAAGATCAGTGGGAGCGCGAATTTTTCGGTAAAATCATTTTGCTAAAAGTTTTTTTTTTCAATTTGTTAGTCTTGTGATAGTTTTGCTCTCAATACTATCCGGTAATTGGTTCTTTAACCTTAATTTATTCCTAGTCATCTTGGGCTCATTATTACCGTTGGTCTCTCCCAGCGAGTGGGGGGCGCTTTTCTTTGTTTTCGAACAAACCTCTCCGCTAACAGACCGTATCTCGACAAGATCGAGAATGAAAAAAAATGTTGATTTTTTCCTTAGAGACAAAGTTTCTCCGAGGAGAGATTTATTGACACCGCGCTTATGAAATAAAGGCACTGGAGGCGGAATAAGCCCTGCGGCCCGAGAGTTCCTGGTGAAAGTTGCAGTTAGCCTACAACGCATCCAATTCACTTTAAACAATAATAATCCAATTTACCTTATCTCCACTTGTTAATGGTGACGGTAAATTTATATTGTTGTCAATGTCGCCATTAAATTTTTCAGTCCCTGAAACGTTGGCCTTGAAGGTCGGTTTCACTCATTTTTTGGGGGGTCTTCGACCGAGTGAACTATACACGATAGCAACACTTATGGGCTATTTTTTATATAAGTTATTATGTTTTATTAGTACAATATATTCTTATCATTGACAGTAATTAGGACTTCCTCAATTACTAGCAAATAGAGACGAATGTGTATTTATCTAAATATCTTATTGCGTACATATTTATGAATTTACTTTCGTGCAGGTTACACCGGCTTCGATCTGAACAACGTTGGTAAAGGTAGAGGCGGTGATCCATGCATGGGGGCAGCGTTCTTATATGTAAGTATATACAACAATGCTGTAACAACATTATACGGTCAGAGAAGTGGGCCTTGTCCCAAATTTGAAAGTTTACGCAACCGTCATGGTTTGGTTAAAGCGTCGACCCAATGGAACAATTTGTTCGAGTATGTAGTAAAACTGTTGGACCGATTCTTTAGAATTCACAACTAAAAAAATCGTTGTCCTTCGTGCCATCCTTAATGCTCCCTGGTACGTTTCTAACCAAACAATCCATAATGACCTCAACATACCGACAGTCGACGAAGTCGCAAAATCACGCTTCCTTTAATTCCACTCCCGCCTCTCTCCACATCCAATACCACTCGTTCAGTCCCTTTCGGCTTAAACGCCACCGGCCTAGAGACTTTCTGTAGGCCTGATACAGGTCAGAAGTGCCATCACTGGATGGCGTCTTTTTCAAGTGAAGCAAGTCAAACCAGTCAAACAACCGCCATTGTATCTATAACTAGTAATAGTCGATTGTACAAAAATAAATAAAGTTAAAAAAAAAATCTTTTGTTATTCGTCGCCAGGGTCGCCGAACGTATCGCTTTCAGCCATAAAATGGAAAAAGAGCTATTTCAGAGTAATTACCTGTTAACTGTCTATAAATGATAGGGTCAAAGCGCGGACAGACTTGCGAAGTGAGTTGACGCTTAGTGTTCAACTTACTTGTCATCAATTTTGTGTTCTTAATTACAGAATTTTGTTCCACCCGTTGATTTCCTACACCTGGACATAACCGGTTCGGGCATGCTTTCGACCGGCCTGGGTTTCCCCTACATCAGGGAGGGGACGATGAGCGGCCGGCCCACCAGGACTCTCATACAGTTCCTCTACCAGATGGCTTGCCCCAGCGACAAGTCTCCCGTTTGCTGACGCCCTCCTATCAACCCCTTTGAATTGGTTTTCCCACTTGTCTCCCTTCTTGCTATGCGTTACTGTTTGTAATTTGACTATAAAATTGATCATGTAACGTTTCCTGTATTGTACACTGTCCCATGTGAACTGACAAATAAAAATGTACTCATTATTTTAATGTGTATATGATTATGAGATGCTGTATATATATATATATATATATATACACACACACCGCTACTGAAGATGGCGAGCAGCCGAAACCGGTCAAGGAAAAGACCAAACCAGCGATAGGAGACAGAAACACACGAAATCTACGGTATATAATTATGTTAAACAATTTATATTTTTAGTATTATTTAGTATGTTGCTGAATTATAATACCGACCGAATTACGGCTACAATATAAGATGAACTCTGGGGCCGCAAAGGGAAAGAAACTGACTATCCCGACCATCGGGGTAACATGATTAGTTATGTCATGTCCGACATTAGTGTTAAACAGCAATGCAGACGCAATAAACAATATTAGACGTCTAAACGAGTCGGAGGCTCGTTCTCAATTACCTGACTAATTCACGCACTGATAACTCTTCTGTTATATAAACAATCGCATGATCAATTATCACAACAATGAATGAAGTCACAGTCAGTGACTGTTTGACTTGTGATGTAGGAGAAAAATATTTAAAAAGTTGGCAGGAGAAATAATCGAAAAAACGTACGTTTTTTTACGTAGGTTATTATAATATTTAATATGCTGTAGCTATCCACAACAGTTAGATTACATCCGTTTCTATTGGTATAATTTTTTTTTACTTGAGGCAATCCGTAATCTTAACAAGATAAATTTCCATGAAATGACCCAATTCACCTCTGATACTGGTCTTGGCAGGTAGTCGACTTCTTTAAAATTTTGTTCCTCCTAATTAACAGATTATTGACTAGGTCGAAAATCTATAATTAAATTTCGATCTACTGTATTATAAATGCCCGGCTATTTTGTTACCCCAAATATCGTAATCAACTTATCCTTCGCCGGGTCGGTAGAACGCGTCCAGTCGTCACGGCCGAATACCCGACCAGTACGCACATTGCGTGATTTCCACTCAATTGGTCGGTGAAACCAATGTCAATTCGTTGCCTCTCAAATTTCCCTTTCTAGCGCTTAGAGCCTAAGCGGTTAGAAAGTGAACGACCGTCCGAGACCGCGCTCGCCCACCGATAACCGAGTGACCTCAAGAATCGGGGCAGGTATCGAATCGGAATGTATGTCTTACTCGAGCAAAACGCTTCGCCTTAACTACTCATGCCATAAATATACAGAATCGTATATGCAGGTGTAAATATGCGGATATAATAATAATTTGATACCTACTTGTTTTTCGGGAAGGGGGTGTTTAAATTACATTAATTATGCGTTGTACTGTCTCCATCACAGTGTTGTTATGTTAAACCGGTTTCGCTTTCTCGTCCTCTTCAGTAGTTTACATGCCCATGCCTGTTAATCTAGTGCCAAATAGAGGGGAGAGAGAGAGAAGAGGGAGAGAAGAAAACAGCAAGAATGTTGGAATGGGCATGGTCACTGCCACGAAGCGGAGAAAATTAATAGCTCCCTCCAATTAATACGCTCGAGCAGAAACGGCGAAGAATTTGTCGTAAGGGAAAATAAGGAGGCTTTCAGAATCGATTTTTTTGTAATGAATAAATAAAAGCTCAAAGTCCGGATAGATTCCGGTTTGCCGGTTTTTTCAGTCAGCATTACCTACAGAACGCTACTGAATACCAAAGGAACCGGAACCAGCTTATCATAGCACCAAATCAGTGGGTGTATATATTAAATCCCAATTGTATATAATTGTACGTACAACATTTATGGCGTTTGCAACACCGTGGCCTTATAACTTCAATAGCATGGGGCTATTCCTTCAAGACAGATTGTTACTATCTATCTATCTATCTATACATGTTATTCGTTTATCAGCTAGCTATCGGAGCGCTACCGATATTCTGTGGGGGAGGGTGGGAGAGAGGGAGGAAGGCGGGCCCGGGGCCCCTAATGCCAACCGCAATATGGGCCGCTCTGGAAAAGCCATAAAATGCAAAACACATAGGTTACAACACCGAGAGGGCTGTAATATGATAATACGTTGTTTTAAATTAGCGGGCCTCGGGTGTGCGCGTGGGTGTGATATGGGGCCCGAGGGGCCACGCCAGCCACACTTTACCGGGGCTACATCAGCCCCCGGTATCGCCAACGAATCGACACCGATAACACGGGCCTCTTCCAAACACCAACAGCCCGCAACGCTAACCGGTTCAACCTCCCTTTACTTTTTGATATAAAACTCGATTTACTCTAATAGAAATCCCGCCGGAATAAAGCCGTGAGCGAAGGAACACTTGTTGGAAAGTTCGAAGGGAGAAGACAATGGTGAATGATTACGAATTGTTAGAATTATATTACCCACTTTGACTTTTCAAATAGATATAAAAATACTTTGAAAATTACCATTGACGATTGCCATCGAAAATGAAGCTACTAGTTAGTAGTTATTCTCTGTGAACGGTGTATTGGTTACCAGAGCTAAGATTCAGGTTCTTCGAGGGTTTAGGATACCATGGTTCTTGATGATCAAAAAGATCAACAGAACCGTGGTATAATAATTCAGTAAAGCATATTACCGTTCTAAACACACCTCTATTTATATACCTCGTTTCTGCAATTAGCATATTGGGGTACATTAGTACCTAACTACCTACAGCCCAAATACTGAAATAAAACATTCTCCGAGCGGGTAAAACTAAAAAATATTTTATGCATCATGCGTGATGCAGATTTTGAGGAATTTATGAGGTTTAAAACGAATCCGTAGCATCATAACGTTTTGGCGAATGGAAACCGTTTTGAATTAAGTTCTCTTTAAATCACTCCGAGGCAATACAAGAGGGGTGGATTCGGTTCATTGCGGTGGGTCTCATTTAAAGCGCGCGTTTCGAAAACGTATCGTCGGTACTAAATCGCCCGGTAAAAGAGCGATTATCGTGAAATTAAAGCTCCGCGAAGAGCGATAAACAAAACGAAACGCAGTTTGTCGGCGTATTTTATTAGGCCTGAGGGGGGAGGGTTGCGGGGGGGGGGTGCCGCCTCCACCAACAAATCAGAGTACGCGCCCCCTCCGCAGCCCCCCAACTGATTTAATATAGCCCGGGATGAGAGGGTGCAATGAAGTGCAATAAAGTGCATTCCCTGGGCGGGGAGCCGTTATTCACCTGGGTACCCCGCGCCCCGGCTAATTGATGAATTCGTCGCTCCGCCGCTTAAAAACACTCCCACTATATAATCCCGGCGCAAACTCCCCTACTCATTTTTCTCGCCTACCTTACAAATTGAACTGCCGTCAAAATACAAATTTTCTTCTCAATAAATGCACCGTGGCCAGTATAAGACCCAAACATTCAAGGGCGGCCTTATTACCTAGAGTTCGCTCCGGCCAACTGATATCGCAGCGCTGAATGAATAAGTAAAATAATAGATTAGACCTGCGACCCTGAATAAGTTGTAAGTTAAGTGCTATTTTAGTAGTAGTATTTTTTCGTTGCCCTCATTCGCACAATTTCGACCGTTCGTTTCTGTTCAGCCGCGTTAGGACGGCGCTGTCGGAAATTTTGAAAAACCGCGTCGTATTTAATTTGCTAAAAGAAATCGCGTATCGTTGCGAAACATCCCATTCCATTTTTCAAATCTGTCTATTTATTCAGGACGTAAAAAGCGGGCGTGCTGCCCTGAGCTTACGCAATCGCCAGGCGACCGCATAAGTCGTCCCTATTTCGGAGTCGTTTCGGTTTAGAGGTGTGTCGCCCAGGGCAGAAATGAACGCGGTGCAAAAACCGGCCGTAGAGGGGCCGGTGTATTTCACTTTTATCTTTATTTTTAATCATATTAGTAGTGCTCCTCTCCCACCCGAGTGCACCGTTTGAGATAGAGACCGCTGCCTCTCCGAGAATAGGGCAGTAACTCACCGTCTAATTAATGCGCGTTCCCCGACAGCGCACTCCGTTCGCTAATAAACTTCCCTTTGGGCACTCGCAAAAAAAAAAAAAAGGAACGGTCTTGGTTCACCTAACGTCGAGCCGAGATGTTGCATGCGGGACAACTTATCGCAAAGTATCTCGTAAAATATAACACGCTTTTAATTAGCTTAATCCTGTGTGCCGCCACGCCCCTAACGCTGCCTAATTACAAGGGGGCCGTTATTCACAAGAGAAATGGCGTGATGCACCTACGGACGACCCAGAAGGGGGCCTCCTTTCCTTATTCACCGAGCAGTCCCCATTCGGGCCGAATATGCCGGTTAACATCTTCATCGTGAGTTGCTTTATCTTTGCAATCAACCTTTGTGGTTATAAGTACAATTGAGGAATGTTTTTATATCACTTTCATCAAGCTAGTTTTAATTTCCCAATTAAAAAAAACGAGAAATAAACCTTTGTTAAAGCCAAGGTATTTCTAATGCTGCGTAAATATTTTAAAGTCGGCAGAGGTATTGTATTAAGGTCTAAAAGGGGGAGAGTGTTCGCTTTTCTTTCTGCCGGAGCATTGTTAAGGGGTCGGCGGGGGCTCTGGCCATTTAATATTTCATAAGGCATTGTTTATCAGGGAAGCATAAGGAATTTTATTATGATCCTATTTTTGTGCCAAGGCAGAGATCTCCCGAAGGGCAGATACACGTTTAGGGGAAATGGAGCGCTCTCCAATATTCATGGGGGGCGAAGGGGCATCCTTTTCCCACTTTCCCGCCCCGCGACTCTCGGCTAAAACACTATTCTCGGCATTCTGCCCATGTTTTTCATTATATCTATTTATATACATATACACAGGTACAAATGTATTATAATAACCCGTAGTTACCTATCTAACTAAGTTTTTCCTATCATTGGAATGTTGTATGGGTATGATGTATGTTGTATGTTGGGTGGTATGGTTGGAACGGACATTACGAATATCTTCAAGTTTTAGTGAACAAATTAATAAAAAATCTATTCTATCGTCATTGCGATGCTTCTTATATTAACCTATTTTTCTATTAATTATTGACGCATATATACCATATATATCATAAAATATAATAATATATATTTCTTATTACACATGGAACATATATAAAAAACATAAATTTTTCCTTAAAAAGGGAAATAGAAAAAGGTAATATTTTAGGGCAAAGTTACAGTTATGTGGTATTGTTTTATATTAGTGTGATACAATATAATCGGTAGAACTAATTTTAAAAGTTAAATAGGTTTAAGCCTTGCGCCGAATTCTACGTGGCCCCTTTGAAAGTAACGAATGCGTGAAAATTCCGTTTAATGAGCTCACCGTGGTCACTTTTAACGACCTCAATTTCAAACATCGTTTCCAAAAGGTACAAAAGGAAAGTGAAATCGTTCAGCGCAACTGGATGTAAAATTCATTTGGGGGAGTTCGTTCGGAGGGCGGAGGGGCCACTGTTTGTTTGTGCACAGGGTGGGGGGTGGGGGTGCCACAAATTCGTAATTAAGTCGAAATCCCGATAAAAGCCCCTAATGAAGTCACATCACCTTTAAATTTAATTACCGGCCACCTTTCATAGAGTAATGGGAAACTCGGGCGCCATTATGGAGAGGACAATGGAGGGCACGGAGTCGCTGGACCCGGGTGCCGGGCCTCAATTTGGGTGTCCACTGACCGTGCGCCTCGGCCTCACCGACATTCAATTACAGTTGGCATTACTGTTATGTCTCCATTACAGAGAGGGGTCAACTGTTACACCCCGGCCACTCGATACCCCCAAACCCCTGCTCCTTACCTTCCCCTGTTTACGGTAACACGGTAACTTCGGCTCCCAAACCCATTCTACTAGATCGCACCATTGTTTTGAATTACTTTCACCCGTGATCCACAGGTATCAGTTCTGGGTGCTGCAAGGCCTGGGTAAATGACGCACTAATCTAATTATTGCCGTCATTATTTAAATAACTAAGGTGAGATCCTAGAGCCAGGCTTCACCAATTTTATGTACGTGGCGCATTGATATTGTTTAAGTAATTATAAAGAATATCTTTTTATTGTTATATTTCCAAGTTAGCTGCCGTTAAATTGAAACTTTTGAATCGACGGAAAATATGAGAATTTCGCGGCGCCGTGATATTTGGCAGAGGTTTTTCTTTCGGGGATATACACTTCTCCGCGGCATAACCGATTCGGATCACGTTGCACTAGTAGGACCTGGCGAGCCCCGGGGCAGCAAAGGGAAAGGGAAGTGTCTCCAGAGAAGAATACGCAGGGAACATAGTGCGGTAGTGCTGTATATAGACAAACGTTATGTATATTGTATGTGAACGACGTGGCGGGAATGTTGAAAATTGCGGCTGGGGTAAGGGCTTGAGGGCTTCTCGCCTCTGATCTGGTATTCCGTTAAGGGCAGAGTCGAGTCAGGTAGCCGGAGTAATGCATCACTTGACGCGCGTTTTCCCACCACCCGCGTCCTCCCACCTACCGATATCTTTCATTATTTTTCGATCTCCGCCTTCCCTTCTCTCCTCGCCCCGGCCCGAGATCACGTAACAGATTTTGACGCCCGGGGGTGTTACTTACGCCCGAACGAGTCACCGGTTGCATAAGCCCAACGATCAGTCATACCGAAAGTGAACAAGCAGACCACAGCCACAAGTACATCGATATATAGCATGATTGTATTATCGTTATACTGCAATCATATTTCCTAATTGATTATTTCTACGATTTATTAAAACGGTTCGAATTTGTATCTAGTTCAAAATAGTCGTTCATTTATTGGAAGTGCAAAAATAGGTGGTTTTCAAACGCAGGAAAAATCCCGGGGCAGCCGGGTGTCAACCCCTACCAACCGATATCCTTCCCAAAAAATCACGTGATCTTACGCGAAGCATTTAATGTTACGTTTAAATATTTTTTATTTTTGTGATAATCTTTAATAGTGTGAGAAAATTATTTAGTGACAGTTTCTGGATTGATTTTTCATTTTTCATAGACATGAATCCGATATGCGAATAATTCATACTTTATGTTTAATTAGGACCACAAATCAGAAAAACTCAAAAGTTTTTTAACTTTTGCTTATTAACAAATAAGTGTTTACAATTAGTGTTCAATTAAGGAATACTTAAAAATTCACGAATTCTTTTCCGCGGTTGCTCGACTTTGCATCGTTTAATAGGACTGAGGTATGGGACTCGGATAGCGAGACGGAAGGCAGGGGGCGGGTATTGGGGGGCTTTGTGAAGTAAACCAGGAGTCAGAAAACAGAAAGAGAGCCGCCCCAGCGCCCCTTCTGAATTTACGTTCAGAAGCGACAATCCATTGGTTGTGCGGGGGCAGGGCCGTAGTCTCCGATATTCTCCTGGGGTTGTGGAAGACGCTCCCTCTACCCCTCAGCCCCATCCCCGCCCTCCAGACAATATTTAACCTCCGGGACTTTCGGTGGGTATACTCGTAAAATCTGCTCCCTCTCCTGCCGGCTGGCGCCGTACCCGTGGCCCATACCTCTCTCCAGTCGCGGCTACACGCTCTATCACCCAATTACACGCCAAGTCCGTGCTCGGACTACCTCTTTACCCGCTCTTGGATTAACTTTACCGCCGGAAACGGCAACATCCAGTCGTCCCCGGTGGATTAAATTAACTACAGCTGGGAATTACACGGACGCAGGAATGGTTTCAGGAAAGCCGCTACTTGTTTTCTCCAAATAGTCACGACCGTGGACAAAATAAAGTAAATCGTATAATTAATCTGCCACAATTTTGAAGTTAATCAATTGTCCAAATTATGTATATGTTTTAAAAATTATTATAAGAACAAAGTTTCTACAGGAGTGTGTTTGGCCATTTCGCGGGAAGAGAGTACTTTGTTTACTTCTGGGCGTAGGATAGATCTGATACCGGACCCGTATAACCCTTTTACTCTTTACGGATTACAAGGCGTTCATTCGGATTTCATTGCTCATGCATGCGAGAATTCCAAGGCGTGATAATCTTATTCTTTCTTTCCCGTTAAAAGACCCTTTTTCTGTCTTCGGCGAACCTTTCCGCGCTCCGGGAAGAATTTATTGCCGCCCGGAGGGCCGTGCTACTCCCGTTCGGGATTGAATTCTCACCGGTAGGGAAACAGGCGACTCCGATCCTGGGAGTCAGCCAGGAGATAGGTTAATGTTTTTTAAATAGGTATTAACATAGAAAGGGTGCAGGGGCGAGAGGGGGTTGTTTTTCTGGCCGGTATATCTTTGGGGCGAGCGTTGGCGGCCTCGGGGAGCACCGGCCTCCCTCGAGAGGCACTTCTTACTGTGGGACTTACCCCAGACCGCTCAGTTTTTTCTTCTCCTCCCGTTCTCCGCCTCACTTTCTCGCCCTCTAGACGTCCCTTTTCGAACAAATAAATTTGCATACCTTCCGTCTGCGCGGGCACTTTCGATTCCGGCCGAAGGAGATCGTTGAATTAGCTTAAACATTCGCGTCGTGAGATTTACTGTGTCAGTCAATGTAATTTGCGAGGATCCCATCAATTCGTATTAGATATTTAAGGGGTTATTGACAATGATAGTGGAGGCGGGATACTTCGTAGCCATGCGACATATGTAAGTACTTCACAGCATTACTGATTACTGAGTATACTGTCTCAATATTATAGGATACGTAATAGGAATCCCATCATTACAGCATCGCGGAGAGAGATCGTACGAACCACAGAATTAATTTAAGAATATGTAATGTAAAGATTATAATGAAATTAAATTGATTCGACTTGAGGTCTACAATTGAGTATTTTAATAAGCGACATTATTTCACCCTCGGCACTTTTATATCATCAAATATCCTCATTTCCTAATTCCGACACCAAGATTAATCTATTCGTTACATACATTTGAAATTACATTAAGCGAATTATTCGACTCGACCGCATTGCTAGTGCAACCGCAGTACGAGCGATAATATAATTCATCGCCTGTTACGCTGGCACGATCCGAGCTTAGACCGGCCGAACCTTTCTCCTCTTAACGAATGTTGTTGGCCGAGCAGGCCTTAATGAAGGCTGGCACCGGGCCTAATGCGCGGTTACCGTCCGCTAGTGGCCCCCTGGAGATTTACTCCGCACAAAAATTTTGGGCAACTACCCCCCCCCTGGGAGGCGGCCATATATATCCTTACGCGTTCAACCATGGCCAATTCTAGTACTGCTCGATTCGGTGTGCGTTTGGAGAAGGTAGGCGGAAAAAGCTGTGATCTAATCGGCGTAAGGTTAGGTTCCGGGGCTAAGTTAATCACGGGGGAACTTAATAACTGCACTCAGTGTTGCGTAATTCTTTCAAACTCGGCGCTTCCCAACCGACTGCGCATATAACTATTTCCAGCACCGCTATTTCACATTTACTTTTTAATTGCTACAAAATATTTCATTGAACAATGTACTAAAGTATTTCGGAGCGTGCCTTTAGGAATTGGAAGAATCTGTTCGATGACATTAGTTACTTTTAATAGAACTGACTTTGTACATACTTTATGTACACTACTTCTATTTTCATAGTAGCTGTATATTTATTATACACAGTTGTACATGTGGTATATTTTCGTAACTGTAGTATTCGTATTAAATATACCGCTTGTTACTACCTTACATACTACTTTAAGTGACATTTTCTCCCCACGACAGTAGTACTTACTCCTTGTATCATGTTAAAGTTACGTACAGTTTAATAATGTCTATAAGTTTTATTAGTATTTCTGGAAAATACTAACACGGCGGCGACGTGAGTTTCGAAAGCTTGATGACATAATCTGACAATCGAAACGTGTTTATAAAGCGTCAACTGTTTAAAACGCATTAAAAATCGATTAGACCGCTCGCCGTATTTTGAATCGTCAATCGAGAAAATGGTCCGCTGATTGCGGTTGGGTAAAAATCAACAAGTCGCTGCCCGCCAATTTGTTGCCCGTCCGAGGTTCAATTATCCTCAATTTCTGTCAGTTACATCACCGGTTTACCCGATCACAGAGTGCGTTTGTGTCATGATTAAATTGGTACCGTACAAAATTGGTGAGCGCCCACCGATGACCGTCCATCAGGAAATTACATATAGGGTGATGCGTATAATAACGACTGAGCGAGTGTACCCTGTACTTTCTTTCTGTGTAATATATATGTACATATATATTCTTGATTTAATCGCTAACGATTAATATTTTCCTGAAGTTAATGAATTCCAAACTTTTAATCAATTTAAACCAGCACTTGAAAATCAATTCGCTCCGCCACCAACATCAGTACGCCCAACACTTTTCACGAAGATTCCACTTCGTGACTCTGCGGTTCTAATAAATCATTGTTTCTTCTTCCGTATTCCTGTCTAAGTTGTTTTTTAAAAATGTGTCGCTGATATATGCGTTGCGAATGCCAGAACTCTGTGGATGAAGACATAACCAGCAAGAGCGACTGTTTAAATAACGAGAATATCGAATAAATGGCATAACAATACTAATAAATAGAAAAAGAAATTTTTGATTGGACGGTTTCGGTTCCCCCAAAAAAGTTTCTCTGCGATATCCCCCAAACGGGCTTTTCTTCTCCTCCAACTTTGGCCGAGTGAAGTACCGGATCGTTTTTGGATAAATAGGGAATGGGTGGCCCGAAACGCTTAAAGTGAGGGCGGGCACTTCATGAAGGTTGCAGTGGCGGCGATACCGGGTGCGTATAAGTCCAGCGGTTTCACGCCATCGACCGGTTACGCTGTTCAGAGTTCAATTGGGCGGTGGAGGCGGCGGTTTACGGCTGAGGGGTGGGGCCTGTAATAAAATAGGTATAAAATTAAATTCTATGGAATGGAATTGTCATTTTTACGGGCGGCTCGTAGGCAGGTATATAAAGAAGGGCAGGATAGTGTGAGTGATGGGCCGGAGATAGAGAGAGAGAGAGAGAGTTAGAGAGAGGGAGCGAGAACCCGTCCGTCCTCTGTTTATGTGCCCCGGGGGTTCTCCCAGGACTTTAACTCCGTTCAGGAGACCTTCGTCGCTTTATTTACACCGTTTCGAGTCTTATAAATGTTCAACCCTCCAATAAAAAAAGTTACGATTTCACTTTTAGAGCGAATTCCGCTGTAATAATGATTGAAAAAGCCGATAAAAGTATATTATTTGCCTTCCAATTTGTTGGGATAACCGTTTTTTAACATCGAGTACGACAATTAGCAATTATTATTATGACGTTCCTTAGATATTTTCTTAGTACAGAGTGAGTTAAATGAAAATTAGCAGGGACAGGTGTAATATTAGGGGAATAGGACACCGGTAATTGAGCAAATGAGCTAGGCAGGCCATTTATGAATCAGGTGGGTCCCAACCAGTAAATACTTTATTAGTGGTATAAATTGCGATCACGCAATATATATATTATATTATCCTACAATTAGAAATAAACTGCACTCTATTTTAAATAATTTTTCTTTTTTATCTAAGACCTCGGAGAGGGAATAATTATTCAAATTTTCCTATACTAAATTAACTTATTGTACACTAACTGGACAGTACACAAATATCAAGAACATAAATCGAAAATTGCAAGGTAGCAAATGACCAGTGGTACTTAAAACCACTGTTTCGAGTTTGGTGCGAGAGACGCGGTTGCAGTGGAGGAGGCGGAGGGAGCCTAAAGTCCCGATATTAACGGAGTCCAACTTTCGCAGCATTAATCTAACTTCACAAATTGCACTCCGACTGTGAATTATCTGCCGCCCTCCAACGGCGGACATACACCCCTCAGGGCCACCGTACGAATTGTTTTGTTTCACGCCGATATTCCCAGCCTCCTGTCGCTTGAGACCATAAATTGTCGCGAATTCGCGTTTTAACATCGTCCTGTTTAGTTTAGACTTAATAATATTTCTCTACCGTGCCCTAATCGCTACGGAGGGGACGTAGGCATCGATTTCGTAGGGGTGAATTGGATTATTGACCACTGCCCACTGAACAATGTATTTAATTTTAAAAATTGCGTAATTTATTGACCAGCCACATGCAAGAAGGGCCGTCTTCTTTAGGACATTTTAATATGTTATTTTTTAGTATACTGCTTTAAGGATTTAAATAAATAGATGGAATAGATTTGTAAGGATTTCGACACGTTGGCAAATGCTCGAAGTTAATTACTTTTTTTATATTTATTATCTTTCAGTTTGCATATTTTGTATGCACTGTTTCGAATATACGTTCGAAATCCAATTTGAATGATGTAGTTATTATTTATCCAGTTTTTGTCTCTTATTTCTGATAGTGTGGTTTTATCAAAATGGCACTTGGAATTCATTAATGGGCCACTCTGCATTCCGTTTAATATTTACCCATAAAAAGCGGCTTCCATTTCGGATCCGACGCAAGTGTCGCAGGCAGGCGGGCGAGGCCGAAGGCGCGAAGAGACTTTAGCGACAATTTAAACTTTGTAAATAGACTTTCGAAGCCGAGTGCATAATTAAGAATGAGGGCGGAGGAGGAAGTTGAGAAGAGTCTGCTTTATTCATCATCAACAGCACCGTCGAACCCATTAACAATTCAGGTTAACCAGAGGTGGGCGTTTTTAGGCCCGACGCCTCTCAGCCCTGTGTTATCAACCCGACAGATTAACACGGAATAATTAATGGCCGGAGCAAACGGCGGATTATGACTGGAGGGTGAAGTGGCGGCGTGCGGGGTGAGGGGTGGAGGCGGGGGTGGAGCAAACTGAGTGTAAAGCTTTAATTCCTATGAATATCATATAAGCGATGATTCCGCGTCCAAAATCGGCGGAGCCGCGCACTTGTCGGAAGGGATTAACTCAAGTGTTAACAATTTTCCGTCGTCTCTGTTTAGCCATTCATTGTCTGATACAGATTTCATGCCGCGAAGAGTCTGCTTGAAAGGCCGCCGCTCATCTTACCCCTGATTACTTCAAAACCCTTTAAGGACCTTGTGACATATACGTCCCCTTATTTTGATAATTAATTACTTCACATTATGTTTACCAGTACCCTCTCTTCGTGATCTTTAGAGTACGCTGGTACTTGAAATTTTAGTACCTCGGCATTTTAATATCTTGGTAATCCTAAAGGTACTTGTAGATACCTTTATATATGTAATTATATTTGATTCATTTAATGTAGTATTATAGACTAAACGGTTTATTAAATAGTTAAGTTTATAAAAACTAGAAACAATTATGTAGGACCATATTTGTAATGTTGTAATAAGACCGTATTTGATACAATTCTTGAGAGTTCGTAGAAATCCCCAGAGGGCTGAAGGTAATCCGGACTGTACTTTAAAATTCTTCCTTAGATATTCATTAGTGAGTATAATTAAACCCTTTTATTTAATCGTTGCATGTTACTTATTGAGTATCTTCATTTTTAATTGCGTCGGGCACTTTCCAAGTATTCTGTTAATATCAACTTTATTATTGTCTTGCAATGAGCACAATTTTTAACTAATAAAGGATCATCATCAATATTTGTATATATTGACTGATAGCTCCAAAGGGAATGATAAAATTCTCGTGCGCGTGCGGGAGATGTATTTCAGAAATCTAACCTTAACTCGGCGGTAAGCGCATTAAATTTAATCCTCACCCCGGCGGTCTGTCGGCCGTCTGAAATAATAACAGGGACGGAATCGACTGTTAACGACTACTAATGCTGAGGGGAAGCCGATAAACGGGCGGTGAGGGGGCGAGGCCTTATAAAACGGCCCTTTCAAGAGGCCGTTAAACGCGGGCCGCATGAGGCCGCCGGCCCTGCCAGGTGTTTTATGCCGCTAACTCCCCGGCTAACTCAATAAACTGGGCTCCCATCAATGTTGCACCGGCTACTGCACACACTCCAGCCACTATGCCATCATATTTCAAGCTACATGATACCAAGCTCAGTATTATAATACGAAGCCACAAATGAACTGTCCGAGACCGACTTTCATATATTTCATTATGGCACTGATTGGCGATTCGATTTCGACCCGCGAAAAATGACACTTTTGAGTAGTTTTCTACCACCAGTTGATGAAAGTGACTAATTGTTAATCTACACGTTAATCTTTTTAGCCACAAATACAGGAACGTTATACTTAATTATGGTTGCATCGGAAGATTTTTCTTATTACATGGAATTTCCCTAGAAGAACGATTGTGGTTACAAAGGGATTATTTCATACGATTCATCCAAGCACGCATGCTTAAACTGCTCGCACGTCTGCTACCTGAATTTTTACTACTATCCTCTAGGTCTAGTCCTTGCACTAACAATACATAAATATTTTACGGTCTGGAAATTCTAATAAAAATTAATTTTTTAAATTTTTATTTTAAGTTAATTTTTAAATACATGATGCTGCCCGAGGCACGCCCTTCTTGCATTCTAACCAAGTGTTCTTATCGTATTTTTGGGACACAGTTTCTCCGTGTGTAGTGGTCCGTGCTTTTGTTTGAGGGAAGTAGAGAAGCAGTAGGACCAATACTGCATTTCTTATGTTGTTACGTAGGTTTTTTTTTTATTGATAATAGTTTCTACTCTCATAAATGCCATTTTCTCCTGATGGTTAGGTTGGTTTCGAGTTACCGCTGCTCATAACGTAGATTCTTGGGCACAATTAACTGTTGTAGAGTAATTTCTCTATTAAAATTTAATAATTTCATAATTTCTTTATTGTAGAGCAATATAAAGCAAGCATAAAAAAAAGGCAACTATAACATGAATGTTTTGATTCTGTACATCATTTTTAGTTGATACAACATAACATGAAACATAAAATGAATTTAAAATTCACGTTTTGTTGTAACTTTCTGCGCTTGACATAAATAATACGTTAAGCAGAGCCCCCGAAATTGATAGTTTCCAACACCAGTCAACTTCTTTGGCCAAAATGAAGAAAAAACGTGCAATCCCGGTTTGAATTTTTCACAAATAGCATCGTGGAATTTCGGATCCTGGAGAGTTCTAGGAAAGTAGAGGCGGTCGGAAGGGTCATTAGTCATAACCTTGTCATAGGGCTGCGCGGCCGCGAGGGTCAGCAGTTGAGAAGTACAAAGAAATAGCCAGGAAAGGTGCTGCCTTTTTTCGCCAACAGCGCCGCATCGCCATTCATCAAAACTGTCAAAACGGGGCATTTTTCTCCACCAAAACACCTAACAAACCATTCAAACGGTCCTGGAACCCATTAATTTCGCGGTTTGAAGAAAAGTTTGAAAATTTGTTTGACACGTTCTCGTCTTGGGGCGGCCAACGCGTTAGGTGCCCTAACCGTGCGAAACACCTAACGGTGAACTTGCAAACTGGATTCATTAATCATTCTATCCGGACCTGGATTAGTTAACACGGGCATAAACATATTTCGCGGAAATTGGGAAGCGTAATCGAAAGCTTGACTGACGCCAGAACGAAGTAAGGATTTTGCATAATTTCACATACTTATTAGAATTGAATTCCGTGTTTTGAACATTAACAACTGCTTGTAATCCAAAGTAAAGTTAAGTAGACTGAATACAAGTGGAGATATACCCACATAATTAGATCAAGTTCTGGCAAAAGGAGTATTCGAATGTGTATTTCAAATTGACCGGAGATTGGGGCCGGGTATAGTTTAGTGAGCAGATGTTTTCTTTTGGCGTGCCCCGGGCTTTCGTCAATTGGAGCTCATTAATCCTGATATTTCGGCGTCTCAAAACCACAAGCGCTCCCACCGCTTTCTGCTCCACTGGATAGGCCGTCGGGTTTCTAACTTGTAATTTCTTTCGGCGTTTGAAAAACCGTTCTGCGGCCGCCGTATTCACTCCATATCTATTCTCTCAACTCAACTCTCCCGCTCTAGACCCCGACCCCTTCGGATTATCGGGGAGGTAGCGGCCCGGGTCAGGGGTAATTTCGTCAACTGTCACATTAGTGTGCGGAGGAGGAGGAGGAGGAGGAGGAGGGGAGCACGCCGCCCTCTCTTGCCAGTCGGCCCCGAGGCGGATAAACAAAACCGGGCGGGACCCCAAACTTTCCGGATCCAAGAATTCGGTCGCTGGGAAAAGTTGTTCTCGCGGAGGCGGCCGAGGAGGCGGAGGTCCCACCGGGGCGCGGCCCCGAGAGAAATTGTTACCGGTCCCTCCCCGGCTCCACACATTCGGTATTTACCATAAATCATCGTCCGGTCCAGAGAGAGTGAGAGAGAGAGAGAGATGGTGAGGGGGTGGAGGCCGCCTTATGAATTATTATGGAGGTCCGAGACGTGCCCGGCCGCAGCTCCTGTCCACGTGATGTGGCTTCGAAACTTCTTCCCGAGAATTACTCCCCCTCCCCCTCTCCTCCTCCCTCTGTCTCTCTAGTCCCCGTACAATTATAAAAAAGGGGCATCTTCCCCGGCCTGGACGTGCCTCACATCCTCTTTTTCCCTACGTGTAGCGACTTATATTTCGCGGCTCGTGCGAATTTAATAACAACGTGCGGACGGAATTCCAAAAATCGAGCGGAATATTGAACCGGGGTCTCAATTTCCTATCGGAGTATAAAAAGACTGAATGTACGTTGGGGAAGCCTTTCTGTACTAGAATTATTTGAATTACCGAGTGTTTGTCTATTTTATGTTGATCTTGATTCTATAATTTGTTGGAATATTTCTTGGGTATATCTATCCAATAGGCGCAACTCAATTGCACGATAAAATCTTATGTAACGACAACCAATGTAAAGGACCAGAATTATATACTCGTCTCTATATACTTTTACATACTATATACTTTTTAATCACGGAGGCATATAATAGACAAATGAATTTACATTTATATATACATATCTACATATATATATTTATAAAGGGCGATTTGGTATCCGTCGTTATGCGCTTAATTCTCATGTTTGGGAACCTATCTTATAATCACAAATTAGTTAACGTGTCCTACCATTCTTAACCTCCGCATTCGCGTCTTATAGAATCGCTTAAATAGCAGTTGGCGTAATCAAATATGACACCGGAGTCCGGGCCGAGAGTCGAGGACATTTATTTTCATTTCTTCTCGGAAATTCATGCATTCTTCATCCGGAAGCCGACACTCGGGGCCGTACGTGGTCGCCGAAGGTGGGAGGGACAGCGGAGGGGTCGGCACCGGGGGAGGGGTGGAAGTCCTGAAGGGGAGAACCGGGAGAGAGAGATAGGTTAGAAGGGAAGAAAGAATGGTAATGTATGGAAATTGTCAGAGTTGGCTTTTCGGGGCATAAATATAGAGGGTTGAGGGGAGGGCCGGTTGACCGTGCCGGGTCTGGTCTCCCGAGGGCTACCCCCCCACCACCACAGCTCTTCACCGCCCCAAGCACATCCACTTATTAACCGGGGTCAAACTTTCTTTTTCCGCGATGTCAGATCTCCCGGACAACGCGTTTGATTAATGAACTCTAATGTTCAGTGCGGAAAACAGGTATTTAATGAGTTAACTTTTTTCGGTCATTAGAGTGGGCCTAATCGCTGGAGTTTTATTCGGACGAGGCTCTAAGCGACTCGAACATTAAAATTATTTCAGCTCGGGCATCTCCGAAGGGACGAACATTATCTAGTCAAATGAATTTGTACTTTTGTAAAATTGTAAGTACACGGATAACTGGGCAGCGATTGCTTCTTCTCACCGGCATCTCGTCCAATTTTCCGGGTGGATGAAAATATGTGGGAACGGAGAGGAGGCTCTAATTCATAGAGGGTGGACTGTAAATAAAATAAGGACGCGGTGGAGGGGCGAACAACAGGGGAAATCGGGTTGAGTGTAATACAATATGCATGTGTCCATCACGGCCGACACGATTGCCCACCACACCGCACACCAGACCCACCTTCCATAATTCAAACCCGGGAATTCTCTTTGCTTGCCCTAATCAAATAAGTTCGGGACTCGAAGGGAAAAGAACAACGCCCGCGTTCAAATATTAAGTAGTTATTAGGCCAGTTTCTTCGACCGCGAGAAAACGTATTAGTATATTTAATTTATGCTAAGATTCCAATATTTTAAACAGTATTGTATATTAGAAATGCCGAGTATTTCTTTGATTACTGAGTATAGGATATTAGAGAAAAAATTATGAGTCCGAGGGTGTTATGCCTCGAGAATCGGTGCCTCGGTACTCGTTTGGGGAAGGGACATTGTTTGCGATAAAATGTCATTCCACAGAATTCGTCATGAGCCAGTCGGGTCGGGGACTGAATAGGTCTCTTATGCGGGGGCGGGGGCGGGGGGCGTCAAGTTTGACACGGGGAGGCGGAGTATTATGTAATGTAGAGAGGCAGTTTGAACCGTGCCGGAGAACAGTGACTGAACCGGGAGAATGTCAACCGCGGCGACGGCCTCCACACAAGCGCGCGCCCATACACACACATGCGACGCGCCCGGCCCAAATGTCACATACCGAGACACGTCGGGCTGTGTTCATTAGCCATGACGGTGTGTGTGTGTGTGTGTGCGCTGGTAAGTCGGCGGAGGCATAATGTCAAGAAAGTGCGAGAACGCGAGGCGCCGTTCGGGACCCTTTTAAGCATATACTCCGACTTGATGTCTCGAATTGGGGAACTTTTCGGAAGGGGCCGAAACGATACTTGGAGTTTATCGTTTCTACTGAATCTACGGAATAATTTAGTATTATAGATCAGATCAATAGGATCAAACTCAAAAAGTAAAGTTAATTGATAGTTGAATAAGTCTGTAACGCTCTGTATATCATCGTCCTTCCAATGTTCTTCCTCTTCGTTGCTGGTTCCTATTCGAGTGTGTTAGGGCGCTAATACTAAACACGCAATACAGGGGCCCCGAGATTGGCCCGGCCGTCATATATGAATTTGCGAACGCGGTGTTAAAACATGCGCCTAAATAGGCGACAAGGACGGTGGGTTGAGGGGGGAGGTTGGGAGGAGGGCGAAACTGTTTTAATATTTGATAAGAAACGGGGACGGCACGCAGGCCGCTATCATCATTTATCAACGTGTCGGAGGCCTCCGCCCCCGCCCGCGCCCCCACCCCGCCGACAGACCTGTCATTTATAATGTCGATTCCCCCGCGGAAGCCCAGCACAAGACAGCTCACGTCTATACCGATGGAAAAAACCCCATGGAGGGGGTAAAAAACGCATTTATCACGCATTAAGCGCTAAAAAATTTGATTGCTACAGAACCGCTAATAAACGGCCGGAACCTAATGCGCCAGAAACGAATAAATTACAATTTCTGTCAAGTACACAACGACAAGTGACACGTGAAAATGTATGCTTTTTTTCATACGCTATTCATATTATATAAAGTTATACATATGTAACAGTGAATATCAAATATAATATTTTATTGGTGATTGAAATTTGAATTGAAAAGTAAAATAGGGTCCGAATTTATTGTACAATTAATGGGCGTACTTTTTGAATAACGCACCGAAGAGACTAAGAAAATAGTGAGGGGAACAAAGCGAAAACAAGGGTAGGGAAAATACTGGTCAATGCCGGAGGTCAGGACATATCTTTGTCTTTTGATTGTGACAGACGTCCGGGGGCGACATATTGTGAGAGCGGTATTTCCCAAGGGGTCGAGGGAGGGAGGTTCCAAGGCCAAGAAATTTGCCTAATGCGGGTCACCCTTAAGGCGGGGGCGGCGGCCGCCTTGGGATATTAGATTGCGGGGGCAAGCCGCCCCTCGCCACGGCTCAATTTGCGGCCCAATCAGTTTAGGGCCGGCCGCAGCCCGCAGCCCGCAGCCCACACCTCACAGCCCACAGCCCCCTCTTGTCACGTCTTTGTCGTTCCACGGCATACATTATTCCCTCTTCGCACCTCGCCGCCTTTCTCCCTCGCCTCAAACCCAAGAAAGACCCCAGGCGATAAATATCTGACCCTACAGCGTTATATGTACATACATACTATTGATAAATAATATTTATGAGCCAGAAAAGAATAAATTACAATCTTGTATGCCATTTCAATTTGGTATTTCCTTCCACCAAATCTATCCGGTCGTTGAAAGTAATATGCTGATATATTTAATGAGAAACTTGAGTGGTAGGGCAACTACATTTTGTCAACATAAGTTACTGAGGCATTACAATCCTCTACTATTGCCTATAAGTTGTCTCTATGAGTGCGCAATATGATACTGGGGGAGACGGAAAATATATACTATTTTACTGGTAGAAATCGTGTTCCGGTTCAATTGATACGGGAATTTTCCTTTTCAGGGGATGTGTTCTTTGGAGATTGGAAAGGGCGAGAAGACAATTAAAAGTTTTGACCCGGGGAATTTCCCGGAAAGTCCCTCCGTCCAATCAGTTTTATCGGACGGTTCGGAAGTTGATGGACGGTTGTCACCTCGGGTGAGAACGGGTATTTATCTTATTATCTGCGGAAAACAAATAACGGCAGTATATTCAGTTCTGCTTTTTATTTATTTAAGCGAGCTAGATTTCGAAAGATTATGACACTCTCCGCAAGTTTTTTACGAGCCCTAAAGTTTATGCTGTGAGCGCGTTTATAGTCCCCCTTTACCGAGGGGAATAAACTCCGGGAGATCTCTTATTTCCGCCCATGTATGTCGTATTCTTTATCTCGGGCCTTCAGTTTATTTATTGCCGGCTGCAAAGCTGCACTTCTTCCGCCGTTCCCTACTGTTTTCTCTCGGGTAAACGTCACTCTCTTAAAAAAATTTGTTCGAAACATCAGTTTTTTTAAATGCGGATTTTATGGCTTATATATGGATTAAAAAATATGATAAAAGTGGAAATCAAGCTTTACTGCTAGATGGTCGATGATTATCACGTTTAATTCATCAATCACCTTGTAGTACTGACTGAAGGTTCACTCTAACATGCACATTACATTCAATCTATAAACGTGCTATTTTCGTTTACATCTGGTAGGCAAATGATCGAGATTTCGACTAACTACATTTGGAATACCTGTTTTGTGGTCTGCGAAGGGTCTCCTGGACATAGTGCGAGGAAACAGAAGAGCGCGAAATGTACTCGCCACATGAAGATGGTCTGGTGAAAGACCAAACCGGCGGAGGAGACGGAAGATCTAGAAAACTACGGTATTCCAAACATCGCCGACGACAAAATATAGTTACTATTATGTTATTACGGATTGAAATTTTGACTTATAACGTGAAAATCTTACTCGAATATAAGACTACGAACTAGCTACCCGTAGTAACGGTATGTTACTAGGCAGGGGCTGCAGCTGAAGATGTTAAGGGAGGCAGGGTAGGCGGCTGAATGAAGAATCGTGGAGGAATTCAATCTACAAGTTGGGGCGAGTCCGTCACCCGAGCGGGGTTGTTTTCATCAGTCCCCGCTCTGAATTTTTCATGGGCCCGATGCCGACTCCTTGGCCGCCTTAAGTCCTCTGCAGCGCCCCCGCTCTCCCACTCACGCTCACTCCCCGTCTCGCCCGGTTAAATTATGCATACGCCCGCTCTAACACCTCACTCCCGCGTTTCCTTAACAGTTTTATACACGGTCGTTTTCAGTCGACATTATAGCCAGCAATTGTCTACACAGGAATTATTGTTGTCGCGGCCACGTAACGACAGTACAAGAGAATCGTCGGGGTTGTGTCGGTGAAACAAATTTTAATACGGGACTATCTACTTTTATTTTTGAATATTAATTTTCCTGTTTAAAATTATAATTTATTGGGGAATTTTTTGGAATGGCTGTAGAGTTGATTTAAAATTGCGAAAGAGAAGGATTTATTTTGAGACGAAAGTTTAATATCGGTAGACGACATCAGATATATTTTCCCTACTTAATATCGAAACCTTAGAAGAAGTCAATCTATAAAATAATTCAACGTATTGGATAAAATAATTTAACGTGAATTATTTTTCGTAACCAACAATCAACAACCATATAATAAATTTCTGTAGAACACAACCTAATTTCACGGAGTCAGGTAGCGTTCAGGAATGTTAGATTGCAATTACAATTGTTAATATAAGCGTCACTCCTGAGCATAAACAACCAATTCCAATGTTTTTGTACTGGTATTTATTGAACATGGCAATTCTTATTTTGACAGGTTGCGTACAATTCGGAAGGCAGGAATGAGTCCTACTTGAAATTGGGGGCTTTAAAAATTCAGAGACAGTTCGGGAAACGAACAAAAACCCGGCGTAAAAGTGAATGTTTGCCAGCCGAAGCGGGAAAGAAGTCGACCCCGGGGGTTTACTGTTAAGCGCGGAGGACATAATGGGGGGTAGATGCTTATGTAGCGAGGGTAACAAGGCCGAGGGGGCGGCCGGCTCGACGGAGAAAAGCGGCTCGTGCATAAGTCATAATAAGGGAGCGGAGGTCGCTCATGCGTTATGTTTTAACCGGATCGTAACATTAATGTGATATCCGTGTTCTGTAAGGCGGCCCTTAAAGGGTTCTCCACTCCTACCCCTCGTCGGGAAAAATAATTCCGTTTGTGCCGATTATATATATATATATATATATATATATATATATATATATATATATATATATATACACGCGCCCCTTCGGTTTACGCAGAGTTCACAAAAGGCGCGGAGTATGAATCAAAATACTAATGTCGAACGCTACCATATATATAGTCGTGAATCATTAGCGCACCATATATTATGTATTCAAATAGATTGTAAGATGCTATTGCAAAATAATCTTGTTGTAACTAATAATTAATTTTGACCCTCGAAGGCTCAGGTAATGTCTGTTGAATGTATTAACAGCTATCGTCCTAAACAGTTTCATCAGCTATAAAATAAAAGTTGTCTTTCTTGTCTTATATAGCGAAATTGGACTAGAGTGTCCTGTTCCGTTTTTGAAATGCACGCTTTAATTATCATCTTTGTATTATTTAACTATTTCTCAAATTTATTATTTCAACAATAACTTTGAGTAGACTGCGGAATAAACAATTCTTTTGTTACTCAATCAATGACTGTTTATACTTCATAATGACGCGATACGCTTATGTCATATTCTTTCCACAGTAGAAACGACAGAAACAGACTCCGGTAAGATGCGCAAGCTCGGTGGCTCTGGCAATCATCCGTCAATTACTCCAGGGCTCGTCTTACTTCCAAATATTTGTCGTTTCCGGGCCAAGAGAGAGAGAGACGGGCCTACTCCCCGAGGACTGGCGGCGGGGTCTCGACTTGTGGACATCTGTAAACAGTTAGGATTAGCGTTGGGAGGACTTAATGCGAGGCCCCAACAGTGTGCATAATGTATCCTCGGGGCACTGTTTGTCGACGGCTGTAGGCCGTACCAACAACCTCGCCCGCGCCGGCCGCATCTCCCCTTTCAAATATTGACATTCGTCCCACCGCCGTCTCGGTAACTAGAGGCTGAGGGGCGGCCACCTTTGACCCAACGAATAGTTTGTCCACGAGGGCCCGCAGTTCAAATTTGTCTAGCGAATGTTCCCGGCCGAATGAAAATAGAGAATGAATATAAATTGCACGCGGTAGAATATGTCGGTCCGTCAGCGGTGACAGTTGGATGATTCGGTCGTGCCTATCAGCGGCCCGCTTCTGTATTCCCTTACGTGTGATTGAGGCGTCATCGATTTCGCTCGGTTTAATTACAATGCCGAATTGGGTATGCCGTTGCTCGCTGACCGTCGAAACGATCACGAGTGGAATCGGAATGAATTCGGATGCACCGGAATGGGGGTGTTCGATATCGGTCGGGTGAGTGCCGATTATGAATTGGGCGTCGGGTGGGTGGCGGAGGGTGATAAACGGCGGTGGCGGGGAGGAGGGAGAGAGGAGGAGGGAGGGAGGGAGGGAGGTGGAGGGCCGCCGTTTGATTGGAGCGATGCGTGTCGCCGACAATTGGGAAGTGGGAGCTGGCTCCCCGAGGACCACTGAGTCAGACCCGCTCCTCCACATATTGGCTCCCTAGGAGGGATGATAACGCCCCACCCCCCTACTCCAAAGATTTATTGTTATTTATCTCCTTGTAATGGGTTTACAACCGGACCTTTATTAGCCGAGGTGGTGCGCTCCAATATGTTGTTACACCGATACTCATTTCTTCATTCGGGCTAGTTGGATCCGACTTTCTTCGACATTTAATTCGATCACTGAAACACCGAAGCTGAGAATACCGATACTTCGCATTTCAAATTTACCGAGTTCGTAAAAAAAAATTATATAAGGTCAATAACTTACGATTATGTACTCTAGAATATCTATAGATAAAATATTATGTATTGGAAACATACAATAGCCCATAAACTTAAGAAAAAGCATTCGGTCATTCAACGATCTAGTTAAAATATTTCGAATAACCGCAGACTTATTATTTCCAGTCTATTTTCAGACTTAAAAACTGATATGCGGCAGATAACTGCTGCGAAATTAGAAATTCTTCTAATTTGTGCGAAGGGGTAATAACGGTTGGGTTATGAAGAGCTGAAAGATTTATGACGCAAACTTTTGTCGGCGAAACCACCAAAAAAGTTAGCCCTTCTTGATTGTTCATTAGCCACCGACGTGACACCCTATTACGGAGTTAAGTACTTCGTAAATAAGGTTGTAGCCGCCGTATAAACTCGCTCTCGATGTCTGACGGGTATATTATACTCGGAGACTGATTTGATATGCATTGGAACGTATTTTTAATTGTCAAAAATAATTATAAAGTCCAAAAGGTCGTAATTGTGATGCGTCCATAAAATTTGTTACAACAGGTAATCTTAAGTGCAGTCATTTTCATTTTTTGGGCCTTTTTAGTGTAATAAGTGGGACGTTTTGTCCCGCTAATAAGAAGGAACCGGGTTCTCCTTCCTTGAATGTTGGAGTTGATTATTACAAGCGCGTTCGAATTACAAGCGGGAAATTGTAGCAACTCCCGGCGGCGATTGGAATGCAGACTCGGTCATTCAATTAAGAGTGGGCGCCACTCGAGGAGCAATATTTGGCGGGAGGACGGTGGAGATTACGGGGAAGAGAGAGAGGGAGAGAGAGAGAGAGAGAGAGAGAGAGAGAGGGCGATCGGTGTAGCGAGAGGCTATGAATCAGAGGGCGCCCTGAAGGAGGGTAGGGGCTGTGCACGCAGTTATTAAACGCGGGGGTGGGGCCCCCAGGGGAACGGGGCCCCAGAAAAATGACGCCGACTTTTTTTTTTATTCATCGCCCAGAGTTTCCCGCCTCCCCCGCCACCGCCCACCACCGCCGGACCCATTATTTTTTCACTTCTCCATTTAAGAAGAGAGAGAGAGAGAACGCCCCCCCGAAAAAAATTGACAAATCCCCGTGTCCTTGCCGCCCCGGCTCGCCCTTAATTCCGTTTATTGCAGCCTGATTAAAAAACGGGGGCAAAAAAAGAACACGGAATGAAGATAAACAGGGCGAGGGTGCCTCGTTTTTCACCCTTTGGAAACACTTCGGGGTCTCGATACCGGTATCTCTTGCGTCTCCTCCGAAACCCCCTACTCTCTGTTGCACAACAAAAACTAGAATTATCAATGAAAGTTCGTATTATTTGAATGTATAATTGCGTCAATCGCTGTATTTCCTTAATAAAGGGACCTTTTTATTATGAGACATTTGTTTCGGGCACAGCAGGTTGCTTTGTTAGTGTTGTTAGGTAGGAATGAACCTAACTGCTCTAATTTAACTATTAAGTGTAAAGATTAAAAATGGAACGGGTTAGAACCAATTAGAATACAACTGTTTTATTATTTTAAGTACAGCCTGTAGTGTAAACATGCTTCGTTATTAAGATTCCCTCCTAAGAATAGACTGGTTTCGGTTTCTCAGTTTTCGACATTAGTCGGGCAATTACCCATTTCGGTTGCCGATGGAGCATCCTGTCTGCACTGTAATTGCCCAGATAGAATAGAAGGAGTGGTATCGGAGGTGAATATACGGTATTTCGCAGGAGCAAAATCCAGTTATGAGGTGGTGGATATTGGTAGAGGAGGTAGAGGAGGGTATATACCCCCATGTGTATATGTGCTTGGTTTAATCTGATGGCCAGCCCCCGGGGGCCCGAATAGCCTAATCGCACAGTTACAGTTACAGCCGTACGGCGCATACAGTCATAGTGGCAACAATCATCGGTTAACCATTGTCGAGCCCCCACTCACACCCGCGCCACATTGCCAATCAGGACCAGCGACCTAATTGCTTCGCGGGCTCGAGTCCGAGAAACTTTCTGCGACCATGAAATATGTAAATTTGATAGCGCCGTACGGCTTAATCCAGTGTTCACTTTCGATGATGACGATATAATGTACTATCACCTAGTGGAAATGATTAATTATTATAGACCATAATATACGTAATTTTCTAGTCTTTTCTGAAACATTCATGGTCATGGATGTCGTACGGACCAGGCTTGCCTTCTTTGGCAAGATCAATGGCACGCTTCACTTCCGCACCGGTAATTTCCAATCCAATCCGTCACTTCCAGCAAAAAATGCAGAAATGCAATAGGAAATGTTCCTGGACACACTTCCGCCACAGTTTTATCAATCTTATTCTCTATTTCGGGAACGAGGTTACCTCGCCGAGCTATAATATTTCAAAGGTGATTAATTTGAATTATCTTATTGGGATTAATTATTATATAAAATTTTGTCACAATGCCGCTGAAAATAGTTCAAACATCGAGGCGAAAGAATTATACGGACCAGAAGCGACTCTGCAAAGGAGAAATGAGTGGGGCGCTTAGCGGAGTCGTCAACTGTCTAACGAAGCGGCTAATATTAATCTTATTAGAGGGCTTAAAAGGGAGCCAGAACAAAGTTATAAAACGGGCCGAGAGTTGATCCCATTGACCTAATTAACCGAGGTCTAACCCCGCCCCCACCACTCACAGCTCATCCTCCTCAGTTAATTACAAATTAATTGAAAGCCAACTTGTTTTGGCAAGCGGCCCCTGTGCCCTCTTCTCTCATGACGGGGTCGCGCTCCGCCTCTCATCCTCCCCGCTCCCTCTCACTCCCCAACTGCCTCGCTCCCTCCCTCCCTCCCTCCTCTCTCTCTCTCTCTCTCTTTCCCAGAGGGGCTTTGAATTATTAACGGCTAATCCCAAAGTGTGTTATACTTACCTATAGTTACAGCGCCGCTCACTTTGTATCGCTTCCAGGGCGTTTGTTTCTTCGACCTCCGGCAGTAATTTTTCGGCTCAATATTTAATTCGCGGAAGATACCCAGTTTCCTTTTCAAGTTGAGAGAGCACGATAAACCCCTCTGCCCCCCAGGCCGGGGTTCATTCACTCCGTCCGGTCATTTACGTCGGTATTTTATTATAAATTCACTTGACTATAACAGTCTTGTTAGAACTCGCTATTAACTGACATGACTATGATTGAAACACAACACATGAAGGTTTCACATGTTGGCAAGATATCATTAATTTTTACATATTCTTTTTTCGAAATCCGTCCTATTATTTATTACCAATAAATGCGTTTATACAGTGTCGTTAAACAAACGAATGGTCCGTTAAATTTATCCACTAAATTAATGTACAGATGTCGCGCTTGATACTATCCAGTCTGTCTGATTTAGGCCCACGACGCGTGAGATTGAGTTAGACGGAGGTTATGGGGCTGCTAGGCTCGAACCGAGTTTGGATGGGGCGACCCCATAAGCGTAACGCTATATTTTCTTGTTGGTAAATCTGCGAAGAGCCTACATAATGCCGGTAACAGCTCCGCTGGGCATTGGGCCGGGGGCCCGCGCTCTCATTCACTCCGGCTCCCGCTCCCAATCCGACACTCTCTCCCACTCGTAATTCCTAATAGCTATATCGTCCCGGGGCCGTTTACCTTCCACTTCTTCTTACCGGCCATATTCTATAACGCCTCAGATGTTTATAACTTCTCGTATTTCAGGACCCGCCGTCCGATCTAACTCGGCTCATAATTGAGATAGGCGCGTTTTCGGAGCGCGTAATTTTCGGTAAAGCCTCCGGATCATTGACGTTAATTGCTATTGTCCCAATTACGTTTTAGGAGAACATGAATTCCTTGGGGTTTTGTAATTTTAATGACTTGTCGTAATGAGACTTGTGATCGTGCATTAAACTATACATTAACTTATAATAGGATTCCCCGTTCCTTCCAACATTTATCCTTTATGTTACATGCAAGCTTCTCGTGAATACTATTTGAATGACGAATTAGACGAATTAGAATTCTAGTCTTCGGCTCTAATCTGTTACAGATTTTCAGTTAAATAAAAAAATCATCGTGAGCGAGTCTGGGTCCTGTATCTTTTGGAGCAACGCAGCGCTCAAATGGCATTACAAAAATTGTAATATCCAAATATGTAAAAACGTAGAATGGCCTGAGAGGGTGGCGTTTGTGTTTCTTACCTTGCTCATGCATATTTAAGGAACTATCCTACAATTTTAATAAGGATGTAAATTTATGTAGTAGACCATCGGAGTTGAGAGGATTGAGAGGTTTGAGGATTGATTTCTACCAATTTGAAATTGACTACAATCGTCCCCATCAGCGTAAATATATTTTCCACAATAGTTCCCTCCACACTATTGGCCATCTCCTTGGATTCATAATTAATAATTCATTTCAAATTTCTGCGGACTCCTTCCGAAATATAATCAAAATTGAAAATTGTTCCGAATTATTAAATTCGAAAAAATGCATCGATTTTATATTTTGAAAACTTTTTGGACCGCTTGCGCTATTCAAATTAGAACTTTGACGGATGCCTGCGGCAAGGCCTTCACAAAAGTAAGTCGCTGAATTGGATACACGAATATTTTCGTGGAAAAAAAAGTTTTTCTTTACTTATTAACAAGCATATGTAGTTTGTGCTAGTTTTATATAATATTTATGTACATAGAATTTGTTTCGTTATTTGGTTGGCTATGAAACATCGTTTTTGAACCAACAGAAAGGACTCATTTTGGGCGCATACGACGGCTGCGCCCCCGGCGAATTGACTTTGACCATGGCCGGTGATCAATTTGACCGTGAAGTCGGAGGAGTCGTGAGGGAACTGTTGAAAGGGTAACGTATCGATCTCAAACTATCAGTCTCATTTATGAAATTTAAGGCATTTATTTTGGAGTGATCCTGCATGGAGCACTCTCGTTTCTTTGCGTCTATGTGAGACGGTTTTCGGCTTTTCGATATTGTCCGTGAAAATACGTCAGTATTACAGCGAGAAACTTAACGCATGCGCTTAAGCATATCAGTAACCGAAGACGACTAAATATAACTAGAGTCCGAACAAGGTCACAGGTTTACTGTTATAGAAACAATCTACAGTCGCAACATGTTTGATGCTACATACACTTGCGGACTAGAAAAGTTAATTAAATTAAATTTTAAGGTTGTATATTTAAATTAGCAGTGACGTTTTGATCCCCATGTGAATGGACTCAGCTGTCCATGTGGCAAAATTAAATGTAACACAGATTAATGCATATCCACGAGTAAAAGTATAAATTAAAAATTCATCAAAATGCCTTATATAGAAAAAATTGCCAACATAAATTTATCGTGCTCTCAAATACAATTATCTTTCGTTTATCCTAACTATTTTAACATGTTTAATATTAATTTCACAATATATGAGGATTTTTTTCTTTCAATGCTGCATGCTGACTTGATCTTTAACATTAACTTCTATTTTATTCCTCTTCAGCGAGGAGTTTCAGGCGCGAACTGGTACCTAGCAGTAATAGTTTACGGTACGGCTAATATAATAATGACGAACAACAGATATTTCATTTTCCACTTCCCAGTGCTATAACTCGTCGACTGCTTTTCCCAGATCAGGTATAGGGTTGGGAAAAGCGAGGGTTTTCCACAATCTGGGCTGCGATTTCTACGCGGTGGCCGTGGCCGGCCTCGGTAAACAGGGTGTCGGCTACAACAGCTGCGAAAATATCAACGAGTGCAAGGAGAACATCAGAATTGCAGCCGGTGTCGGGGCTAAGGCACTTCAGGATAACGTGAGTTCATACGACTTCATGTACAAAAGAGACCGGTATATTCTCAAATAATTTTGCGTCGCTACTGTTTCCATTAGAAATTAATGACATGAAAGTACAACAGACAAATTATTTAGATACCTAATATATTTGTACGTGAATAAATATCTATATATACAGATATATATTTTACTATGAAAGAATCCAATTTCAGGGCGTGACGGAAATAATGGTGGAAGGTTTTACGGACGCAGAGGCCGCGGCCGAAGGCTCATCTTTAGCCGTTTGGAAATACCAAGAATATAGAAGCAAACTCAATAGAACCACCGTATCGAGCGTCTGTTTGTACGAAGATCCGGACACGTAAGTATCATCGGGTAGTTTTAATGATGCATTCAGGATGCACTCGGGATTTCACGCAGCTCGTTAAAATCCAGAGTCATTTTTTTAAGCGATGTTCTTATTAAATGCGTCCTTTTTGCATGTTTAATTCTGTTGTTAAGCGAAGGCTGGAAGCGAGGTGTTCTGAAAGCGGAGGCGCAGAACATCGCCAGGAAACTGGAGGACACGCCGGCCAACATTATGACGCCCACGCTATTCTCCCAGGTACAGATTCGTCCAACCTTCAGACACACACACCTTCTGTTGTCGCCTCGAATTAACTCCCCGTTCCGATATTTCTCAGCAAGCTATCGAGATGCTCTGCCCGTGCGGTTTGACGGTGAACGCCCGTGACAAGGACTGGCTGGAGGAGAAAAAGTTGACCGCTTTCATCTCGGTGGCCCGAGGCTCCTACCAGCCGCCGATCATGCTCGAGCTGCACTACTGCGGCGGAGCTCAGGACGATAAGCCAGTCGTTATTGTAGGCCAGTAGCTTTCAGCCGTTTTACTTTAAAGAATAATCCGCTAGTAGTCTAACGAAATTGGCAAGTGGTCCCCAGCCGTGGACTACTTCAATTCTTTGTTGCGTTACTTAAATATACGGTTTACATAACCGTGTATCCGACCTTCACGATCTACCCTAAAAAATTCAGGAACATTCATTATTTTAAATCGATCCATTCCCGGTTATCGGGGAATCGCACAGTCCAACAGTATTATGTCCTTAACTCAATTGGGTACCATCAAAGGTTGTTGGTCATCCTTAAAGAATAAGTCATTAAGTCTCATTAAGTCAATTCTCACAGGGGTCTTTTCTTCCAGGTAAAGGAACTACATTCGACTGTGGAGGTTTGTGCCTGAAGACTTGCGACGATATGGCGGAATGCAGGGCGGACATGGCCGGGGCCGCGGTCATCGTCGCCACAATGAAGGCCCTAGCAACTCTTAATGTGCCGATAAACGTTAGCGGTACGCTGTTTTCCTCCCTTAACACTCGTCAGGACAACTTACGGGAACTTAGTTGTTCGACCCGTTATTTAATTTCACATCAATAAGCAGTCAATCACTGAATTTAAGATACAGATCTGTCCAAGGCATTACTTAATGCAAATAAATTTTGTACCGTGGGTATTGCGATATTTTTGGATAACTCTTTGGATACGGTCTGGCCAGCCTTGATACCTCTGTGCGAGAACATGATGGGAGGTATGGCGCCGAAGCCTGGCGACGTTGTCACCGGTCTCGCCGGCAAGAGCATACGGTTGCAGGACACTTCCAAGGAGGCCAGGGTCATACTCTCGGACGCTCTCTCCTACGCCGCCTACTTCAAACCTTGCCTAGTCATCAGTGTAGCTACACTTACAAGTGAGCCCATTCCACACTGAGCCTTACAATCAGATCCTCCCTCGTATATACTTATAATCGGTCTTCGTAGATAACCGATACTCTCGTTTTTATTTAACTAAAAGAGTGATGCCACTAAATTCCTGAAAAATAATATTTATTTGTATAATTTTCTCGTTATACCACCTTGCCAGTGGTTAGGGTACGGTGTATAGCCCAGTCCATACAATGCACGCTATATTGACCTGTTTTAACATAAAACGCAGGCGGAATACAAACCACTTTGGGCGGTTCTTCCACGGGTGTCTTCTCGACGTCTGAAATAGTTTGGGACGAACTGAGCAGGGCGGGGGCCGAGACAGGGGACAGGGTCTGGAGGCTACCGCTGTGGAAGTATTTTAGTTCGAATGTCACTGGTTCGTATTTATTTTAATTAACGAAACAAAGTATATAGTACGCGTTCTTATCGATTATATTATGAAGAACTGTCGGGTACACAAGGAGAATTGAGGAAATCCTAGGGAAGAGGAAACATCTGCAGATAATATCTGAATTTAAAATGCAATTTTTATGTTGTCTTCTATTGATTCAGATTTCGCCACCGTGGACGTCGACAACGTGGGCAAATGGCGCGGAGGGGACCCGTGCGTGGGCGCGGCCTTCTTGCAGGTAACGGCTCTTCTCAGTTTACCTCTTATCGGTCAGGTTTTTAAAAGAGCGCCAGGGACAGAGGGAAGGAGTGAGCGGGAGAGTGGGAGGGAGAGGAGAGAGAGAGAGAGAGAGAGAGAGAGAGAGAGAGAGAGAGAGAGAGAGAGAGAGAGAGAGAGAGAGAGAGAGAGAGAAGGAGAGGGAGTCACCAAGGTATATAGAGGAGCCGCCATGAGTTATACGAGGTGTGAGTTAGCGTCAAAGTTGTTGGCCGTGGCGGCGGGGTGGGTGGTCGGGGGTTTCGCTCGGAGTATTAGTGGGCCCCAAAGGGCCCGCCCTGAAATATTGTCCCGTGTGCCGAATATGTCGCTATTCTGATTTCGCCCGTGCCCACGCCGCGACACGTCTAAATTAAATTAGTCACGACCATTAACACACGCCTTATAATTAATGAAAATTGCCCAAGAACATTCTCGCTGGGACATCGAAGAGGGAAGCGAGCCTGAATAAGTTATAAGCCCTTTCATGGCACGGGCCTTCCTATTGCCATAATATAATTACTATCCATAGAAAATAAATAATATTTTTGTAAACGTAGACAGACCCGGATGCTGGAATAGTAAAAATATCGCATATATTTATAGACATAAACATTTTTGCAAATGATGATGAAAAAAACGACGAGGCTAATGATACAATTCCTCCAGGAATTCGCGCCGCCGACGGACTTTCTGCACATGGACATAACCGGTAGCGGTATGTCTTTGGGCGGTTTTGGGTGTCCATACTTGAGGGAGGGGACGATGAGCGGCCGGCCGACCAGGACGCTTGTCCAGTTCCTCTACCAGATGGCCTGTCCCAAGGGGGCCGACCAATGCTGATCCCGCACTCCGATCCGGCCAACGGGTTTTAACGAGTTTTAAACGACTTTTATCAATAAACAATTATCTTCGAAATGTCGTATTGGCCGGGAGATTCTTCTACACACGAAACTTCAACGGGGAATCCGGCTCTGGGAACGTTCTTAGAACTATATTACCAATAATTATAACTTTAACAAATGATACTACCTCGTTCTCACCTGGCCACTACGGGGCATACATTTCGGATTCGTTTTCGAAATATTACAATAACCTGAAAGAACAAAAAGTAACGTGACAACGGTGACCGATTCAACAATGTTTCTTGAGCCAACAATGTCGGAAAGAGAACAAAAATGCCGGGCATATTTCCTTCAATACTTGATCAATCATGTATCAATGGATAATCAACAATCGATGTCAGCATGAAACATTTCCACATTCAAAAACTTACACTTTACTTACATTTGGTTGTAAACAGACTTACAAAGTAACTGCTAACACAGATTATATCCAGATCGTAAACCATCCATCGAATTCAACAGGACATTATCGCTAATAGATGAAATACGGTGAATACAAACAATAAGTGAACGAACAAATCTCCGTAAATTCGGATGGTCGCGGTGGTGGTGGGGCTAGTTAAATTCTCTTTTGATACCTTACCTTTAATGCGTCATAATTTCTAAAAAGAAAAGCAGGCAAAGGACGATAACCGGAATCATTATGTTTGTTTCCATCCTTAGGAATATTAATTTAAACAACAGGGGCGGCGTTGATATGAGAAAGCAAGTAATTAAAAAATAAGGTAGGACGAAAATTGGCATAATATTTTGTGAAAATGAAAAAATTTACGACAGCAGAACCATTCCCAGTTGAATGTAATAGGGCCGTAAAGCGTGAAGACGAGGTATTAGTTTTAAGTGTTATTCGCACGACCTTAGCGCGTATTGATCAACTGGAGTCGAGGTCACATCGAACCTAGAGATTTTCACTCTCTTCCAAATGCGCTTTTCCCTTCCTAACTCCGTCCATTTGCTCGTTCCTAGTTTCTGTTTGCTCAATTTACACTGTGGTGTTAAGCACCCAAGTGATTTAATAACGGTATTCTCGATTGAAGCTATTAGGAGGCTGCTTGCGCAATATCTATTATGGTGCCTTTTAGCGCATTGAAAAATTTATTTTTGATGATGTTGAGCATAACTTCTGGTTTTGATTTACTTATTCACAGTCTGTCTCGTTTTAAATACTAAACTTATGATAAATCTTGTTTTCCGTCCCAAAGTGTAATTATCACTCGAAGGAAGACATTCTCATGTCTTCGAAAGTTAGAAATTTTTCGGCAATTATTCGCTCTGTTGATTTAATTTTTTTATACAAGACTAAATATTTCAGTAGCATTTACACGTTACGAATTTTGGCGAGCTCATTTTTAAGTTATGAATAGTTCTATCGACGGATATAGAAGAGTAACTATGCTGCAAAAGGGGATTAGAAAAGATCGAAACCAGCGAGCGGACCAAGGTATTCCAAATTAGTAACATTAAATGTTAAAATGTTACGTAACATTTTCAGTATTTGTTGTGTGAATTGGGTATTATCCGGGACCGTGAATCAACAGTATAGCAGGAAACAGTAAGAGGCGTTTTAACAATTTATTCATTTAAATTACAAATAAAATATATAAAATAAAATATCTAGATATGGCTATGTGACAGACTACAGTGTTATCTCCCTTGGTTTCTACGGAGTTATTAAATTATAGTTACACAAATATGAACGTCCATTTTCCGCATAAATTTGTTGTAGTGTGTTCTACACCATTGCCTACGTATAGACTATAGTGTGTTTACCAATTAAAATGTAATTATTTTAGGTTAGAAACGAACCAGATTCATAGATTTCAACAGTTGTACTTTCAAGGCTCCCGACGAGTCCACAATCGTTTGATAGATTAAAATTCTGGAAATTGTGCATTGTTGAATTACATATTCCAATTTCTCTTTATTTAAGCCTAATTACTTAAGTGCATAATTAATCAGCTATATCACATAATCAGTATATCCTTAACGGCATCGTACAATCTGCCTCGGTTGAACGCGCCCGTAACTGAGCGTGTTATCACCTGAGAAGTGACCTGAAATCCATTCGGGCAGGAGGGAAAGTTTGATAGGGCGTTGATTCATCATACTTGTGGGATTTGAAACGCGTTACTAATGGCCGCCCTGTGTAACATTTGAGTGGGCCCCTCCCCAGGGCGCTACATTCCCCGGCGCTACTCTCCCGCAGGACACTTTTTTCCGGTTGAAAAAGTTTTTTCAAATCTTAATGCGCCCGATTATTATCCCAAATGGGAGCGGCGTTTTTCCTGACACTTTCTGGCCTCACATTAACCCCCACCCACACGTGTTTTGTACTAAATTAGACCACATTTATTTCGTAATTTTTTATAAAGATGTTTTGATTAAATTGCTTGTTTTGTGACGATAAATAACCATTCAAAAATTCCAAGCTTAACAGGGGAAAGATATTTACTTTTTTCCAGAAGGTGTGAAAAAACATCTGAAGACGATTTTACTGTAGCATTTGTTTTTATTATATTCGTGTTAATTTTCTTTTAAGTTTCTGACGAATATCACTAGCTATAGTAATTATTATTTCTATAATTAAATGCATTGCAAAAGTGTTCTTATCATTGTTCTCATCGTTCTTCATACCCCCCGCCGAAATACATACTGACACCCTATATTCTATTGTGTTGTTCTTACAATATACTTGGTTTGTATATCTCAGTCCTACTACATCATCGGGGCCCCATGGTTATCCGTTCCCTTCATATCCAGCGGGCCCATTAAATATTCTCATCATACCTGACAGCTCATAACAAATAAATGAATTCCCATAACTGTAACTTCCCATTTCACTTTAATAGAACGACGACATTTCCAGAGATACTTTTTAATCTCTATTACTGGTTTAGGTGACTAATATTCGTTCCTAAGTTGTAAAAATGTATAGATCAAATTTAATTTAGAATTCAGATAGCGTATGTGCCCTACACTTACTGAAATTAGAGCTGGAGAAAAATGGGTTGAATTAAGTCGTTTAAAGAGGAATGTTATCGCTCGTTTAATTTGTGCTCTTTTATTCTTCGTCTTTTTCATTGTTCCAATAGCTTCCTCTTTATTCGGGGGGCGAAAACGCGGACCGGTCGCCGGTTCCCGATTCCGGTCGTTCCTTCCACGTTAAATTGCCGGCCTCTTCGTATTAACATTTTAAGCCGATACCAAAGTTTTATTGGGGGGGGCCGTCCCTCCGATCCTCCGAGGGCAATAAATATGTTCCTGGGAATGCGGGATGGGGAGGGGGGCGGTGGAAAAAGGAGAGAAGAGGGAAAATTACAATTCCGTAAAAATACTATTAGTTCCCGAAGCCGGGTGGGTGTCGGGCGGAAAGGGGCAGGGGTGGCGTTAGTGTATTTAAGGGAAGTGGGCGTCGGCCGGAGTGGGGCGGCGGGGGCGGCACCGGGGCGGGGCCGAGAAAGGCCACTCCTACCACCCCTGCAACCGCTTGCCCCCGATTATGGAGAATTTCCGTGTAATAATAACGGGTGGGCGGGGGAGGGGGTGCGTGTGGGGGGTTGGGCGCCTCCCCGTGGCGAATCTATGGGCGATGTCCCGGCCGCCGATCTGGGTCACGCTGCAATTTTAATATTTCCACGGGAATAATTCCGGAGAAATTGAATTTGAAAGCGAAATTATGTCGTCCCAAGCATTCCAACTCGGAGGCATTGAAATAACATTTTCTATTTCTGCGGGACTATCTATTACGCAACCGGTTTTTTATATAGCAGAATGAAACACACACGGTTTAGTTTGTTGGAGAAATAATTTAAATATTGGAGATAGAATACGACGAATAAATACGTGAATGTTTACCCGCTGCAATAACAATGTGACGTATCATTTTTCACAACTTATATTGAGTAATATATGTAGTATTTTTAACATCTTACTATTCTTATAAGCCTATTAATGATTATATGTTAAGCGTTATTAATTATTAAATCTATATTTGAGTCTATATTTGAACACCATATCACTAACAAATATTTTATACACCAGATATAAATCAGATTCCAAAGCCGTAGTATCTTCAATAAACATCTCTATTACTGCATTGCCCGATTTTTTACGTGATTTCAATTTAATATGAAATGACAAGACGAATTGAAAGATAAATTGTTGAAATATTCCACACGTAATTGAACGGTATTTCGAAAAGTTAACGTAGAAAAAATTATATTTCACGGCAAATATAGACCGGCGACTTTTGATGCACATGACAGTGATACACAGATTCTATTATGTCCTCGAATGCCACTGTCAATAAGACAGGAATACTCAAATAATGTATAGTGCCTGTGTAAATAGTTTCTAAAGAAGTTATAATTTGGTGAGACGAAAGAACAGAAAAATCTAAGAATGTAATAATCTCGTTTAAGTCCCTTGTTAGTCACTAGTTACCAATACCCTGCCGAGTGTCGCATTCTACTTTTAGTGGTGCAAATATAAATATTTTTATCCTCTCTCCGCCGAAACCGGTTAAATGGAAAATGTCGGATAAAAGAATTACGCGTATGCAAATTGGTAGGGCCATCATTTAGACAGTGGCCGTATATTTGTTTTCCCTGGGGTAAAGAGCGGAGGCCTCGTTAGGGCCAAGTATTATTCGCATGAAATAAACTCATTGGGCCTCGTAAAATTGTTCTCCCTTTTTATGCACCAAGCGTTCTCTGCACTCCCTTCAAGAATAAAAACAATCCTGATAATATATAATTTTCATATTTTTTTTGTGAACACAATTAGTGAATTCACAGCTCTCTCAGTGTAAATAAAATATATGACGGCAGACTGAAGACTTAATCCTGAAGGCTCCTGAATGCCTTTAACTTAAAGTGAATTTGTACATTGTTCTTAAGAAATAATCAATAAAAAACTTAAAATAGAACGTCAGCTACTCATTTTACAATAAATTTAGATAAGCAATATAACAAAAAATAAAGATAGACTCTTTTCAAGACAATGGCGTTTCCTTTTTTCACTTCAACTACTTCCAGCTTGTACAAATATATAAATATTAATGTTTTAATTAGTGTTTACGCTCTACAATGTTTACCTTCTTTTTATCGCTTTCAACAAAACAGTTATTATCTGTTATCAGAATAACTTTCAACCACGATTGTCCAATCCCCCTGGAGAATTGTGCGGTCACAAATCATTTATGTGTTAGGTTTAAATGTAACTCTAAAACGACCGCTGACTATTCCAATTTTCTAGACTCTATCTAGCGCACTACAAGTGCCCGTTTTTAATTTCCTTTACTTTTAAATAACGAAATCGGTAAGTGTTTATTAGTTTTAATTAGTTTTTGTCTAGAAGCCGCGGTAAAATAATTTCAGAAATTGTTTTCAGGCATATTTCAAGACACAGTATATTATTTTATTTATTTAAGTGCAAATAAAGCGTTATTGTTGAGGTGTACTACTGAACGGCTCGTGGTGTGCAGGTTGGGCGTGGCCGTTCAGCTCGCCCGGGGCTTCCAATGCTAAACCCGCACAACAAACTCTCTCCTTCAGCTTTTATGACCATTTAAAAAGCTTTTAATTCCGACATAAATATTTACTATTCCATAGAAATTCTAAAAATATTTTTGAATTTAAGATTGAACTTTTAAATTTATAGGGTTATAAAATTATATTATCTTTTAGTTTTTTAACATCATTTAAAGTTATCTGTAATTATCTCAAACGGAATGTTTGATTGCAGGCACAAATCGTAAATGTAATTGGAGATGAAAATGAGTTAAATTATGTTGAAAGAGGAGAGAATTTAGCTGCATACATACAAACTATAGTTACACAATACTATAAACACACATATAAATTATGAGTGATTTATTGAGTCGCTTTGATAGAATGGGATATAGTTTGTTTTAATATAATTTGTAACAGGCGATCGACTAGTATATTGTGCACTGTTTAACCTTTGCCTCCATCTAACCTTATAACCTTATATAGCCCTAACACTCAGGTAACAGCATTTTTAGAACACAGCATGAATTCAAGTAAGAGCGGGTTATAGTAATCCTCTGAAGTAGATAATCTACTTCCAATTCCAAGAAGAATGAAGTCCAATTAATAATACTTCCTCACGAATTGGTCAGTAAACTTTTATAAAAGTTCAGGCCAATGCATGGCGCTATTGAAACCCCGGTAAGGATCTGCCGGAAATCAGTTCTTTACTAATATGAGAGCCAATCAAGTAATAGACCCACTAGTTAATAAATTAGAAATAAATATTTCATTAAGGTTTGAAACTTATCACAAATAATATTAGGAGTTGGATACTTTCATAGACGAGGTTTTAGAAAAATAACTGACGGAATGTATTCTAGAATGGTTTCCGTTTACCTTCTGTTATTTGCGAGTTTATGGGAATTGGTTTGGACTGGTCGGCGGATAATTAGAGGCAGGCGCTAATGAAATTCGACACCGTGACGCTAATTCAGCCGGGGGCGTCGCCGAGCGGCGGCGGGCCCGCCTCCTCCCCCGTGTTCAATTAATAAAGAAATTATCTGCGAAACGTGGACATTATCTCGGCCGGCCCGCTCTTAATTAACAAGCGCAACCGGCAAACAGTACACGTGTAATAATAAAATTAATCCCCCGTCCGTGGGCGACACGTAACACCCGCGGAAATTATTGTTATTAATATTATTTGTACCTTTATTCGGCCCCCGACCCCGGGCTACGCTCTGCGCAGCCGGGAGCCGTTCCTTTCCGTGACTGCCGGGCGTCGGGAAACAGCCGACACGTCATACGGGAGCCGAGTGTGTATTAGGCATAATTACTCGGAGATTAATGCACCGCGGCCTAATAATAGGGAAGCGGCGTAATTACAACCGGTAACCGCCTATTAGGCCGCCCTCCGACCCCGGCCGAGGAGTCCCTGCCCCGCCGACTTGTTTACACTGACCATAATGGGCTTTAATGTAAGAGACACGTTATGTTAAAACGCGGTGTACAAAACTTCCGAATTTAAATTAATGGCGTGACACGATTCACACCTTCAGGCCCCTATAAAGAAATATATCGGCCGTCGAACGTTGACTCGAGCGCTGTTGGGAGTTTAGGTTTACAATTTTGTATAGATGCAAGGAAACTAGCGAGGGACGTAATATATACCCCCTGCTACAGAAACCGTAGAGGATATTTTCATATTTCCTGCTATTAAAGTAACCAGTATACCGAGCAAATATTATCTTTCAAGTTAGACAGGGCAACGCCCAAGCCTATAACCGCTCATAGGGTCAACATTTATTAGTTAAAATATTTCTAGGAGACGAGGTTTTCGAAAATTCACTCTATACGCCATCCTTCCTGTACCGCAAAAACAAATAATGCCTTTATTCTCATTTGTACAAATTTCAGCAACGCCATCGACTACCTCCGGTATATTCCAGTATATAAATACGGATTGGAATAAATAACGAGCGACAAAGTAGTTGTAAGTGATTGAATTCCTAAAGGGGTTTTGTCCTACTGCTGCTCAAAATAATGCACAGTGGAGGGCCGCTGCCGTATCCGCCGCCGCAACAATCCGAATAATTCTGGATTCGCTCCGATTAGCAAAAAATACATCAATAATATCTGCGACCCTTTCGATGCGGTCAGTTCGATTAGGACACGATAATGCCCCCTTTGTTATCTCGCCCGGCTCGGTTTACTGAATTCCGACCGATAACCGCCGGTTGAATTTCGCGAGGGCTATTGAACATTATTTATGCCGGTGGTGCTAAGTGTGGAGCCGTGCTCCTCTCTCTCTCTTTCTCTCTCTCTCCAACTCACTCTCACTCTCTCTCTCTCTCTCTCTCTCTCTCTCTCTCTTTCTGCGGCTGCAGATTTCCCAAGTGTGCCCAGCCCAGGGCTCCCACCTGCATTGCCCGCAAATGAAAAACTCCCTTTTCCCCGCCCTACCGCCTCCCGCTTTTTTCGTTTCAACCGCCTTTTATTTTTTCGCCCCTTACTTGTTCTCGGACATCCTATTGACAATAATCAGGGTCGGAGGGGGCCGTCGCGGATTAAAGTTTACTCTGGCGAAATTTCCCGCCGCCGCGGCTCCTCTACTATTCATTATATTATTTCTTCGGAGGGGCCCCGGTCTCGGGCCAATTTCTCGGTCGACCAGCAAAATCGTGGCCAATTTCCTAATTCGTTATAAATTTTTCACCTGACAATCTGCGAGTTTTCCTGTAGGCCTCTCCTCCGCCCCCCACCCGACTCATTGCTTTACTTGTCTCTTTGCAGTATTCGCCTGAATCTGAATAATGTGAATCCGCTAAGATGAGACGGAAAACATTTTGTAATTGGTTTAAATTATTCACAGTGTTGTTAAAGCGTTATCTCATTTGAAAATAGATTATTCAATTTGGCCATTATTATAATAATGAATCAATAATAATATGTAATTAAATTTAAATTATAGACATTTACGCTAACAACTGGTAAATTGTTAAATAGGCCTTGATATTTAAACACTAAAACTGGCTATATCCTGTAATCATAGAAGAAATGTATATAAATATAAAAAAAACGAAATTAGAACATTATGATACTTGTTTAGTTCAGAGATTATAGTGTAGATGACTTCCTATACTTGAAATGTTCACACGCAATCCTGTAATCGACACTGGGAAGTCAATAGGAAGTTGCGAGGCATCGATCAGCAGAACTTCAGCACTCCAGACAGAGGTTTTCAATTAAAGAGGACGCTTATGCGATTCCTATCAGTCTGACCCCATAAATATAGGAACAAGCGACGGTTTCAACTGTTTCCGGTCTTTTCCACCTTGTAGAGTTCTATTTATTTTGACGGGATCGCCGGCTCTATCGTAAATATGCGTATAAGGGAAGAAAAAAATCGGGCTTTCGGTCTCGAGTTTTTGTCGTTGGGCGAGCACTCAGAATAATTATCAATCCCTTAATGGAGTGAGCGACAGTGGTCGGGAGGGATGGGGGGAGGGTGGAAGGGAGGGAGGGAGGAGGGAGGTGTATACAAGGGACACTGTCGGTAAGAGGAGGCATCTTTGAGCAGAGAATCTTCCTATTCTTTCGGGGTTTCTTTTTTGTTTTACCTCAGCCCGGTATTTGTTCTCGAACCCCCGGCGATACTTCCTCCGCTATTTGAGCGTCGCCACAGCCATCTGAATAATGATGAGCGGGCGGCGGCCCCCTCGCCGTCGAGGAATTACAATGGCCGTGGCTCCCCGTGCACCCGGGCAATGCATCAAATTTCTCTCCGTTCTCTTTTTTTCTCCCTCCCTCCCTCCCTCCCTCTCTCTCTCTCTCTCTCTCTCACTTCCTCTCTCTCCACCCTCCTGTGTCAGTCCGTTCTTAATTCAAGTTTCTTCCTCCCTTCTAGATTGGAAAACTTGGCCTCTCCCGCCCCGAACCCAGGTACAAACCGAGATCGGCAAAACGATGCGAAATCGAGTTTCTTATATCTAACCAACAACTTTGTCGACCTTCTATTCAATGACAATATATTGTACAAATGTACAAATTGAAGTTCGATATTTAAGTAGACCACGGAGAGTGAATGAAATGTAAGAGCTCAATCTGACAAGAGCTCAGACTTGGAATCTCCTCTGATAATCGTTAATAATAATAATTATTATCGTAGTTTATTTGTAATCTATCAACAGGCGGACCGAAACATTCACTGGGGGTGGTGGTCAATACAGCCCTATTTTAATGGCGCAGTGCCGGTTAGTATCAATTAATAACAATGAAGTTATTAATAGAAAGGGATACAGATCGATGTGCCATGCTTGAGGTGAGAGCCCGAGCGAAGGCCAAACAAATTGAACGAGGCGGAAAAACGCGCTGGGCCAGAAAATAGTCGAAATGCAGGCGGACTCGAAAACTATTTTCAACTCAGTTCAGGTCAAACAGAGCTGACCAAACAACTTTTCCACGTATAAATTTAGGTATACTCCCGAGCCCTGTTTAAACTGTTTGAAAATACTCCATCGAAATTTGTTCGTGGAATTTCACAATAATCTGTGTGAGAATAAATTTAAAAACATACGAGAAATGCTGGAATTATTTAATATTGTATTGTTATGATAATAACCTTTACTTATTTATTTTACTTCGGTCGTTTTAGATAAATTAAGGATTCAAGGACTACATGATATTTTTTTTAAATATAAAATTGGCCAATACCGGTTAGGACAACTTTCGGTGGCTTACAATTGATATGGAGGTGTCGAAGCAAAAAAAATTGTTAATTAGATTAACATCCAGCCATCGTGTCTGCCGATGGCCAACGCTCCAAGGGCCAGAAAATTCCTTTTACGATTCGGAAGGAAAAAGGGAACGATCAGTTAGGGATAGCCCACGATTGTAAAACCATCAGGGAGGGGGACAGTCCAGAGATAGGAATCGGGAGTGAGAGAAAGAGAGCCGAGAGGCGATAGAGATTGGGTAGCTCGGGCGAGGGCGAGGGCGAGGGCAAGGAGCGAGACAGAAGGGAAGGGTGTGCCGAGACAATGCCATGTGAAGGAATTATAGGGAAGCCGAACAGTAGGTCCGTGCCGGGTGTGTGGGTGCGTGCGAGGGGTGTGAATCCCCCAGGGAGCCAGCCAATCAGGACGGAGAAATTGCTTATCTGTGCCGGCCAATAGCGGCCCACCTCACCCCCAACAGCTATCCCGGGGTCACAGGCACAGCCACCCCCAAACACCACCCGCCCCTTATCTCGGGACATGCAAAAATAAATGCGCAAGGCGCTCTTTTAACGGAGGACGTGTTTCGGACTAGGTGTCCCCGCTCATCGATGTCCAACATTAATAAGTAACCCAGTTACAACGAGAGTTCTTCCTTTATAATGTCCTTCAAATTTTTTGAAACATTTAAAAAATTTTTAATTATTAAAATTATTGGAAAGGACAGTTGTATTCGGAGTTTGATGGTTGAAAAATTCTTCTTTTGCCAGTAATACTACTAGTTAAACTCTTATTTATTTCCCCCAAACAAATGCCTTATTTCCATTCCGTGTCTAGAGAACGGGGGTCTCTTATTTAATTGTAATACCTTAGTTTCGTTACTGGCAGTCTTTTTCATAGTCTGTATTATTAGACAAATAAGTGCTGCAGTATTAATTATCGCATGGAGTGTTGTCGCTTGGGGGGATCGTTATTCGGGCTGGGCAGGGCGGGCGTTGATTGGGCGGCTACGTGAGCACAATACGCCGCTAATACTCCCTCACCGCTCGCTTCTCACTGATTGCACATCGGATACGGGCCTCCTTCCGATCCCGTCCAAAGCTCCTAAGTCCCGTGATAGGCCGGAAAACGGCGGCCGGAACCTCATCGTTCCTCCTGTTCCTTCGGGATTGAGAGCGGGAAATTATTTTCTCTGTATTCATGCCACCCTTTCTCGCCCACTGCCGCTCATTAATCTGGATACCGTCTAAAGAATACAGATTTTCAGTGCGGATACCGACTCCTGGGCAAGACCCAAGGGAGCCTGAGGTGTGAACCCTTAACGCTCGGTAGTAAGTGTGAGTGGGATGTATGACTGCAAGAATCATACACCAGTACACCTCTGGTGGCCCCAGCCTAAAACTCAGACCACGCTGAAATAATAGCAGCGTAGAACATAGAACACATAGGTTGTTATGGGATAATATTACTTCCATTGACCAAGATCCGTGTTCTTATAAATAAAAATTACAAAACTCGCCGAAAATTATTCTTTTCGGTCTAGGTATTAAGAAGTGATGATAATATCCCACTGTGTCGAAAATAACCATTTCCGCTAGGCGGTTCTGTCACTTCACGCCTTGTTCAACCCTAAACAAGTTTCATCTGTCAACAATATCGTTTCACTGTTACTATCGAAACTTAATTTCTTACGAAAACAGAGTAAACGATAACTTATTTCTGGAATTATCAAAAGAAAATAATCATATCGTTTATTCAGTTATCGTTTTATTACTTAATGGCACACTTTCTAAACCTTTTAATTTTATAGTTTATACAGTAAGGTACTACTTACTAGCTGAAATTTTTCACTTAATTGTTTTGAAATTAAAATATTGTCCCAGAAATCTATAGTTCGTCGCAAAAAATAATGATTTTGTCTATTCCTTTTCGGATTGTTGTATCTGTTTCTTTTTTGCACGAAATTATCCACGCGTCTGTCGTGTCCACATTTTTTCCATCAGCCTTTTTCATTTTTTTCACCTCCCTTCTTTCAACCCTCTGTCCCCGGGGATGATTCTCATTCATTATTACTGAACAACAAATTAATTGTTACTTCCCCCCGTTTTTTTTTCGGCAATCACCCGCAAGGCGAATCATGACCAATAACAAATGACTGCGGACCGGCGGCAAGTAAATATTTTTGAGTTTTCATCTCGATTATCACTTGACCTGGGAAAAAATATATGATTTTTATTTCATATATTATACGCTCTGAGAAATATTCTGCACATAATTTTAAATATTAACAGAAATCGTACTCGTGTGTGCCAAGTATGGTACTTATTCAAGCAGGACCATCTTTCATTGAACAAATTATTTATTGACGATGGCGAGAAGCCGAATCCGGTTTAGCTTATCTATTACACATAGTATATTTTATAAAATGTTAAATATTTTCTCATGTAATATTGTATATATTAAAAAAATTAACTTATAATTTTTACGAAGTATTTTTATTGATCACCACCTCTGATTATACACATCTTTTGTGTTGTGGTGACTATCCCTTTAAGGCCAAACCTAAGGCCACTATTATAACCTTTTCCGCTCCCTCGTATTAATTATCGTTTTATGTTTGCCAGACCTTGCTATTTATGGCACGGTGGGCTGTATTCTTTATTCTCAGAGTCGGATACTTCGGGTTGTACCACGTCGGGGTGAGGATGGCTCAGTGGATAATGGCCAAGTAATTAAGTGGAGACGTACCCCGGGAGTAAATTCTAATACTGCTTCGCCCCGACGGCGGCGGAATGCCGAGGACATATTGGACTAATGGTGTTGGGGGTGCTGGTTAATAACCGGGCTCGCCCTCCGCCGGCGTCCCTTAAGGGTCAGGACCCGCCGCCTCCACTGTCTCCTCATTAACCAGGCTGACCCTACACACACTACGCCCCTTTATATAAACACGTACCGCTCCCCAAAAATAATCTGTTCGTTCCACGACAAGGATTCGATCGATCACAGTCTCCTACTCCGAACTGGTTTTATATTTTCAAATTACTTTCCTAAGACGAATGAGTATCGAATTGGACTAAAAATTCAGGGGAGGGATATAATACACTATTATATATATTTCCTTACCATTATGGTGCTTCATATTGGCCATAAAGGACCCATATCGTTAAAACGGATTCATTATTTGACGTAATCGATATATTTTATTTTACCGTACGAAGCACCAACGACTATAGTGTGGACCGAGCGGCGTAAATTCTGGCGTGAAATTATTGCAGCGATTCTACTTTAAAAAGGGGCGGGGTACTAACAATTGCGGGCGGCGCCGCGGACCGTTAATGGGCCGTCGTTAATTTAGATTTGGCCGGCGCTGAACACTCTCAGCGCTGGTTAATCGAACAGCCGCCCGCCGTCCCCCTCACGCCTCCCGCAACGCGGTACAAATTGCATTTCATCTCTCGGCACGAGCGGATGGGTGGTTTTTAGACCGCCGGCAATAAAGGGGGAGAATCGCGTGATGCATTATCGACGCAACAACCTCGTACAAATGAAGTCGGGACGTGTACCCAACCAACAGTGTGGGTGGTTTTTGTGGATTATTTAAAAATGACAATTGGACTTGGAATTATTTGGCGATACGTATTCACGTATACCCGGGAAAGCACCGATAATATTTACAGATTTCATATATATGAAGGTTTTTGGTTTTAAACTTTAAGACCACACGAGCATGTCTTACGGCTTAATTAAATTAAACTTCAGTTATACTTGACATACTATCCTGTAGCACGAGTTCTAACTTCTGGCGAATCCCCAGCAAGCCGAGAGGCTGAGTGTCCATCACTGGAATAGGTTAAAATGAGGGTAAGTTCTAACTTATCCCCGTTTTAAGTCCGGTACTGGGCAACTTGGCCATTAGTGGAGCCGGACAATATCCCCGACTCCGAGGGCCGGGCAAATGCGGGGGTCTTGTTTCGCGAGGCCCTTTACAAACCTCCTTATTCCTTCCATAAAGTGGGAAGAGACGTTGTAATTACAATTGTTTGAAGTACAGTAAAGTGATTACTACGAAAGCAGTATTTTTGACTCGGCGCGCTGGGGGCTCGGCGGCGAAGACTATTATTTAATTAAACGAAAGTTTGCCCCGCAGTTATTAATTGCGTTATTAGTGAAGTTCGGACTAATGGGGGACGCAACAACAGAACTTGTCCATTAGAGGGGGCCCGGCTGGCTAACAGAACAAGTGACCGCTAAAAGAAGAGCGAAATAATAGATTTCTTGTCCGCTCGGTCATTTATTCTTGTCCTTTGTTAAAAATTCAGATCGAATATAATATATATAGGATTGATGTGCAGGTAAAAACGTGTATGACGTCCAGTTTTCCTCGACTCGTTTGAATTCGAAATATTTGATATTTGCGTACGTAAGGTGTCCGTGTTTATAGGGAGAAGCTGTGACAAATGTGCCGTATCGGCGGTTGTTGGTGGTGGGGTCGGTTGAGGACCCGTGGGGCCGGACAGGGCTAACTTAATTAGGGTCCTGGGCTTCCTCTCATAATTGAGAAGGATAGAGGCGTTGCCGGTTGCAGATGGCCGGCCGCCAGTAATTACGACACCCTTTCCTTAGCTCGCCCAGGGTATTATCCATCATCATACACCGGGCGTGGGCTCCTGGGCCGGGGGCCGCCCCACAAGTTAGCCCACATTCCCTTAATGCCGCCGGTTGAGGGCAAAAACTTGTCCTTATGACCCGCGCGGCTAACTGCGCTTTATGGCCCCGACACGCCCTAATGAAGATATACGACTGTTTATTCAGTCGCCGTTTGCTATAGCGGCCCCTATCACGCGATTTGCCCTTCTCGGCTATCTATCTCGTTCCAACTTTCACTATCGGAGGTTCTAAGCTCTCTTTCAAGTCCCATCCGTTAGAATCCTGTCATCAATTATGTATCGAACTACAAATATACGTACAAAAATCGGACATTAGGGTTATGGTTTATATTACGCCTTCTTCCTTATTAATAATAAAATTATAAACGTACTTCAATATCTAATCGCAAGCGTAGTCGCGCCCCTCGGTAAAACGTCGACATGCGTTGCATATCCCAGGAAAAACTAAAACATTATGAAATCCGCAGGGAATCAGTTCACGTTTCATTTCTTTTGTTATAGTATATAACAATGCCCGTCAAAGAGATTTGGGAATCAAGTCATTAAATTGACTCAAAACGGGAATTCTTTGTTCGTACAGCGCGCTAAATATTTATCGGGATCCGTACAATGGGATAGAGAAAACATATGTGGACCGTAAAATCACTCGGAGGCATTTTTCTCTGTGTTCTCTTTCCGGCTCTAATGTTCGGAACATTAGAAATAACGGGCCCATGTCGGAGGGGCGGCCCACCCGCCCAATTTGTAACTCTACACCCAGCCCGGGCGCTTATTAACATTTTTCTGAAAGTAGCGAGCTAGGGATGGGGCGAGGGGTGGGAGGGGGGCGGCATGAATCACGCGGCCCCCAATCAATTATTCAGGCGCACATCTGTTATTTTGCGCGCTCGGACATGCTCCAATTTAGCGGGGGCGGGGGGGGGAGTCAGCGCTACTGCCACTTAGCCCGTGCCGCCCCCGACAATCGCCCGCCCAATTGCCACCGTCTGCCCCCGATCGCGCCCTACCCTTAACTCATTTATTTTTGTCCCCGATAAAACAGCCTACCCGACGGATAGTCCGGCACTAAATGAAAGTCGGGACGCGACAATTGGAAAGCGTCGATGGCGGCCCGCTTTCAAATTGCTATCTCTAAGCGGCTAGGGTCAGCATACGCCATAGGTCGAGCGTTGAGGCGATTTCTGTCGTGCTGTTCAACTGCTAAACAATAAATCAACGGGGTCGCGTTTAAAGATTGTTAAGTCGAGGCTGGAACTTATGTGACATGAAGGCAGAAATGTAAAACACTTTATAAAAGGGCTGCGTGGGTGGTCAGTATAAGGAATGCAAAGAAAACTATTTTAAGAATAATTTTTATTTCCAATTTATTTTTTGCACTTTGTTCCATTAATTAATTCAATTTAATTCCATGTATCTTAAGTTTAATTTTTCGTTTTTATGTTTTTCGTTATTTCGTCAAAGAGATGAAAAATAAATAAAACATAAACAAACTAAATTCATTTACAACAGGAAAATAAAATCACCTACAACATTAAATAAATATGTCTCTTCAATTCCTTTTTATGTAAAACATCTTTGAAATTTTGAGATGTTGGGACGGCTGGCAATGGGAGATATACGTAACCTGAGTGTTCGGGCTAAGTTAGGTTAATGGATAGGTCAAGCCTAAATGTGGGTCGAGCTTAATGCTCTTAGTATTCCACAGCTTGTAAAATCGTAGGAAAAAGTATTTTTCTTCGTATTGTGTTAATGTGGTGTTGGGGGGGGGGGTGCGGGGGTTTATAAATTTTACAACAGTAGAACAGTTGTCTGTTTTTATGTTTCATCGATGGGGCTCTTTAAAGAACATACGGCGGCGTTATCTGCACTTGTGACATAGAGCGCCGGGTGTAGCGATAGATGGAGAGGGGGTGGGAGTTTCACAATGGGGCTCATTTAACCCCGGAGGTGGGGTTGCGGACCTGTTGGTGTTTTCCGAGGGGCCGGCAGCATCCCCTCATCCACCTAATCAGAATTATAATGGCCAAACCTTTTTTTTTGTTCAGTGCTCAGCCCCCATTATAGCCTCGCGACCGGTTTGGCGTTATCTCATAAACAATGACGACCGGTCGATTCGTCAGAAGTGAACTTAAAGGGAGAAGACAGTTGGGGGAGGGGTATAGTCTTTCACAAAGCGCGTTTGAATCATTAAGGCTGGACGATAATTTAAAGAATCGGATAATGTTTATTTATTAGCTCCTAGATATTTCCACGTTGAAAATTGCAGATATCCTTCGAATATTAATACATGTATAATCAAACTCTCTTAGTGTTGTCGGGGGAACACATTTGATCAAATCGTGCAGTTATATCTGAAAAAAAATGGTAATGTATACTAGCGTTGAACAGTATTTTGAAAAGCTGGTATTTATTATAAAATCTTATTCCAAATATAGCTACTAACATTTTATGCTTAAGGATTGAGGAACTGCTGATTCATGAAATATTGGACACCTTTTATACGCATGTGTGCATTCAAAAAAATATTCATTCATTAATTTGAAAATATTTTACAGACAAAATATTCATACCAACAATGGCATTTAGAAAATGTTGGGGTCGTATAAATATCGTTTGTACAAACCCTTTATTCGGTTCCCAGTTATAATATTTTCCCCCTCCCAGAATCCACTTTAGGACGGACTCACACCTTGAAGGGCATAAGTTTCATCTCGGGGCATATAATTCATCGTTGGTTTACCCCCTTATTTTCCCCGGGGAACACAACTCCATTTCCTCCGAAACACTTTCTCACGCCCACATTTTACAAATAACGCAAGGAATCCATCTAATTACTCGATCCTCCTTTTTAGGTATTAACATTTCGGGCTCTCCGGAATGGTTAGATTTGAAATTAGTGCTGTATTTAACTTATACAAAACAAATAAAAGCAGAAAAAATAAGCAAAACGAAAAGAAATAATAAGCATTGTACGCAAGCGCAACTGTATGTACGCTTTGACAAAATCTAGGCTCGTGAAGTAGAAATATGCAAATACCTATCCAACATAAAAATATTTGCCAACATATTGATTGTCACGTGACTACATACTTTATTAAAATTATAAAATATGCACTAACATAACGAAAAGACTGGTCTAATACAGTCGAAATACTCGGGCAATTAAGTACATTTTTTCTAGTACCCTAAGATCAACAATACTTTTTGTTTACGCTTTCGTTCATTTTTGTTATTAATTAAAATCGTATCGACTATTTTTCCAACTAAATTTGTTTTTTTTTCAGGTCCTTAAAATATTAATCGGGGGGCTGGAGTAAATAATTAGGGCGGAGGGTGTGTGTTTGTTTAGGGCGGGTAGTTTGGGGCGGAGATCGTGCCGTTGGGGGGTAGTTGACCCTCTTGATTCAACAAAGGGACCGCACACCCTCACCCCAATCTGCTTGTGGTAACCCCTCAAACCCATCCTTTCTATTCCAGTTTAGATTGAACCTTGCTTCGGTATTATTTCCTTAAACTTCAGTTACCTGTATATCCTTAAATATTATGTTTATTACAGTACTGTATTACGCAAAAAATGTCTTTTATAAACCATGTTTTTTTTCCTGAAAACTGAAAATGTTATGGAAATATAATACAATACAGTTTTATGGATTTCGTGTGTTTCGGTCTCCTCTCGCTGGTTTGAACTTTTACTAAACCGGTTTCGGCTGCTCCCATATTCAGTACCGGTTTGTCATTTTTGGCACTTTGGGCATCCTCACTGCACTGTCACTGTCACTTGTACTGTGGTGGTTGTCTGTTTGTCGTGTATATATATATGCGTGTCTTATTATTGTGTTTTGGGGAGGTGTTGTTCCTCTTCTTTGTGTATTTTCTAACCCTCGCAAACCACAAAACAGGTATTTTAAAGGAGTAAGTTATGTTTGATAATATATTGATAAATTATAAATAGTTTTAATATTTTCATATACATCTTGCGACTTTTTCATTAAAGGAACACTGAAATTTAGATTCATGAACTTACTCATGCTTTACTCACAAGTATTAAAAGAAAATTGGAATAATTTTATCGAGACTTATTTTTGCCGATCTAGATCAATCGAATTCTTACTACCGATCTAAATCCTGCAACTATAACTACCAACCTTCAGGAATACCTATCCAACATCCAATCCTGGTGCAGGCGATGGAGAGTGAGGTTGAATGGCTCCAAGAGCGCCCACGTCACCTTCACACTACGTCTTTGGCACTGTCCTGACGTCTATTTCAATGACATACCAATTCCCACCCAACAGCAGGTTCGCTATCTTGGGCTCCACCTCGAAAAACGACTCACGTGGAATCCCCACACCCGACTCAAAAGAATCGACTTAAACAGAAAATTTGGACTGTTAAGGCCATTACTAAATCCAGAGATTCCAATCAAAAGTCCTTCGCACCATCCTTAATGCTCCCCGGTATGTTTCTAACCACACAATCCACCATGACCTCAACATACCGACAGTCGACGAAGTCGCAAAATCTCAGTTCCTGATGTTCCACTCCCGCCTTTCTCCTCATCCTAATCCACTCGTTCAGTCCCTTCCTCTTCTACCCATCCACTATCCCCCCACGACGGCTTAAACGCCACTGGCCCAGAGATCACCTCGGACAGTAGTTAAATCATGTCAAAAGCGCCATCACTGGGTGGTTTCTTTATCGAGACAAACACACGAAAAATATACATGTATCAATTGCACCTATAACTGTAAAGGTTGATTGTGCAAAATAAAAAAGTTAAAAAAAAAAAGATCAATTACATTTTTACCGAAATAGGCCCTTTTGAAATTATATCGTCTCTAAAACGTACGGCAGAATCTCCGTTTTACTGTGTCAAACCGGTAAATAAATACAGTCAACCCTCCTGTAACGCGGTACTCTCAGAACGCGGTACGTCCGGATCCGGCTCCAATAAGGGGAGATAATTATTTTACGGAAGGCCGGTTCAATTTTTCGCGGTCGCCACCCGCCCTTAGGCCGTGCAAATACTTAGGCCGGATTTTGTGCGGTAGGGGAGAGGGAGTGTCCCGGGAGGGGCGGCGGGAGGACTGAGGGATGAAGATCACAGATGTACCGGGGTGCCGGTGGGGGCAGATGGGTGGCCCGGCTACAATGCCGCCCTGTACGGGCCCTGATTTTTTAACGATTTCTGCCCTCCCGGCGGTCGGCCCTCCTTCTTCTGCCCAATTAAACCGGCGCTGTATTTGTTGTAAATTATTCCGGCGTGACCGCACCCCCGAGACGGCTTTTAATGAGCACCTCACCCCTCATCGCTATCCGCTGTTTCCCGGCAAAATAGCACGGAAGTAATCCACCCGACTATTTCGCGACGGAGGTCGCAACCCCCGATAATTCTTCTGTGTGGAAATAGGAAGCTTCATTTTCTTTTCTTTCGTGTGCCATTCATCGTTTTCTGGACTTAGGGTGTCATATTCCACAGTACAGCTGTGGTGAGAGGCTAGATTCGGATTCGTACCTTGAATAGCGTTTGCCGCCTAACGATACAGGGTTGCAAGCGAGCATTGAGGGCTTAGAGGTCAAACGTATAACATTTAAATTCCCCAAATTAGATTACAGTACCTGAGGTAGTTTCATTTGTATACAGCAAAAGTGCGACCAATATATCCGACTGTCACCACCGAAAAAAGAAGACGGCGAGCTGCCAAAACCGGTCTAGCAAAAGAGCTATGGTCTCATTGGAGAACATTATTCAGTCTGTTCAAATAAACTACGTAAGATTAGTATAACGCTATAAGATTAATTCATATTATTTCCAAGTTCGGATTTATGTTCTGCGGAAAAATTGAGTGTCGAAAATGTTCTCTATTATAGTTTCTCATAATATTACTTTTGAGGGGACGAGGGGACTTTAGATAGAGTCAAAATGTTGTTTTAACGAGGACTCAAGGAGGAGGCGCCATGTGCTGTTTTTCTTTCCCCTCTAATGTGTCCCTATCTGTCCGTGTTTACATGACTAATCCGATTGGCCCATAGGAGGTCGGGCTAAGCTCGCTGCTAATGGTCTCCGGCTATTAGGGGGGCCAAGAAGCCCGTCTGTCACGTTCTCAACGTTATTTTAAACAACACGGACCGGCATTATTTTCTACCTCGATGTACGATCTCGATTTTGGTTGGCAGGGTCGTGGTCTCGGCGTAAAGTGTGGGACATTTATGTATTATAGACTTAAACGCGTTCTTTAAGATTGATAACCCACGAACATCGTTGTTTTCTGGCTAATGATTAACTTTTAACGTGCGTTACTCATATTGTCCTAAAGGATATTTAAAAAGTAAAGGGAGCATTTAAAAAAAAATCGTTTTAGTGAATTTTTTATTCGTAATCTCCAAATTGTGTTGTATGGCATCTTACGAGCTTTGTGTAATTGAAATAGTGTTCGTGTTTGTTTTTTCTGTATTCGTGTCAAAGTGTTTAGTATTCTGCGCTGGAACCTTCGACGTACACTCGGACAACGACCCGGTGCAATTAACAGGTGGAGCCCTTATCCTGAGGACAGCAGAGCATGCTTAAGAACTCGATGACCGTCCTCGTCGGTCTACCGGTCATGGTGCCGGGCAACAGGTAGGGGTAACCGTGACCTGTCGACCACATGCCCACTCCGCTTATGTCCAAGTGGAGGAAATCCACGGGGGGAACGAATTCCTGTAAGCGAAAATACCATTTATAACTCATTTATAATATAATTAGGTCTTAAAAGTGCCGGACCCTGTATTGTCTTAAAATTCAAGGTGGGAATTATATTGTGGATATTGACGGAGGATCTTTTCAAACTCATTATACTTCTTAACGAATAACCAGAATCATAAATTTCCCATAAATTATACCTAATCTACCAGTTTTAACAACTAATCTATAAAGTGATCGAACACATCGAATCAGATGTAGACATTTTTAATGTATTTGAAAGCGGATAAATGAAAAATTTAGATTACCTTCAGAAAAGCAGCACCCAAGCAGGGGTCACCGCCTCTGGCCCTACCCGTGTTGTCGATGTCGACGGATGAGTAGTCTGTAAGACGATATTATTTCAGTTTACGGTGGTTATTTTTTATAAATAAACCGCCTAATTATTACGCAGTAAATTCATTATAAAAAAATTTCTCTAGCGTAATAAAAGTTTGAGACCTCCAATTCTGGCGGTGAAATACTTCCAGAGTGGCATCCTCCACACCCTGTCTCCAGTCTCGGCCCCCGCCTTGTTGATCTCCTCCCAGAGGACGTCCGAATTCGTGAAACAGCCGCTGGACGAGGCCCCCAGCGCTTCCCTTATACCGGCTGGAAATGGACACATTATTCTGAAAGAGTTCTGTGTTTCACAATACAGGCAGTAATCAGAGTCAAACTATCCCGTTGCCAGTCGAGTAAATGGACTAGAAACAATAAATAAGTAGAATCGATGCACCCTTTTGGAAGAAAGATTTCGATATAACTTTCCTTTAATGTTATATTCAACAATTAAGTCAACAAAATTTATTATTATTCCGATGTTTTTTTCAGATTGCGGTTGTATACGATGACCAAATGTATTTGTGGTCAGATCGAAATAATTGAACGCATAATTTAATAAAATAAGACGGTAGGAATTACACGTGAGCGTAGCGATGCTCATCAGAATGCAGGGCTTGTAGAAGACTGAGTAGGCGAGAGCGTCCGAGACGACGACTCTTGCCTCTTTGGAGGCGTTCCGCACCCGCATGGTCTTCCCCTGGGCACCGAGCAGCACGTCCCCGGGCCTGATCGAACTGCCGCTTATCATGTTCTCGCACAGCGGTAACAACGCTGCAGTGATGGGAAAATAAAAAGAATTACGAGGGTAATTTAGAAGTCAGATGAAAAAGCGAAACCTCGCCGGTGTCCGGGATGCGGGCGAACAGACGAAATAGCTTATTTGTAGTTGGCGACGAGAACATAAATTGTTCGGTAATATTAAAAATCAATTGTTGAGATCACCCGATAGATCTTAATTATTTTTAATGGGGTGTCAGGTATTTTTAATTTTAATTTCTGACCCCTTCGTTTTTAGTGTGGAACGTGTTGGATTTCCGGAATAAACAATGTTAGATTTACTCGGTTTTCATTAGTAGTGCTAATAAAATAATGATGGAAAGTTCTCACGCTCATCGATCTTGCCGATGAAGCAGTCTGTAAATACTGTCATAGCACCGTCACTGACAGCAGCACTGACAGTATTACTGATAGGGCTAAATAAAGCGACGTAAGGAACACAGACTGACGATGGCTGGAGCTTTAAGTGGTTGCATTCAACTTGAGTTCGACACTGTACAAGGGTCAGAAACCCTTAAAAACACCGGGAAAAATAATTCTCGCGGTCTCCTACCGTTCAAGTTAATCGGTAGGCCGAGCCTGGCTGCAGCTTGGAATATACCGACGACGACCGCGGCTCCGGCCATATCGGCTTTGTACTCGGACATTTCCCAGCACGGCTTCAGATTAATTCCTCCACAGTCAAAAGTCACTCCTTTCCCTGCGTCAAAAATAATTACATTAATCAGGGGGGAATCCACAATATTTCTTGTACTATAGGGCAATCCACATGAGGCTAAGCAGAGTTCCAGATCATATATCATTCGATACGTGTCCAATTGAAAGTAGCAGCAACTGACCGACCATGACGACAGGCTTGTCATCCGGATTGCCTCCGCAGTAGGCGAGCTCCAGGAGTCTTGGTTCTTCGTGTGAGCCCCTCGAGATGGCCAACAGGGCCTTCATATTGTGGTTCTCCAGCCACTCCAGGCTCCGCACCTCGCAAGAAACTCCGCACGGGCAAAGAATGTCAAGAGCCTCCTGCGGCAGATAAGTCCTCATTAGAAACTAATAACAAAATCAAAAAACATTTTAGAAGAGAAATTGTTTGGTATAGTGCGGGCGGTGAATATTCTAGGCAAATATGCAGCCCTGAAAGATATCAATGAAACCAACCTCCTGTTCAATTCAATTTAATTTGAAAGTAAATTCGATTTAAAGAACCTTGCAGAACTGGTTAGGTGTCAGTATGTTGGGCGGCATCTCTTCGAGCGTCCTAGCCGTGTTTTGAGCCTCTCCTTTTTTCATTCCACGGTCCCAGCCATAACTGTAGATTTTGTACATAAAGGTGTTATTCATTTAATTTATAAAAATAAAACTAGGGCTGTTAGTCCATTTTCTTGAGCATGTGCTCCTCATTCGCTACTTTGCAGTATAGCACTTGCAATAAGAAAATTATTACGAAATTGGGTTACACAGTTGGGTAATGGGTATCCAGATGGCAGTAATTAAATTTCTCATTTTAAACTAATTTAATTCCCGCTATTTTCATTATCTACTCGCTCAATTGAATTAATGCTAGGCCAATTATATGCAGTATTACAATGCTTAAATACTTTACAAATTTATTGATGGAACGCTTCCTAAGTTGGAAAGAAACCGAAATCTGTCCAGCTCGTGGTCAAATCAGCGAGTGGACACAGATGTATTATATTTCAGATGCTCTTAAATGATCTTAAATTAATTATGCTTACGTGTCGTCGGATCCGTATAGATGGAGATTGACTACAGTGGCTCTGTCGGCTTCGTTTAGGAGGTCCTGATACCTCCAGGTAGCCAGGCTCGCCCCTTCGGCGGCGGCCTCCGCACAAGTCACAGCGTCGACGTACACATTCGGTACGGCCTGGAATCCGTTTAAAAAAATTAAATGGAATCAAAAATAACCAGCGAGAGGAGACAGAAACATCACGAACCTACAGAATCAAAAATAATTTCCTCCCACCCGTCCATCCTGCCAACTCTCTGGAACTCCACAGTGCACTAGGGCCAGAATATAATAGTAAAATTATCTTTTTTACGCCGTGACATTAATTACCAGATCCTGCAGTGTCCTGGCACCGACGGCGGCCATTATTCTGATGTTCTCCTTGCACTCGTTTAGCGATTCGGCGGAATTGAATCCGAGTCCTTCTGGGCCAAGTCCGGCCACGGCCACAGCGTAGTACTCGGGACAGCCCAAGTTGTTCAGCACGTGCACCTTCCCCCTCTTTAGAGGAGCCCTGCAACACGTTACCGACAATGTACCGGCGGTGGCGAGAAGAGAGTGTAGGTCCAGTATACGACCGAATCGGAAGCGAAATGATAACAGTCTTACCCTCTGATGAGTTCAGTTAACCTTCCGCTGATGTCGTCGTCGAACTTTTTTGCGGCCGGTGTGAGAACGACCTCGTTATCGCAGCCCTCGTAGCATCCCAGCACTAGGCCTTTCTGCAGAAACGATTAATATTTTATACCTCATTTTCTTTTTCAGCCAAAATATTTAAATTTTTTTGTACGCAAATGCGATATTGTCTCTATACCTTCAGTGGATACAAGTTCAGGATAAATTTTGGAGGTGGAGGAAATATAAAATTTCGAATCAATACAACTTTTTTGTTAATTCTTACAGAACTCAGTTGGAATTGTTTGTAGAGGGATATACCGCGCTGGATGCGTGATCATAACATACTTTCCCTTCGCCTTCGCATGAAGTGGAATAACACTTGGGGGAACGCGTCGTCCTCCGCGCGAAGCCCCTCAGGAGCTGGAAGGGTCTCAGCGCCATTTATTGTGTCCGTGTGTGATCTTGTCGTGTCCTCAAGTTTGATTTACGTGTTCATTAGTGGAATATGATTTTCATGACTGATTCCTCATGGCAACCGGTAATCGAACAGCTGACCCAACATTTCTAGCTTTAACCTCTTGTCAGGTGTTATAGCTCGTGGGGATATTTTATTTTAGTTGAAAATTACGGATCCTGTAAATTTATCAAACAACATTCATTCTTATCTTCGGCAGCTTACCGACTATTTCCATATTTGGAGAGTAGCTCTTTGGGCCGAGTAGTGTACAGACTCCCTGATATATAGCGTAATACCAGTATGTGATACATAATATCATTAAAATATAGGAGATATTTTTGACTGATATATAAAATGAGACGAGATAGCCTACTGCACTCGGGGGATTTAGGTGAAAACAGTCCGTATGGAGTGGATATTCTTCAGTCCTCGTGCGGGCGAACAAGTGGTGTAGGTTACAATGGCTTTTTTTCTCGTTGGGGTGCATCCTGGCCCCGGGCAAAGAGACTGAAAGAGAGGAAATGGGAGGGAGTGATCTGAGGAGGCTTACTACCGGGTGGCATATGACGTGCGGTAACAATGTGTAATTGGGCAACAATAGGAGGGGTGCCCGCAGTAGATGGAGCCCGGCCCCATTGTGTCCCCCTGTCCCCCATGTGTTTGCCCACCAGACTGATACTCCAATGCACCGGTCTGTGCCAAACTTATGGTCTGCCTTCTCTCTTTTTTTTTTAAGCTACAGTGCATTACAGGTCCGGAGGGTGCATTGATCCTACTACTGCAACATGTTCACGTTTCAATCCGGCGATTTTTAACCACTTTTGATGTTGTGTCCATCAGGACTGAAACACTTATTTAACGCGCACCACGAATCGTGTATTATATTGAATTATATCTAAAGGATAACGTATTTACGAATAATAATATGAACTAATTTACATACAAAAATAAGGAAAAAATTCAGTGATACAACGCATAGGAATCAACAATAAAAGAGAAATGCTTTCCGGCTAGCGGTGAGCCAGCCGTAGGATTGTTATGTCACAAACAAATATATGTATGTATATATCTATAAAACGGAGCACTGTTTAAGTGGTCGTCCATTGATCGTAATGCCCGTCTCACATTTTATTATGCACAGGAGCCCGAAACATAAAACAAAGTTTGTCACGGCAGCATTCGTGAACTTCGTTTTGGCATCATCCACACAGGCTCAGTGCAGTAGTGTCAAAGCTCATTTCATTCATCATTATCTTACTGTATGTCTCAGGTATAAGGTGAAGTTGTAATATAAGGATAATTCAGGTAAGATAACCCAAATTAGTGGTGCTTATTGCTTAGCGGGTATTCTTATTGAGTGCCAAGTGACGACCAAAAGTTTTGCCTGTTACTGGCTACTTAACCGATTGGCCGAAACCTATCATAGCCAACCTTGGAAACGACAAGGGTATCCCATCACTCCTCTCCATTACCGGTTTATGAAAATTGATAAATACAACTCACGCTCAAAAGAGTATTGAAAATAACACGTTTCGGGCAGTCGGTGGGTGGCATACGACTGTGTGGTAACAATGTGTAATTGTAGTACAATAGAGTGAGTGGGTAGTGGGCGCGCGTGTGCGCGCAGTTTTAAAATCCCCCTTCGCCGGGGTGTCGCCCCCGCGACTAGGGGGTGTGCGATGAGGAACATGAAAAAGTGAGAGGATATGATAAGGGCCGAGGATGGGGGGGAGAGAAAGAAAGACAGATAGATAGGGAGGAGGTGGCGGAGGGCTGGCACACATCTGGCTCGGCACTTGTTAAACCGCCGCTGCCACCCACCCCCCCTCTAATTCAGAATAGAACAAGCTACTTGATTCTCTAAACCTGTCACGCTCTTTAATGGCCGCCCATCAATTATGACGCCCCGAGCCATCTGATTCACTATCCCCTTACTGATGTTACGCCCGTTCGAAACTACTCTGGAAGGTCCGAACTTTTTTGAGTTTGAGTAGTATATCGGAGACTTTATTCGAACGGACGCCAGAAAAATAGTTTAGACGCATTTTCTGTACTCTATTTTTAGTGTATTATTCCAACTTCTTTATATCGAAACTAAAAGTTAGATAAATCTGTCCCCCTAAACGACGATTAACAGATTCAAACTAAGAGCTAAGATAAATTCTTATGTAATCTTTTTTTTTTCAAAAATCTGAGGTTAAGAGATCCAAAACATTCTACACTAATGTATTCTACGCAGGATGTAAAGTATCATAAATACAGCGCATCTGTAAATATTCGTCGACGGATGGATATCGTCTCGGTTGCGTAGGGCGGTAATGAGCGGCGGTAATTTAAATGGCCTAATGTTCGGCCGGAACATTTGAAGGGTGGGGCCGAGCCAGCTGGTGGAAGAAGCGACGATAGGTGGATTATATGAGCGACAGCAGTAACTCTTTGCTCTGCAAGGGCATTGGGACGTGTCACGGGTCATATATCCTGCGGCCGGGGCTGTTGCCAGCCTCGCTGAGCCCGTCAAGCCTCATTGGGTCAACCCCCAACTGCTCACCGCACACCCATATGGACACCGGCTCCCTTCCTATCTCGGCAAGAGTTGGCAACCTAACGTTTCATCATTGGCCGCGAGTCGCACAGAAAGTGAGAATTCCGGGAGATAAATAAATAATCCCGGGTTATTCCATGTGTTTCGGCTGTATTTGTTCCTGAAATATTGCGGAACTTGTATAATAAGCACCTGTATCGCGTCAACATAATAACTATAAAACATAAATTATTGCCAATCTTTAGTTATTTCAGATAACTTCCAAAAGGTGCCAAAGGTTGCTTCTCCGGTTTGTAATTATACAACCGACATATATTTCTAATGAATAAATATGATTTAAGCAATATTAATTGTTATTAAAAAGAAATAAATACGTAAGACAATAAATGAGCGGTTTTAGACTACACTCTCGGTAAATTAGTCGAGGCCCTAATATCTTATATAAAATTTGATACTGAATTCTTGCTCGTTTCATATGCACATGTATTTTTTCATGTTCATGCAATATTTTAAATGCGTTATTTAATTTATCTAAAATTCACACATACTATCACCTTTATGCTTCTAGAGGTTTACGGGTCCTATAATATGCGTCACTCGCAATTTATTAATGCGCTTTGGTTACAACCTTCCCTTGAAATTATCTGTTCTTCGGAGTATGCGAGGTGGTGAATTTACAGTTTCTAATTTTCAATTAACTTAAAGAAAAAAAAACCGAAGCCACTCCGCCAATTACAATATTGATTCCGGCCTGCCGTCCATAACTGTAAATATGGTAGCTCGAGAGGTAGGAAATTAGACTAGCATATGGCAGTTGAGTAGGTAAGTCACGAGCTCAGCAACATGTGAGCTGGCGGTGACGTCACCCACACGGCCGGGTCACGCTACTGGCAAACAAACTAGAGGCTGATTTATGACCCTTGAAATGGTGCCTATTAACAGGTGTGTGTCCCAGGTCCGGTCAAAACTCACAGCGATACTATGACAATGAACAGTATTCATTTTATGTACATGTTTTCCTCGAAGCATATTTGAACTTAAGCCTGACCAAAAGGGTTTTCGCGATAATAACAAATCGAGCTGGTCTAGCAAAATAACAAATCAACAGATCACAAGGACATAGATTGTATGAATTACACGAAATTTTCCGATACTTCTTCGCGACATTGTATCAATGTTTGTTTCTATGCTACTGGGTATAGTATTATATATACCGAATATAGTCAATCCGAAGTGAAGAGAGGGTATCGAACCACGGGTACCCAACAACACATCCAACATCGCTCGCGTACAGATATTCCAATCAAAATAACCAACATTAAGTTTCCCTGGTATGTTTCTGATCGCGCAGCCAACCATCTCTCAAACGCCGCTGAGATCGCCTCTACCCAAATAAGAGAAGTGTGATGTTAAATAACAAACCAAAAAAGAGGAGATGCAAGACGCAACATAAGCATGTCATATTGTAAAGATAAAGAGAATATTTACCCTTGTAAAAGAAACATCAAATAAGATCAAAAGGATCAAATTACATACAGTTAGTGATCCACTATGTCGAAACCACTTTATCTGTAATGGTTTAATTAGTTCTTACTCAATAAAAATAGGTCGGTAATGTGAAGCGGAAGTGCGTCGACGCTGTCCATTCGGTAAGGGGTAAGAAAAGCCCGCTTGAGTTGATTCCGCAATTTAGCCCGGAGTAAAGTATAGGGCCGTTAACACGGAAAGCGTGCACAAAACCGACGGCCATTCTTCGTTTTCACTCGGCGGGGCTGTAAATTGAGTTTAAAGGTACGCCATGAGTGGTATCGCCTCATATCACGCGACCATAACCCCACTACCTGAACATTCGTCCAACTCCAACGCTTATATACGCCTACATACTTGAATATATATAATATTTGCATTTTTATACATATTGAAAACATTATATTAATGTGCGATAATACGTGTGTTATAACTGCGGACGGTTGGCATAAACTCGCAAGAGTGGATAATGAAAATAGAAGCTTTGGTCTTCTACAATATATATGAACAATTTCGTATTTATTTTTGTTATATACTAATGCCTAAATGACTTATATGTTGTCAGCCACGTTTACTATACTTTCGCCTGATTCCAAAACATTATTTCAACTCTAAATTTATATCCATGTAACTTCGATTAATGAGAATCGGTTTTGCTATTGTCTCTCCCCCAGTTTATTTATCTGTCCATATTATGCTTTTACTATAAGAATATTTCCCATTAGGGATATTCCAGTTCCGGGACATCTCTCTGGACCAGTGAGCGAGAGGCGTTCTTCCCGTTCACTCCTAGCGGAACCTTACTGTTTCATTTTGTGGTGACAATGTGTTGACCCGAATGCGTTCTTTATCCTAATCAACCTGATATTTGCAGGCGTGCACTCTATTCGCGATAATTAAAGCGGGGCAATGCGATCATCGCAATTCATCGGTATCTCGGCCCGAAGCCCGCCGTGGGACGAACGTGCGACACGATATTGTCTACCCCACGGTAGACAATATAAATTGCGGCCTCAGGTTCATTTAGGATAATTAGAAGCACGCACGGCCGTATTCCTGTACAGCCGGCGGACAGGGAGGGACACGCATGTACAGAAGCGTACGCATCGCGGGGGCCCGCTGACTGAAATAAATGCAACTGCCGGTGGGCACAATGAAAATGTCCGTTCTCGGCGCCCATTCATCCCCGGCCCGTTAGCTTCATCCAAGCCAATTGCGGTCACGCCCATGGTTTAGTCCCTTAAACCAATAAATTCAATGCAAATCCCTTACCCCGAAAGTTAACACGGTTTAGAATGCCGAATTCCCGTCACTCTATCCGAAAAGATCTGTTTAAACATTAAATAAAAATGTCGAACACGCCAGTTTTGAGGTGTTATATCCATTCGAAATTTATTGTATTATACGTTCGGGATACTGTGACTGTTGTGAGCGTAAAACCTTATTTTATAGGAGTTTATTATATTTACTCTACACGTAAGATAATTCTAAAAGTAATTAATGAGAGAAATACCTAATTGGATAATATAAGAGTATGTTCGCACTCTAAATTGTATTTTCTATAATCTGTAATCAATTGTAACATAATAACATTAAGTATTTTCATTGTATGACAATAAAAATTAATGATTATCAGATATTGGTTTAAATGATTTTTAATGTTACCCTCTACTTCGATTTAAAATACCTCCGTTAAAAATGTATAAGAGAAAACAGGGACGACGACTATTGGAAGAAAAAAAATCCTGTCCGGAGAGATATTTGCCAATTGAGCCCGAATTCTCTAAATTCTTGTTAGCTTTGTTCGGTGATATCATCAAAAATGTAACAAGGTTAAAAACCCCTTATCCGGGATGAGGGCAGTCGATGGGGCGGAAGGGGACAGGAAGCGCTTTTCCGATGATGTTCAACGCTGTTTTATCCATTAGCGTTACTTGCCGAGGGGTTACTTTTTTCAACGCGCGCCCCCGCCCCCGCCCAAGCCTCAGTTGCACCAACACGGCGGCTTTCGGCGGCCCGTCGTGTTCGACACACACGCGTGTCCGGTTCCGTTCACTTTGCGACTACTTGTTTTTTGTGTTTCCGTATTGTTTTTCACCCCGGGAAAAAACCGCCCCCGACTCCCTTTTCGGTCTCCGGCCCCCACTCCGTCGAAATTTTTCGACCACCCCCCCCCCCGCCCCTCCAACCATTCCACTCTACTATGAAATCAGTCCTATGTATTTTTGATCGGGTTCCGGCGGTATCGGGGGTAGCCCCCTGGGGATCGGCACCGACATGGCCGGCTGCCTACCATATAAACGCGCCCAGTTTTTGTTTTGTTTCTATTTTTTTTCAGTCGGATCATATCGCAATTGAAAAAGGTTGGCAATAGTTTTCTGGACTCGCCTGGACTGACTACCAGGCTATGAAGTAGCCTAAGTCCTGTACACCCACTTTAGTAAAGTAACTTGGGTAGGACTTGGGATTAAAGAAAGATCTTATGGATATTTTGGGCAGACCAAAAGAAAAAGATAAAGAAACTAAAATAAAGAAACCAAATATAAAGAAGAAATGGAATACCTATTTCTTTTAACGTTTATTTCATACCATGGAAGTACCATTTTGGGAGGCACAGGCGGGTAAATAAACAAGGTTTCCGATTATCTAATTTCTTCTATTTCTGTAGATAGAAATTTTTTTCATCGTAAAAAGTAGTCATGCGATGCTTAGAAGTTATGACTGGGGAAGAAAATAATTATTTGAATTGGTGAAGAAGTACGGCGCATTGTGATACTAAACGGCACAACACGCGAGTATTGCTGGTTTAGCAGCTTGATGCGCCGTAATTACGTCCATCTATTAACAATAACAGAAATGTATTAACGAAGGTATTTTGAAGATTAATTTTTATTATGAATGATTGTTACATCACACTAATATTATGCATAATATTTTTCCAGATGTTTCCAGGGTTTCTGAAAAACCTTGCTACCTGTATATTGTTTGATAATATTTGTGTCGATTAATTTTTTAAAGAGACGCATGTTACTGAACCCTCATGAATTCAAAATTTGTATTTTGAACAATTATTTTTTCTACAAATATTGACGGATACTATTGTTTTACTGTTTTTTCAAACGTAAGACTGTATTATGACATCGTCGCTTAACATCGTGTAGATAAATGACGAGAAACTCGGTATCAGTCGCATGTTTCATTAGTTTGTTTCATCAGTTCATGCAAATTCAATTAGACTAAATAATTAATACTGTGAATTAATTTGTCTCGTGTTAATTGAGTTATGTGTCAAAATACACAAAGTTAATTAGAATACGTTCATGTTTCTCCGCCGATGGATACGAACGCAATTCTCAAGTGGATGGCACTTGGTTTATTTGCGATATGAACACCCCATCATATCCCTGTAATAAATTTAACGAATAATTAATTGTATCCTCTGCACGCCTATTATCCGTATTAGCTATTTTTGTATTAGAGGGTTTAATTCGATGGCGATATTAATAGGATTATGATAATCAATTAAATTATGTTTTTTCCTAAACAAATTTCAATATGAGGTTGAAAGAACTTCGGTTAGCGGGGTTGACCCGCTGCAATGTTTGGAAACCACCTGAGCGATCTTCCGGGGCCCTCTTCGGTGTTGTCTGTTCCCAATAATTTGAAATATTAAATTTTAAGGACATAAAAAAAATTGTATGGTTCTTCTATCACGGTGAGCTTGTCTTTGACAAGAGCAATTTAATAAAATCCTTATGTTCATGAACAAGTATTAACAGGCCAAACAATATGTAAATTTAACAAATTTTACTTTTAACAGTTTTACATTTAATTTCCAGTAGCTGGTGGAGTAACTCGCCGCAATATTTATTTATATTGTAGCACACTTGTTTCTGGAGCCCTTCGATACGAAACGCGCGTCAAATAATTTCAGAGTTTATCACAGTTTATTTCATCGGGGCGTCCCTAATTAAAAGTGCGGCCCCGGTCCATTGCTGCCCCTCGGGAACGCCGGGCAACATATCTCCGGCACCCGACCAGCGCCGACTGATTAACATAAAACGGTGTAAAAACCCTAATTCATAAGTTAGTTTGTTGAGCCGGCCAGGGGCGAAAATTCGGGGAACAGGGAGCATGTCGGGGGGCGGCGGACATGCCCTCGGGGCATTGCCCCACAATTTGTTACACACCCCTCGAGCCTAACCCGCCCCATTACAACAGACCGGCCGAGCGACCCGATGAAGTCGATTTTATCACCAGCGAAACGTTACAACTGTGTCGAGAAACCGTATAAAAAGAAGGGCGCACATTTACAGAAATGTAAAGAGTCCATCAACAGGTACCGCGGGGAGGAGTGAAAGATTTCCAACGGTCTACTATATACTGTGGTATATACACGTGAATAAATATATGGAAATGGTAAATTTCCTAGGCAATAGAGTGGGTTATTCGTGAAATATAATAATACAATTTTTAAAAGGATAAATATCTACGAGAGTTGCGAGAATCACAATTACCAAAAAGATGTCAATGTTAGTCACCACTCGCGTTTTCTGTCCATTAATAAACCAGTTTTGGCATTGTAAATATATATTTTTGAACTACAGCGCTATTTAATCTTACGGTAAACGATCCATTATCGATATTAATTACACCGAAAGGACAATAATCTAATGGTATTATAACAAATAAGAAATACTCTTTTGTACAGTCACAACGGTTCGAGCAACCGTTCGGGTTAGAACATCTGTTACGGTAAAGGTGTTTTTACATTTACAGGCTCGAGGGGAACGGGAAAACATTAGAGGTGGTAGCCATAAGAGGCGAACCGTGCGCAATATTTAGTAAGCGGTTTCTCGTCCCGACGCCGCCGTCGTTTAGATAGGTCGTCCCCTCCTCCGAGCACACGTCCGATAACGTGTAGGCGGTCGGGGGTGGCGGGGGTGGATTTCTTCCTTGCGGTTGAGCAGTTAACAGTGTATCTTTGTAAGAAAAGGTGGGGTAAGGGCAGGGCAAGAAAAGGAAAGGAGTGAAGGAAGCAACTAAGAGGATCTCGTTGTGGAAGGGGTGTCTACCGCCCCCCGGAGACCAGTTCCGGCTAACCCCCGGCATCGCTTTCCTATTACCGGGCCCTACCCCCCTTCCCCTATTCCACATTAACACTCGACATCGCACTCCCCGCTTCTCTCCTGCCAGACAGTCACCGCCGGTTACAGGCGTCCCCGTTCCCAACCTATTCCCTACTTTGAGGCCTTTGTTCGCCCCATTCCAGAATATTTTCACGTTTTCCACCCTCTTGTCACGCATTATACACATTGCCGAGTACTCTCATCGTTTAAAAACGTTAACTGCGATAGGCTGTAAAACTAGAATATCTTTTCACTGGCTACATTTTTATAGCTGTATTAATATTTTCGAACGAAAATCGACCTCCCGAGGCGTTGGCTTCGGCAGGATGGCCCTCGGAAAGTCTGTGGATTACCTGCAATTTTTTGTTATCCTAATCGAATTCTTTATTTTAAAACCGCCCTAGCATAATTTATATGTTACAAAAAATGACGAGGTGTTAAACTTTCGCGCCCACATAAATAAAGCAAAAATACGTGGCTGCCGGAATTCAGGTGACATTTTTCGCACGCTTCTGAAGGTCGTTTCATGCATTATATATTCAATTTTTACTGAGTTTTATTTTGCCGGCAGAGGGTACAGTATTTTAAAAAAATAGTTCGAATTAACTAAGAGATACGAATTTAATACTACTGAGTTCCGGCTCCCTTAATGATTTTTGCCTCGATAATTTACAGGAGGATTAGAAATTATTCGAAGATATTTTTTTAGTTCACTCTCTCTACTGGTGGGCTGTGAGAAAGTTTCGTTGTCATGAATGCCTGGAGACTGGTTCTATAATGTTTAATTCTGAGCTACTTTATTCCCCTTCGTCATGGGCTTATCCTCGCCATTGGTTCCCCCTGAATCTTCGTTGGGGACACTTTTTCTCGTTTCCCCGTCGCAACCTATCAAGGATCTGTCAATTGGCGGTGGCAGAAACCTCGCGGAGGGTAAAACCTTAATCCACTTGTCCCGAGATAGTGGATAGGTCGGGAAGAAAACCGTTCTTGCGACTTGGCAACGTCATAACTATTAGTGGAATATTTTGTATTTAAATTAGAATGGGGCGGGGAGTTGTTTGCAGTCAACAACCCGACGAAATTCCCACACATTCTCGGGGTCGCCGGTACAGTTAGACGTCTGTTGAACGGGTGACAAATCATTATCGGTGGTTTTGGAGCCCGCTACCTGTAAACCTCACCCGTCATTGAACCCACCTCTCCGCCCGACACTCTACCTGTTATTTATGAGGGAGCTCTTAACCCCCCCAACCTTTTACTGCCAATCATCGCTACCAATCCCGGCCTACAGTTTACCTGTTCCCGGCTGCCGATTCCCACTGCCGAGAAGCGGAAAGGAGCGTCAAAATAAACCGCTCGCCTGTCACCATCAAAATACCTGCCTCCCTCCCTCTCTGCCAACACTTCTTAACTTAGTCATAATAAACGCGTTATTTGGTAATCTGAAGTTTTCTGACCAGACACCCCACAACAGGTTTTATTTTATTGGGACATCCCTCCCAATGTTGAAAGGGAAGACGTTTAACGTTTTTATTCATATTATGTGCGCTAAAGGCTCAATAAACACCGTTTTTCCAGCTGATAACAATGGGATGGAAAATGAAAAACAAAATCAACAACCGCTGCCTTCTATAATTGGCCCACAGAAGGCCAATATTGCTGGTTTCACTAATGAGTAATGAAATAGTGTTAACGAATACTTGTGTACAAAATTCGTAAAGAATAAAAGAAAAAACAGTGTGAAGATCGGCCAAAGGAGAATTATAAAATCTCAATACAAAACGAGAAAAAAACAACAATTTGAAATGCCAATATTGTGATGAACACATTATTTTTACCTTGCAACCATACAATTTTTTTTACATGTGTAATAGGATACTAACCGCAAATGTAGATTGAAACATAGCCAAAAGAAATGGAAGGAATTGAAAAATCAAATGGAACGAATAATAATAAAAGGAGAATAGAGTGGAAAGCAAAGGGAGAGGGCTGGTGAAGGAGAAAAGGCGGATACCATAGAATCTATAGTATAGATAAACTCTATTTTACGATGTTGGCTAATAATGGCCGGAACAGGAACTGCGATCGTACTCCGGTGTAAAGGAAAGCATCTAACCATTTCCTCGGTACCATATCCAATTTAGAGCCGGCCGTATCATTCACTTACCGCCCCCGCCACCGCCACCTTTACGGGCCCTAACTTTCCCTACATTAAACCGCTATTGGGGTATGACTTATGCGCACTTAGGGCACTTTCGGCTTGTCTCGGTGAACAGCTCCGATATGGAGAGTTATCGCGCCGCTATGTGCCCATCGCTCGAGATCAGAAGCGTGTACCTTCTTAAAATCAACTCGCGGCCCCTTACATCTTCGCCATCAGCATATCGGCCTTAATAATAATTGGGTTGTAATAATCTATACGAGGGGTGGATAACATACTGTCCTTTTTTTAGTATTCTAATATTTTATTTCTAGAAAATAAAACGTACCACGGATTGCATATATGTATTGAATTGAAATGCCGTGATATTTGTTCCATAATAATCGAATGATATAAAACTTAAATAAATGTGTTAACGAACACTTTTGAAAGCAGATATGAGAAACATAATAATAGTATTATATTTGTTATTCATGGAAAATGCCAAGTACGATAACCCCACTTAGCATTAAACATAGAAGGCGTGTGTTTAGCATAAAATATTTGTATATGTATAATATAATAGAAACGCTATCTCTATTGCAGATAAAGAGAGTTGAAGGAGATATCTGTAAAAGTGTGCCTGTAAGAAGCCGGCTCCTCGAGTGGGGCCCTTTGCATATACTTATATATAATTTCTTTCGGGTAGGCTCCCTGGACGCTTATAAACAGGAAGGGACACTCTGTTTGCGACTCGCTAGTCTACATGCAAATTGATATTTATGTTTTATGCCTTTTAATCCCGCGCCTTGGCCCCGGGCCCTTTCCTCCAGGTGGCATAAACATGCTCCCGTTAGGGCCCTCCTGGACCTCCCCCTCCGCCTCCACCACTCGCCCCCTTCAGGCTACCGCTCAGTGATTTCCCATTCTCGGCGTCTCCGCAGTCCTCGGTGATTTGGACTAATGGCCGCACCATTATGGGTTTATGGTTCCCGGAGCTCCGTGGACGAGCGGGGAATATCAGAAGGGCCAAGAAAAAATATGGTATCGATCGATACCGACTTTTTGCAATATCGGCGGTGATTGCACTACCTTACTTGCTTCGATGTGGCAGAGCAGGACTCAAAACATTCACACTACAAAAGAAAGATTAGAACAGAAATAATTAAGGATTAAAAATGTGTTGTTAGTGATTAGTGGTTAATATTATATTGGGGAATTTATTTAAATCAAGATTTTAAATCTTCTGCAATATATTATAATACAGGTAAATCACATCAAACATCTAATATATAGGTCTGTTTACTGACTAATTTCGACGATCTAATTCTATTTCAGCAACAAAATAAAATGCTGAATAACAAAACCAAGTATGAATAAAAATTAAATATTCTTCAGGATTGCAACGAACAAGTTATAAACAGGGTACAACAGATATTATTTATTGGATTTACCGAAGTAAAGCACCACCATTCAATAGGTCGACAAGGTATTTCGCCTACAACCTTAATGTTTGGAGAGATCTTATTGGGGGGACAAAGTCCATCTTTAAGTTTAGGGGGGGAGGGTCCAGTTTAGAACTTAATTGTGTATTATAACGCGGTTAAACGGCAGTCCGGCCCATTGTCCGGCCATTAGGGGTGATGACACCCCAGGGTGTGTATGAATGCGGAGATTGGGAGCCGGGCGTAGGAGGAGCCCGTGGGAGCATTAGGGCCGTCATTAGTCCCGCCGCCCGATATCCGATCTCGAGCGGCTCCAATTAAGTATTTATCTTAGCATCGGTCCCCGGGAGGACTCCCAGGTGGTTACCTCTTCCCACTAATTAATATGTCATCGACTACTTCCATGATATACCCGGCACCGCTCCTTGCACCCCTCCCCCATCGCCGCCATTATCTTAATGGTCCCCATTAGGGATGGAACCCAGCCGGAGATCTACAAACGTAGCCGCAGAACAAGAAGGTTACTACGGTGTTATGACGGGCCCATCATCATGAATGGTCAAATATACAAAAGTATTATGGATATTAAAAATTTCTTTTACCCTGAACTGAACACAGATTTAATGCGACTACATGGCGTATAGCCATGTTCCGCATTGAAAAGTTATGAATCGGAATGAACTTTGCAAAAAAAAAGCCTTTCCCAAAAGACGATTCCTCTCTGAAATAGCATTCAACATTTTGTCGACATATACATTTGTATAGAAAAAGAACAATCGATAGGAAACGGAAAAACCGAATAGAAACATATCTGACGTTATTTAGCGGATATTTTTGACGATAAAATGTAGATTACTGAAAATTGGTGCGCATTCTTCACGGGAGATCGGGAGTAATCGCGTTTCCGGTAAACCTCAAACTTCACACAGCAGTATCGGGAGGAGCTCGGAGGAGCGGACTTTTCGGCGCCATCTTGTCTTTTTTTTGTTTTTAAAGGCAAGATAAAGGGAGAGTAATGTTTTAACGGAGTTTACAAGGGTTCGGGGAGGGTGATGTAGTGAGGGGTACTACAGTAGTTGGTCTTTTTTTCATCCTCCGGGCCCCCGAGTCTCGCGAAATTGGGCGGGAATAAAACGAATTAGCGCCGCCTCCTTGATAAACGGCCCCGGCACCGGCACAAGCATCCCTCACTTCTCCCATACACACACACACACACACACACACACACACAATCTCCCATCCCATCACTCTCCTACTAACTTCGAATTGTATGAAATAGAATTTCATTCTCTGACCTGCCGTCACGTATTCTGCGATAGAAAATCTTACTAGACCACTTCAAATTCCGACAGCATTATTGAATTTTAAATTTAGTATGAATTCTTTTAAACTTTACATATATCACTAAAGCCTGTAACTATATGCTAATCTTATTACTGCACATTAATTTTCAAGTTCTTGGGAAGAGCTTAGGAGAGCAATCTCAGTTAAACGAATATTGTTTGTTAATTTCGCACTAGGTAATGCGATAATAGTGTTTAAAATCTATGGATTTTATTACAGACCTCCAAATCGTCTAGTGTAAAACAAAAGTTACGATTTTGTGTGTTAAGAATTCTCTTTAATTTTCAATATATACTGAATCTGAGGGAGCATTCCTGCGGTCACTTACTGTACACTGTTTAGGTTATGACAGGTTCGACAGAGCTGTCTTATGAACCTGTACCGTTCGTTGAACAGGTAGGGGCTAAATACTGTAGGGTTGTGAAGGAGCGGCGGTCTCTAGGCGGGGTCCCCAGGGCAGGGGAGGCCGCCGGCCGCCTCCTCTCGAATAAATCTACGCCGCTCGACAGCCCCCGCACCGCCCCCAACCCCCGACCACCCCACATACCTAATTAGGGGCCCGCCCCGATAAAAATAAAGAAGAGAGAGAGAGAAAGTGAGACAAAAAAAAACGAGAAGAACCGAGCAAACTTGGTTTCGTACGCAACTCCCGATCCGATTAAAGTTGGAGGGGGGGGCGATTTTTTATCGGCCGCCCAACTTTGTTTTTCCCGGTGCGAGTTGTCGCTCCGTTTTAAAAAGCCGCCCGTAAAACCGACTCGGCCGAAGGCGCCTATCGCGGGTTCAAATCCGAGTTTCGTTACAGCAATTCTTTTTTATCCCTCCGGGTTTTATTCCGCCTTTTGACTTATCCGGACAATCTTCGAGATTAATTAGTCGGAGAACCGTTTTTATCCAGCTATTTTACGAAGTTGACCTCTCGGATAATAATTTTCCTTTATTAGTTTCATAAATTAATTTTCATTTGACGATCCTTTAATTATGATGTATTAAGGCGGTGTTAATGCTAGAACTATTCATAAGGTAATGTCCTACGATCCAGCCTCGAAGTCTACAGTGCATCGTGGCCCCAGATGTTTATTCGGAATACCTTCCGGCGAAGGAAAAGCGGGCAGGCGTTTAAGTGAGGTATTGACAGGTATACACTTGGGGCGTTGGAGGAAGCCAGGGCAGGAAATGGGGGTCTCCCGGTGAGCGGGGTTAGCGGGCTGGGCTAATGGCGATGGCGCATCGGCGAGTGGCACCTCCTGTTGGGAGTCCCACAGACTTTCAATCACTATCAGAGCCCAACACTGCATGTTGAGAGGCTTTCCGCTATGGGAAAAATACCCCTAACCCAAATAAATAGCCCGTTAAAAATGTACATAAAGAGTCGGGCGGGGCGCAATTTGACAGAGTACAGTCGTTAAAGAGGTCGGAAAATTGAAAGGTCCCCGATATATTATGACATTATGATACTTCTTTATATCAGTAGGGCCATCAAACGCTCGATACCATTAGGGGAAAACTTCCCTCATAATTCTACACTCGTGAATTTATTTTATCGAATAACAACCTACTGAGGGTATAGAGTTTAGATATCCTCTCCGATCATCACATGAAATACGGGCGAAGAATTTTATCTATAAATATGATAATGAAATATATCTTAATGTCCATTATTAACATGAATATGAGTATGAATTCTCATAAAAATAAGTTCCTAAATAATAATGTTGCATTAAAATAAAAATCGAGCGGGTTATGATTTCAGAATTTGGCTCCAAATCATTCCAAACCACAACATTGATATGTAGGAACATCCGTAAAATTGTTTGTCGGTTCTACACATCTGTGTTTGTTTGTCAAGGCGGAACATAAACAGGGTAGACTAAACATCCCGAAATAAAGTGACAGAAATAACATGGCAGCTGTCACCACTGGCCATTACCGCCTGCGACCGCCTAGCGTACTACAACTTTCTCTAGGAAAGGAAGGTTTTCAAATGTAGAAACGACTAATTCATTTCTAAACATGCTTAATTGATACTAGATTGCTCTAGTATCAATACAAAAACGATAAACTACAGAATGAGAAAAATTGGCAAATTGAAAAATAATTAAGTGCGCCTTGCTATTTCAAGTTCGGGTTCATGAACTTACGCTAGGACCTTCAAGAGACCTAAATGGTCCCAGTGTTCTGAAGGGCTGGTAACGCAATAACGAATAATGACTGAAATCACAATATTTCTAGTTTTTATTTAATGGTGGGTAATATATAAAGAAGGTATTATATCGCTGGGGAAATTAAATCAAATGCTGATTACGATAAAGCACTAACTCCTTCTAATGGAACTGAACGCTAAATTCTGTTTAATTATTTTTTAAATAATCGTTATTACACTATATATAAGACAATTGAAGTCTTATTGTATGTTTGATTATGCTGTTCCGCTTATATTTACTTTATTTGAGACGGATAGATCTGTGATCGCTTCCTTCATAGTTAAGATTCGGAAGTGTGTGTCATGTCAGTAGGTCATAATAGATGAACTATAATTAAGGAGAGGTTAAAACCCGTTGATTGTAAACAAGAGTTTAAGTCAGGAACAAATTTTAATTCATTATGAGATGAGTATTATGTAGATTTTATCTGAAATGCGGAATGGACAACTTTATAGTCCATTTTCCACGGCGGCATTAATGGAACCTATTATTAATACCGAAAATAGATGGAGATTGAATTTTGCAAATGGGCCATTACAAATTATATTCAGAATAAACGTAGTTCAATCGAAATATTGGCACACCGTCTTCAGACTCAAGACACCTCAAGGGACTTGAGGAATTTTACGGAGTTATTAATATATTGTTCTGTTTTATATTTGCTGAAATAAAAGGGATGATACTGAGAGGAAATTCAAGATAATAGCTATAACACCGAATGAACAAAAGGAATTATCAAACGGAGCGTCAGGTGTTTGGTATTTGAGGGACGGTAATAGTTCACGGTGTGCACATCTGAAATATAACTGTTGAAGTAAAATAAATGGAACTCGTAAAATTGATACAACGCGTATTTTAATTTAGGTTTTTTTTTCAAGCTCGTAAAGTTTCATATCTTTCATTACGCATTTACTAGTGGAATGGAAAAACAAATAAAACATAAAACAAATGAACATTATCTGACATCAACAACAGGAATTAAGTTGTGGGAAGAATTAAGAAGGTTAATGGATCACTTCTTCACCAAAATATATATGGGGGTTGCTAACAGGTCGCGACTAAGCCGATTTTGCGTTCGAGATGGATATTTTCAGTATAACTTTGGAAGAATGTTAAAGCGTTAAAACTCTAAATTAATGTCTAGACAAAAGCATGTTTCTCGTCATTATTGTGGATTTAACGGAAGGGTCGATTTCTATGGTTGTGCAATCCTTTTATTTTATATATTAGATTTAATGGTGGAACACATATGTTCCTTACCGCGTCGGGATTCTGAGTCTGATTTAAAAACGGGTTAGGTGAACACGATGGGAGATAATTTATTAATTCCAAGAAAAGACGGGTTGAAATTCTGAAGGATGACGTATTTGGCCGGATATGCAAGATTGAACGCGGCAGGAGGAATTTTAAATAAAAATCATACCTGAAGGCTGGTAAGAAGACGCGACCTAAGCCGATTTCGTGTGGACGTTGGATGTCGTCAGTACAAGTTTGAGGGACAAGAGTGAAGGCGAGGAGGGCGCTGAAGAGTGGTGTGGAGGCTGTCAGGGGCCTCCAGTACTCCTACTCTTATATCGCGATTTACACCGAAAATCATCGGAGGGTCGACAAATTAACATTTTCTCGGTCGTTACTAGAATTCGGGATGTCCCGATACGAATAGGAAACATTCTACCAGAAAGTATATTGTTGCGAGTCGGCTTCGTCAGTAATTGAAGAGCTCATAAGAAGGGGGAAAAGTACGCCAGAACAAAAATAAATATACGGTCCAATAATTTATATTTAACGAGCGTTAAAATTCCAACTAGAAAAAAGGGATATATAAGTTGCACGGGAAAATAAGAGCGTTGTCAACGGTTTACGAGTAGGTTTGATTAACCTGCTGCGCAGGAAAAATTTATCATAAGTGCGAAGTAATTTATTTTTAATCGACGGGGTATCGAATCTCTATTTTCGCGGGACGTTTTAATCGCGGATCCGTTCAGTAATCGAGTGGCGGACGATTTCGACGAAACGGAGCTTCCATAAAGTGCGTAGTGGGAAAAGGGCGAGCGCAGAGCCGATGCGACTACCCAGGCCTCGGAGGGCCTTATGAAGGGATGTTGCGGACACTGCGCTGTAGCGGTGGTGTCGGGTAGCGGGATTGGTGGAAACGGGGGGCGGAGTCGGGCGGCTATTGGTCGAAAGGAGGGGCTGTGTGGGCGGTCCGGGGGCGGCGCCAGGGGAGGGGGCGGGTGCGGAGGCGGCCGTCTGCCCCCGGCTTCAGTCGGCCCGCTCCCCCGTGGTAAAGCCACATGAGAGTTGGCCCAGAGCGCGCGTTCATCACACGTCAACAACAACACGTCCGACATTTAGTTTAGTACGTCCGTCGCGGTTTTTTTTACCGTCGCGATACTAATAGAGTCGGAAGAGTGGACATCGGTCGTAGGTCTACTGTGTCGTTGTCGGGAGTGTGCGGGGCGGGGGAGCCGGCCCATGAGGAGCTCCACGATCACCGGGAGTACACCACCGGCCGTTTCTACTACGATGACATGGCGGCGGTAGAGTGCGGGTACACGGCGGCTGCGGCTGCGGCTGCGGGTGCCGCGGCGGCGGGCACCTCCCCATGGCCGGCCTCCCTAGAGCTGGAGGCCTGGGGCCGCAAGCTCTATCCCGGGGGACGCATGTTCCTCCAGGACACCCTCCATCAGCCCAGGGGTCCCGTATCGACCCTGAAGGAAGAGCCCCTCCCGGCCAGAGCCTGGCCAGTCGACAACTCGAGGTTAGTAACCGCTATCACCTTTTTATTAATTAACTCCATCCCAGTTGGACGAGCCTAGGGAAGAATAGACTTGAAACTTAGGCAAATACCGACGAGGCCTCTAACTGCGATACAAGTAGTATCCCGATTAAACATTTATCCCCGTAAACTAGTTTAAATACATTTCCGATTAAATTTGCTTCAAAGTAATACCGAGTTTGTTCCCGTTATTTATACTTTTTCGGTTATAGACTGGTCCCGTCCAGGTAAAGTTTAAGTGTATAATTAACCAACCTGGAATAATAAATCAGTTATTCTAAATAAAATGAAATCGAAATAATAACGGGCTGAATATGAAATGTGCTTCTGTTTGTGTTCCCGAAGTGGTGCGCATGTCATTACCAATTTCTACGCTGTAAAATTGTTAAATGGAAGTGGTATATTGAACTACTGTAAATCCTATCGAAGGATACTGAATTTGAAAAAATAAGAGTAGCGTTTTATTTTCGGCTTAAAATTTGTCCTATTAATAATCGGATTAGATATGTTAGGTTTCTAGTAGCTGGGACTATTTTGTAATTAAATGCCGATTTGCAATCAAAATTAGAAATTAGCGGACTTAAATTTTGGACTTAATTTTTATTTTAGAATACCATCATTATTTGATGTAGGCACTTATTCTTATTTAAATCTGAATGTCTTTCAAATGGTTATCTTAGCGAAAATAGAAAAATAGTCAGATTTCCATATAATAAACGAATCCCGTAGTCAATCAGATCAGTTAATACAAGAAGCGCAGTAGAATCCGGGAGCAAATATGAAAATAAAAAAAATATATTTGGAAATATTTTGAAGCCCGAACGAATGTTTCTTTGCCACAATTAGGGAGGTTTATTATATTTTCCCATTTATTCGTACACAGAGTTCACTATATGCGGGTTTCGATAATTAGTGATTATTATCTCAAAAAGTGTTTAAAATAATTAAATCTAGGTAAATCGTAGTAAATCGTCTTATCTATTGCGATTAATTAATCACACGCTTAGTTTGGACAAAGTTGAGGGCGTCTGAACTAATAACGAGATCAGAATCTCATAAGTCAACATTGTCAGTCGGATTCACTGCCCTGGGTATGCACTTTGTATCGCACCAATTATTATTCATTTCTCCCAATTACACGCAGTATTCCGAAATAGTAAGCTTGTATTATAACTTCAACATTCGCAATTAGTGAAAATACCTGTCGTAATAATAAAAAATTGTTTTTCCTCATATAACTAGATGTATTCAACTAGAAATAATGGTGACTATTATGGTGAGCATGATTATGCTACATGTGTGAACTCACAGCTTTTCACTAATGTAAGAATAGAAGTCAATTAAAATAAGGGAGATTTGAGAAATAGAAACAACTTTTTAATTAATTTTTTTATTGGTGTACACAATATTCGATTATCTGTTATTAATGAATTATGAACGGTGAATATGACCAGGCTATTCCGCTTTATTTAATTCAGTTTAAGCTTAGAGAAAAAACATTGGGACAATAAAGTACAAAACTACATTATCTCAATTAAAATTAAAGGCGTAGTCAATTGTTTTTTTTCGGATTCAGAAATGCTAAACTTCACTCCATGTCCCTAAGAGTGAACTTTCCGTGAATTTAATAAATTCATACTAAACTACAATTTAAAAAACAAATGTCCACAACAGGGAATAAATGTACTTTGGTATATTCAATTAAAGCACTATAATCATTACACTATGTTATAAACACATATTTCATCACATCTGTCGAAACATAGTGAGGGGGATTCGCAGTTTCAATTATAGATAGTAACTAACGGAAATGAATAACAGACTTACAAGGGCCCGAGAAAATCTGCGTTTACATACTTGAATTTTTATTTTATCTTGACAGGATTTGGTATTGTAGATTCATAATGGCAGTCAACGCTTTATATATCAGACCTTGCCGAGAAAAGTCTATTAATCCTCCGTCCTAGGGTAATCTTTGGAACACTATTTCGGCGGAAATCCCAGACTTTCTATCAAACTAAAACATTTGTTATTAACCACTTTAAACAAATATATAAAATACTCGACAAAACAGTAGTACTACTTTATTATTAAATTTTTCATGCTCACGTTACTTCTTTTCCTTTGCTAGTATTTCGGCAGGGCCAGGAATATCTTCGTTTGGTCGCCAGTGGGAATATTTACGTTGAAGAGAATTCAAATGCTGAAAGTGTGGCGGTCCGTGGCGAGGGGGGGGGGTTACTCGTGTTAGAGAAACAAAATTTATATGTTAATTTCGGCCACTCCCCTCCCTCCTGTCTCTCTCACTTCTATCAGGCTCCCCCTCCCTCTCTCTCTCTCTCTCTCTCTCTCTCTCACTCCTCCTCCTCTCTCACTCCCCACCCCCTCACTCTCTGTCTCTTTTCACTCTCGCGTCTCTCCGGGCTTCTAGCCGCTCACTTTCTCACTCTCACTCGCCCCGCTCTCACTTTCTCTCTCCGTTGTTCGCGGGCTATTTGACTTTCATATAATTCAGATTTCGCTCCAGTACTTTACCCCTCCCCCGACAACCTCGAGCCCGCCGGCCGAAAATAAAGACCAGCAACCCAACACTAGGCCAACACCATAAACGAATGAATCCCTGCAACTGAGTCACACTTCCCGTTGCACTATTCCGCAAAAGTTTGAGGTCTTGTCATCGAGTTAATGAACCTCGAATTGAATTAGGCACCGAGCGAAAAGTTTTTCGATTATATTGTACATCGTTTGCGTTTTTACTGGATCGTAGACACTGAATAAGAAATGAATCATCAGTTTTCCTGCGGTAATAAATCTCTATATCTCACTAAACAGTCAATTATTTCTACAGTATCAGTATTAAATCAAACCGAAAAGAAGGATTGTTCACAAGGACCACCTCATTATTTAGCATTGCGTGTACAATTTTATGATTCCGAAAAAAGCTATTTCCATCTTCATGCGACGGTTATGGCTTAGAAATTACCATCTATTTAGTGCATGTATTTATTTATGTATATTTGAATTAGTAACATAATTTTGTGTCAAAAAATATTTATGACGTTTGCAATATTAAACCACCAGCTGGATCGAATAGCCGGATGATTAATGTAATAAAAGGGAGGGTGGCTCAAGTTCATCGGGCTCACAGAGTCGAAGAATCCAAGTTGTTGTCGGCCCAGTTAACTAAGCCGCCCAATCAGAAGAGCCGGATGATATTGCGGCGGAATTAAAGAGGTTACCGCATTAAGGAGGGAAAAGATCCAGAAACAGAGAGAGAGAGAGAGAGAGAGAGAGAGAGAAGGAGGGAGAGTGAGAGAGAGAGAGAGAGAGAGAGAGAGGGCCTAATTCAGGGCCTAATTCAATGACTCGCCCACTAGGTGGCGGCGGATGATGAGGCGGTGCGCCCATGAGAAGGAGGAACAGAAGATAATTGATACGGGGTGGGTTTCGTTTGGGATTAAAAGAATATAATATCGCGCAGTTAACCATTTAAAATATAATTGGTAACAATTAAGTACTACTTATATTTTAGAGTCGCTATTCGCCAGGGATCGAGTCAAAAACAAGGTACAGTGGCTAGAACAACACGGTTCATAATTTTCTGAACATCTCTTTCTCTCTCTCTCATATATATCGCAGAAAATCACGCATAGAATATTACTTTTAAACCTGAAATAATTATTCGCCTTTCGCCAAACTTTATAGATGAACCTTTCCGGTTTTGGCCGCGGTAAATACCGGGGCCATGTGAGGGTTCGTGTTAAACATATATCGTAGTTTCTATAGCGTTATGAAAGGCGGGCCGAGAAAAAGGTAGGAGAGTAGGAGAAGGAGAGAGCGAGGAAATATTGTTATTGGGGCGGGGTGTCCTCCACCACCCGTTCCAATATGAGTGGGCTGAGCCCTCGTACAGGTGTTTATTGGCCGGATCACATCCCTTCAGACTGGTAATTCAACCCCCACAGCAGTGGATTCCTCCCCGACATTTTACTGCCGCACGTCTTCGCGGATCCTCCATGAGACGGCGGAAGCGTTCGGGGAGGAGTTGAACACCGGGGCCCGTTCCGCCACTTGGATTTTCAAAAAATATATGAACTACTTGGCAGCACTTCATTCCGACGTTCAGATATCACAATATATATATATATATATTTCTTAAAATAGTTTTAATGCGTAGACAGGCAACGAAAAAAGATATACGAATACATAAATCATTTCGTGCGCTCTTTATTAACAATTGAATTAATGAAAATATATCACGCACCTGTTCAATATTATTAATTTTTCAATTGTGAATGTTTAAATATTATAATAAATTACAAGCTCGAATACTCCTATTTTACCATATACAAGTTCTGATACAGCGTTCTAGGTTATCGAATCGTAATTTCTATGGGATATAATAAAAAATATTAGATTTCATTAGCGTGGCCTCCTGTAACTGCTTTCTCACTCGGTACGATCAATGGGAATATTAAACCGTCCACCGGTCGGAGCGGGGTACCAACAATGGCGGGTCGTAAAACGGCAAGTTTGATGCCTTCGGTCCGGAAACACCGGGGAAATAAAGAGTTTAACTCGGAAAAAGTATATTATTGAAGTTTGAAACGGGTTGAATCGGGATTCATTAATAAACAGGGGGAGGCGTTAGCGGTGGTGGTGGGAGGGAGCGGCCTCACAATCGAGTTAGACGGGCTAACTTTGTTACGGTCATTTGGTAACTGCGTTTAGAGTCGCCCCTCAGTCACAGGCACCACCCTTAGTCAGCTATCTATTGACTTCTCATTTCTACACGGGGGGAAATTCTCCCCAATGCCCGCCCCTTCGGGCTTCCGGTTCACGCGGTAGCCAGTAGAGAAATCGTCGATTCTCTTTCGGGATAATTCCCGTATGAAACCGCATTCCACGTATGAAATATACATTCCGTATTGCAAAATGACTTACATGCTTACATTTATAATGTTTATTATAATCGAAAGTAAAGGACAAATGGTTCATTATGACCTCGTATTATAACATCGTCTTAATTTGATACGATTTTCGCCTGCTGGCCCAGACTGTCATCGGAATTAGAGTTAAAACCGGTGCCCGGTTCCAATCAAGTAATTGATTGAGCCTTGTAATTGTACCTCAGCTGGCAACTGCGAGCTTAATAACGGTCGTTTTCGAGTATCGCTGTCAGTCATCATTGGAAAAGTATCGTGCTTAAAGCCATTTTGAGATCCGGAAGGAACACGAAGTACAGCGGTCAATTGTTTTGTGGGACAGATGTCTCTATCTTGATCCCAATTCTAGACTCTTAATGCGACATTTCCAATTGGTCGTTATACCATCGTTTGCGCAGTAATGCATGTCCTCTTCTTGTCTGCAAAAATGGCAACTGTGTTCTGTCAACAATGTTTCTGTTTCAATGTTGCTGAACACAGGGAAAGTTGTGACCGGACAGCATAAGGGCAAATATATTTTATATTCTAACTTTTCACCGGTTTAACATCATAAATTCGTTGTAATAAACCGGTATTGCGAAACTGGCTTTTTTAAAAAATAAAATATCGAATTTATTATATTCTTTTCTTTTTCGTTTTTATTAAAGTTCTTTTATCAAATGTTCAGACCTTCGCAGGTCCCCCAGGCACGAACCGACGGGCGAACAAGGTTATTACCGCACCTGCAAAATTCTGTAAAGAAACTTCTTTTCACTGAAAGGAGGAAGTTTATATTATTCCATTCAACTTTGTTTCACTACGAATACAAAATTATAAGATGAGGATTCGATATTACTAAATGATTTGGGATTTGGAAACGCAATAATTGAAACCGTTGACTGCCTTATCAGTCATCAGTGTCCATGACATAACTGGTTTGTTTTGTTTGAATCTAACCATTATTATCAGTTATTTTTGTCTTTCGCCCTAATCGAGATGTGTGCCCATCAAATTTAAATCTGACTTGAGGAATATCGTGTTTAATGGTTGAAAAACGAACCGTTCTATGCTCATAAACAAAGATATTCACGCATCCAAACAAGTGAATACAGCAATCATTGTAAATTATTAATTTAGAACACTCAAAATATATCAAGTAAATAATGAACCATCAATCTAATCGTTTTCTTAGAATGATTAATTACATTTTATTCTTAATATATTCTTCGTGCATGCATAAATTCAAGCGCGACAATACTGTTTTATATTTCAAGTATATACGTTCAGAAAAGTCTGAAAAGCCCTTCTAATTTGCTGTCTCGTTTGATTGGCCCTTTATTGGTAAGGTTTGGGCTGCTCCCTCCCTCGGTGGTTTTTGTCAATAATTCATTCGGCCGGCACATCGTCTCTTCGCAGTTACCGACAACTCATTAATTAATTGCGATAGGTGGAATCGAAATAAAAACCTAATAAGTCGGGGCCAACCGTTTGACCGACCGCAAATATTTCGATTCACAACGATCAAACGATCAGCGATCGTGGAGAAATGAAATGAAGAAATATATTTTCCTAAAGCAAACAACGCTTACCTTTGCCACCGATTTCAAGTAGTAAACATCGAAGGGGTAAACAACGTGTTTCCATATCGAGCTCTTTTTTTCGGGGGGGGGGTGGCTAGAGAGGGAAGGTACTAATTAGGGGGCGGATTGTCTGGACGCGTCCTCTCAATCAGCGGGCGACAGATGGGCCGCCGCCGCCGCCGGCCAACATAATCGACACCATCAAACATCGGAACGGAGCCCTTCAATCAAGGTTCGACATCGACCCCAAGCCATTTGGACGGCCGGCTATAAAACAAATACGGGGGTGGGGGTTGGTGTATGAGGAGAGCCGAAAGCAGAACGGATCAAAGAGCCGGTTTTTAACCCCCACACCGCGTATTAGAAATTATTATTTGGGGCGCAAACATGAAATGTCGCTGACGACCATAAAGTCCACGGGTCCAATCGATATAAAGCACATGTAGGATATTTTTCAAGGACGAATGATTAACGGGAATTATTTTATTTTATTTATTTACAGACGATATAAATTATTTATTTCCAATCTTCCGAACCGCGAGTTCTAACTTGATACACGTATAATGCTCATCCCGCCCTCCTTTACTCTTCGCGGTTGAACACGCACCAGTGGGAAATTCATGGCGCTGAATAAATGAAAGGTCAGTATCACCACCGTTTCACTTGTTACGACTTTAGTCGTCGTCCGTACCGTTGTAACATCCTGTTACAATTACTGCCACTGAGCCGTCCTCCGTTGTCAGAACGAGGATAGGGTACTTGGCTCGAAAACGAGGAAAATGAGTCATGGCGTGGAGGAATGAATCAATTCTGAATTGAAGTTTGAAGGACCAGATGCATACTTCAGAGAGTTCGGAGATTGATACCGTTTTAGTCCGGTAACTTGCAAGCGATTAGGCGGAGAAAAATGACGCGAACCTCGGTAAAAAAATTTATTATAGTTTATGAAACTCTTACGCGGTATTGTCCTGGTGGGGCAGAGTCGGCGAAAGCTCGACGGAGAAAGAAAAAAAAACAATGTTGATAGGAGAACATGGCCATGAGGGAGGAGGAGGAGGGGGCATAATTGTGTAACAATACGCACATGCCTCCTTATCTCCGTTATCGGCGCCCCTGTGTTTTTCCGAGGCTGTCCTGCCCTTAAATCACTCCCGGTCTCGACACATAAAAACCGACGGGCTGAGGCGGCACAGCTACCCGGGTGAGGCCGCCCCAGTTTTTGCGCCCGCCCCCGCCCCCGCCCCCGCCTATCGCTCCCTGTTAACGACTCGATAAGGAGACGGAGCAGTGAAAACACTTGTTGTCGCTGGAGTGGCTCTCGATGTTGGCAATTGGGGCCATTGATTAACGCGGACAATACACAGTTTCACCAAATATACGTTGAAGACTTCAATCCGTAAATTGGAGTTTAATTTATCCCAACCCGCAATAATTCTCTCGTGTAAACATTTATATCAAAATAACTCAGTGTTATGCATCAGTAATAAATGAAAGAAATTATTAAGAAATGTTATAATTAATCGAGTTTTTTCAATATTGTTGCCCCATTGTTTACTGGGCACTATTTCTGCAACCCCTTACTCATCTCAATTTTTTTCTCCGAAATTCGTAATACTGGAATAATGAAGCTAAGGAAAGGGGAGGGGAAAAATCGAGAATGGATTATTAATTAAGACTATCCCATGGTGTTGGAATTCAATTAAACATTGCATTCAAAGTGGCGGATTCGCAATCCCAGAAATTACACATTTTGAATAATTGATTTCGGTGACTGTAACCGAAAAATGCATGCATTATTGCATTGTTCAAAGTTTGAACTGATCTACGTAATAGAATAGCGAAAGTGGTTCCCCGGAATGCGAATGATTTCTATTAAATCATGTTGAATGTATGCAACTCAAAATATGAAGGCGTTAATCCGACTCCAACCTGCAACCGGATCCGGAAAAATCCTTCCGAAGACATCCAAAAGAATTCCGAACCAAAGACACGAATGTTCCCAGTGGAGGACGCGGCGAAAGAAGTGGCCGGAAATCACGTCGAGTAACCCAATTATAGACCGTAAGAGCAAGTTTTAGTACCGCTGTTAGCGGGCTAAACTGTTGGCGGTGCCTGGGCCCGTAATGCACACTTCGAGCCAACTTATCTCCAGCAGATGGCCCATACCCCGGAATAAAAACCGGCAATTGGCTGTCTCCTAATTGTCGCCGAAGGTCGTTTGGTGTAATTATTCCAGAGATTATGGCCGGGAGATATGCTTCGAATTTTTTTGTTTTTGTTTCATTTCCGACAGGCCCATTTCGTAGATTAAGTTTTTTCCGATAACTTGTGGCGAATGTTTCGTGTCAGCCGGGCGGAAAAAATGTTATGCTGCGATTGACTCGACCGATTCTGATCTGATTTAATTCTTTTCTCTCAAATAATGTTATAATGTAACAATTGAATTGTGTTTCAAATGGGAGCTTGTACTCCAATTCTTCATCGCTACTCTCCAAATTTTTGGTTACTTTTACACTGACAACTGTATGAGACTCAATAATTTAGAACTAGATTTATTACAAGTAAAATTATCGGCTGTAGTCTGCAGAGTTGGTAAAGCGGTTTAGTAAAGTGTGAATTGTAGCGACTAACCGGTTGAACGACGTGTGATATGGGGGGCCACTTGTCACCGGTGCCAACTCGTAAACGCCACCCCCAATAACTTCTCCAACAGTCCAACTTTCTCTTTCGGCCCTGCAGTCGCATTTCATCTACAAGAAACGTGCCATTCTTTTGTAGATTTGCTGCGAAAAAAGCTAAGAAAATAATACTGACAAAACTAAACCGAGTCGAATTTCATTAAGGTTGAAAACTAAAATTCTTACCGGGGCTTTATAAATCTTATAAAGCCCCTATAATAATTCTGTTACACTGGTGTCTAAGCGGCAATGATAATTTAATATAGATTCTCCTGTTTCGTTGACAGTGTCGGGGTCGGGCGAGCCCACTTCGAGAAGCAGCCTCCTAGCAACTTGAGAAAATCGAATTTCTTCCACTTCGTCATCGCCCTATACGACAGGTCGGGGCAGCCGATTGAAATTGAGAGGACCGCCTTCATCGGTTTCATTGAAAAGGATCAGGTATGTAATTTTCCGAATTTCTAATTAAGAAAATGAGAATCGTCGGACACAGATTGAAACGACTGCGGATATCAGAAAATTATCCGCAGGCTATATGTTATAATAAGGTTGTATGTAAAATTATATGTACAGAACGAATTGGTAGCTGGTGTTTCGAGTTATATTAAAGTCCGTTTAGAACCCTCCGAAATGTCGTGCGGGGTGAGTAAATGGGGTGGGAGGGAATAGTCCACCCTCCGATGTAACCACCAATTACGTTTATTCCTATTATAAGTTAACGAACCCCGTCCTCCACGTTACCCCTCGACCGGTTTTATCTATAATTCAATTTCGGCAATTATTATTCAGCCTTCTTTGCATAAAATTCAAGATGTTATCTCCCACCGACGGGGATGAATTCGTCTCGTGTCGTCCCGTTTGTAACATTCACCGAAAATTACAACGATCTACATTTAAAAAATTTCTTGTGTACATCATAAGTGGGTTTGTCACAGATGACAATGAAGGTTTACTGGTACGGAAGTTTAATACCGCTACTACCGCCTAGATTATTGGCAGCATTATCGAATAGGGGTATAATATCGTCGTATAACTCGGTATGTGCCTTTATGGGCATTATAACAAAGGGTCTAAGGGCCGGCCTACCTGTTCCGGTCTCCATAACTGATATACGAGCGTCACTTCGGACAGGTGTCCCTCCCGTCATAAACCTTTCAACTCTCGACAGTGGTAAGCGATGACCCGGCTTTAGTTTAATCCGCCCTCGGGACATTTCTCACGCCCGACACTGTTATGAATAACTGACTGAGACTGACAACGTCTTCCTGTTCTATCGCCCTATTTAAATCTTATATATTAAATATGAAAGCCTTTTAAAATCTTCAATGAGCTAAGTATTTCTTCTCTCTTTTCAAACCTGAACACGGATTAAGTACGAAATATTAATTCACTAGGTAACTTTATTTTTTTGATTTCCAAAAAAAATTGAACCACGATTTATTTACAGAAACGAGGTGAATTTTTAATCATAACGTTAAACGGTTAAATTTCTCGAAGCATTTTTCGTGATGGCATTTTCTGGTAAATCAAATACTACCCAAGTGTCATGAATTAGGAACTATTTAAAATCAATGAGAACTATTTTTTATCAATTTCATTTCATGGTTATATACATCGAAAATAGTTTGGATTTCTCGAAAAGTACTTGAAAAGTATCTTGGATTCTATACAAATAGGAAGCGAGAGTTTTCTATTAAAGAGGAGGACATAAATTTCTATGCTACTTTTCCCAGCGTTGAATATATTCATCATATTTTTAATAAGTTTTCTTTAAATGATTTTTTTATGGCACAACTGATACCTGTCTGAAATCCTGATATTACGAAAATACCTATGATTCTAGATTGCATACAAGTGGTCCGTTGCATTTGAGTCTTAATACGACCGATGTATTAAACATCTCTCCTCGTAACGCCTTGCTCTTTTTATTCACGAATCATTCCTCTGTGACAAAACTACACTTCAATTTCACGCCCCAGCTCCATCCCCTCGTTGTTGTCATTAGGCTGTACACTGCAAAAAGGAACACGAATACACGAAAAAATTAAAAAAAAAACATTCAAGTGGCCGCTAATTTATTAGCCAGTTCTGAAAGTCGGCGCTACTAAAAAAAAGCGCCCCTGCCCCCCCTCGCCCCCGCTAATATTTCATATTTCACTGAATTAACTCCGGGGGCGGTTTGCCGCACGCCGCCCCCGCCTACTGCCTCACAACTCCGCGGACGTTAAAAGTTAAAATGGACGGATATTTTTTTTATTTTCGGGGTTCCCGGCTCACATCAACCACCCTTGTTTTTGCCCCAAACCCCTCGAACCCCCGCCCCCGCCACCGCCCTCCCGACAACAGGCCAACTTTGTTTTCCGAGCGCGGCCACAATTAGCCGCCACTGCGGACGGGACTATTTTTTGAGCGTTCAACGGACGGACGAAATTCAGGCCCCGGACATCATTCGGGGGAAACTTGTGTAAAGAGTGCGGGACAAGTGTAAGTGTCACACGTACTGTACGATCCTCCCAGCTCCATCAATATCCGAGCATGCACTTAATATACATATTGAATATTCTTATCAAATTTAATTATCAAGATACTACTGTCTTTATTATACAAATCGTTTCTTTTATTGGCCTCCTGTGGGGGTCAAACTGAATATTTTTAAAGCGGAAGGGTTCGAGTTCCCGCGAATGAAACCGCGTAATACAACGTGGTTCCTATCGAACAGGCCTCTGGAAAGTATACACTCAGTCACCACTGTGTTTCTAAAATTGATGCTTTTCTCTCCGCAATTAAAATACCTTCTGTACGACTAATCTGTGGGTATAAATGCGTGTTCCACGAAAACTGCGTGAAATCGGAGAATTCGAAGAACGATGACAGTCGATTAGTACTACTTAGTTTTTTTGTGACAATCCACTGAGACTGATATAAGATTTCCTCTCGACAGATATTTTAAGTTTCATTCGCGCCGTATAGGATTAATCGATCGGGTTGATTGTTGAGCGGATTAAAATTGAAAGTACCGTACTCAATTAATTTTACGAGTCAATCCCTCCTACTCTTTATGAGAGGGATTGTCCCATCGATTGGGTCGACCGCATCAACCGTTCCCCCTCGACAACAACCTCTCTCTTTCTCCTTCCATCTACTTCCGGTTTCTCCATAATTCCACGGTATTTTTGACTATAAAAAATACAAAAAATAGGTACTCCACTCGGCTTTCGGACCGTGATTGTTCCATCATATTTTTTTATTCCGCCACATATCTTCGTTACTTTCGCCGAAAATATAGTTTTCACGAAACAGTTGTCGACGACGGATTGGATTTATCGGAACAGAAGATTTATTTGTGCCCTTCGTGAAGTGAATTTTGACCATGCAGACCATGATTTTCACCAATCGTTCATTAATTCTCGGGGTCCAAAATTTAAAACGGCCATTACTTCTATTTTATAACAGGATGCATTCAAATAGTCTCTTTCCTGTACGAAATGGGGAGAATTTTCACTACCGCGCGTTTTCCCATCGCAGTACATTTCACCGTACGCCACTGCTAGTTTCTGAAAGCCGGTATTATTAGCAATTTCGATTTATAAGCCTGCGAAATTTATTCCCATCAAGTTGCAATTGCACTCTTGTTTCTGCGGGCGAGCATAGGCGGCGATGATCCAATAAACAATAGGGCGGATAGTGTTGGGGTCGGACGGCCATCGTAGTGTGCCGGCAGGAGGCCGCTATTGCCCAGTAATTATTAGGGCTGATTAGGCCGGGGATGAGGACCGGACAACGATCGCGTAAAGCGCACAATTAGCCCCTAGGCGTATTAACAGAAACAGGTGCATGTTGAACGGCATTAAAGTGCGCCTGCCCGCTACGACTATCATCATCAACGGCCGACCGCCCGCCCTTATCTGGACTCAATTATAATTTCGTATGGAATTATCATAGAGCCAACCACCACGGGAGGTACTAATGTAAAAACGCTGGAAATTAACACTTTCGTCCCAGTTTTTCTTTCCATAGTACACGCTGGAATTATACTTTAGTTCTCCAAAGAATTGAAATATCGCAAACACCTAGGAAACTTCTTCCATTTGTTCAAAACCTCAGCTAAAACGTATTGTAGGTTAATATTCCTCAAACTAACACAGAGTAACAGTTCCCTCTGCCGTCGGTTCATCATTGTCGACAGCACCTACTGAATAATATATTTCGTCCCGGGGAAAAAGACATACTGTGTTTAAGCTCTGGCAAAAACTCGCAACAAATTGCCTTTGAAATAAAACGGAGATTCACTTTACTGCGGGTCCCCCCCCCAGTTCGTTCGACGGCTCTTACAATTATTGGTATTCTTTCCTCTTCATCATTTTCGACTGCCCTACGGATGGAACATTGGCCGAGGAGGGAGGGAAAACAGAAACGGCGCGAGAGGGATAGAGAGTGAGAGGGAGGGAGGGAGGGAGGTGAGGAGAGAGAGAGAGAGAGAGAGAGAGAGAGGGTTAGATGGGGGAGGGGTGAAGAGATAGGCTAACCTTTTCCCCGGCCCAATATATCATGCAACCCGAACCTCCTCCCTAACCCGCTCTCTCTATATTTCTCTTCTCTTCCCTCTCCTCTCATTCTAACTATATATTATATCTGCGCTCCCTTAACTCTCTTGTTCTCTATTATTGTCCCTTTTCTCTCCTCCGTTTTTCCGTATTATCGGCGTCTTTTTCTCACTTCGATCGTATACCTCTTCCGGTTTGTCTATTTCCTTTGAATTTCCCCGATAACCACCTCATCATTCAAATTTGTTAAAAATTGTAAATGTATAACGAATGGATTTCATTTTTGAATTAACTCCTAAACGCCCTTATAAAGTACAACAACGCCATGCCGCACGACGGCATTTCCAGGTACACACTTTTACAATACAGTGACTGGAATATAATTCATAACTGTTTCATTCAGAATGATAACGGTTTAACTATATTATAACACTGTATAATAATGGTTATATCTATAATAAAATAAAAACATTAGAGTTAATAGAATTATAACTGTCAAACAGACTGTTAAACTTTGGCATATTGGTTAAGCATAAACTAAAGTTTGATCATCCATTGATTACTGCCCAAGCACAACAACTAAAATTTTCAATAATACGAGAGGGTTAAAACCTAAATTTAGAAAATTCGACCGTCTTATATATCTGTGAAATGTGTACTGTCAAAATTTACGGGCCATTTATGGATCTTGCGATAATGTCCCCCATCGGTCCAATGTATCGATGGATGGGATGAACTTGAACGATAAGGACTTGGAGGATAAGGAGGAGTGATGTGACCGCGGGCCGAGCCCATCTGCATAATTGGTCTTGACCAATTTGGCGGCTGTCGGTGTAAATCAGGAGAATTAATCCTGGCATTTGCATATCGGTCAAGACGTCGCAGGCGCCTATAGGGGCCCCGTGATTGAACTGTCAGGGCCGTCCGGCGGGGCCCGGAGCTACAGGTCACACGACCAATGACGAATATGACACATGACACTATCGAGTCTGCACGATATTGAAAACGGACCCGTCCGTCTGTGCAGCAAGGACCGATAATCTGAACCCACTTCCTACGTGTAGACGTTTCCATCAATAAGCGATACCGAGACGACATGTGTACGTTGTAAACAGTCTTAATTAGTGTAATTTGAACTGAAATTTACCCGGTGCCTTGTTTATTTGAATACGAGTTAATCCTACAGCTCCCCGTACAGATCCCCGTTACGGAGGAGGCTTGATTGATGGGCGTCGATAAGCCTCGCTAACTGACTCTCATTATGACATATGGCCCTCGCATGACTCCCAATAGTTTTATTGGACCCCGGTCGGACCCCATCAGGTACGTCGACATCTGACGTCCAGTGTCTCGCCCCACTGCCCCTCCAACAGATACAGCATTTTTAGTGCAAGCCCTGCAATCGACGATACGAATTATCCTAAATTTTTGTAAACATATTCACAATTTCAAGAGCCTGTCTTTTCACAATAATTTCATCAACGATATACAGCAGTTTTACCTGAAAGAAATGCCCAACGCCGCATTATCATCGAAGTTTGTAACGAATACACTTCATCGTAATAGCCTCGAAATAACCTAATAAATAATACTAATACTCATTATTTATGTTTCAGGAAACCGAGGTCCAGAAAACGAATAACGGCATCCAGTACAGGCTACAACTGCTGTATGCCAACGGTAAGTGGGAAATTGCAATATTCTGTTACGAATCGTTAGAAGGCTAATGTAGACAACTCCAACTCAACAATACAACCCATTGATTTAATCTACTTAGTGTAAACAGATCATATTCAGATGAACCGCCAAACATTGTGGTAAAGTGTTGTCACTCCCGAGGATGCGTATTGGTCGTGGCTTGCCACTTAGGCCCGCCGGTTAAGTATAGCCGGCTGAAAAGGGAGAGTCGTACTTAAGGAAGGTTGGCGAGCGCTTCCGATTGTATAGAGAATTAATTATAATCTAATGTGTATCAGTGGTAGAAGGGAGCGAGGTAAGAGGTGGGAGGAGGGGGTCCGAACGGGTCCGCCAACTAAATCCCCGGGATTGGGCAAATGACCACATAGATTACCATCTTAAATATGTTATTAAGTCCGCGGCCGCTACCTGGGGCACAGATTACCCTAACTGGGGCCTACATTATTAATGGTCCCCAGTATTAGCCGTGGCCCGACCCCTCCCTCCCTCTTCTGGGCCGGAAACATTTCTAGGGACCCCACGGGTTCAAAGGCGAACCGATGGCTTACCGGGCTGAATCCGCAACAATGTTTTTCCCTTAGATTCGTCATAAATTCTACGGGCTACAAACAAGGAACGGAGGCGTAGAGCCAATCATTCCCTGCTACATCGTGCCTTAGGTTTCTGAAAGTAGTGGAAAATTCCTGATAGATAACGGCCGTCGAAAGTCCGTACTGGGGAGGGCGGAAGTTAAAATTCAGATATTAGAATAAATTAAGAAAAATAATTCGATAGTTTCGACTCTCGAGTCGTCCTCAGCTCTCTGGAGATAGAGGTTTTACCCATGACGGTCTGTTGACTCATCAGGCCATCCGCGCCCTTATCGGTTTGCGAATCTTTATTGCTCCCACTTCAGCATAAATTTCGATTCCACTAATTAGCCTAAAAAGTGTTTCAATTATGCATGCTGGGCTACGCGTGCGGCCGCCCCTTATTGTATTGGGTCCGCGAAGGCGTCCATGAATGACAGAAAGCCCGCCCGCAATTCACCAATTCCACTCGCGATTTCTTCATCTCCTGCCCCGTTTCATATCTCTCCGGGGAGCGATAAAATTTTACTCCACCGGTCAACTATGAAAATAATAATCATAATAACCGCCCGCCGGAGGAATATGCACTACTCTATAAAGTGTCGGAGGGCGGTAACATACTGGCCATAAAATTTCTAGTACACCAAAAACTCACTCCTGAAATAAACTTGATGTACACCTCGCCTTCAGATAACACACCAAGACTGATATATGAATTGTCAGTTGATATTTTTGTGGACGATTAAATTCCGCAATTAAGTTCCGTTCCCGGTTCATCCCTTCTTCCTTTTTCTATCAACCCCCTAGATGGATTCCTTAATAGGTTAGGATGCTTATTACACAGTTTTCGATATTCATTATAACTGTATTATATTTTTTCGTAATTTTTGTTGCAGGCGTGAGGCAGGAACAGGACATATTCGTTCGCCTCATCGACTCCGTTACGAAACAGGTACGAACACTGATATTATTCTGAAAACGGTTGTTTGTTATTCGCCGCGAGGCTGTTGTTTGATTTGACTGCGATGAAATATGAAACTCTCGACGAATAATCTTATCCGCCGAATTCGTCGCGTAACCGGGGCAGATGTTCTATTCGTTATCGCCTATAATTATTCAGCCATTCTACGTTAGAAATATATTCGATTTGCACATGGCATTTGAAAAACGTTTCACTTTGGTTTTTTATATATTTTTTGAACTCCTGATTCGTGAAATATAAAATATTTGTAGGTATGTATTGTGCAAAACATAAATTATTGGTTTCTCTTTAAATATTGCAGTATTTCCGACAGTTAGGAAGCTCTGGCTAATGTACATTTTAGTTAATTATTAGCTAATAATAATTAGCAGTCAACTAACGTTGAATATTTACCTGTACCCATATTAATGTTTCTTTCAAATTCTTTCTAATTTCCAGTGTACCATACCTGCAAATTTCAAATATCACGAAAAAATCAAAGGATATTTCTTAGCATTATTAATTATAAATATTGCGATTACTTTCTCAATTTTTCTAATAATGTGGCTCAGTATAAATGTAATTTCATTTTGTGTGAGGACGTTCTTTGGGACAAGGTACTAGATAGGGATACAAGCAGTTGTCATTGCAAAGAAAAAATTATTATTATTATTATTATTATTATAAGTGGTCGACAAGTCGCCAATCAACTGTGCGGATTAAATAACTTCCTTAATTTTTGGCCCAGCGGTAATTAGTCGTTTTGATTAAGGGGCGCCTGGCGAGGGGAATGGAGCCAGTTGATTGGGGCTAATTCAAGTCTTGCCGGTTCTCAGCCGCTAATCCTGTTTCTTCTCCTTTCTTCTTCTCTCCGCCCCCCCTCTCTCCCTCCCTCCATCGCTCCCTCCGCCACCCCCCAACAGCCACCGGCTAATTCTCTGCCGACCCCCACCTCCACCGCCAGACGATTCTCACTTTACCAACTCCGTTTTCCCGGTACCAAACCGACCACTAACTATCGACTGCGCACCCTCCCCCGTGCGTTCTGAAGGGAGCGGCCTTCCTAACTTGTCCTAATGAAAAGTAATTCCCGGCTACTGCGGCGTTCCGGGGGATCGTCGGGTCAATCAAAAAACACTCCGCTATTCTGTCCTGCCTGTTCATGATTCGTCGATTTACACTCAGGTGCCAGCTATGCCCACTCACTTATTCCAATTAACTGTTCGGATTAAGGGTTTTTTCATACTGGACATTGTTTAAAGATTTCAAATGTCCAAGAGAATACACTCAAATTACACACAATAAAACACTAAGCCTGTTTTCGCTGATAGAATTTCCTCAATTTGAAATGCAGAATAGAGAAACTTTCGCGCCGAATGCATTGCTTCGAATACAAGCTATTTTTCTTAACGCGTACGTTCGCTCGTGTAACGAGAACGGCGGTCGGATTTAATTTGAACTCGCACGAGGTTCGGCTCGGACAACGGAAAACCGTGGCCAGACGAAATAAAAACCGCGCCGTTTCCCGTATATGAATAATTTATAAACACCTTATTAGGACAAGACAGGGGGCGGGACAAGGAGGCAGTGGGGGCGGCTGGGTCGTGTTTCAAAATCCTGTAGCCGGCAAAATTTACTGCGGCCCCCAACCGCGATAAACTATATGCCGCAACCCTTCAATTTCTAATGAGCTCTCAACTCTCGGCTTCAACCTCTCACTGCCACCCTCCCCCCGTCACGCTCTCCCTCTTCTTGAGCTCTGCTATCTCTCTCTCTCTGAACAACAGGATTATTCGAACAAATACAAAGTATAATTTAATTCACAAATGCAATTTATTATTTCCCTATGAAAGCGCAGTAAAGCGTAATAATTGCAGAAATAAAATTCAAACATCTTCGCTGTTTGGCCCGGAAATTACTGGACAATATTATGAGATACTGACAATTTCCATGCGGTCAGTTATACTTCCGATGAAGCACGCTGTTAGAACTGTTACTGCCGCGGAAGTTTGCTTGTTGAGCCTATACATGATATTGTTGTTGTGTAAAAGATTATGGAGATTGCGAATGTTTTCCACATTTATCGATTGGTTGGCTTCAATTTATATATAGGTTATCATCCAGTTTATCGCAGCAGTTTGACTCTTTTTAGGGAGACACTAAATCCTGTTAGCAACTTCGTCATTCTATCGATCCTATTTTGCTCCTGTTGATTATTACAGTCATTATATTCTCCCTTTTCATGATTTCATGATTTCTATAGCAATATATCCGAATTTATTTTCACGCTAAATAGACATGGGGCTTAGACCGAGACCGTTTATAGTGCTGAAAGCGTGCCAACTCCAGAATACGCTCAGCGCCTGATTCAGGGCGAGAACCTTCTAGACTTTGAGAAGAACGTTTATTTTGAAAAAAAAAAGTCCGGGCTAGGTGCGTTCCGAGAACGCATAGTCCGAATATCCCTTTCGTCCACGCGAATACAAAATTGGAAATTCACTTTCAACTTGACGATCGAACTCTCGGAGTTTCGAAAAGTTTCTGCGGAACCGCCGGTGAAATAATATATAATCTGGAGCCTGCAGCGAGGGGGCTTAATAAGTCAATTAATGAGTCGTCATCGAAATTGGATTTATTACCGGCGACCTCTCCCCCGACTAATTATAAGGTGGAAACTTCTCGAGTTTTAAATTTCACCGGCCTCAACCGTACTCGAAGCGTTATATTTTATTCCGGGCTAGTTAGCGTCGTAGCCCGGTCTCGCGTTTCCCGGGAGGTATAAATCACACCCGCAGACGTCGCCTGTATTCAATTACGGTCGTTAAACGGGACGGCCATTCGATTTAACACGTAGCCAGTGAATTATGTTGCGCACAATTAACGCAAACTGTAATTTCTATCGAACACAGTTTAAATAATCAAAACGCTATCCGTCTTAAATTTGGACTCTGTTAATTGTGCATCCATTGTCCTTAAGTATTTCTAGAAATTGAACAATCGAAAGAAATATGTGAGTAGAGTAAAACATGCTGATGTTTGCCGCTTCTTACAGTTAAAACCAGTATTGATCCGGTATAAACGATAACTGGAGGTAACCGCCGGGGTACCCCACGCGTAAATAAATACATTACTACTGCTACTAGTAGTCACAGTAACAATACTATTGGTATTATACTAATTGAAATTGTGATGTAGACGACATATGGACTGCATTCTGGGATTAGATACTGAAAAATATTTGACCCTCACAGAAGAAATAATATAAGTCCTTCTAGATTATACCGTAAATCTAACCTCCTGTGGACAATTCATGGTGGTTAAACCAAACCGGCCGATAATTTCAAACCAAACATTGTTTTATCAACATTTTAACATTTTAATAGAGTAGTCTTTATGTTGCGAACAATGTTTTAATTCCTTTAAGAAGTCCTTTAAGATGGCGTCTGTTGACAAAACCGGCGCGGACGCCTGTCGTTCCTGACTGTCCGGCCGAGGGGAGAATTGACCGGGGGCGATCTCGCTTTTCATCAGAGCCGTACATAAATCAGGCGTATAAACGTTAATATTGTACCGGGAGCGTGTATTGTGTTACGGCCATTAGTCCCCCGCCGGCAGAGTCCGCCATCTCTTGTTCTCATCCAACGGTGTAAAGTTCCCCTACCTGCTCACCGGCCCACAGCGAGGAGATTACTTACATTTTAATTGGTTGCCCAATTTAAATTTTAAAAATATATATTTTATCACTGGAGATCATCATTATGACAATAATGAACTTACTTAGAAATACTTACATTGTAGTGGAAATTATTGCCTAGGCTATGCCGGAGTGTGTGACTTACCTTTCTAGGAGTCCTTACAGCTTTTTATCTACAAGCATAATGAAGAGTGCTACTTTTGGACAGCTGTTTACTTTCCACAATTTCAATGCTCATTCCTTTAATTAATTAATTAATTTTCTGTTTATGTATATATTCCGATTCCGGTTTCCTTCTACCATCTGCGGCTGTGTCGATATCGGCTTTTCTGATATTAATAAATGGCTGTCGTACATATTTTTAAAGATAAATGGACGTTTTTTTTGTCTGCAAGTCGGTAAATTTGTGTCGGGTTTCGACCCGGCCGGATGACTGATTTCAATCGGTCGAACGGGTCGTATTGTTTGAAGACGATTAGTGCGGACCGTCGAGTGTGATACTCTCCGCGTCGTGGGGGCGAAGAGGGTCAATATATTTTAATTGGTTATCGGTGTAAGAGGGGCATGGGGGGTGCGTGCCAACAGAGGGGAGGGCGGGAGGGGGCCACCGCTCTCTTATGTAGATGCCCCGACCCCTCCACTTTGGGGGGCTCTTACTCAGATTAAACCTTCGGCATAATATAAGTGCACCTTCAATCGATAGCCAACCCTCCACGACCCGATTTAAGGAATTACACCCCAGACCGGCCCAATTTAGAAATACATTAAAGTATTTGCGTTCGTCCACTACGAGAATTTATATGGAAATAAAATTACACCGATTCAAAGTGGGATATGATTCTACGGGGAAGAGAAGTTTAGACACAAGTGTCCGTGTTGAGGAATAACAGTAAAACATAGAGATTCAACAAGGTACAAAACTAGGCTATACGGGAATGGGTGAGAATAGTTGTTACGCCTGCATTGTGATATAATTTAAAGTTCTTTCAAATATAAAAAAATCTTTCGCTGTGACGCTATAAAAACTATGAAGATGAACAATTCAACCAGCTATAACTCGATAAGATCCTTTCAAAGCAACACATAATCTAATTACATTGTAGATGGTACTATTTATCGAATATAAACCTGTTTTGGTTAGTATTATTATTTTCTTAATTTCCCTATTTAACAAAAATTACGAATCTAGCCCCAAAACAGTTATATTTGTGAGTGGACCTTCTCTTTTCCATTCGCAACAGTGAATCTGGCAATATGGCAGAAGCGTACATAGGCTTTACATAGAATTTAATCATTGTTCAATTGCTTCCGGAGAGCATTGTTAGATCGAAATCGGGCCGTAATGCAATTTATCGAGTGAGTCAGTCGGGGTTATTGGGCACGCCGCGTGTTTGCGCCCGACCGGGAGGGTGTCCAGGGCGGAAGGAAGCCATTCAGAAAGAGGCGATAGTTAACAATGTATGTTGTGTGTATGTACACAGTGCAGGTCGCCGGGGAGCGGTAGGGGTTGAGGGCGGCGGCGGCGGCTAATTACAATGGGATTGCGGGAGAGGATCCGCCGATGTGTGTAACCGATAAGGGAGGCGCGCCCACACACACACACACGCACACACTGGTCGCCGGTGGATTGTGGCCGTCACGCGACCGTGGCCCGACACGTGACGGGGCGCACAGCCCCGCAAAACCCTCCCCTGCCCCCGCAACCCCTAGGCCTTCAACAGGCAAATCTGTTTAGGGCCACGCGGCCGCCCTCCGATATTCGACCGTGTACCGAAGATGCGAGATTAGTCCCTGTCGATTGTTGTGGGGTAGGGCCGGCTTTCCCGTCTTTACGACGAGTAATGAGTTTTAGAGGAGACGAGCGGCGGCAGGAAGCGGACAGATGATCGCTTCCGACCGTCCCCCATAACAACCAAAAGTCAGCCGCTCGATTTCCAAATCTTCCGTTTGGGTGCTACAAACAAAATGCATTCGCGCAATGTTACATTCCATACTGTCCACATTCAGATAAAACAATCTTTCGACTGTGCTTTTTCTACGAAACTGGAACTCGTCATCATGCGATGTCGTGGCAGTGAACTAATTGTGTTTGTGTTCCTCCCGGTTCGGGATGTACGCTAATCGCATTTTATTTCGACATATGTTCTGCATTTTGTAGTGACGCGTGGCTCGGCTAATCTCGCCTCTCCCAGCGGGCCCATCCTTCTGCGACGTCACGCAGTCACGCCGCCCCACCGAACAGAACACAAACCACACTGACGCACCGCGACGAAAGGGTTTTTTTTAGAACAACGCTTCTCGTCGTGGGATTCCTCTTATGAGAAAAAAGATGAGGCCTAGAGAACAGCATGAATTGGGCGAGATATCCTTTCCAGAAATTGAGTTGGAGCGCGGTACTGTTAGTGTTATGGTTGAGATAGGAGAGGGAGGTCACGTGCCCCCCCCCCCCACCGGCTCTAATGTACAAGGCCTGCGCTGCAATCTGTTTACCGACGTCGGCCGCCCTCCGGGGAGTCGACACGACAATCGGCCCTATTAACCTCCTCTTCCGCTCCTCTCCTGTAATTGCGCTAATAGATTACTCCCTTGTAACATCGACTAATTAGCAGATTTCCACGTCGATACTCCTTGTTTTTCTTAAAAATGGGATTCACATTTTATCATCGAGTATATTCTTTATCAATGATTATAGACGAAGCGAACTGGTGCAATTTTATTACATTTGATTAATGTTGGTACCGACAGTAGTTTGCTAATGTTTATGCTCAAAGCTCAAAAATGGTATTTCGTACCTAAAAGAAAACTTTGAAATCATTTTCTTGCCTCATCTATAAAAATGGAAACTACTATAGTTCCTTGGCCAATAATTTTTATCTCTAGAGTGGAATAAAATGTCTTGGAAGTACGAAATAATACAAGTAATAGCATCTACAGATAGTTAATATTTTCTACGGGTTTGATCGTTGAATTTAAATGTACATACTAGGAGGAGGCGATTTTAGATTGGAATTTATCCGTCCTAGTTTCAGCTAGGAAAAAAGTCGGGATGGCGCCCCTGAGTTCGGATCGAATTCCTTCGACCGGTCGACTCATCCTCCCCGACCTTTTAACATGGGCCGACACGCTCTATTTCGGGCGCTTTAATTATTTACAGGAGCGTATATCTACGTCAAAAAGGCCGGCGGTTCCATTACGCGCGAGGGGCGAAGATCCCAAAGTCCCCAGAGCGAAAGGAGGCCGGAGCGCCCCAAGAGGCCGTCGCGGGAGTCCGCCTTATAAATAAACGTCGACAAATGCCCGGGCTAATGGGTTAGAAATTAATTTGTCCAACTCCCGGAGTCCCTTCGGCGGCAATTACCTGTTAAGTAAGTCGGGCGTCAATTCCCATGGGAATATTGCCGAGAGGAGCCCCGGGGCAGTCGAGTGGGGCCGCCACTGCACCCTTGGGGCACTCTATCTCGCTCGCTCTCATTCCCTTCCTCTATCTCTTTCTCTCTCTCGCCGGCAATGATACCTACCGGGACCGTCCCCATTAGTTATTGACAAACCGACTGACCTAGTGGGACTAGCCGCTTAATTCCGTTGCGCACCCCAAAATGAGCTACTTCCTTTAATTATAATCAGCCTTACCGAACTGACACCGCCCTAATCAAAATAGCTCCCCGGTGAATCGCACGCCGTACAATATCCCACGTCCTACGGACATCAGATTTCATATCTCGCACCCCTCTATTCGGTTTTCGAATAATCGAATTTTATTGCGGGTAGTATTTGGTTCCCATAGGAGTCGATTTATAGAATATCTTTGTTCTCGATAATTTGAAATACTTAATACTTTAGATGTCGAATCGATATTTACACCACTCACTTAACAGGACTCAAACGCGATTCAACCAAGCCATAGATCCTTGTTGAAGGTCGTTCGGTGACACCCTCGCATATACCTTTCACGTCTGGCCGACGGTCGAATGAGCGAATTAACATTTTGTCGCCAGTAGGCCGGTGGAATTACATTACGCGCATGTAATTACCCCGTCGATACTATCAGTATGCGGGCTCCACGTCTGGACTGGTTTGGGGGAGGGAGGGAGGTGGAGGAAGGTGCCGCTCCGCGCCATTAGTAATTGACAACCGGTCGGCCAACAGGTATTAGTTGCGGCGGGGCACGCCTCAATTGGAGCTCTTCTATCTCAAAACGCCCCAATACCGACCTCCAATCAACCCCCTCTTCGGAGTACCATTTGCGTATGTTAACATACAGCGCACTAAAACCACCGATTTAATAAGAACAGTATATTAAGTAAATCGTTTCATATTTATAATTGCACGTACATAGTTCTCACTCGGTTGTTTCAGAAATTACTGGTATTTCAAATATTGTAAAGGGGAAAGAGTTTCCTTCAGCATTTTTTAATTACTATATTTAAAACTTTAGTAAACGCTGTATCTACATAAACGTTCAGTTGTCTGAACAAGCAAAGAAAAAAATCACGATATCTCTCTCGTATTTTAAATACGAAGCGCTCTCTCGGTTATTTTTCAGCAATTTTTGTGACGTATAATTAAAAAAGAATGTCGGATATATCGATAAAGAACTTGGTTAGCATATCGGGACTAATTAATCCCGACGGGGACGTATCGATGATGGCCGAGTATTCTTAAAATGCGAGCCCTAACGACGAGGCATACGTGCGATTTGCCGGTCGAATGAATTCGAGAGCGCTCCCGGAAAAAATCTTTCAATTAAGAAAAACAAACACGGACGGTCCGAATATCGACGGAAGAGCGGGGGGGGGGAGCTCCCTCGGGACTTTGTTGCTCCGATGAAATTCAGATATTTACATGGGGGTGGGGGGGGCCGCCTTGGGCCCCTAATGACGGCCGGCTACGTGGGCCAGTTTTTAACAAGGCCGGGCCGACCTAATCCGGCCGCCGGCATCATCCTGGAGGGCGTGCCCCGGGATTATGCCCCGAATTGCGCTCACAACTGATGATATATGCGACTTCCGTTTAATTGAATATGCCCCTCCCCTCCCCGCCCAATCGATAATCGGCGGCGCCCCCGAAATCCGGGTGGGATTTATGACTTCTTTTGTGAGGCTAATTCCTCCACGATGGTACGAGGCAATCCCCCATCTCTCGATTCACTTTGTAGTCTCCTGTTGTTCGAATTAATCTTCTTCTACATCGCCGGATTACGAACGTGTTTCAGCGTGTTATCTTTTTATGTTTATCTACAGGAAATTATTGGCGACAATTTCTAGAATATTATTGTTATCGAATGAGAACACTGTATCTAAACTTTTATATGTATGTTTCAGGCCATCATTTACGAGGGCCAGGACAAAAACCCGGAGATGTGCAGGGTACTACTGACGCACGAGGTTATGTGCAGGTAAATATTGATCATTATAAAATAGTCTAGACCCGAATATGTCATGAAATCTATCATGAACTGTCCTATAGCGAAAACACAAATATTCGACTTAAAAATAGTTGGCTGTAGATAAAAATTTGCACAAGTGACGATTATTCAAACTTCAGAAATACTTTGGCACATAAAATTAGGGGGAGAATTGTAATGGAAAGATGCGAGTTAGGCTTACTGGTCGGTAAGTCCCCCTATGGGTTAGTCGACGTGGATGCATGCACGGGTCTATTTGGGTGGTGTCCCTAAGATGGGGGCCCAAATCCCGCGGGAGGCTGGCTGCGGCCCCCCTCGGTCCGTCTGTCTGCCTGTCCCCATCGGCTCCTCCAGGTTTAGACACGACTTTCCCATTAGGGTCGTCCCCGCAGCACGCTACTCCCCCATCCCCAACCAACTGGCCCAACACACTCAGACAACTCTACTTCTTCCGGGCTCTGAGGGGTGGTACTCTAAAACGGGACACGGAGTCGTCGGCTGCGAAGGGCGAATACCGATTCAGTTTTCGATCGGTACCGCTCATACCGCCCGACACCCGCCACCAGCCACAACTCTCGATTCCTGCCTTACCACTACGTTCTCATATTCCCATGGGAATTGTAGCGCGAATAAAACTAGTTGCGGCTAAAACTAGTTGTTGAATTGGTGTCGTGAAAGCACCCGAATGAAATTCAGCTGACAACTATTTATTCCAAGCTGATAGGCATTCAGTATAATCCGACAAGTTAGTTTGAGTCGGGGTTGGGTCGTCTGGACCAGCAGCCGGCCCAGCCCTGAATTTCTTCCGGACTTCTCCGGAGCTCTTCTGCAAATCAGAACCCATCCGACGTTTCGGAACATGTGTTCGCTCCGTCTTCAGGGGTGGATACATACATATCCTTCTTTAGAATTTCCAAGTTATTACCGTATTATAGTCATAATGCATTGTACCGATGAATAGTGTTGGAAAGTTTATTAATTGCAATTTTTTTTCAGACGGAATAATTTTTAATAATTTTACGCCCTTTAACTTTAACCTATTTAAGTAATTATTACACGATTACAAGATACGACGATTTGAAAAAATTTGTTGGCGATAATATATGTTATTATTCCGCTTCTTTTTGAGAGTCAATATATATAGGCGTCTTTTCATGGTTTTTTTGTAATGACAGAGAAAATTATTTGTTTCCGAGTCCGAGGGAATATCCAGGTCGCTTCTCGCCAATGTATGAACTCACCTCCCCTTGTTCCGAAGTCTATATGAAATTCGCGTGGAATAATTACGGGAGGGGGCGGATCACGTGGAAAAAAATAGACAGTCCGACTGTCCCTCATCCCCCCAGGGGGGGAGTCTTTCACGTTCGGGGTTTTATGAATTTTCAACAATCCGCCTTCAACTCTCGGGGCTCTGGGACTTGCCGAACGAAAAAAAAATAAAACTGTGGTCCCTTCAATCGTTCCAAATCAATATGCCGTCAGAAATGCAAATAGGTCGGGAGGGCGGGAGCGGGGGCGGGATTTGAATAATGGGTCGGGGGTAAGTGGCGGAGGGCGGCGGGACACTCGAAAAATGTTTATCCGCCCTTTGGCAGTGGCGGGGGCGGTGGCGGGGCGGCCCTAATGAATTTAGCCACAGGGCGGCCTCTCGCGACTTTATTCAATCCGCCGGGAAACCACAGCGGCCCTTGAACCGATTTCCATTTGTTCTAAATTCCAACCTCAATTTCGGCGATTCATACTTTGAAGATATCTGGGAAGGAATTTCAGTAAGTTTTAAGTACAATTATTGTAAAATTGTCGTACTCACTTACGCCTGCCATAGTTACTGTAGGCCACCGATGGACAGTTTTACTTTTTTTCATTAGTGTATTCTCTTTTCTACAACTCATTCTCATACCGAGAGTGTTCGCACATTTAAACTGCTGTGATCCTGTTCTTCTATCACTTGAGTCTTCTAACTAACACCACTGTATCGACAGAGGATTTAATTGAGATTTCTTTTTCTTTCCAGCCGGTGTTGCGACAAAAAGAGCTGTGGCAACAGAAACGAAACCCCATCGGATCCAGTCATTATAGACAGGTCAGTAAACTTTTTGCAGCTAATACATTTTATCGAGCATTCAGGCATAGTCGAGTTTCCGGGATCGAATTAGCTGGCGCTACTTGGCTAGCCGTGATTTGTTCTACTCGCGGTAATATGCGCTACTTTGGGAAATTAATTTTCAGCTCCGTTTTATTACGTGGGTTGGGGGAGGATTATGGATTTCTGTGGCGTTACACCGGGCGTCGTTGATTGGCGTTTCGCGCTAACAAGATTTGTCCCGGCGGGGAATTGGCCGGTAGGTCGCCGCCTGTAAACAATAATACTGAACTGGAGCTGGTCGGGTAACCCACCCCCTACACAGGCCGACAATAAAACTGTAAAACGGTCCTCACAGGCACAATATTCATTGCCGCACCCCTAATGGCCCCTGGACCTATTTCCTCCAACCGCCCAATTCCCAGTACTGGTTGATTTTCCTGTACCGCACCAGCAACGCCGCCGATACGAAACGGAGGGTATTCAACATACATTTTATACGTCGAAATTACCGTATAAATTTAAGATCTATAAGTATGCTTATAGAAATTAACATGGTAGTCTAGAATTAGATATGAACTGTGCGGCAATTAAGTTAGAAACTTTTAGGGCGGGTTGCGAAATGGGAACCTCTGTGTTAGTGTGTCAGCCTAGACGGGACAAGGCTTCCGTTTCGAATCCACGCTGTACACTACTTGAACTATCTATTCAGTGCTCATGAATAATCTGTCCGAGCAAGGAATTAATACAGTTTCCACCAAATTTCGTGTTGTAGAGCCCGGGAAACGCGACAGTCGACGACTGCAAATGGGTCCCATTTTCGCGGCTTTCACTTTTCCAACAGAAAGAAAGTCGTGTCTGCGCGAATAAATATCTAAGTAATCGATATTTATAAGAACAATTTTTATTTAAGGACGACAAATATTTATTAACGGTAACACGGCGCAATGTATATACTAACCGGCATTGCACGAGTGTATATCGGGCTTAGTATCAGCACGCGCCGTGCTTATATAATCGTCTCTCTATAAGGTGATGTACGAGACACTTAATGCAATAAAGCCCGATTTATCCAACATACGAAATTGTTACCGAAAAACGTTGGGGTAAATTAATTAATCAGTAAAATTAATTATAAAATAAATGCGATATAGTTCCCAAGGCATGTATTAGCTAGTTTATTGTTGGTCTGTCCCGGAATTTCACGCAAGCGAAAATAAGACGATTCATACATAAAATATTGATGTGTTTCATTAAGCAAGTATAGCGGTAAAACATTTGTAAATTAAACATTGCTCAAGTATTTGTAAATTAAACAAATTTAGACAAATTATATACGTGTAGACACATCGAGGGAAGTAACTCACAGAATGTGATTATGCCACGGGTCAAAATCAGAAGCGGTATGACGTATGGTGGACCGGTGCAATTAGGGCGAGAGTATCCATAATTTGGCCCCCGACAGACAGGGCGGCAGACACCCTGCCCCGTAACGACCCATAGCAGGGACAAACGCTAAATTTTGAATTTCATCCAACACCGAGCTCTACTTTGGACTACACGCATTGTCGATCTTGGCTGGATAATTCAGTCGCAAAGCCTGTTACGTATGACGAACGTATGCTACCTGGACGAATTGTCTGTTATCTGGACCACGTAAATCTAATCTAACTTGTACATTTAACAAGCCCCAGACGTTACCACACTATTGCCTGATTTTCTTCATAATAATTAGTAGTTCAAGTAGGTCATTTGTGTAAGTGGTCCAGCGCTAGTGAGTTTCTCATCTCCCTAGATATAAAGAAATATAAAGAAAAATATTTCCTATGTTACTCTGGGTTTGTCACACATGAAATGTAGAACTGGATAGGCATATCTCTTGAGTGTGCCTCTGCGAGTTGATGCATATATAGTAGTTTTGTAGTCAAGTTGGAAAAAGGCCATTTTCTAAGATTAAACGAAACCTAAAATTGATATTTACCAAAAAAATGCCGAGCTGGAGGACAGGAACGGGACCGATCTACTGTGCAATATTTCTATACTTTCGAAAGTATAAAGGAGTTGTCGGTGATGTGTGTTGTGAGAGATGGGAGGGGGCATTTGAGATGCGGGCCGGTTGAACTCCCCAGGGGCGGCCATTTTGTCCAGGGCACCCCCCTGTCAACCACCCACCCGCCCCCCACCGCAGCAACTCCACTTCCTTCAATCCGCCACCCCCTCTACAGCCTACCATCCCTTAGGCCGGCGGTATTCCTCCCCCGCTACCTCCCGCCCCCTCTATCTTCTACCTCTGGCTAGACCTTTAAGCAACCATTATAGCCTCCTCCCCGTTCCCTCGCTACCCCGACCCTCCTTCTACCCCCCCTCTTGCACAAACCCCGGGACCACTCTTTCATACGTGGATCAATAAGGGGAGTTATAGAAGAAAAAAGAAGGAAAAAAATATATATAGGAAGAGGACCACCAACTTACTTCTTTACTTTAAGGTCGCCCCGCCCGAGAAATCTTCCGGGGGCTTATTGTTGTCTTCTGTTATAACACAACATCATATATATAACACATACTCCCATTGTCGTATAAAGATATGACGTAGTTACTTGTGCCTACTGAATTTAGTACAATAAATAATTCCGAATAAATAAAATATTAGTTTGAATATTAACTATACATTTTAGCTATAGTAATAGAATTTTTGGTTCCAGGGGAGAGTAAATTTTTGAAGTTTGAAAATTCTGAATTTTTTTTTGCCGTTCAATTGATCTCGTGCAGTACAAAATTGATGTCATGGTAATGAACGAGTAGGAAATGCTTACAATGGACAATGGGCTAGAACGGCGACTTAGAATCACCATCCTCAGCGGGGGGTGAGGGGGGTGGTTCTTTGTGTTTTGCGGGTCGCCCCCGCCCCCCTACCGCCCCCAGTGGGCGTTCTGTTTTGGTTCACCTTATCTTCATTAGAGCTCGGTCTCCCACAGCTCATTCTTCCCCGGCCGCATCTGTCGACGAGAACGGCCCATTGACGCACCGCCCTGGGGCTTCAATTAGCCGCCAGAGGTCCCCGCGGAGTCGGCCCCAGTCCTCCGGTCTTTTCTTGGTTTTAATGCGGATAATGGTTTGACGGTTCTTTTAGGGTTGATGGGCCCATTGTTGTGTTCGGTTTAGAAATCCCATTTTTTATATACCGGAGTCCCATTAGTTTCCTGTACGCTTATAATATTTTCTGCGTTAATAAATACCGTTTAATAACAATATATGCACTTCCATTATACTTGATTAAAATATAATGTAATCGATTACGTTCTGTGCTAATTACTTGTTAATCGGGAACAGCTTTCGGGAAAGAGAGCTTTCGGTTGTCGAGATCTATTTCAACATTCCATATCGCATCATTTTACAATGTAGCTTTCAATGGACTTTTGCAAGAAAGGTGCAAAAGTATAACAATTATAAGTGGGATAAATAAAGAATTATTTCGGTAACGCGTTGAATAGAGAAGACATGTTCAAACGTGAAAAAGGTCTCTCCGACCGCAAAAGTAGTGGGCATTGTTGAATAACAAACGAATCAATCGAATTGTGCGCGCTCTATCGACTTTGTCGACGGATTGTTTGCGGTGATGTTTGCTCGAACGGTGGGAGAATGGGGCGGATGTTGAGTGTGGTTAAGGGAGGGGGCCAGGTGTTGAGCAGACGCGACAAGGCCTCCTCCTCCCTTCAGCCACGCTCCTCCATAATTCAGCCACCTCCGCTTATCAATTTCTTATTTTTACGACTCCCGCCCTTTCCACAATTCCGAAAATCGATATTTACAACATTCGGCCAGATCATTACATAGTTTGCAACTGTTATGAATTGTAGAAATAGAAAAGAAATTCAGTTTTACGTATCAACAACAAATAAAAGCCGAGATTTAGTTCTATGTTATTTCCGTAGAAACTAATTTTATAATTCATTCGCGAACCGGCTAAAACGTTGCTGCCAAACCTACTATTTATTTGAGTTGTTCAATAGCGTAAAAAGATTCTTTTTTCGTTTGATTTATTTAACGGTCTCTCGCCGGTAAAAGTTTACCGAGCCACCCCCCTCCCCCTCGGAGCGAGCCCGTCGAATAAATTCATTCCGACAATCACATTAGTTTTTTAATCCGCTACTCCAGTACCCAGTCAACCCCCCCTCCCTTCACATACACAATTTGGCGAATTCTATATATTTGTCCGCGGCTTCGGGGGTGCGCGCGTCAGGACGGTGGCGCGTGTGTCCTCGGGGGCAATTAATGAAATGGAGCTTAGCAGGAGACAGGGAGAGATAGAGGGAGGAGGAGGGAGAGAGAGAGTGAGAGAGTGAGGAGGAGGGAGGGCCATCGCATTAATACCCTGGGAGTTAGCGGCATAGCCCTGTCCCTTTCTCTTTCCGTCCCGCATCTCACGCACGTCCCTCCAGTGCCGGGCTATCTATCTCCCTTCTTTCTGCTCCTCTTTTTTTTTTTTTGCTTTGCCCGAACTTTAGAACACACGAAAAGCACTTTTTCGGCGTCGCCCCGTCGCGACGAAATTCATTAGCGCCCATCCCCCTCCCCCCGCCAACAACCCCCAACTAACACACACCGACCGAGTCCGACCTGCAAAAACGCAGCGAATGCACTTTTTTCTTGACCCCGCCGATGAATTATAGCGGGTTCTCGTGGTATTCAAATGCCCAGTCCCTCCGCCCTCACTTACTCATAGAGTGGAATCCATTCCAATTTAGTCTCGGTAGATTTTCGGTAGATCCAACAGTCGGTAGATTTTCATAAGGAATGAGCTTAATGTCATTAAAGATATTGCGATATTCTGTTTTATCTCGGCGAAACCGATTTAGAAATCGTTTAACCGACCACTACTGACAAGGGCAAGAAACTAATCTAACGTCAGAATGAGCTACGCTATATTAGTACAATATAAATAAAATGGTATTACTGTAGATAATTACTAAGATGTTAATTACCACAATTTTAAGATATTTCTGAACTACCCGGATTATTCAACAGAAACCTAGGATTTGCTGGTCTAATAATAGACAGTACTGATTAATATATGATAATTTCGGATGACGAACGGGCCACAACGAGATTGCAAAAGCCAGATGTCGAATTGAAATTATCTTGAATTAGGGCTCGAAGCAGGCCATGCGGCATTGACCGTTGGATAATTTTTCGTTTCGAGTTGTCCCTCAACGACTTCCATTGTCAGATTTGGCGTTAATCGAGGTGGGAGGTGAATAGGAGATCACCGCGGACAAATCGAATGAACGGGCCTAAGGGATAAGACGGGGGGGGCGTTTAGCGCGCAGACATTAGGGGCCACATTGTCGGGTATTTATCGAAATTTGATTCGGTGTTTGTGTCGCTGTGTTTAGCGGGCCGTTCACCGAAATGACGGCTCGTGATTGGCGCCCATTGCCCCCCGCCCCTCGGGGCTAACGAGCCCGCATTCAGCCCCCTGATAATTCCTGAATTCGGGACCGATCGGCCCCTTGATAACGTAACGCCCCCTTTGCAACAACCCCTCCTGCCGCGACTCTGTTACACCGTCGCCGAATAGTGAACCGCTTAGGCCGTATTTTATCCTAATTTAAATCCGAGTCGAATCGAAAGGCCCACCTTTCATTCAGTACGTGCCCAGATTCGGAATTTGATTACCAAGATATTTTTCCTCATTTCAACTTCTATTGCTAGATACTACCGTATCTCTCGTAGTAAAGTGCTTAAAATAAATTTTCAGAACCGACTGAAATACAATTCGATATAATAGTGTTATATTTTATATACCGCTTATATACCTTCATCAAATGTTCGTATTAGATAGTTGCGGTGTGCAGTATCATAATATCTTACGAAATTTATTTTTCCTCTAAGATTCGAAGTCCGTAGTAGACTCCGGTATATGATCGGATGGGCGGGTAATTATTTCTAGGGAGGAATTACTTCGGGAGAAAAAAAATATATATATGTTGATCTCAAGTTAGTAGGTGGGTACATGTCGTGCGACTACTGAGGGCGCTCCCGCCCGGTTCTCCATTAGGATATTGGTTCGGAGGACGTCGGCCTCCTGATTACCGCCAATCTTGGGTAATTTTATTAGAGATCAATGATCGCCTACCGAGTCACGTGTCCGTTTGCCCCACGACACGTGTTCAAATAAAAAAAAACGATAGGCCGAAACTTTCAGTTTCCTGTCCACTACTCGATGTGACGTTTTTTCATCTTAGAAAATATTGTTAGGATTGTTCCTCAAGTAGGGGTCCAGCCTATCAATATTGACAATTCAAGTTATAATATATGATCGTACATAATATAAAATTATTCAACATTCAGACATAATACGGTCTTAGTAAACCAGGAAATTCGTCACAACTACTGAAATTGAGTGAATCGGCACCTGGAATAATTTAGTAGCTCTATGATGATTATTGTATATTGGTTATTGTAATACGTCAGTCCTCTATCCTTCAATATAGGATAAATAGAGAAGTATTACAAAGGAGTCCAGAGTGCTAAAAACACTATTTCAGGTATAAACGGAAGATAATAACTGTTCAGATTATGACCCGAGTTAACCAAGCAGCTTTGGCACTGCGGATGAAAGTATTTCACATTCTGTTTATAGTATTATAAAACATTGTAATCGCGTTGGGTGGTATTCAATTGAAAAATTTCACTTTTTCTGTTCCGCGCGCAATTGAATTGGGTTCCCTCCTCAATTTTCTCTTATCAGAGAACGACCTCGTAAACTCCGGTCAAAAATCGGCTCCCATTTGGCGTAATCGCTTTCAGTTTAACTGTTGGATTTTCTATTTCGTTTTACAATCAGTTATCTCTCGTCTTTATATATATATATATATATATATATATATATATATATATAACAGTGCCAGCGGGAGACCTAAAGTACGTAAACATGCAAAGAAAAATTATCAAATTTATTTAATTCTTCTACCTAAGCGACATCTTAAACCCACCAAGGATGACTAGCAACTGCAGTGATTTGCAGATGCCAGAAGGTAAATGATTAGTTGATATTCCGCTACTTTGGAAAATGGGAAAGATTTTCCGGTTCAAAGAGGGAATTATCCGCTAGCTCGGTACAAATCGAATAAAGGAATTCGAACGGGGGAAGACGAATCGTCGGATGGAGAGACGGGCCGGCGGACCGTAGGTGGGGCAGAATGATAGATATTGAATATATGAGAGAGTCAAATGAATGGATAGGTTTTTACAGTTTGACAGCGCGAGGTCTGGAGCGAGAGAGCGCGATGCGGAATGGATAGGGGAGAGAGAGAGGAGAGAGGAGAGGGAGAGAAAGAAGGGGGAAGGAGGGAGGAAACGGATGGAATGAAGATAAACTGAAGGGAGGGAAGAAACAAAAGGCGAGATAAGGGGTGTATTGTTTGGAGACAACCAGCCAACCCTCTCTATCGCCCCCCACTACACTACAACACACCCTTACATTATTTACCTCTCCCCCACTCTCTCTCCCTCTCTCTCTCTATTTCTCTGTCTATCCCTCTCTCCATATCCCTCTCACTCTCTATCCCTCTCTCCCCTTCGCTCTAACCCTACCCCTCTAACCCTTCCGTTTTCCTATTTCTTCCGTCCATTCACGTTTACTCCTCTCTTCTTTATTTTATGCTAATCTAATTCCACAGCTCCGATTACATATTAGACTTCCAACCGCAAAAGGACAGTTAGTCGATCTCAAAGTATCTACTGAAATACCAATATAAGAGCCAATATGTTACGGTGATTGGGACTAGCTGACTGAAGGCCCGAATCCAAATATAGATTAGGGTTGAAATAATACGTAAAATATTGCTGTAAAAGGTGGGAAAAAGGTATCCCTTCTGTATTATTTAAACTGTTACAATGTTTGCTAAACAAGAATTAAATATTCATAGAATAATTCTACACTAAATATATCTCAGATTTTGTTTCAAATGAATAATAACATTGGTTAAGCACGTTAAAATGTAATTTGTTAAATTGATTTAATGAGACGAAATAAGTTCCAAAAATCAGTTTACCTGTAGAGCGTGTCCACAGGTGAACAAGATATTTGTATTCCTTTTGAATGTGTTTCTCTTTCATTCAGTATGGACAACAGATGAAGCCATCAAACCAGAACCGAGGTCCGGGCAGGTTTGAAGGCTCTCGAACGGAGGCCGACTGTCGTAAAACAGCTGGGCGGGGTGCGGGGGGTTGTTTCTGGTGCCAATTTGATTGCGGGAAGAGAACCTGCCGCTTCACGGCAAGCTCAGACTTCATAAAATACTTTTTACGCCTCCGCGAGACGTCTCCTCCCCCTCTCGCTCCCTCTCGCTCTCTCCGAGACTGCCGTTCTCCCTCTCGCCCCCGCCTCTCTCCCGGTCCCTCGCCGGTGTAAACTTCCACAAATTGCTCCCCGCCGACTGGGGGCGGGGGCGGCGTACATTGTCTTATCTCACGATAAAACCGCTTAGTACTTTATAAAGCCGGTTGAATTTTTATGTCCGTGCAGGGGCCCCCACGGGAAAAATTACCGTTTAAAAAATCTTTTCGCCCACCCCCACAACCCCGCCACTTCCGCGGCCCGTCCTCCTCCTACACTCGTATCGCGTCTCGTATCTGCTTCTTTCTCCCGCGGGTCGAATTACTTTATTGCGATCTCCGTCTCCTTTTTGACGCTAAAATGATTTTCCCCATTGAAAATCAGGTTTATACGCCACAAATTTCCTTATCCGTTTTTCCCGGCTTCCTCACTTATACGAGTTGTATTTTAGCCCTCCAGCCGAAAATAAAATTAAACCTAGCGTGATTGATTCAGGGATTCTTAAAAAAAAATTGTAAAAATGCTGGGAAATTGGATAGAAGCCCAGTTAGAAAACAGTACTCTATTAAGCGGCCTGGCAATAATAAATAACGATCTTTGTTGTATCATTTCACCGTCTGATTTTATTAAGCTGAAATATTATCGGGCTATTTTCTCGCTTGTATATTGTTTAGACCTCAATTTCAGTTTGCGGTGTGGCTCTGATTGAGTCGGTGCTCAAGTGCATGTTCCCATTATGCTCGGTGCTTGTTTTTAATTGAACCGACGGCCGTCTAGCGGTGTCGGGCTGTAGGTGGGCTCGGGGGGGGCAGAAGGCGTGGGCGTGGAGGCCAGCTGTCGGTGGGCGGCCTCGGGCCACAGTACGCGACCAGCCACCGTAAATTTCACCGTACGACAAATCGCTTACGGCCCGACGGTCGCGTGTCGAATAATGTCCCCGGGGAACACTGGGGGCCGCTCCTAAGAACCACTTGGCGTAATCACTGCCAGTCGGTGTACCAAAACCAGACACAGATGTCGGCCCGTTCTCCCCAAGTGGTGTACAATCGAATGGACGACTGGCAAGATCATTTGGTCTTTTCACTGTCGATTTCGTAGTGCACACTTCCCTATTTCGGCTTCATGTCGTGACTAAATACACTACTTCGTTAACATTACGTGAGGCTTGCGAAAGAAGGATAATATTAGCAACATCGCTCTACTGATCATACATAAGTTATCGATCACCAATACGAAACGAATAAAACATCATGAGCAAGACAATAATACTAAGATATTTTCTTCAAATTTGTTTATACTTTTGTTGTGTTTTGATCGTCGATTGCTCCGTGCCATAATGACACCAGATGCTCACAAATAGTTTTTAACAACCGACCGCTCTCTCAAATAATCGGATAACCGCCGCAATTTCAGTAAGAAAGTTTACTTCTGAAACCTTTTTCACTGCGAAGAGGGAGGACGTTGTTGGCGGTGGACCCGGCCGCCTTTTTGTTTACATAATTTCTCATTAAATTGGATTGACATCGATTGAATCTTATTAGCCCGTTTTGACTCCTTTTGACTGCCGACTTCTTTTGAGTGAAAATAATTTTCTTTTCTCCGACCGGCCTTATTTATCCCGTTTCAACGCGTTGCCGCTTTCTTTTGATCGTCCCCGACGTGACTTTTAAAAACTCGCCCCTCCAGAATTGAATTGTATCGTGACGGCAGTATCGGTAATGCAATAAGGACGGGACTCGGGCTTTTGAATTTGTACCGGTTTATTTATTTCAGTTGTATTGAACAATTCTATTAGTGATATAGTGGCATCCTAGTTGTTTAGGTAAGTGAATCATTCCCATTTCATTCCCGATCCCAATTCATTAATCATCCTATTTGAACTTTACCTCGTGTAAATTTTGCATAACCAAAGACTGCAAGGCAAGTTTATTTTGGGGGGTCCCGTTGGGACAGAATGTTGGGAGATTTTTTTTTCACCCGAAATAGTTTTGGTTAAATATGTTGTTGGATCGTTACAAAAGGAGCGTAACTAGCGGGGTCGGCCCATCTGTGTCGGCGGCGGGTTCGCGACAGATGTGCCCGTGGCCCCGTGTAATGGAGACATATTGAATTCGGTTCTTGCGCCCACCCTAATGGCCGGTTCCGTTTTCACACTCGATTTAAGTCGCCGATTTCGGCCCCACCATTGTAAGGGATGACTTTGTTTGGGTCCGCTGCGGGCGAACAGTCTCTCTTTTTCCCGGCCCCGATGTCTCTATCTGCCGGCCACTCAATCAAACCTTGATCAGCCCTTGGAACCTGCTCCGGTCGCCGGAGTCTCCCTTCCGATTTGATTCACTCCCGGCCCGTTTACGGGCCTCGGCCGGCACATCCGGCCCCTCTGACCTCCGGCTAATCCCCCTCTGCCCCATTACCCCGTTTATTTATACGATAGGGACTTCTTCTATCAGACATAGTGTCCAGTCACATGCCACCCTGTGTCGGTAATGGAATAGTTCTGAATAAATTTACTGGAGTGGGGATAGGAGTCGTAATATCTCTGTTTTTTCTTCGTTAAAAATTGTTGGTTTACCCAATATAGAATGCCGACAATTGCTCAGTTTACGAAATCTGTTGAATGCGTCGGAGTGACAACGACCTGAATATCTGGAAAATCTATGAGTAGCCAAAAAATATAATGAAATTTTGAGCTAGGTTGCCAATAGTGTAGTGATATACTTATGTTATCATTTGTTATTTATGGTAATGGCCAATTAAAATGACTGGGGCACAGAGTCTCAGTGATGGGAACTTTGTGCGGACGATCGTGCCCCAGCAACGAAGTTTAGGATTAGTTCTTGATAGGGTTGGGCCAATCAAACTCATCTTTCGGATTAAACTAAACAGTTCCCAAATCCTTCGTTCTCCTTTACCCTAATAAAACGCAATGTTCCGAATTCTGTCCAGGTGAACGACGGCCAGAAGGCCGGTAGTCCCCACTGTCCCGATTCCACCTAGCTGTGAGTTTAATCACAGGAACGCCCAGTGTGTTCGTTAAGAGCCTCGGAGAGGTGGGCGGGGGTCGCGAGGGAGCCGGCTCTCGTCTTAATCATTTAAATTGGTTTTCCCACTTCACTTTAAATGTTTCAAGCGGCCGCTCTCCCCCGGCCCCACAACACGGGCTCCCTCTTACACTGATACGGTTAACATCCTATGCATCACTAATGTCCCGGACCCTCGCACCGACTGCCAATAGCATCGGATAATGAATTCCAAGTGTCACTAAGTGTATAGGAAAACCGGTATTGTAACTGTTAATAAATTAAAAAATTACTACGTCTTTAATAGTAGCAATATTCTTCAATTCGGTATTTAATATTTTAAGTCATTCGATATCTATCACCGGTGTGTAATATAGCTAAGAATTAGTCATAATTACACGTGAGTGTCTCAACTAATATCAATCCAAAACGATATGGCAGCATATCGCACTAATTGAACTACACATTTCATTCAGATTCTATGTTGAACATCCGCGAGAATTCGGATTGACATTACCCGTGTGATGTTGATACGAGTCCATTGTTTGGTGCAAGGTTACGTCTTCTTCGGGTACTAGCTGATAGTGGACCGAGGTTGTGATTGCGACTCGGTGATTTCTTTTCCTCATTGTTCAGAACGCAGTATGTTTTTGGCGTTTAGTCATCGGCTTCGGCCTGTACTCTGTACTTACTCGTAGATAGGGAGTGGGAAATCGCGGGCAATCGGACAGATTAACGCAGTTAAGTGTGTTTACTCAAAAGATATTTGGCGTATGATTGTATGAGTTCCCCGACAGGCGGGTGGCTCGACGCACGACGCAATCGGAATAAGCCCCTTCATTAGACATAAGAGATGCGATGGTATCTCCGCCGGAGTCACGTGACCTCCAGCTGACGCTATTGTGATGTTGGGGGGGGGCGCCGGCACGCCACCGTCGTAGATGGCGTCCGATAAGCGGGACTTCTATCGCTTATTAAGGGGGAGTACGACGCGGTCGATAGCTTGACGATAAGGGACATTCGAGAACTATGAATGGGGACCAGGATATAACTCTTTATACGAGATAATGAACGAGAGGGTAAACCTCTCTCGAATCCCTCCTGAGTATCTCCGAAAGCACACGAGGGGATAAGAATCGATGGAAACGAGATTTTTAAATTCATCAAGTTACGTCAAACATTACCTTCAAATCAAATTGCGGAATTCAGCGTATCGACATTCGTGTAATAATCCTGGAATACGATTTATAATTTATAATTAATCAATGGAAAACCAGATCGTAAACATACCTATCCACGTTTCTGTGGGACTTAATTTTATTTTAGGACTATATTATTCTACATTGATGTCGGTATATAAGGCTGCAAAATTGCATCACTGTTTCTATTCGATTTGTACTGGAATCGACATACATTATTCGCCATATCGTCAACGTGACACGCTACGTAATAGGCTGGCTTAAAATGTCCAGGGATTATTGGCTATTTCCGCCTTCAGGAACGGTTTCAACGCAACATTTCACAGCCCGTACGAAAACATGGCCGAGATATTTTCCGATTCGCATCCAGTCCGATAGGACTTCGCATCGCGGGCCTCTTTCAAATCCGACCTCCTTATGTGTCTGCGCCTGTAGGCGTCGGTGCGCTACTGTCTGCGCGCGTGTGAGTGCGAGTGTTCCTGGGGCTGTCGTCCTCCTGAATAAAACAACAGCGCGCCCCCCCCGTCCCGCCACACCGCCCGCGCCGCCCCCAGTCCACCGCCCCCAACAACTTGAATTGGTTGTGGACCCGTGTAAAGCTTGTTTATAGCGGAGTCTACCCTGGCCCCCGCCCCCGGCCCCCGCAGGCGAGGCCGGAGGATCCCTGCTCCTCCTGCACGGCCACCGCACCAACCAGATGAAAGAACCTCCCCGTCCCACCGCCTCCTCCTCCTCCTGCTCCTCCTCCGGGGCAATTGCATTGTGCAAATTAATTTATTTATGAATTAAGGTCGAGGAGGAAGGCCCGTCCCTACCCCGTTTGCTCGGTTTCCCCGGCCTGTGTTTCCTCCATTCGTCTGTCGGCGCCCCCGTTGGCCCTCACTTATTCATGGGGCCCGCCGCCCGGCCTTGGGGCCCGGCCAGACCACCCGGACAACTCAACACAGTTTTATCGTCGGCTTTGGCTCGCCAATGTCCCGCCCGTTTATTAAACAAAAACAAGTCGCGATTGGAAAGAACCCCCCATCGAGAATAGTTAACCGAGAATAAGGAGAATATTGTGTAAGCGCAGACCTACGGGAATTCCAACTCATTTAATATAAAAAATATTTCCAGAGGTTTTGTTTAGAAACACTATGTATTTGTTATTATTCGGGTTTAATGTATACAGAAATAACAGGCTACAGTTTTTCTGACTATTACAGCCAATATCGAAATACGTAGCTTTTCAATAATTTTTCATTGTATTTTGAACCCCGTGATGCCTGCCCGATAACCAGAACGAACTATAGTAATATGAGCGGTATAAATTTCTGTTCAAAGTTGCGATTTAATAAAAAAGAATGTGTGTGACGATAAATTTAAAAATGAAACGATCGCATTCTCAAAGTAATTTATTTGCCGACACAGGTTTTATTAAATACACTGAAAGCGGTCAAACGCGGAAATATGGAAATTATTCTAACGCTCTCCTGGTTGAATCCAGAAACAAAATTTACCGTGAAAGTTTGTTGCCGGGAGAAGTGAGGCTCGGGAGGGGGGTCGAACAGGAAGATGATGACCAGAGAGAGAGAGAGGGAGGGAGAGAGAGAGTTAGCGTGAGAGGGTGAGAGGGGGTGGGAGACGTAGGCCAATCTAGGTTGCTAGGCGACCGGCACCACTACTACAAGCCCACCACCAACATCCCCCGGCCTACCCTACGCTCTCGGCTCGCCCAACAGTCCCCTTCACTTCCCGATTCCTGATTTTTTTTTTCGTTCTCTCCTCGAAACCTACAAATATCAGTGCAACAAGAAACCCCGCAGTGGTTGCACGATTGAATTTTTTTCGTTAAAATTTAATTTCGAAAATATCGATGCACTGTTCATTCTTGTTATCCATCCAACAATACTTCCTTCTACAATCACTCCCGAGATTTATCTGTCTCAGTTCGCCTGCTTGGTTCGAAGATAGTTAGCTTTAAATGTTACACCAACTCAGTAAATTTCTCTGAGTAATACAGTGAGGTACTTAAGCGTGGTGTCTGTTGCAAATCGTCCCTGGCCTAGAGGATCGTATGGGTTACGATCAGAATATTTTGCAAGAAGAGGTTTCCTTGTCTACTGTAATGTACCACTATCTTTCTAGACAATAAATAGCTAGACCAAATTGAACTGGCAGTATCTTGTTTCGTCGGATACCCTTGGTAGTCTAGTTTGATTTTTTTTTAAATGCAAATGCAGTATGTATAGTCTTCTTTTTTAATATTAGCTTGAGGGTTAAACAGTGTAAAACCTAACTCAAAAATATGAAAAGATCACGATTTTTCGGCTGCCATTTTCTCACTTCCAGGCAAGCGGCCGTACAAATCTCATTTGAAATGGGCAGCTCATCGAAAATTCCGGTTATAGGGTAGTTCCACTGTCCCCTTGACCGCACGCCAATCCCAAATTACATTCTGAAATCATATTCGGGGCCCCATATGGGCGGGGATCATATTCAATTCAATTAATAACTAATGGGCCAAGAATGACTGGTAGCTGTACAATGAGGGCCTCCCCCTGCCCCTCGCCCACGGCCCGCCGCTTCCCTCCCCGGGGACACGGAGGCGTGATCCGCCTGCAGACGATCCGGTAGAGATTGAAGCGTAGGGACTAAAATAACAATATAGTGGATTGCCGTGAACGGTCCGAGATGATCGGATCAAAGCCGGGCTGTGGCGGGGTCGCGCCCCGATACATAATACATGAGACAGACGGCCCGCCCTCGCTCTTCTTCTCAATTGAGATATTGAGAGGGCCGACCCCTCGCCCCCACACCCCCCCCCTTCACAATCCACGATGTCCGCCTCCAGTCTTTTTCACTTTTATCTTTGTACCCGGGTACTCCCTACGGCCGCATTACGTCCCGGTCCCTACTCGAGGGATTAACCATACGGAGCGATTAAACTTTCTATAATCAACAGGGTTTTATCACATCAGTTTTCAATACTGTCAGAACAAGTGAAAATGTTTTGTCTATTATTTCCGCGTCTGAGAATTGACGCGCTCGGTTTTTGTGTGAAGGAGAGGGGGCGGAAAGTAAAGATGGGGAAATAAAAGATTTCCACCGCGGAAAAACCTTTCCTTGGCTCGTTGTTTGTTCTTAAGTCATGGCGGGAAACGTCCTCCATAAGAAGTTCGGCGGGAGGGACTGGGCGGCAGGGTCCGAGGGTCAATTCCTTTTACGGCTGTTGGCACGACACTGGGTTTTAAACGTAAGCCATATAACTTTTATGGACTCAGCCCGCCGAGTCGAAGCTTTATCTACATGTCGGCCCTAGTGGGACTTGGGAAAGGGACGGGAACCGCAAACTGCTCCCGGAACTGAGAATAAAACGAGGGAGGCGAAAAAAGAGGACTCTCGAGCTAACATTTTATACAGAATGTTTTTATGAATTTAGTAGGCGGCCAGTTTAAATAGCTCCGCTTCTTCGCTCCTCTAGACCCTTTATAGGGACTTTTTTATTTGAGTTCTCTCTTTTAACGGGGAAAGAAATATTGTTACGATCGTCAAAATTATGCCTCGCCCGATGACTTATCCCTATATAACTGATTTTACCGCTATAATCTATACAATAATGAGTTGTCGTAAAATTTTGGAATTAATACTACACCTCTTCATACTTTTCCATTATTTAACATCAGCAGTTATATTTTTATATTATTTAAATATTCCGATACCTTTACCTTTTTGCCTCACATTTTTTCAGGTTGTTAAGGACGCTTCTAATGCCTAAAATAAACCTAGGAATATTAACTTCTCCACGTCGTGAATTCAACACGCCCCCCGGGGGGACACGCGCAGCGGGAATCGAACCTCCCGGGCGGGCGTTTCAAAGTTTAATGAGCACAACTGCTTAAACGGAGCCATAACATATCTGGAAATTAGTTGGGCCCTGTTTACAGGCGGACATAACTCAAGTGTGGGCCCGGGGACTAATAATGCATGGGGGGTTTGCGAGAGTGCGAGAGTCCGAGACCGAGTGAATGTTTGCACGCTCGCCCGACCACCGTTTTCACGAAAATCCGTTTTCTCACGAGCCCTCTATTATTGATATAACTCAAGGCCCTCAAGCCCGTCCAGGAGCGCAACTTTCGTTGACCCCGTCCGGTTGTCCCCGACGTGGAGTCGGTCTCACCACCTCCACTCCTAACATATTACCTACTAAATACACATGAAATTTTTGCAGTAACACCGTTTGTATTCCCGCCGGACAAAATATGCCACAAAATTTCATATGCTCACTAAAGATTGAGCTATTAAAATTTTTATCTGCCCTAATTTTTTCAAAATAATCACCGGAAAATGATTAGCTATCACAATTTATAAAACTGCCTGTACGATAGAATAACATTAAAGGTTCGACATAATAATTTGCTATGATGATGAGTACAAAATTTCAATATAGTATTAAAATATGAGCAAAAATGCTGGTTGTTGATAAATTTATAATTCCGAAATTTCATCTGGTTTAGGCACATTTCACATTCAAACTTGGACTGTTCTCGGGCAGAAGCAATTAAATAATTCATTAACTCGAGGACCGGCTCCTTGCCGGCAGTTGTACCGAGCGCTCCAATTCGCGTTCTAATCTTACAAATTCTGAGTTTAAATCGAGTCGCAGACCGAGCCGGAAACTTATTAAACGGTCGAGCGGTGAGGAGGATGGGGGGGGGAGGCCGGCTTCCTTCAATGCAGCAGACAGAGGGACAGACAACCCAATTTGATTAGGCCTTGCTCGTTGCCAGGGGAGACACCGACCGGCGTATCTAAATATGGGCCCTCCCCCGTACCTTCGGCAATATTTACTTTGCCCAAATTTTTCTTCACCGGCCTATCGATCGTTCCCGTATCTCTGTTTAACGAGGACGGAATTAATAAAATTACAATAACGGAACATTTTACCCGCTGTAGTGGCATCAACCACAAAAACCAACAAAGCCGATAAAAAGTACATTTTTTCGCATTTCATCATAACCCTGGCTGTAATTATTATAACACGATAAACAAAACAAAGAATACTAAATAATTTAGAGCCGATTTATAATATATTAGTTTGCACTCTTGAGGATTCAATGAGGGCTATGTAAACCGTGTTTGAGGAAGTTATTTTGAAAGAGTCGCGGCTTGTACGGTTCGGCTATAGGAAATATTGTTTGTTGGCGATAGAGACAGCCTCTCTCTGGCTGACGTTTTCCTCCTTGGGAAGGGGGTGTCGGAGGAGGCCCGATTCGAGAACCGGGGAAAAGTATATTTACGAGGGAGATCCGGCCGATACGTTGGAAGGGGGCCGGACACAGTATCGAGGAGGGCCCATATATCAGACTTATTATTTTATCTGTGACGCTTCCCTCTATAGGTCGGGGGGCGGTGGCCGTTATCGGTGGCGTTGGCGCCGCTATCGGACCGACCCCCGACCAACCCTTTATTTAAACCCGCCTAACCGACAACTCATTTTACGCCGCCCTAATCATCCGGCTAGGGACAAAGGGTTTATGATAAGTCGATGAATTAAATCCAAAATAATATCGGCCCCTGACCGTGAGTCTCGGGCCGCAGTTATTTATGATCCGTTATAGACCCAATTATGTCCGGTGTCCGCGTTTGGAAAAGCTTGGATATATATGCCCACTAAATTATAATTTACAGACCAATATTTATATCACTTCAGCACAGATATTAACAATTATAAGAACAATCTATATATTTTTCTATTTATAGTCAAGACGAGAAAATTATTAAAATATTTTTTATTCAATTGAGTGATTATTATATCAAATAAGTGGAATGCAGAACTCGTTAAACTAATTCACATAGACAAATTAGATGCTCCCCTCTAGTATCAAAATGTATTTCATGTACTACAAAAAACCAGCTCTTTTTAATTCACGCAGAAACATTTTTAAATTGACAAAAACATCATGGAAAATATTCCGAACGACGGACAAAGGCGAACCGAAAATTCATTCAATCCTAGTGAATTGAGGGGATGTGTATAAAATCTAGAAAAACTCAAAAATAAAATTCAGTCCTGTAGTTTCGGTCTTAAACAACCTCATCTAAAATGTGCCGCCAGGAAAGCTTCTCCCAAATACATTACCGTAACGCCCCTATGAAATGAGAGTAGGTTTCGGGAAAGAAATAATAATAATAAGAATAGTCAATTATGACAATAATCACCGGAACCCGGTAGGAACCCGGAGGCGGACTAGTACTATTACAATAACAAATACCTCGTAAAACTCGTCCTTAATTAATGCCGAACGGACAGTAAAAAACATCGTGTCTAGTATAATAAATGAGGGAAAAAGGACACTCCTTTGGGTGATAAGAAGACGCGATGTATTCCCCCCCTCCGCTTGTCTGGTCAGCCCACGTTCCGTTTGGATACTACATTAGCTAAATTAACTTAAAAAGGGGACACGGTTTATATTTAATCCGGTATTAGAGCGAAAGGGACAGAAACACGGTGTGGGGGGCGAGAAGGGGGACTAAAAAGTGAGAGAGACAGAGAGAGAGAGAGAGAGAGAGACGCTATAAGTATAATAGGAAATAATTATTTCATCCAGATAAATAAAAGATAGGATAGGCGTCGGTTAGTTAGTTACACTCGGGCTAATTGGAAAATGAGAGCGTTGTTTTGTCCGTTTCGAGTCCATACATTTAATGAAATTTCGACTGTTTCGCCCACCCCCGACTCGCCCGGTATAAGAATTTCGCGTGAAGTCAAGAGTTAAAATCTCTTTAAATTAAGCACGAGAGACCTACCCCCTACCGCACCGCCCCCCGTCCAGCAGACCGACTATTCATTTAATTACGAACAACGCCCACCGGGACACTAATTTATATATGCTCGATCCCCAATTATTTTTGTATGCATTTGTATACAACCTCCCTATCTATTAACGGGCGAATTAAAAAACCGTTTAAAATAAAAGCAAAATATGCGTTACGGATTTAAATTAAATTTGAAACGCCAGTATTAAAAACAACTTTATAAATGTTGTGGCACACCAATATCTATTGAACCTCCCGCATTCTACTACATTTTGGTATGTTTCCTACATTATGAAACATACTTTTATAAATGTTAGTTAAATGAAAACGCGGATAATTTATTTTGACTCCATAAAGAAGGACCAATAATGCGATATATTCGAGTGGAGTCGAACTAAACGGCCCGTTTCGACCGACAGCTCAGTCACTGAGGCGGCTAAACGGATGTACGAACTGTTCTACAACGGAGACGACAAACCAACAAGCGACAGCCCTTTCAACAGTCAAACCGCCGGAGCATGAGCTTGTTGTTCCCGGTAACGGGGCACGGTTCGCTCAATGCTCATCTACAGAGGCGGGCGTCGCAACCCTCCTTCAATCCGAGGAGCTGTTAAGAGATCACTTCGATCATTTGAGATTATTTCCGTGAAGGGTTTTTTCCCAGCGATACGCTGCCGCAGGACCTGTGAACTGGGGGTTTTCCTCTGCGGGGTTTCCACCGCCGTCGGATGACCCTCCGCCTGTACGAGATTCGAGAGAGGAAGCTGGCGGCGGAAATGGGCCAATGATTCTGAGTTCTGAGCGAGAGGTTGCAGCAGCCAGTATTGAGAGCAGAACTCTCGCAAAAGCCTAACAGAATGGAGAATCAATTGAATTGATAAATTGGAACGAGTACTGGCTGGCGGTACGGAGTTTGACCCGGCAAAAGAGCTCCACCATGCGGTACACCCCCAATCTAATTACCGTGGCGGAAGGGGGCGGGGGGTTGTTTGTTTGTTTGTCTGTTTGATGATAGGGGCTGGTTGGCGGCCCACAAGTGGCGGGACAATGCCGGCCACGGATGGGAACAGATGTACCGGGAAAACTGCGACCGCTTACCGCAAGGCCCGAGCTCTATTTAATGCCGCCGTCTTCAAAGCCCCGCTAAGCCCGCGGGGATTAGCCCCACGCTGCCCCTCCCCCACCCCGGATAAGCTTAATTGTTGGCCCTGGTTTACCGACCACTCTTACCCTCCACTTTAAATCAATTTTCGGACCGGTGGATAGGATGCTATAATTTATAAGGGCTTAGAAAAGATTTTACGATAATAGTAAGAACGCGACGGGGAAATTCATTCCGTCGAGGAACGAGATATGTAAGTATTAATCTAGTGCAATTTATGTACAGTCGCATTCATGATGCGATGTGTAGAATATTATTAATAATATAGTAAGTTTAATCCGCAGGTTTTTGTTGATAATTTATTATCCGCGATTTAGAACTGAGGTTATTTAATGTAAGCAATAATCAGTTAACATTAGCATTGACTTGGAGTTCAAGTATCTTACGGTGCTGTAATTCTAGGGCCTGTAGTTGTTGAAGATAGGATGAGGGACAGAGGACCCCCCTAAAGCATATTAAAATTCGTTCACCTATTTATAGTGTCGTTATTGAACTTTCTGATTGTGTTTAATCAATTATGTCAAGTTAGCTTAAATAAGAAAGTAACCAAAAATAAAAACAGTGTAAAAATAATTTACGAAAAGGACTACGGTCTAAATTACAGATACCGTTTTAAATTGAAGCCCTCCTTCGAAGGATGTTTATTCATTAGGCCCCGCGGTGGGTTGCGACCCTCCAGAAGGAGGGATGATTGTCAGAGTTAATGTCGGGAGGGGGTTATGGCGAGGGGGCAAGGAGCCGGCCCCCGTAACTAGTTAAGATAATGCCCTGGCGTTACTAACATGCAGATGCGCCCCCCCCCCCACCAAGCCCCCGCCACCGACCGTAACGAATTGCCGCCCCCGCAGATTAGTTTTTGTAACTCTAAACCACCGGCGGAGAAAGAGGAGGAAGAAGAGCGGTGCAAAGTCCGTCTCCTGCCAATTAGTCAAAGCCCCGGGAATCAACCGAATTTCAGAAATATTCTCATTTTAGGCGGAGAAAACAGAATCTTGTTACGTCCACACCCGCAGCTGTGGCCGTGTATCGGATTGTTTTCATTCATCGATTTCATATTATGTATAATTACTTCGAGATTCGGAATATGATTATACAGACAAATATGTAATAATTTTCGAACTTGAGATTGTAATACTGCACAATAAATATTTATAGCTATAGACCATGCGATATTTAGACGAATATTTATTAGAATATAAACATCATCAACAATTCGTAGTTGCGCCCATAATTCGTATTCTGAATCACTACGGCCCGATTCGTTGATGAGCACTAAATGGCCATGTAGGATGTTCCCAGTCGGTTGGATAAGAGTGGGCCCACCTTCCTGTTTTGTTCCTGGCAGATGTGCCACCTGTTGGGCGGTAGTCGGCCAGGGCGCCGATCGCCGGAAGCTTCCCCGCTCGTTAAACCGATCATCACTCAGTTAGGAGACAAATGAGCTCGCCTAGAATAACTCCGGAATCCTGTTCCGGTATTAAATCCTGACCTGGACCCCTTTTTTTGTTGTAGTCAGTAGGGGAGGGATGACACTGTTTATACAGTTCGTAAAATCATATCGTACTTCCGTAAGGACTCTCGAGTTTATGAGCTTGAAAGTAGCGTGACTATGAAGTGAAAAGTTTATGGGTGGGGGCAGGGTTGATAATCTTGTAGCCTCAGTGTTGATAATCAGGTAAACTGCTCAATATTAATTATTAATACTGAATATCTATTTATGATTATTGAAATAAAAAATCATATAAATCGTAACCCAAGAATGACTCGGGAACGTCCATATTTCTGCCAATGCCACGACTAATGGAAATATCAGACTGAAAAAAAAGCAATAACGCCCAATTCGTAAATAGCTTTCATCATTCATCCTCCAGTTCGCGGCGTCCCATTCACTGCGGGCGCTCCGGCCAACCGGGTGAACGAAATTGAAGGGGCCGATTCACACAGAGGTTGTGGAGGTGAATGAAACACCCGTCCAGGTGACACATGACACACGTTGTTGTAACCCAGGAGAGTGAGAGTGGAGGAGTGCGTGACTGCGTGTGTATCATTCAGCCTCTGATTATGGCCCTATCTGATAATAGGCCCGAGCCGGCACACTGTGCGTAATTATTGTGAGTAATTATCGCACACCGTGTCAATTAAACGTACGGACCATGCGAGTAAAGTAGGCCGAATATTGGCCCTCTCATATATGACATTTTTTTCAAGTTTCAAAAGTTTAAGGCATTCATTTCCGGTTCCGATTCATTTCCGGGCTATTGAATGTGGCAATAGGGGTCCGCACATTAACTCTTTGACGCGAAAATTTATCTGATTCCACTCGCCTATTTTTTCATAATTTATTCCAAGTGATGCCGGAACAGTCTGCGTTGACACTGCGTTGTGGTATTTTATTCAATTCATAATCAGCCAGCGAATGCGGACGAAATTCGAAAACCTAGGCTAGCTTAAGACCAAATAATTCGGCGAGGGTTCGGTATAATAATACCTCTCTCTCTCTCGAGGCCGGTAGCCGACGCGTTGTGGACCGCAGCGTATTCTGTCGTTGTTCGTCAAGAGTTCTCAGTCAGATAAGACTTCGGGTCTGGCCTCAAGTGCCCCCCAACTTCCTGCTTTATCTGGGGTGTTGGACGGGCGGGAAGTGAGGAAGCATTAATGCGCGCTGGGGCGGCAAAAACCGGCCGCCTACAAATTGCCACCCTGTCACACCTTCCCACACGTGGGCTCCTCCCCGCCTTACACCACCCCAACGTTAAGCTAAAACATTTAGGAAACCCACACCGAGTCATCTCCTACAAATAAAAGTGCTACATTCCATTCTTACAATCGGACATCTGCCCAAATGACTATATTAGAGTAACATTACATCTTTATTTCGTGAGTTCATCGACAATAACTTGAGCTTCACGATCTCAGTAAGTTTGAAATTTTATTGTATTCATTCTTGCCACATCATTCTAGCGCCGCTAAATCATTAAAATCCTGAAAAACAACCGAGTGGACTAATTCCGCCGAATGGCAAGTTTATACTAATTTGACTACTTCCTGGACTTACAGGGTGAATTCTTAGGCGTTCCCCACGACCCCACTATACCCTCGCGGCTAACTGGAAACACTTCTCAGTCATAAATTCGGGGGAGGGGGGGGCACCCTCGGCTGTACGTCTTGGGGGAGGTTTTGCCTGTCACGTGGTATCCAGCAACTGGTTAAATATACGAAGTATACCCCGGAAGGGAGGTGTAAATAAGGGCTGCTTTGAATCGGGGTAACCGGGGGACAGTAAGTGTTGGCGTCGCTTTCTCTAAACCATAAATGGGCCGATGACAATTTAAAAGAATATTCAATAATATTTTCCGAAGTTAAATTAAATATTTTCAACTCGTCTTCTTGTTCGCAGAAGAAAAAGTGGTCAATGAGCCCGTCCACCCTGAATTTCAAACGTGCATGAGATTATACTCATCTGGTTTTATCGTACGGAGCAGAAATTACAGTCGCTTATCACCATGCGCTAATTTAATTTAAGCGTCTAATAATTAAAATCTTGATTTCCAACTTATTTCGATGAATAAGGCGTCATCACCTCGGCATTTTTACTACCATTATTTTGACCAACTAGTCAAATATGTAAAATAAATTCGTTAAATTATTATGGCATCTATTATTTGTTTTGCCAACTCTAAACAAATTCAAGCCGTGTTCGCGTTACCTCTTTCCCTATCTCTGAACCGGGGTCGGGTTTTGGAGACAGGGGAGTTCTCCGGATGATGGAAGCGTTTTAATCGTGGCGGAAATTAAGAAGAAGTCGGGCAGAGGAGGTAATGACGCGATTTGCATTTCTCTTCGGGCGGCGGGTTGACAGGGCGGGGCGAGGAGTCGTTGGGCTAATGTACCAGCTTAACGGAGGAAAGCGCTCCTAATATTTAGACCCGGCCCTCGGCACGGCCAGCCCCTTCAACGCTATAGACAATAGACAGTTATAGAATTATTTATTTTTCACAAATAAACAAATTGTATTTATCAAAATAAAAGTGAGTCACTCCGTGTCCACTACTACTGTTGATAACCTTTTACTGATTCTCATACAAGAAATAAGATGGGACATAAAACCGAAACAAGACATTTCGTTAGCCTAAAATATTTTAATACTGTAAGAAAATATTTTCCGTTAATTAAATATCTCTGATTATCACGTAAATCTGAAGGCATGATTATACCCTACTATTAGACAAAGAACCTACAAAGTTTCTGTTTTTCACGTCAAATACTCAAAAATCATTTGAGTCTACAGAAAACCTTTTGTCTCTTATCTAGTCTAATCACGTAATTATTATTATATTGAGTGGTTAAAATATAAATGTGTTTTCATAGCAGTCATTTGATTTATTTCAGTATATTACCTTGAGATTGAGGGACGTCACCATTCTTCGCCCTGCTTATTAGTGCCAGTGTTGCGTAACACAAACTGTCTGTAAAGCTTTGAGTTTAGTTAAAGCCACTGTACTCGGGCTGTACGGGGACTGTTCATTCGTCGCCCATTTCGGTGGGCGCTCTCGAATTTACTTAAGTCCATCCCATTCTGTTGGTGGGGCCGGGCCTCCCTCCTCCTTTTCACTCTGCCCGGCTTCTGCCGCAAAGCCGGATTACCATCGCAGAGCCCGGGATCGGGCCTCTTATCGCCGGATTGTTTGTTTAGCCTCGTAATGAACTCTTTCACTTAGAAGACTAGTTGCTCTCGATTCAGGTTATTGACGTCCCTGGGGCTTCTGATGCTCTCATTTCAACGCTAGAAAGTGGCCATAAGCCAACAAACATTAGATAATTAATAACTTCAGACACAGAGTAGAACATTGTCAACTTCAATTCATATATAATTCTACCTAGTATATTATATCTTGGCAATCCCAAGGCTCATTTCATACCAGTAAACTTCTCGGTGTTACTAACTCTGAAAATGTCTACTTTTAAGATGCGCGTCAGTCAGTATTAAAGAATGGTCTTTGGCGAAAGTCTGTCACAGGAAAATCAGGATGTAAATTATAATAATTTCAACACAAAAATAATTTTTAAAACCTCGATTCTGTTGATTTCGTAATGTTCTGGAAAAGAAGATTAAACGCAGCAGTGCCCCTGCAAAGGTTTTAATCTTTGATATAATTCTGATTTTGGAAGATCAAAATCATAATCCAGCATTTTTATTATCCACCTTATACTCGGTAGGTAACGGTAGCGCTCGGAATAACGTATACCCCAAACCAAGTTTTTCAAGTCGTGCAATGACCTGCAGATCAAACATAATTTGATAATGACCATAAACATTATATGACGTACTCCTGATAACCAGTCCAGAAACGATTCCACTTTTGCGCTCAGTTTATCGAATCCAGGGAAGTGTTTCGCTAATTGTGAAATACTTTATTACATTGTTCAACAGAGGGAGGAAATCGTAGGAGCGTGTAGGAGTAAAGCTGGCAGGGGCCGCCCGAAAGGAGTCTTGCCTTAGGCAGAGGTCGTGGATGAAGGGGGTGGGGGCGGAGGCTACATAATGTAGTGAGCGTGTAAACCTCGTTCCACCATCCATCTCACCATCTCCCTTCCTCTCCCACTTTATCTCTAATTCCCTTTCTCTCTTTTCTTCGTCTTCATCTCTTTTTCTATTGGTCTGTTTCTCCCCGGCAGGGAAAAGTTCAATAATTGATCTCCGATAACTAAATCCGTTGAAACCACGACAAATTCAACCTACAAAATTTAATATTCAAACTTCGAAACTGAACTTATCATATTAAGGCAAAATATAGTATGTTTTCATGCTTCATTGTGTGAGATTTCCTCAACCCATCATATGAGAGAAATATGGACCTATATTCAGTTTTGGCCCTTAATTGAAACGTACGACTTTCTTGAATTTTTCTATTAAATTGATGGGCAGATGTATAACCCGGCTAAATTGGAAATTTCACATTTAATTAATCTTAATACTTAACGCACGGTAAGTCAAACGCTATTTTAAGATTAAACCCGCAGGAGATTGGAGGAGTTGAGAATCATCATCACACTTCAAGCTCGTAACTGTCGACGGGTTTTTCGGAATGATCGAATAAATATTAAAAGCCAAATTTATTGCTCGCCTTCGGGTACGGCCGGCCGCCGCCCGAAATAACATTCCGTCGGGGCTTTAAAACGCCTCCGATTTTATCTAACCTTCTAAAACCTCCGTTTGAGTGTTCAATTAACTGAAATTTATGTCGACTGGGTGGCGAATGTTGTTGTTGTCGTCGTTGTTGCTCCCGGTCGGGGGAGAGGAACACGGGCCGATATTATAAATAGGGATATTCCCTCGGGGAACAATGCCTCTCGCCCAGGGCGTATTAAAACGGGCCATTTGGCTAAATATAAGCTCTGGGCCAACACTTACCGTGGCGGCCCCTCAACGACAAAATAGAACGCCAGTTTTTCGACTAATAATAGATTTATATACCGGTCTCTAATTTATAGCCGAATACGTCTTCTTCTAAACGGTATGGGTATTTATGTGAAAGCCCAGATTTGACCGATGACCCTGGATTTTTAATTTCGGCTACAACGTACAACTGACATAAATTTCTACTCCTCTTAAAATTATACCGAATAAATAAAATGAAGTCGAAGAATTCTTTTCACTATTTTTATGATTTATATCTTATAAATTTTTATTTACATCCTATTTATATATATTTCGAAGGTGATCTAGTCATTTCAACCATTACACCCCACAATAATGAAATTCATATTTCCGCTTTTCATTCAAATATTCCAAATTTGATATTTTGTGATATATAATATAAATATTCCTTTTTTATCTTATGGTTTCTCGCCATGATTAGTAGCATTACCTGAGTAATACAAATATTCCAGACCTTCGCAGTTTTTACATAAATCTTAGAAAGGTCAGACCAAAGTGGGAAGGTCCAAATAGAAGAATTAATTGCGTTAATTAATTTCTAATATTGATTAAAATCAAGCATTTTTAGTGAAGAACCGTATATTCCTCTTATTGAGAACAGTATTATTAAAAAGGAAATACTGCTATTGTTGAGGAAGCATAACGTTTTATCGCCGAAAATGCTATCTTGATATTCCCACTCTGAAATCAACACTCGGCTGTGGCCGGCAGTTAGGGAAGCATCGATCGAACCGAGAGCTGTCCACTGGCCAGAGATAACATCTGACCGCACACTTCCTTCAAGGAACATTACCAAGACTTAAACTCTTGGCTCGTAAAACGGCCTGAATTCTAAGTAAGTCCCCTAGAGTAAGCTATTAGCCTATAGTTGTGAATTGTTCGATTCGAAACCGGCCGATAATAAAAATCCTAGATTGGAGATCATAAAATATTTCTGAGTAAATGTACTCGTGTTTTAGAGCTACCTTTCTGATTAATTCAAATTTTAAAATTGAAGGAAAATTCGTCCCTCAGCTGTATTCTAACACGCACCTGTGTTAATTGAAAATTTGAATATTCTATTAAATATGTATATATATATTGAACACAATAAACTATTTATAGATGCAGTTTAATTTCATACAAGTCGTATTTTTTATGGGGACCGTTTGGCGACAGAAATAGGCCATTGACCGTGCGCACGTTACAAGCTCTTCGTGAAATCACATTTTAAATAAAGTTGTTTAAATAATATTATTATTAGAATTTGATAACTGATAGTTGGGTATAAATTTCGAAGGATTCGTAGGTATGCCACTATCCTGACTCGTTTCTTCGCAAAATAAAACCCTGATTTCTTATTCCATTTCATGTTCAAGCCGACCCCGGTTGTATATTATACCTGAAATTTAGGCCATCTCTGATTTTCGCACTGTCGGAATGGCTAGTGAGGCGGATGGTTCCAGTTTAGGGCGTAGGAAAGGTGGGCGGGGGAAAGATCGTATTAATATTTAATGAGGCGGGACCTGGAGCTCGCCCGCTGCACCGGCCCCGGGACCCTCCTGGACGTCACGTTCAACAACGCCGGACGGTCGATCGAATTACATTATTTCGAATGGCATCGTACACTGTTTCGAGTCGTCTTGAAAATGTGCGATAACGAAAATTCAAATTGGTATGACTCGCATTTACAACAGTCGGCCATTTGAATCCATAGTATACTGGAAGGGAGTTTACGTCCAAAATATATTTTTCAAATTTTAAAAATGCGAAACATAGGCGTTCAATTAGGCTAATTATTAATTATTATTATTAAAGGTAATAGTAAATTTATTTTTGAAGTAGTAGGAAATATTTAAGACTTAATGTATCATTTACTGGATTCCAATAATACTTTCAAGGAAAACATGTCTTTGCTATAGCGTTCTGTTCTGAACACATTCAGTTCAGCACATGATAGTGATTTATTTGATAAACTAAATAAAAGCGCAGTGTACTTTTGTTTTTGAATGAATACGGGCACAAAGTTTGTAAATGAAGTTTAGCATATCTATTTTATGGTTTGCGAGGGGTTGGAATACCGTAGATTTTATGTCTCCACCCGGTGGTTTGGTCTTTTCCTGGACCGGTTTCGACTGCTCGCCACGTAACCTAACCGCTACTGAAGATGACGAGCAGCCGAAACCGGTCTAGAGGAGACAGAAACAAACGAAATCTACGGTATTTGTGAAAGAAATTAAATAACCTCGGATTTAAGGCAATAGAATTATAAGGCGTATTTAAAACGGGTAGCGTGAAAAAGCAACTGTCGTAACCGCAAGTTATGAAGATAGAATTAGGCTATTTAACAGGCTGGGTAGGTGGCCGGGACTGGGGTCGCGGTATCGGTCCGAGGAGGGCATTTTAAGATGTCCCGTCGGAAATTCAACGACGCCAAGCGTCGAGCAGGGAAAGAGTGCGCGAGGGGTCGGAGGGAGGAGTGGGGGTGAGTGAGTGCGTGCGTGCGTGCCTGTGTGTGCGTACCTCCGCCCCGAGTGTATATTGACTGAGAGAGGCCCCAGGGACCTAGTCAATACACACTCACAGACGCACACGCACCTCCCCCCCCACCAGCCTCACACACGTCTTACGGGGACCAGACCATCGGCCTTCTTCAGTTCTCCCCGCCTCCGATTCAAATATATTGTGACTCCATTATTAAGCCCGCAACTTGGTTCACTGACCTACTTAAGATTGTTCAGAAGCAAGTGCGCTACAAACATTACGACTGACGGGTTTCCCTATCTTGGGTTTTAAAAATTCCTATCTGGCGCACAAATAAATTCGTACCGTCCGGTATGTTTTCTAAACCAGGGACAGTATGATACAACGTTTTAGTATCATACTGAATACAAGAATACCCAATAATCTTACTTATTCTAAGTGTAGTTACGCTGTAGAAATTGTCTTATTGTTGGAGCTGTTCTAATGCTATTTCAACAACGCCTGGAAAAAAAATTTGACATAATTCAATATATTTTTGACACTAACGCAATAAATATTCCCTCGAGCGAATCTAATTAAGGGTAAGAATTAACCTCATTATCAATTCCTGCAGTTGAAATACCTAGGGAAGCTGTGAAGGCTAAAATATTATCTGTGTCCTACTCGATTTTTGCAGATGAATTTTTGTTGCGGGTAAAAATTCTGAAGACTAATTTAAAGTCTTACTACCATTACGTTAATTAATTGAAGAGTTGTTAAGCTGTTTAGCCCGGTATGGATCGGATTGTAAGAGCAGACATGTGCCAAGATGGGCGAGTAATGGGTTTTTCTATATTACTTTTAAATCTTGTACTTTGTCATACGTAATTTAAAAAATGAGGATTGAAAAAAGTTCCTGCTACGAAAATTTCTCATTCATAATACAATCGGTGAATTAAAAGGGAGGAAAATAAAGGTTCTCCGACAACTGCAGAGGGAAAACGAGTTTCATACTTTTAATATCCATCTGAAACGATAATTCGGTTGCGGTTTTAATTTGAGTACTCGCCGCGATCGTTTAGGAACGCGGTAAAACGGGGCGACCCTGTTTCCAGTCAATTATTCATTACGGGGCCGGGATTTACGAGTCCCACGTACGTATCGGCGTTATAATTCAATTGAGCTAATGCCTCTTTCACTGTGCGCTGGTTTCACGCCGTTATGAAAACGACGCTGACGCGCCTAGCAATTCTCTCGGTCGTCGATAAATCGTTCGGCAACACAATATGTCCGATGTTTATTATTGAAGGACGTGAAGGCGGAAATTTCGCACGTGCCGCTCAGACGAGAGAATGAACAAAGGAGAAACCGTCCCAATAATGTTTAAGAGAATAATGTTTAATGTTCAATTGTCCATCGGAAATGTGAAATCGGAACTCTAGCATAGATTCTTGAGTTGGTTGAACTGAAGAGTTGGCTAACTAAGAATTCGGCTTCCGTTGAACTTCGGTCGATTCGTTATTGATACACGGGTATTGGCCGATTAAGGGCGAAAAGCCAAAAATGTTTCCAAGAATCGAATCGGGGTAGATTCGAAACTGGGGCTATTGGGAGGCGGCGGAGGCCGGTACAAATAGTAACGTTTATGCGGGCGACAAAGGAGGAGGGGGCTGGGAGATTTTCTCTCCGCCGAGAGGAGGACGCCGACGCTATAAAAGTCATGTCCCATTTATGGTATGCCCCGGTAAAGTGTTATGCAAGGCCGTGCAGTTCTTTAAATTGGTAGAGCTCCCTTGGGCTCGACCCCGCCCCGCCGCCCCCACCCCCTGCTGCTGCCCCAGTCCCTTTTTTCCCTACTGAAATATTCAACTTTACCCCCCATCCCCTTGGTCCAACCCCCTCCACGGCACCGACCCCAAACCCTTTTTTCCCTACAGCCCATCCCACGGCTACCGCTCCCGGAGAAGGGATATTCGGGATTTAGCCGAGAATTTCCCGGTTTCCCTTTTCCGCCCGTTTAATTTCGAGAAGTTTCGTGGATTCGGCAGCGTGACCGGTGATAGGAACAATACATAAAAAAATCTCTGTCGCAATTATATTCTTCGTAAGGCACTTGAAATGAAATTCAAACTGTTTATTGCACCAGTCTGCCCAACTATAATAACTCTCCGTAAACGGAATTTAGTTGATTATTATTTTCGTCTACGATAACAACGTCAAGCTTAATACCATAGTACCTCCTGTTGTGCAACCTGTACAATGGAAACCCGTCAAGCCTCAAATCAAATAAGTGTGAGCAGAATCACGACAACGCTCGATTGTCGAATAGTCATATTTTTAGACTGAGTTTTCGCTTGCACTAAACAGCATTGCTTATATTTGTTGAGAAAGTGGTGAATATAATCTAATGACTTTTTAGACACGAAATTTCCACTTCCTTCTGTACTATCTTGGCTTTACCACCGACAAATATTTAAGGAAAACAATTCACAAAGTCTCAAATTGACTGCGAACCCCGGTTTAATGAAGGGCGAGGAGATCCCTCCTCGGGGATTGGGGTTGGAGGGTCAGCCGAAAATTAATAAGTAATTGGGAGGTATTAGAGTAGAGGGCATCTACGTTGCGGGTCGGAGATAGGAGAAGTCAGGAGAACGAGAGAGAGAGAGAATGAGAGGGGGTGGGTGATTGAGGAAGTGGGAGGGAGAGAGAAAAAGAGAGGGAGAGAAGCTCCTTGCGGGATATTATGTTCGCCATGTTTGTATAGGGTGGCTTTGGGTAGCCATGGAGACCGTGGGGGTCGGTAAGGATTCCCCCCCTCGCCATTTCGACTCACAACACTCAAGGAGAACGGAGTCCGAGTGTAACACACACGCACACGCACACACAAAGCACTCAGGCAACGGTTATCACTGAGTTTCAGTTATCCCAGAACTCTCAGTTAGTCGCTTAATACGGGATATACGTTTTGTATTGTATATACTGTTTCTCTCCCCCAAGAGGAAATCTCCATGTTTTTGCATTTACACGATTATTAATCAAAATATCAACATCCGTTGCCGTCTTCACTATTACTTCACTACTTAAGTGCAGTGATAATATTAGAATTTTTCACAGACCTACACATAAGTACGTCAAACTGATTATTGTTTTGTGGTGAACCGATTATTGTTGTCTTATATGGTAAAAATATTAGAGCAATCAAACCCCGTGTAATAGAATCCTTCTAGGTATACACAACGGAAAATAACATCGATTATAGATCAAGAAAATATGTCTGGAAGAAAACACCTGTGTGTGCGTTACCTGGCGTACTCTCGGCCGATCCTGTTACTTCGTTTTCATAATTTTCACGGCCCTTCTGTCCTCAGTTTTTCCAAGCCTAGCCGGCTCACTTCCCAACTTAAACTGGCGAACAAACGTGTTAATTAAGCCGGTGTCGGAGAGTTGTATCCGCCGTTCCAATAGACTCCTGTCTACGGGGGGGACGGACGGGAGCCGGGCGGGCATCGCCCCGACTGATTAAAACAGTTGTTAACTCGTCTAATAACGCAAAACTGAAAACTTTGCCAGACTGAGGGGGTGGGTACTTGGCTACAAGTTGTTTGGCAAGTTGAGTGCCGACCGGGCGAGCGAGGAGCTCCTCCGTAAATGAGCGGCCCACAGCACTTGTAACAACTCGCCCCGATACCATTGTCTCCGCGTTTTCTCCCTCACCAACCTCCCGCCGTTTTGCCTCCAGACTAGGGAGAGAAATGCTATTATAATGGCTGGCGATTTATTAAATTTAATTTATAAAAACTTACTCAGAGGCGTGTTTCCACTGTATTCCTGTAAGTTGACGCAGCCTCCGTCTTTGGTGTGCTCTGTTTTTGGAACGTCTTTCGACCTGTGTGTAATATTCGATTATTAATATATGAATGAAACTTTACGCTTAAGTGTAAATTCTAGTTAATTCAACATAAGAACATCATAAAGTCGAAGAATCGACTTTTTGATTCGTGGCTAGGCCGGGAGGGTCTGAAGATAAAACGCAAAAATCTTTTCAGTAGCCTAGGATGAATTAAAAGGAACGCTGAAAAGGAAGCGGTAGATAGTGAGGCCTGGTGTGCCTAGAAGTTGGTGGGTCGACGTTGCGGCATTCTATGAGTTCATTATTTTGATTTATGTCCCCATCCTGTTATATGGCTCGAGGACTTAGCCATTAGTGCTGCACTACTTCACACCAACTTGGAGCCCAGACCGTTCGACCTGCGGCCCACTTGGACGTATTCTCTTACACCGCCTACAATCCGCTTTATATCGAGTTTGTTCATGTCGTGTTTGTTGCTTAATATAATGAATACCACTTTTTTATCACAAAATTTTAATAGTCTTCAAATGTACGTAATTATAAATATCTATACAGCCCATTCGGATTAAACTTTTATGATTCTTAAAAACGTAAATACATGATTCGATTAGAACGAGTTATTTGGAAGTTTATTCATAGAATGGAAGCGTGAAATAAATAATAAAATTACATTTATATATGCACAGTTGAAAAAAGTTTCTTTTCCTTTAATACGATAATGTTCGCTTATTTTCTAGTATTTACTAATTAATAAGTCATTAACGCTAAATCGTTGGAATGTTATGTGACTCAGAGTAGATCATTTAATCTCTTTCTCAGATTGACAAATCAAGTCTGACGAGACATTCGAATGGAATACTAGTTCGTGAAATGTTGTCGCGTATTATTCAAATATTGTATAAGAAGCGCGCGCACTTTCTTTCTCATCTTCGGGAGAAGATAAAGGAGGAAGAAAATAAGGGGAATTGTGAACGGGAAACGGGTTGAAAAGGGGGTAGGTAGGGCTGGAGAGACTTGAGCGGCCGGCCTAACAATGTAGGCTTATTATCCACAATATCGGGTTCGCTCTCAGAACTAACTTAATATAACTGGAGTTTCGAAAAATGTCCAATCTCTCCTCCAGCCCGATTCCAACTCCTCATTCTCGCTCCTCTTTTTGCGCATTGAGGACTGAGGTTTAATTAAACTGTTATTTCACGTCTCGAGCAATCATGTGCTAATTTAACGCGTAACTTAATCGCCAGCAGATTTTTATTCAAGAACGTGTACTAATAATTAATGTGTCTATTCGTTATGCCTAACGGATTCAACACTTTACTGACAATTACGGTCTAAACTATGGAATTAAAAATTAGTTATAATCAGTTGGAAACGAGGGTAGGCTCTAGGTTGCGTATCGATTCCAGATTGCCGTATGGGTGTGGGTATTTTAAGTAATGGGGCTTATTATATTCGAATTCATTTGTAATGCGTTAATTCTTGATGTAATATATCTTTTGTTTGCCTACTTATTCCAGTTTGATACCGTACTATTTACCGACTGCGAGTACGGCCATAGTGGCTACCGGTTTTAAACATTGCGCCTAAGCCACCCTGAGGGATGGATGAGCGAGTTTTCTCGCTGTGATGTATAAGACGTAATAATACGCGAGGTCGAGTTTATTCTGGGGAGGGCGCAGAGATATTACGGACGGCGGTGGCAAATGGTGCGGTCCCCCCGGGAGCTCCCGGAGAGAGGAGCTGGCCGATAGCGGGAGGACGGGGCCGCCCCGCTTATCGGGACGCTGATACGCCAAAAACTAACTGCAAGCCCCAATGCATGGCACTCGGAGAGTTTCATCGAAATCTTAATATAGACGAGGAATAAAAGTCCCTGTTTAAGCCGGCGACCAGCATGACAATAGTGATATAATGATAAAGTGGAATGAAAATCGGTGATGTGCTATTGGCCACTCTACATCAATCTTGTCTCTAATAAGATATAAATAATATTGTTCATTAAACTAAATAACAGTACAAGTACTATTCTCAAGTGGGGATGTTCACCCACTTGATGATTCTACAAACTGCGATAGAACGTTGCCCACTAGCAACCGGTAGCTATATGTCCCAAATATTTACAGTTGTAAATTAATATTAACATAGACGATATGTGCAGTCAAAATCTAAGAGAATTAGAAATGAAGCATCGTTGCATAAGTGTGTAGACGGTACTGAACAACGTGGGCTTACAGTCAACGAAATGTAGTCAGAATCTTGATTATTTTCTGCTTAGATAAATATATTAGTGGGCGTTAATTATTGCGTTTATAAATCTTTACAATCCACGGAAGAAATCCAGCATCACTGTAATTTAAAGAGGCAATCTCTGGCTTTACTGGCGGCGCATATATTTTGTATCACTTTGGACGGAGCGTGCTGAAAAATTGATTGAAACCGCGATCACTAATTGGATGGTAATTGGGGGTGTGCCGCGGCGGGTCGGGATCCGGGCTATAAAACGGGTATTAATAATCCCATATCCGTTGCTAACTCGATTAAGCGCGGGCCCTCCGCCTGCCGCCGGTAATGTATTCAAGAGTGTCCGACTGCGGGGGCCTCCTATATAAATACCGCCCGGGGCCCGGGGCGCCACCCTAACCCGGTTAGGCCTCCCCCATATGCCTCCGTCTCCCGCATCCCCCTGCATGTCCTCGGGACACACGTATCTATATGTATGACGTTGTGGGGACCGGCGTCGCGACAGTTGCCCGCTAATGCCCTTAGGCGTCTCCCGTTTAAGCCAGGAATTATTTCCACACCCGGGGGCAACACGAGTTCTATCCTCCGAACCTGCTTCTACTGAGTATTGAAGCCTCGTCTCGGCTAAGATTATCAAATATAGTTGATCATTAAGGATACGACTATCCTTAATGACGTTTTTTAGACCGATATTTTATAGATTTATTTAGCTGGCAGGATTTTCCGTGTTGCTTTGTATAGTTGTTAGATTGTGACATAAGGCGTAATATATACACGATTCAAAGGAATATGGTTTTCCTTGTTTTCTGTAGTATTCGGCCAGATTCGTTCATAAATGAATAATTAATTTTGAGTAACGATTCGACGAGCATTTTATCAAGTCTTCAATTCGGCCTTGCACCACTTTCGGAAAGAGGGTAAATTAACAGTCGGGTGGGTGCGGGGCCTATAAGAAGAGGGTGGTAGGAGGCGGTGAAGTCGGCCGGGGGTTGTTGGGGCGGGATGTAGTTAAGGAGTAAGGTGCTTAGCCCCGAGGAGTTAATGCCCCTAATGCAGGTAGGGCGGGGGCCGAGACGTGTAATCCACCCTTCCCCCACCGCCGCCGCCCCAACAAGCAGGACTTACCTTGACTATCTATTAATAATCCCCTTATCAGCGGGAGCCGCTGCATTATTCAAGCGGCTACCACATTATCAGGTTTACACCGCTCCCCGCCGCCGGTCCTCCTAACCACATCCACCGCCCCAACCGCCCCTCCAGGTCCTCACATTGTTTCAGACACGTCACGCCAAATCACTTAGCGCCTCTCCACAACAGGCGAGCCAACCTTCCCTAAATAACTTTGTGCGAAAATATTTGTCATAGGGAGTAATTTTGAATCTTGAATAGGCAATCGATGGGAAATTTTTTATCCGCCACAGGGATTCGGCGCTTTTAACCCGTAAGCTTTACTCGACATATCTCAATATATATGTACATATCGGGGCGGCTATCTGAAGATCCCGGGTTCGACTCCTGGTGGTCGAATCCGGATTACATTCAATTATAAATTTTGTATTAATGAACTATTGTGAGTGAAGAATAGGTTGTCGGTGAAAAACATTACGGCTCACTGATACTCAGACCCGCAACACACGGGAGTTTGCCGCATGGTATTAGCGCCGTTCTATTAGTACATTATTCAAGCATGGAAAGTGATGTAATTGAGACTTCTATGAAATAGTATAATAAAAATTGTATTTTGTAATTTTATATATCTGTAAAATACTTATAGATCTATTTGCAGCATGTTGCAAAATAAGATGGGGGTAAAGGGTCGGCTAACTGGCCCCTTCCCTACGGCGGTTGCCATTAGAGCGCTCATACATGTCCGTAATACGAGCTGACATGGACACATCTGCTATTTCAGATCCCTCTATACTCGGGGAGGGTTCTTTTATAAACCTAATCATCGGACCCATTAAGAATACGAAATAGTAATTTTAGAAGGTCTCGGAGTAAAGGGCCTCCCTTCAACCTTATTCAGGGCAGGCCGTCCATTCGCTCCATGTCAATGAATTTGAACGTTCGCTTCTCTGGGGTTCCACATGCGTTTAGAATATAGTTTATAAACTAATTTGTATGCATTAAAAAATGTATTCCGCATTTAATGTCAAAACTTGACAACCAAATTCAGTCGGGATCTTGTGGAAGTACAATCCAAAGTCACATTGCTCATTTTTCAGTTCAGAGGCAGAGACTTACAAAGTGCCCTTCCTTAAAGCAACATCTGGTGAAAGTGATACGGAACAATAGGGGTTATTAAATAGTCATCCTCCCTTCTGAAAATGTTGCCGGTGTGGGCCAACAAAGCATTCATAACGAATCTGTAACGAGAGACCGAGCGCATCTGCCGCTCTCCGCCCTCTCCCACATTGTACCGCTAACTTCCATCCATATTTTTATGAATAAACGCGTGTACACATTTAATCTGCGTAATTACAAGGAACTGAATTACAAGCGTAATTTTACCTCGATTTTTTGTTACCAAAAATTATTATTGCACCCTAATAAGAAAGAATTTGGCAAAATATCCCTCTTCGAAGCGACATAGAATTAAAAGGTTTGCAAATTAAATTGCTACTATAATTTCGTCAGTTTCATAATACGACTGCTCACAAGCTGAAGTTAATATGGCAAAAACCAAAAAAAAATTGATATAATAATTAATTTACAAAGGACATTTTCAATAATCAACAGCATCATATTTTATGGCCGAATATGCGTGTTTACGCAATTATGCGACAATTTTTTCAACCACTAAATAATTTTCCGCTTTTATCATTGAGTGACTCAGCGCCCTGATCCTTTCCTTTTAGGGGGATCCGTCCTGGAGTTAAGGACATTAATTTGAGCCTTAGAAGGGGGAAGTAAAAGTGTTAAAGCGCTAAATTAATTGGTACCTGGTCTTGAAGAGGCCAGACAACTCTAATTCTTACTAATTAGAGGCACTAAGTCCCCCGCTAATCGGTTTTACATGCATTAAAACCCCACTCCTCCGCCCGCTCTCCCAACCCCGCTTACTCTCTCCGTTTTATTCGCAATTTTATATTCCGGGAGATTAATTTTTCCAACAATTTATACCGCAAGTCCGGTAAGTTTCGGAGCGGTTAATTTAACACGAACCGCAACTTAAATAGTAGCTTAAGATTAATTTCATATGCGGGTAGGGGGGAACTTATTCAGACGCATTTTACAACAACCGGGATCGGAGGGACTTTAAAGCCAGATGTCGCCGGGAGAATTATCCCAATAGCGGCCTCTTATCCGAGGACACTATTTTTATCTAATAACGGGGGAGCGAATCTGCGGAAAGAGAGGGGGGTCGGCCCCAGTGTAAATAAATAGTGCCCTCGCCCCTCCCCCCACACCCTGTTAACACCAGGAATTGGATTTCAACCCAGGAGCCCCTACACATTTAGCTGCTAGCAGAGTGCTCGCAGTAGTTTTCAGTTGGGATTATACTAAAATAAGGACGAGAAGCTGTTTCTGTAACGCAAGAGCGATATTAAAATACATCAGTGTCTTTTTTACGTCCCTCATTCATTACAAAATTTGTTTAACGCTTCGTTGTTAAAGGACGATTTTATGAACTATATTGGGCCCGTACAATCGATAGCTTTCGTTCATTTTAAAATAATCAGTATTTTGACAAATGGTAGATGAATTAATTTAGCTTAAAAACACGTCAATCGCTTATTATCCACCCACGGATTGGGTTCGTTTCACCGATTCCGGGCCCCATTTATAGCGAACCGGCCGGGAAGACAGCATTGAAAGGTGTTGGGTATTATCAGCGGCGCGTGAAAAATAGCCCAGCCCTTATCAAATGTTTAAGCGGCGGCCCACCGCTCAACCGGCGTAACCTGTTCAGAGGTCCCCCGATATGTCTCCGATAGCGATTCAAATTGAATTCCGGATGATATATAGACGATCTCGCGGCCCTGCCTATAACGAACGCGTTCAAAAGTAGAGTAACCCACGTTTGTTATCATTAATAACATTCAATTATAATCTAATAAAATATTAGTAGCAGCACTGTGTGTGCTGTAGAACAGTGGTTACTATAGCCATAGGAAATACATGTAATAATACCGTAATTTTTTCTTGAAAAAAGGAAATTAAATAACGTGATATTGTAAACAGGTTTTGAAGTATTATTAAATGGTGTGTTTATAACCGATAAATGTCCACTGTATAGTTTATATTATGTCGTTATGGATTATTTCAATGACTTGATTAGGTAGGGGAGTACGGTAGCTCGTTATTAATAGCTAGATCTCATTTCATAATCGAAAGGACTGTCACCTGTTGGAGATTGAACTAAAACCATTCTACCTGCCACGTCACTGCTCCTTAATTCGTACGTTACGTTTCTCTATACGTTTCCCATTCTCTCGTTCCGGACTCCTCCGTTCTCTTTCTCCCTCGTTCTCATGACTTCATAAAGTAGAAAGCTTCTCCCCTGACCCCCCCCCCCACCTCTACCCTGTTGCTGGAGAAGTGTATTGTGTGCACCCATGCATCGCCCCCCTTCGCCCTTGTAATGGGTATAGGGACAAAGACACATCCTATGTCTAATATTTAACATTCATTTCACGCTCGGGCTGGCACAGTTCTGTCATCCGTCTCACTCTCGTGGCCCACCTCCCCTCTCCCTCTTTCCCACTTCTTCCGAGGCCCTATTTCTCTATCCCTCTCTTTCTCCCTCTCTCACTCCCTCTCTCTCTCCGCTATCGGCTCCCCTTTTGCGACGAAGAAGTCTCTCCGCTTGCGCCTCCCCGAGAACGGAGCCGGGTTATTATCTGGTTGATGGAACATCAAGGAGATTGTAAACTTTGGCCAGGGTCGCGCGGGGAGTAAAAATAACCGAAACGCTTCAAGCTACCCGCCAAAACAACTTTCTGTTTACACGTTGTTGGCGAAGGGGCGGGTGGGGAGTAACAAACGGTTCGGAATCGCCTAATAATGGAGGCAAGCCTCCTAATATTGTGTCTTCTGGTGGAAAAACGTTTGCTCATGGTTAATGTTAGTTCTGAAATTTTCAATATCAGTAACAAATTCGAAGAGGTTCGCCTGTGCATATTGGCAAAGAACTCTATCCCTGTTTAAATACACTGATGGCTTTCCATCGGTATAAGTTCCATACACTGTGACAGTGGTTGGTGATTGTCGTTATCACGAAAATTTCTTAAACTCGATACATTACATAAATCTGAACCACAGCACAGTCTGTGAAATAGTAAGGACGCTAACTGTTGTTCCTTCGTTACAGTATGGTAAGTCGTGTGGTAGAATAAAAAATAGAATAATATTCTACGCTTACAACCAGAGTTTTCTTATTTCAGCGAGTATCAGCACAGTACACAATCTTAATAGGCCCTCATTAGAGGTGACTCGCATCGCCGGTTGTAACCGAATGTAGGTGCCAAATTGAATAGCCGAACACGATTGCTATGGTATACAGGTAGGGGTAATGTATTTAGCCGAGGCGGGAAGGGAGGCGGCGGGAGGATAATGGATAGGCGTGCCGAGGGAGCGGCCCGTCCCCGGGGGCGGCATGTCCACCCGCCTATAACGCACAATTGATCAGCGGCGGCCGGCTAGATAGCTTCTAGCTCTAGATCGGTTCGCAGCCTCCCTCGAGCCGATCTCCGTCGGCAATCGAAACGCGGACCTTTGTCCGACCGTAACCGTTTCCCGGGATAGCCGTTCCGACCGAACCCTCGGGGATATAGCACGCAGTTCGGGACGAGCTCGCTGTATAACCTCGGCGGAACAGGTAAATTAGGACGTAAGATCGGGGACACTCGGGAGGGACTCAATTAAATAACGCGGCTCGTAAGGGGCGCGATAATTCGATTAAAATGTAAATTGGGGGCGGTGGGTTGGAGGGGTCGGGTATTTTAGAGCGGCTCCGTTTCGATGATTGCCTACCGGCGGAAATAACGACAAGGACGTCGCAATCAAAATGCATGAGGCCGGGGGCCACCGACCCGGGCCCGTCCACCAATCACAACTCGGTGGCCATTGTCGCGACCGGGCCGCTTAATTTGAAAACTTTTTCATTCGCGGAGCGTGGCGGCCCGCGGTATTTTTTATTGTCGCCTCCGCCGCGGACCTCAATTACCGGCACGGGGGACGGTGCCGGCCTTCCGAGCCGCCCCCGCACAACACACAAACACACAGGCGTACGGCCCCCTACATGGCACCGATGCATATTTTATTTGGCGCTCCCCGTGAATTTCTGATTGTCCGAGTGTGCCCGCCACCGGAAAACCGGCCCGCGGCCTTACCCGGCAATAACCCCTAAATATCGACACCGGGGTCCGCCCTCGGGGAAATGTAGGTGTGAGGTTTAATCAACATCCTCCGATTGAAACCGTTTCCGCCCAGCCATTTCTCGCAAATATCTCCTTCAAATATACAACTATAAAAATTAATCTATTATCTTCCTTATGTTTCAGGTTCTTCCTCAAGTTTTTCCTCAAGTGCAATCAAAACTGCCTGAAGAACGCGGGCAACCCCAGGGACATGAGGAGATTCCAGGTAAAACCATTTCCTATTCATTTGGATTACCTTTTCTTGTGATTTGTTTTTCCTGGCCTCTCTTATTGAAGATATATGTATATACGATCATTTGCAATATAATCTCTCGAGTTACTAATTCTTCGCGAACACTAATGTACACCATGAAAAAATCAGAATGTGCTCAGCATCATTATTACCCGGAAATAAAACTAAAACATCCGTTGACAAGAGTTGTAGCGTGAAGTTTCCTTGTATTATTGTGCTTAGCATACGTATAACGGGATTTTCACTGGGGTAAATATAATAAATCGGATAAAATATTCGGATTATTCACGATGATTCGGAATTGTTGTCCCTCGGACGAGGTACAAATTAAGTGCTGAACGTTGGGTCGGGCGCTAAGAACACGCGGTGGACATTGTTTTTAATCAGTGGTAGCGGGAGGCATTTAGAGGGGTTGGATCAGTTAAGGGTTGGCGGGAACTAATACCCAAGGAGCGGGGGCGGGGTCGCCCAACGGGTAATTTTCTCTTTCGAAGAAAGCTCCGGCCCCCGACAACCTCACTCCGCCAATTTCCCGACAGCCGTCAGTTTGCTATTTGTAAATGGACGCAATTTGTTTATTGCTTTCTGCACCTCTATCCCTGCGTTTGTCTATCACATAATTGATAATAACTCCTATAATCGTAAGAGCGATGTACTCCGATCTCTGTTCTGTCGTTAGTATTTGAAGTCGATTAAAAGCCTTGTTCGTTCAATTCGTTCAACTTGGTTGGTGTAAATTACGTTGCTAGTTTAATAAAAACCGAATAGACATTACATCCAGTAGAAATAGTGGTAAAGCAGTCCAATTATAGAAGCCATTCCAATCACGGCCTGTGGAGGAAACTTCGCTCATTATAAGAGGCGTTACCAGTTGCATCATCGTGGTTGCCAGAATATTATTCATAGATCCTGTAACACAACTAGTACGCGGGAGGGGGAGTATTGCGTTGAATTTTTACCTCATCCTCCTGTTGCAATTGCCTTTTCAAGAGCAATACAGCGTAGGGTTTCGTGACGGGACGGGTCCCGATCATTTCCAGTTTAATTTTCCCCAGTACAATTGAGTTGGGGGCTCAATCAGTCGCATTATTACCGGCTGAGTTGGTGTAGGGTGTGTATAAAAGTGGTGAAATAGAGTGGTGCCGAGTTGATAAATTCTATTAATTTCGGTGTTCCTCCTCATAATGAGATTAAGCCCTCTCCGACCGGCGCACCCGTTTAACCATAACCAACTACCCTACCCTCACGTGGGCCCAGACCACAATCTCATCCCTGTAAACATCCTCCCCGTATAAAATCCAATTAAGCGAACTCGAGTATGGCGGAAATGTTATATTTATTAAAATCCACGTGGAACTGTGACAATCGGGACTATGGGTACGGATGCTATAACTATATAAACCGAATAAGAATGAAGGATAATGTACAGGATAATAAAAAAGTCACGAAGTAGTTATTAAATATTTTCTGTACTGTGTTCTCTTATAGTTCTTAACAGCAGGGTGTTTTTAAATTAATAGCTGTGTTTGGATCTGAAGCTTTGACATTTTACGTTTTATTTAGGCACGACATAGATTGGATTTACGGTGGTCGGATCTCCTTGGCCGAAAAATCTATTTTTTGGACCTCGCAATAATTCTTATTATGGAATCAACCTCGGCCTCCCAACGGTCTAATTGCCTATGTCATCATTGGCGGGGAATCTTTGCTGGTCCGGGAAAGAGTTGAGAAATCTGGCGTTGTGTAACTACCGCGGTTCGGTTAACTAACCACCACCCCCCCCCCCGTCGGGCAAGTGGTGTGGGATTGGTCTTCGGACTTGGGGCAGAACAATTTAACTGTTGGGAAGTGTAAGAGGGCGAGGTCTAAAGTGGCCGTTAGCGGGCCTCTAACTGGACTACTTAACCGACCGCCCACTGACCTGACACAACTCCCAACTCTTACCGGCTCAACTTACAAATCCAATCAAAGCGGGACCGCAACTTTGTTACCAGCGTTTTCAGCACAGCATATTCTCCGCTCTCAAAGTATTAAACGCTAATGGAATCGGCAACGGATGATGAATACTGCCGAACATAAGACTTCAGTACTTAGCGTTAATTCTCCGGCATGAAAATGGTAACATCCATTAATCTATTTTGTCCCGAGCTAGACCGATTTCACTTCTAGCGTGGTCCTGTTACTTATACGTTCAGGTATATTTTGGCCGATAACACATCCTGTAAGTGATTTTATACCCCCTCGGATAAAAACAACCTTTTTTTCGTTATATTGATCCACAGAGTTTTTTCAGCAGTACTGGATTCCGTAGGATAATTATTGCTCGAAAAACTATTTTTTTTTATAACACGGAATTATCAACGTTATTTAAGAGATAACATAGTTTTAATCGTAAAAAACGGGAGACTCGAATCGGCACGTAAGGAGTACGCCGGCTAGAGGTAGAAAAAACTCCAGAAAGGTGAAGGGGAGAGGGAATGAACAAAAGGGTGGAAAAAAGAGAACGGAACAGGGGGCGAATCGGAGGATAGGGAGAAGGGCTATAAATTATAAGAGGCAATTTCACATTAGCCGGATAGGAAGGAGGCCGGCAGGAAGGGAGAGATATGTTAAGGGTGAGGCTGGTCCGGGGGACTGACAGGACACATAATCCCGGGTAATAAGGATAAGACCGCAAGATAGATTTATATTGAAGAGGACTACTGTATCCACTGCACATATACTCATCGGACCCTTGCAACCGATCCCGTATCAACCCCTTTCTCCACCACCCTGTATGCCACCTAAAACACAATGCCTGTAAATTATTTCAAATACATTGTCGCAATTATAATTATTGGATTGCCAGGTTTTATCACAGTCCAAATTAATATCCCCGCTTAATTACCTCTGGTATCGGCCATTGATTTCTTGCTATAGTCGCAACCCACGGCCAACAAAACACTTTTGAATCTTGTCATATATTTATTGCTGCGACACGAACTAATGAAACTGCAGCAGTTGAGCATAAATATAACATAAAATAACGTAATTAGATAAGCATATAAATTAAGCATTTGAGAATGGTTCGATAAAGTGTTACATGCTCGGGTGTTGAATAAATTCAGGTTTCGATCGCTAATTTTTGACATACAGAGAGTAAAAATGCAGAATCATCGTCAAGCCCTGTATTACACATTGACACCTTGATACCATTGTTGATCCTTTTTGTTCATTTTAATCAAAAGGTTACTTTGTTTCGTTTTGTCAATTGTCAGGATATAAGGTTGCCTTATGATCGGCATTAAGCACGAAAAAATACAAGAAGGACCGAATTTATTCCCTGGAAGTTACCAGCCCTCAGGAGGGGATTAATTTCGAGACAGTGTTGATTAAAAGGCCGGGCTTGATTTTCAGGGGTTGTCGGTAGGGGGAGGGGGTGAGAAAGTTGTTAACGGAAGGGAGAGCGGGAGAGAGGGAGTGAGAGGGAGAGAGAGAGGTGAGAAAGGGAGGGTGAGGGGGTAGCCGCCAAACTTTAGGCTAAAGTTCAGAATAAATAAGTAGACTCGTGTCCGAGTTCCCTACTAAACAACCCCTCTCTCCCACTTTGTTTTTCAGTCTTTTGTCCCCCATGTTTAATCAAACAAAAACTTTACCCCCCTTTTTTCGGTTTCTTTTCGGCGTTTTCCCCTTTCACCGTTTAACAATCCCTCATTTTTTATTTACTGCGATCCGAACGCGCTTTATACGGACGATCCTGAAAGAGTTATGAGATCCGGGCGAACTCAGTTTCGGGATTCCGCTGCTGACACAGGTGAACTTAGCCGCAGATAAATCTGCAACTTGATTTCGCCTGAACTTTTACTTCGGAACTTCGTCACGTGCCCCCAACAGCAATTCATTTTGAAGTCGCGTTTTAAATTCTCTTCAAACGTAAACGCCTGTTAAATAACACGTAAAAAACGTAAATGATTTAGATCTTCATTTTCTACAATTAACATCGAAGTTGGAATGCAGGTGTTTCCACGTAAACAATGGTTAACACTTGGAAGTATTTTAGGGTGTTACTAGTAACCATAAATCCCGTATACTAATCGAAATTTATAAATCGTGTAAGGAGTTCATCTGAGGCTATCATAGGTTTGGGCTCAAGTTGTTACGGTATAATTACTTGAGATAATGTACAAACCCGATCCGGCAAATAACTAGGTTACCAACTAATTCTCCGCCCCCAACCCATTCCCATTCCCTAACAGTCTTGGAAACTCGGTTATTACTAAAGCGAAATTATTCGAGAGAATAATAACTATCCCGTCCAGATTATGGGCCCAATAGTGAAATGTAATTAAACTCAATCTTATGAAAAACTGGATATAATAATTGTAAAATTTCTGTCACTTACTTAACCAATACACAACAATGAAAACTACAGGACTTCTTTAATGATAATATCGTTGATTAATTCCGTTGACTAGGGACCCAATTTGTTTCTTTATCACCACACTTATTAGTTTTGCCGGAGTTAATCCATAACTTGACCATGGCACGCGAGAACTAATTGAATCACTTGATTTTCAGAGTCCGAATCGTATAAATTATATGCCAGTCAGCGCAATTAAAAATTTAGCGTAATCCTTATTGCCATGAATGGGCTATTCTACTGTTATGTACGATCGTTTAATAAAATATTATCGGACATCGTGGCCTCTATCGTACTGATTTTTCTCTTTTAGAACTGGTATAAGACCGACCGTCCCTAATAAAAACTTTTATTTAAATGCGGAGTCTTATAATCACATTTGCCAGTTAAATCGACAAATATCCAAACGGATTCTTCTAACCGGAAACGTCTCGTAAATCCGTAAAGCGTTCTATCCGAGATGGAGATTCTCGGAGAAAAAAAACTAAAGACATGGCTGTAGGGGGAGCGGAGAATAAGAAGGGGGGGTGAGAGAGCAAGAGAGGGAGAGAGAGGGTGGAAGTGCCCCGACTTGAGAGGGCAGAGAGAGAGAGAGAGAGAGAGAGAGAGAGAGAGAGAGAGAGAGAGAGAGAGAAGTAAGGAGTATGGGGGTTAGAAATCGAACTAGGGAGGACAGGAGGGTAGGGGCGGGGTGGGGTAGCGTCCCCATGGGAACCTTAGTGCAATGGGGAAGACGAGGCGAGGGGTGGAGAATCCTGCGCGTCGAGTTATACTCCCAGGGAGTTAGAAGGGACGGCAGGGGAGGAGGGCATAAGTCCCTGGGGAAGCGATGGCGGGAAGGGAGGCTATATTATCTACCGGGAGCACCCTCTCTCTCTCTCTCTCTCTCTCTCTCTCTCTCTCTCTCCCTCCCTTCCCGGTCAGGCGTCTCTCACATATCGATTCCTGGCGTCCGACTCTCGACCCGACGCGTCCTCATTAGGCCTGCTCCCCCGCTAACCCTCTCCACCCCTTCATCCCCCTTACCACCCCTCAGGTTCTGGCACCTGCCCCTGAACTTGGCTCCTTAATGTAAACAAAACTTGGACTTCCGCCTACCCCGACCCCAATCCACCGTCGAACCAATCCTCACCGGTACAAATGAGATGAATCACCCGAATATGAAAGGCAATATGATTGTCCTTATGTTTATAAAGAAACGTATCACGTGGTAATTTATTTTGTAAATATAAATTCTGCTACAGGTCGGGTCAGTCTGTTAAATCGCTCCTCCGGTCTCTTAAATTGCCTCCCTAATAATGAAAATGAATGAACAAGGGGGGGAATGAACATTTGCTATATATTCCCGCCGGAGGTCCCGCCTGTAACCTTCCTACCTTCAAATTAGTGATTCAATAAAAATTCTATCCCCCACCGGGATTTCTCTACCCGGTCGAAGCGTTTACGTTGCAACTCCTAAACTACTATAGTATTATATTTCTCCTTATACCAGAACCTGGTTTTATTATATACGGTCATTTCTCCAGTGCATTGTCGCGTACCTCAGGGCCCGGCCGGAACCTCTGTCCTCGAGAATACAACACACGTATATCTAATAAACCTAAAGCTACCGTATTACCAATCGATAAATAAAGGTATTACCCGACGCGCAGACGGTATTTCTGCTGCACGACTCATCCCTAATAAGGACGAGGATTTTATTCGAACAATCCATTTTCTTTAATTCTAAATTCAACATAAAAATACTTTCAAAATACTATAAATCAGTATTCTATTATTTTCTACATAACTATAAGCCGATTACTCAACACTTCCTTCGTGTATAATAGTAATTATACAATATATGATAGTTGTTAACCTCATTCGTGCGACCTTTTGTTTCCACTTGTTGATTTAGCCCCGTGCTCTACCGGTTTCAGCTCCCCGCCATCATCAGTAGTTTAGTAAGGTTAGTTTCAGTGCTCACGGTTATTTTTACAGCGGGTGAAGTGGAAAGAATGGTTATATAGTTATATATATGAAATAAGAAATAGTTACTTTTATTGACAGTATTATTTGGCTGGTCCAGGTTTTATATTCCCCGCGTTTCTGTTTAACGGAAGCCGCAGTCTCGGGGCCCTCTGCAAGTGGAAAGGGCCCCTCTGAAGCGAGTGAACCGACTGTAAAAGTCAGGAGCGGTACGGCCCTCTGAATTCGTTTAACGCTACAAACTGGCTGCGAGGACCAGAGTAAATCGCTTGCACCGTTAGTCAAAGGTTAGAGTCGACGGGATAGAGTTACTTACTGCGTTCAGACTCGGGCGGAGAGACTCGGGCTCAGAAAGTCTCGATAAAAGCACATAAATGTCGGAATTCATCCAATCCCCAACCGTCCGTAACGTTGACGTTATCCCCACTCGCCCGGATTACAGAGAGGCCGTCTTCTCTCGCGTCTCCGGCCCCTGATTGCTTTGGGATATTTTCGTATTTCGTCCTACTCAGATACACGTCGCACTCTGCCACATATACGGTAGCTGGTTCCAATATTTAACTATGGTTTCTGAAAACTATGACTGTTTTCTGTAATAAAACCGAGGTCTTTTATATTTAATAATACATTGTTTTTAGTGCCCGAGGCTTTAATAGTGTACAAGTTTCATAAAGTTCTCTTTAAAAATCTAATGGATATTAAATTTTTGGCCGCATTTACCGTCTTATTACGCTCATTTAGCATCTTCTCTAGCCTTAAACTAAAGCGTTGAGGTAACGCTAATTGTAGCATTTGATTTTCCATAGACCCGAAAAGAAAAGTATCGATAAGGACTTCTGGGACCGTGCTTGGGCAATACCGTATAGCTCCGGATTTTCGTCGAAATTGAAGTATTGGACAAGTGACTTCTATCTTGTTATCCAACGTGTGTCGTAGGTCGAAATGAGAGTTGATCTATTGTCGGTTTATTAGGTTTACTCACGGAGTGCTCTTGTCGCGGAGCCTCCGGCATTCAGTGCTCCCCGAGGACCATTCCAGAGAATGTGTTAATCATTCTCCGGTTAGCCCAGTCCCAACTCCCATTTGGAGACGCACATCCTCCCTGATTTACCAATCATGAATTGACCACATCGTTGATAACGATTAAATATTATACAGATATAGACGGGAGGTTTATCTAACACTCGATCATTTCTTATTCCCATATATCCATCCTAATAGTACAATAATACTAATAATACCGTTTGTATGCTGTGTTTTTAACATATTAAATTGATCTTGTATATGTCAGCTTTATAATTTGATAAGTACATTTTGCAACATAGCATTGATTGAAGTAGAAAATTGACTTGAAAATGTTACACAATTGTACAGCACTCGACAACGATATATTTGACGAGCGGTTGGGTAAATTTAATTGAATCAAAATTTCAACCCCAACAAATGCCTCACAGCCGGCGGTATAATATATTCTGGGCATATTTTGTTTGTTTAAATTAAGTTGGCCGGTATTAATTTGGGTTGGCAACAAACTGATGAATATTAATGTCCGAAGGTTGTGATCTCGACGCTGGTGAGCGTTGAAGGGCCCCTCCTGGCGGTCTCCGACAACATGTTCGTTCACAACAATTCGAAACACGGCAGGAGAGCGAAAAGGATCGAACCCTCCGACGGTAAGTCCTCAACTTTACATTATTAAAACCGTTGTTTTATTATTAATTCAATTAGTTTCTAATACCGATACAAACAGTATAATGTTAACACTATGTCCTAAAATTATTTATTCATTTCTTAATCACAAAATCACGACCTGTATTTTGCACGTATTTGATTTAAAGCTATAGGGCTAATGTGTATCATAGCATACTTTGTCATCACATTCGAACATCATCAGATATTCGAAAATTAGTCTAATTTAATATTAATAAAACGGGTACGGGAATTGAACAAGTAGTATCCGGCTACAATGTATACAATTACTGTGAAATTTCGGAAATAAATGCGAGTCGCAAAAATATAACGATGCCTAGGGCGTTGATACTGTAAACACGACTTCCGCGTATAAACGGTGTAGTATCACAACGCCGTGCTCTACCATCATTTTATGTTCTAATTAATCTTATTCATTTCTTTCTTTTTTACGATGTTAATTATAACCATATAGACAAAAAAACGTATATATTTAGAACAATACTATGTTTTAATAAAAATTCATTTTCACTTTTTAATTCATCATTTTTTCGCTAACTCTTCGTCGTAATTATTTTCTCTCCCCAATTCCTTCGAATACAGGGGTTAAGTGGGTTGTATAAGGCAAAACATGTCCCTATAAATATATAGATACCGGTTTCGTTTTACTGATACGGTTCGATCAAATATAATCCCTTCCCTCATAGAGGTCCTGTCCCTTTGTTATTGACTGGGCAATGTTCGACACCGAACAAAAGAGCTATTTGTCAGGTCTCCGTCTTGCTTCTATGTGAGCGGCTAGAATGAATGGGGCCCGTGCATATCTGTCGCTGGCTGGGGAGGCAGAAAGTTCTGATAAAGGACAGTGTGCGTGTCTGAGAGGGAGAGGGAGAGAGTGAGAGGACATTGAAAGTCGGGCTGGTGGGGGCGGGCGGATACCCTCTCCGGAGGAGCGGGAGGATTGAGAAATGTTGTGAAAGATCCAAAGATGGATGTAGATTGAATGCACTCGAGGAAATTGAAGTCAATTTGTTGCGGGGAAGGGGTTGGTGGGGTGGTGGAGGAGGAGGGGGAGTTAGGACTAACCCACCCCCCGCGCGGCCCTACTTTCCCCGAGAAAGAAAGATTCTTGAGCATTTGAGCCGCCGACGCCAACATCGCATCATCGGGACCGACTTTCAACACTCTATAGATCACACGGCAGATAGGCCAATGGTGCCGCAATCTCAGAGCTGGCCAAGACTTTTTTCAAAGAAATTTCAAATAGCATATTTTTATGTGTATTTCAATGTTATCCAACATGAGTTATTTTCAACTTTCTTATATGTGCTAATTAGTTAAAGCTCGAAGTATAGCTGCAGGCTAGTCAATTTATTTGGGAAGTAGACTATGTAGTATAAGATTATTATTATATTCAATAACCCAGGATCCGGAGGTGGGGACGGCGTTCCGCCTATCTGTGGCCCGGAGCTGGTACATTCGGATCACGTTATAAACACCAAATACCTAATTATCATATGCATGTTTCGGATGAGCCGGGGAGGAGGAGGAGGAGGAGCCTTACTTGTGGAATTAATCACCGCTGTAATTGAACACGCGCACACGGTCGCGGGCGCGCGTGCGGACACACGCACAGACACACACGCACACACACACACACACACACACACGAGGGCGGCCCCCGGCGCCACCGTTGCTAATGCACACCGGGCACGTAAACTAATTATAGGTGTATCACCGAGCCTTATTAGCGCCCAGAGCTCAGGGCTAACCTAAGAGCCGGATCGCCAATTATTAGCCCCGCTATCTGATTTACCAACCTAGCGATTTCTCTATTATCAATTCGCCTGTAGTACTTACTAGTCGCGAGCCCATTGGTTTTGGATTCACTAGAATATTAGTTTCAGCATTCTCTATTGCATTATAAGTATTCTGTTCATCCATATTCAGGACCTACTCCTGATTAATATTTTTGGTGGCCTCAATTGTATGCTGAATGAAGCATACTAGTTTTATAGCGTACTTATATTTGAGTTATAATAACATGTAACAACACTTCTTATTAATTTATAATTTTATAATCACTATTACAATTTTAAACATTATTCCTCTGAGATTTGTCTCCTATATTAGACTGACTTCGGCTAGTCGCCATCTTCATTAAGAGTCCGTTAATTGCGCATGCCGAATCATGATGAGTCTCTGTCCTGTTTCAACATTTCATAGTTAGATTGCCTAAATATTAAAACAATTTGTTAAACAAAATCAGAAAGGGATCAGAACACTTGGTAAAGTGCACAAATTAAGGCTCACAATTTGAAAACAAGCCCGTCCAGGAATTGGACAATGTTTTGTGTGTTTATACGGTTGACCTAGTGCGGCGTCGGCAAGATGAGTGAAAGTTGATTTAAACTCCGGGTGACCTGGAGGGGACCCCATGGGATTTAAATCCGACACTCCGGAGAGGAGCTCTGAATCGGAGCCAATTTCTGCCCCCGGCTCCGCCCCCACACCCTCCCCCCCGCACCATCCCCTCCACCCACTCCACTTACCCCTCCAGACAAGTCCTGAATACAAATTAGCTCATTCGCACCAACCAATACCCCTCGCCCGCCATCCCAAAAAAACCGTGTCCGACCGGGCCCGACGAGCCCGACGAATTACCTGTAATTAGGGTGGGATTCGATTAAACAACGACATAAACATTATTACCTCCGGGTATAGTAAACATTAACTTTCAACAGTCGACCAAAGCAGATCCTGACGTTAGCCGCTGAGTAGATCGCAAATAAAGACTACACATTTTTATTCAACTCATTATCGGTTCCTTGATATAACATTATCGTCGATTTGTAATGGTCATCTACCTCTATTCCCTTAAGGACAAATCAATTCTGACCACCACTTCGAGAGCAAATCCTGATTTCCGTCAGCAATATTAATCGTATTGGGCGCATTCAACACAAAATTCTACACGGTACCAGTTTTAAGCGACGTACTTTTCCATTTTAAGGACATTTGGAAATATCTGCGCGTTAATTATTAATGAAAATTAATTTGAATCGGGGCCAATGATTTCTTTCTCAGCTTTATGGTTGGTTCCATACGAAGTTACGAGGTTCAGGGCCCGAAACGAAGCCAGAGCACCGGGTCGAGTGCGTTGGGATGCGACAAACAAACCGTTACAATCAAGGCCGGAGGAGGGGATGAGGGGCAGTGGGGGCGGTGAGGGGGTGCGGCAGGACGCGGTGGCGGTAGCGGTGGCGAGTTCCTTCCTTGTTAACGGCCCTGTTTTTCATCGCCGCCCGCCATCTTTCTTCCTAAAGCTCCCCCATAATCTCTCCCTCTCCCTCCCACCCTCTCTCACTCCACCACCCTCTCATCCCACTCTCTCTCTCCCTCTCTCTCTCTCTCTCACTATTCCTCCCTCTCTCCGCCCCCGCACAAACAACAAACCGCCCCCGCACTCACTTCATTACCCCCCTCACGCTCCCTTTCTTCTTCTTTCTCCCTTCCCCGCTCTCTTCTCCGTTCCCCGCCATCCCTCTCTCTCTCTCTCACTCTCTCTCGCTCCCTCCCTCTCTTTTCCTTTTGTTCGACTACATCGATTCCGTTTCTTCAAGCCGTAAATTCGTTTAACCCGCGCCCTCATCCTCCTCGCCAACCTCCAATTCCGACACCGCTAAAACATCTTTTACACCAGTGTTCAAGTTCGCGCCAGACAGTGGATTTATCCGCGGGGAAATATTGCGGCTTTAAACCGGCTATATAATATGGAAATCCAGTTGGGGGCGTGAAGAAATTATTCTAGGGAATATTAGTTAGAATTACCTTCTTTCGACACTTGTCATTCCTTCATACATCTGTACAATAAAAATTGTTTCCAAAAATCGCATAATTTATTGTAGGGACAGCTTTAATCCAGAGATAGTGAACAAAATTCGAAAGATTCCAGGATAATCGTCACGAGAGTATTACTACCGCTGCTGAGACATCAATCTCGGCCCCTTAGGCAATTTCGCGTTGAGGGATGTGGCCCGACGCCACCGCCGCCGCCGCCGCCGTTTTTGTAACGCTTAAAACCAGGATTTAAACCGAACTTGCCCATTCAGGAAACTCATTTGCCGGCCCATTTATTTCGCCCAATGAGTGAGTGCGTTATAGAGAGGAGAGTGGCGGGCGGGGAGCTTGATTTAACGCTAGTCGGAACACAGCCATTGAGATAACAACGGGCTTGTCCGCCTCCATCCACTTCCAACTCCAATCAAATTACAGGATAACTGCCGAAAACTTTTTTCCCCTCCCGAACAGAAATGCATTCATTCCATTTAGGCGCGTTTAAATATTATGCAGATAGGTTAGAAATTTTAAAATAGCACACGCTCGAAGGGGCTGTTTAAAAAAGGTTACCGTAAACTGTTTCCGGGGGGAATAAAACAGAATATATTTGAGGTACTCGTTTGGGGGTTCCACTTGTTGTCCAGACAGATTCGTTGTCTTCTCGCAATAGTGAATGACAAGTCGCAACAGAGATTTATTACATATATAGTAGAAACCGAGATGTTTAAAACATAAAAATGAGGGCGCTTCAGAGATAAAATCAACTTGACACAGTAAATCCCGCGTGAGGTAGACGGTCAAGTTGATACGCCACAGCCTTGAATACGATTTATGTGATTGGGAAGGAGGAAAAAAGTAATATTGATAAATCTAATATCCGGTAACGAAGAATCCGCAGTGGGAGAAAAAGTATTGCATTTCGCATTGTAGACTGAGTCCCCATCGTTTAACTGATTGAAAAATGTCCTAATCACTTTATAAAAAATTAAGTCAAATCTATTGAGTAAACGTAATAGAGTAATTGGAGAAGTAGAATTTATCGAGGTAATTATTGGATATTCACCGGTGACGAATTGTTTGCCAAAGGAGTTCGTAAGAACAAAGAAGGGGGGAATAATTTTGCGATTTTTAAGAACTTGAAAATTAAAAGGGACGAAAGGGCGTGTGGGTGAAGCCAGCATGTGATTATAGAAGGGCAGTGAGAGTTGGATAGGAGGAAATATAGCATGTGCCTGAGCGTGTGACGCCGTCTGGAAAATCATGGACCAGTGGAGCTCTCCTTCCCATTGAAGCTGGCCGGGTACCTAAAACATTACTCTCTAACCTCGTCTACCAGTTAACTTTACATCCAATTTATTAATTAAATTTTGATTTGTACACGGGCTAAGGATTCGTAATTATAGGAGCCTATTAATTTAATACGATAAATCAGATTAGGAATATGTATTTAAAGTGATTACTTATATTCCTAATTTAAATGGTGTGTTTACAATTCGTGGATGACGCAATTCAAATAAGTTATTATAGTTCACAAACAATAGTCGACTATAAGCGTTATAGTCGTTAGGAATAGGATACTAATCGTTAGTAAAGCTTCAAACGCTTCTTTTGCTTAATTTGAACTATTAAAGTAATCTTAAAAGTTAAAAGAAAGTTATAATTGCGACATGGAGACAGTTCTGAGCTGAAGCGTGTCAAGCTAATGAATGAAAACGTATTAGATTGGATCAATTCGTACGGGCTAATAATGGGAGGCCTATCTTGTTGTGGAATTTGTACAATGCAAGGTTGTGCCCGGGTGGGCACGTCCCTAGCCAACTCATTGAGGAGTGATTGAATTTTGATCGTATACCCACTGACTGGGGATTACATTTAGCGGCATTTTCGGTCGTTCGGCCCGCATTTGAGGATATTTAACAAAGCACTAATCCGCACCGTACATTGCAAATTTTTGTTTTCCTATCCCTACAAAACTGAAAACTGATCAAAACCAAATAATAACGGTAATTTTAATAAATAATAATTATTACAATTGTCGTTTGAAGTTTAGCTAATAAAAGCATCATATCATAATATTTAACGTTTAAGTTCGAAATTCGACTTCAAGCCGTAGGTAAAGTGGAAATATGGTTTCTTAAGTGCGGTTCGGCCCTGTTAATAACACTGGGCATTGAAGTAATCTCGTCCGAGAAGATAGGATCACAGGGAATTTTTTCGCTGCCCCATCCCCGCGCCCACTCCCGGCTCGCTTTCCTCCCGGTGAATAAATAGAGAGACAAATAAGGTGGACAAATATACCGTGGGGCGACTACTGGTAAGGGCGGGGTGGTGCGGGGAACGGGGGATCGGAGGGTTAGATGGCCGGCTAGTATATTTCACTTACCCACCCTACTCGGGCCCGGTCGGACCCCGATCCCCGAATACATGTGGGCCGGAAGGAGAGGAAGAGAAGTAGAAGGAGGGCGAGAGGGAGAGGAAGGAGGAGGAGGAGGCCGAGAGATGTCTTATATGTGTAGTGGATGTCGGTGCTGGCTTTTGGGGGGCGGGAGGAGGAGGAGGGGCTCTTCTCCAGCGCCAATACGTCGATAGCAATGGGCCCGGTTGATTCCCATACCCCCGCTGGGATTTATCCTGCCGCCGCCACCACCGAGAGAGAGAGAGAGAGAAGTGAGTTAGAATGTGGAGAGAACGGAACAGAACGAAATCTCCCGCACAGATATTTCTAGGATTTTCTCCCCCCTCCGTACCCCGTCCTTACTTCTTCCCTTTTTTCCTCCTTTTTTTTAATGGATTTTTACCCTTGAGAGGAACGTAACTCGGTGGTCCCCCTGCGGTTTAATAAATACGCCAGCACAGTACAGTATACTGTTTCGCGTTTGGTGCCCGAAAGTGGCGCTATTTTCGATCATAAATTCCGTCTAACGAAATAATTCTATTCTTCTACTCCACCGTGCGGAAAACTCTATTTCCGATCCGAAAATATGTCCCCTGTATTCTACAACGGTTGAGTGCTTATCTCACCTCACCTTCATACTCTGTACATAAATACGTCGCGGCAATACAGTCGATACAATCCGACCAAATAGTAATTCCCAGGAGTTTTCACTGATGATATAAGCTATTTATCTTTTAAAGAAAATATTAAAAGAAATCTTTTTCCTGGATTTTAAATGGTTGTGTGCAGGTGACCTCAACAGTGATCGTCAGCGTATGTGAAATCCGAATCGATAAATCAAATTTATATTAAACGGGGAAGATGGGAGTGTAACTTCAAAATAGTGGGAGATCGTTTAACTAGACAACTAGATGAAGAATAAGAATAAGAAGAGCGCTCAACACATTTGTTGAGTAAATCCAATGAAAACAATTTAATTGAGGGGAGACTATTTCGCTGGTATAAAAAGAGACGCCTCCGGGAATGAAATTGTTCTTTATTGCGGGCGTCAAAAGGAGCCGGGTAGGAGGACACACATCGAAGAATGGGCAGTATAACGGGGGCCCTTAAGGTCTGGGGCCGGGGTGATAAAGGAGGGTGTGGGCCATGAAATAAAATCTGGCTCGGGGTTGCCTCCTGATAAAAGCCGACCATGTTTTCCTCAACGATAGTAGTGCACTTGCCGGGTATCATGGCGGGCCTCTACTCTGCCCCCTCGAGCACCGAATTATTTCCGCCCGCCCGACCCCCAATAGCTGACACCGACCGAGTAAAAACCTCCCCGCAGTAACGCCGAAATCAGAAGGAAAGCTACCCCGATTTGCCGAAACTTTTCTACCCTCAAAAGTCATTGGGCCGACTCTTCAAGTTACTAAATTATAACTCTCATTACCAGTAATCTCTGACCGTATTGCGTGTCGACACAGATTTTATTAACACCGACTTTAACGATATCCTGACTGTATCCGAAGTCTGATGACTCTAAGGTGAGGTAAGAAGAAACCTAGTAATGCAGTAGATGCTACTTCTACAGCGCTCATGTAATTCACACCAGCAATCTAATACCTCCGGACAAGAGGGTTCAGGCTAATTATTAATTGTACACTGTATTTTTAATATAATACTACTGACGTTATAGGGATCCTACAACGGTCTAGCTCAAGTAAAAATAGCCAGAACTACGTGGTATAAAGCAGGTATTATACCGCTTCTTTCGTCTTACGCTAGCTCGATTTCGAAATTTCTCCAGCCTCAACAGTAATGTTGTAAGGGACTCGAGCGTGTACGGTCGTGTTACACGGCCGTGCTTAGGCACCGTAGCGGCCGAGGAGATTGTTATACAAAATTAAATTAAAAAGAGAGAAAAGTCGAAACCAACTTTAAGAAAAATTGTTTACATCTACTGGAGTAGAGGGGAGCCGAAGGAAGGTTTGCGCCGGTGTGAGTTGCTCCATTTACACGCTCAGACTTCCAAATTCACTTTGCTTCCCCGGCCCCTTCCCTCCCTCCCTCCCTCCCTCCCACACTCCCTCTCACCCTCCGGCTCCCTCTAGAATTCAGGAATCGTCTGGCGAGAATGGGAACTTGGAATTAGGGGGAGGGGGCACTTACTCACTCCGCCGACATATAATAGGCCGGGGAAATGATAGTTTTTCGATTCAATCATCTCCCTTGTCGGACCAAAAACTGGGGGGATCATTTGCCATTGTTAGTAAATCTTAGTTCCGCCTAATTGTTTGTGCGACCGCTCTTGTATTGTTTTGGACTGACAAAACACTAACTCGCTAGAATAATATAATATTATAAAATAACCCAGACTCAAATTAACCTTATAAATAGGACAATACCTACTCGTATTTAATTGATATTTCATGGCTGTCCTAATTACACATTCCCACGCTCTATTCTGGTATGCTTATCAATTACAGTATTTGAATTGAGTTCGTGAGTAAAACCGCTAACCGATTTTCTGTCTTTCCAGGCCTCTACCCGCCTTTGCCTGTGGCGACACCGTGTATAAAGGCCATCTCTCCCAGCGAAGGGTGGACGAGCGGCGGATCAACGGTCATAATTATTGGTGACAATTTCTTCGACGGTCTCCAAGTAGTTTTCGGAACCATGCTCGTGTGGAGTGAGGTAAATTTTGAAAGGATTCCAGTTACAGAAAGATAATAACAAAAAATTTAGTTACTGCGTCTCCTATGCCTTGCATCACTTTACTTTATTATTTTTTTGAGACGGTGAAATAAAATAAGTGCGATGAATCTTTCAGTTGATAACGTCTCACGCGATACGAGTGCAGACTCCGCCCAGACACATCCCAGGAGTTGTTGAGGTGACGCTTTCCTACAAGAGTAAACAGTTCTGCAAAGGAGCCCCGGGGAGATTCGTTTACGTCTGTGAGTATTCGCCTCTGTTTAGGAATCGAAAGCAAATTATGATATTTATTCACCGAATGTAATGAAAGTATTTCTTACACGATTTCCCTCTTACGTTTACAGCGCTGAACGAGCCTACGATAGACTACGGGTTCCAGAGGCTGCAGAAGTTAATACCCAGGCATCCTGGAGATCCGGAAAAGTTACCGAAGGTATTTTATCCGCTCTGCTCTAGTCGCTATTTCAATTAATACAATGTCAATCTTTCAATGATATAACACGTTAACGAATAATTATCGTGTTAAGTTCCATTTTTAAAAGTCAATTTCTTACTCGAATAGGCTCCAATAAGTTCCTTCTATCAGAAGAACAATGAGTGGCTATCTACTTACGTACCTTAATACTGTATTAAGTATTAGTACAAATGGATATTTCGTAAAATACTCTGAACATTCCCATACTGAATACATACATTCAAATGGTGTGTGAAATAAAAAAAAATTATACATACCTATATTGACAGGACACCGAAATGGTCAATACACGTTTAGACTAATATCTCAGTTGTTTGTAAATCATCTTGGTAGATTCAATTAAATGTATAAAATATTTGCCAACGGCGTGTCGGCTCGCGGTGGGCAGATGAGGGTCCAGAAATGAGGCTGGCGGTCGAGGTCTGATATCGGGCATGATTGTAAATCCGGGAAGGTATTAGGCGGCCAACGAGCTCCGCGCTGTAGCAGTTCGATCCGTGCAGACGCCGCCGCCTCCTCCTCCTCCTCTTCCAGTCTGCCGGCTTCTCATATCTCCTTCCCGCGTTTTCATTCCGTCCCGACTCCACGTCCCCCATTCAATCCTCTTTCCATTCCGGACAACGATTGAAACCCGCACATTTCCTGTTCTTTCCCCCCGCAAACCAGCCAGCCAGCCGCCGAGGGGACGGCTCCTCCGAACAAACCTACAACCGTAGAGTTCAGGATTATTTCTATTGAGCGTCATGGCGGAGTCGTTATTTGAATTATTTGGGGACTAGAAAATGTCGGTACGACTATATTAACGATTATAAAATATCGTGTAAATGAACAATTCGGTTTCCTACGAAACATTCTGTCCTGAATGTTCTTCACTCAGAATTATTAAATGGATAATTGAAGCGTACACGCTAAATTAATTAAACGAGTCGCGAAATTATTGATTACATTGTATTAATAGTTAGCATAATTGAATTAGATATTAATAAGATTATTGTCCCTGTGGTCGATTACGGTTCGTTAGTGTGTCCCGAATCTCGGTGTGTGTATCGAACTTTGGACTAATCGCTAGTGCCGAAGACTTTAATTTTTCCATCTGTACAGAGTTCTTCTTCACGGATATATGATGATTGCAGGAAATCATCCTGAAGAGAGCAGCGGATTTGGCCGAGGCGCTGTACAGCATGCCGCGGCAGAACCCGCCCGGCCAGCTGGCCGGCGGCGGGGGCGGGGGCGGAGGCCGATCACCGCCCCCGAACAACATCCCCTTCAACTCTTCATATTCGGGCCAGTTGGCGGTCACCGTACACGAGAATAACGGACAGTGGGCCGAAGGTGAGCAGCCAATCATTGAACAATAATATATGAAAAAAAGGAGGAATTTAGTTAAATATTATATAGACCGATTGGTACCAAATATAACTGGACAAATATTAGAAAAACTCTTTAAACTGCCGCCGAACAATTTTCATATTATCAGTGTTACACTAATGTTTAAGTGCCATGATTATATTCCTCAAGTAATACTTAAATGTTTATTATTATGGTAGATGACTACAGCCGCGGTCAGGCGGGCAGCGTGTCACCACGAGGCTACACCTCGTCCACGTCCACGCCTCACTCCAGTACGGGCGGAGGGGGCGGCGGAGGCGGCGGTGGCGGCGGCGGAGGCGGCGGGGGCGGCTCGTACAGCGCGACTAGCGCCACCTATCCGGCCAGCTCACAGTCCTCTCAGGCCTCCAACATGCCGACAACAAGCGCCAGCGGAATATTCAATTCGTCGTCCAGTAAGTCCACTAAGAAATCGTATTGGGTGAAAATGCTAAGTACTAAAATGAAGATGCAAGTACACTTTCAAAAATGTTGTTGAATACCTTTCAATCTTCTGTTTTCGGCCTCCCCTTACAACAAAACACAGCCCTGTAACAAAATTAGGCCCTTACGAATCTCGAGGGAATTTTACCATTTCCGACAATATATCTGATGACTGTCGAAGCAATTTTTATTGATAACGACATTTTGTTATTTTCTAGGAGTGGGCAGCCTGGTGTCGTCCCCCTTCGCGACGATGAACCTGTTCGCGTTGCCGACGTGCAGTTCGCAGTCGTACAGCCCGATAGCGAGCTCGTCTAAATAGCAGCCCACGGGGGCGAGCAGGGTGGAGGACGAGGGCCAGGGCCAGGAGGAGGAGGAGGAGGAGGGCGCCGGGGGCGGCGAGGCCAGTGCCGCCCCACAACCGCAGCCACAGTCGATACTCACACAGCCGTCGCCGACCAGGTCCCTGCTCTACTCCTACCACCGCCACCACTGAGGAGGAGGAGGACGGTCCACCCCACACCCCAATTTTATATCTAGGATACGTGCAATATTTTGTGGAAATGACGTACCGGCCGGACCGAAAAACGGGACAAAAGTCGTACGCCGCCATTTCGCCTCTGGTTCACCTGTAAAGGGATACGTACGTATTCTTGAGTGCGGTCACCGAGTGTCAATATCGAACCGTTCTGGCCCCGGCAGAATGTATAACCCGATGATGCGAGGACATGGAAATCCAAAGCCGAACAAACGTGGCCCGAGAAAAGATTCCGTGATAGACACGATATGAAATTAATCTGGCGTACTGATATATTAACGCGTGATAGATTCTCAGAACGTTGACGGCGATGGTTGTTCAATACCCGTTCTCAAGTTGGGGAAGTCAATCAGTTTCTATTTTGATGTAACATGGAGATGTGTGGATGATATGGCTAGTGAAATGAGAGTCGGGCTCGTAAATAATCCATGTATCTCGCATCGTTTCGGGACGGCATTTACAAAGAGATTTCTAGTCAACGTTTCTTTCGAGAAAGCAACGGTCGAAGTGGATTGAGTCCGAACGTTAAAAAAAGTACAAATTCACTCATATTTTCTCTAATCGTATCGACAACGAATACCGAGTTGTTAGCTCTTATAAATAGAATCCTGTCTAGATTTTCGGAATATCAAAATTAATATAATTTTTATACTAATTATTGAAAAAAAATAAATAGATTATTAGTGACTGGCGTGATTGTGGAGAACATTTTTTTTAAACTGTCATTTTTTTAATTCGAAGTGCCATAACATGATATCTCTTGTTTCCGGAATACTTCAGCGATGAAATTTTAGTAAATTTGGTCGAGTATTCCTTGACCACGAAATTATATCGTGCCAAATTTATTTGGGGGTATGAACGTATTCTTATAGTGTAATCGATTGCTCAATAAAAGTCTAAGGAATATCGATAATCCTATTTGTGGGAAATTAAAATATTCTAAATATGGAAATTAAAATGGAAATATTCCAAAATCTTGTGGATTGTATATACATAATGAAGAAAAAAATGAAGATTATCAATCACTAATAGAAGGGTTATATACAAAATATTTTACCTTGTACTTTTATGAGCAACAGATTCTGCATGATAAAATCGATTAAATTTATTGTACAAATAGGTCTGGCACAATATAGAATAAATGTCCATACGATTGTAAATAAATTGAAAATATACATATCTTACCAGACTGGACCCTTTGTGGGTCTATCGGTGTACAGAACCGCATGTACATAATCGTTTAAATATGTAAGTTATTATTGTTAGTAATATTATGTACTTGTGCAAAATACAATTTTCTTTTTTTTAAGATGTTTATATTTATATTTGATAATGTGACCCTACACAACGAATTCCTTCAATCAAATAAATAGAAATCTAATTTAAATCAAAATTATGTATCAATTTTAAGCGCATGTTAATGAAAAATATTTACTACAATCCAAGTACTATTTTTCCATATAATAATATACTAGATTTGTTATGATCATTATTACATCATAACATTATGAAACTTACATACTAAACAAGGATAAGAAACGAAGTCATGTAAGCATTAAAATATATCTGTATTTTTAAATTATGGGTAAACCATCATGACCGGAGTTATTGGACACCGTCAAGAATATTTATTAAAAATGAAAGTGCAGAAAATTATCCAGGAGTGCAATATGCATACCACATGGTGCTGAAGGTGCTGAGGATCGGTAATATCTCTTGCAAATATGGAATAACACCCCCACAAAAGTTCGTCTACGAAGGGTTAATAAGATGCAAGTGCATAGGTAGGTGGCCCGAATAGGGTAGAAAAGGCCTATTTCTACAGTTATCCCACTATATCAACCAGGCTTACCTCCGTAGGGGAAGAGTGTTATTCTTCACCTCTTCATGTCTCCATTACCGGACTAAATGCGACCAAGAACGCACCGGAAATGGAAATCGTTTGTATCATTACGAAGATAATTGCTCGTTATAATTACTAAAAATGTCATAAGTGGGGATGTATAGACAAAACTTCCATTAGATAAAAACTGAGGCGTTAAGACATATTACATATATTAGTTTTCGAGGCCAATAACTGACGACAGCCGCTATTACCATAGGCATACAATGGATTGCTCTCCTCCAAAGACGGAGGAGAGGGTTACACGTAGGTCGTGACAAATGCGCGGACGGTCGTCATAGTTTTCCGGCCACTCGACGATTTATCCGGCACTTGAGCGCCAATAGGATTAGATTAGCGTGCCCGACCTGCCATCTGTTGAGTGGCCGCGGAGGAGGGCCCAACCTCGAGAGGGCCCTTTGCGGGCCCACAATGAACCCTACCTCTCCGGCCAGTCACCACGCTAACAATATGCCGCTCCCACTTTCTACTTCTGTTGGCCGCCGTCGCCCTTTTATCACTACTTCTTCATATATTCGAGGGCAATAAACCCAATGAATAAATTAATATGCCCCCCCCCGTGTTTATTTGAATATAAGCTACGCTTCATGGAGCATTTTCATCCAACAAAAAATTATCGACGTTTTGATCCCTGTGGACTAAGGATGATTTATGTTTAACAAATGCCGAATATCCTGAAATTTCTGTTGTTGTAACCGATCGTGTAACAGCTAAAATGCGATTATTCCGCTTTTTGGCATAAGTGAGAAATTAGAGATTTTGATGTTCACTCCAGTGGCTATCCTCCAGTTTACGTGCGGCTATCAGTTTAGATTTAAAATTGAAAGTAAATTTGGCCCATACAGGGATTTAAACTCTGGCCGAGAGTAGCTGGTGGACTCCAGCATATCAAATGATATATTAACGATAGGCTAACAAAGATATTTCCAATAATAACCTATCTGAAAATATTTCAACGCATTTGCGGGCCACGAAAGAAACATAATATTCTCCATAATGCTGCAGAGCATGGTTAAAGAGTAAGTTGAGTGGGTGAAAGGGGAGTAAGTTGTGATGGTAACTAGATTACCGTCTTCGACTCTAATCATATACTACTTGGCCGGCTCATTTTCCCGATGCTCATTTTTTGCAGGGGCCCCCTTCCTCAATCAGTCCCTCAATCATCTCCCTCTCCCTCTCGCTCTGGCTCTATCCCTTTCTATATTCCCCTCTCTCTCTCGCACTCCTATTTCACAATGCAAATGCAAATGCCCACCTCGATCCCCCTCCTCCTCCCCCCGTTTTCCCCCGGGAGTGCCTCCCATTAGCCGCTGCCGTAGCCACAGCCGTTCATCAATAAACTAATCACTTAATTAAAGCTCCGGCGGCTCACCCGAATTCTACTTCCATTAGGAAAAGGAAGGTTCGTCTTCTTCTGATTCGGCTCTGTTCTTTTTTTCGTTTCCTTTACGCGTATTCGAACATTTCGTCCCCCACAGCACTAACGTCACTTCATCACTTTTCCGATCAACTCTGGCCCCGCCGGGAAAATACGAGGAAGAAGGCAGATGAGTGGGCTTCGTCGTAGAGAGCTCAAAAAACGGTTTATTTTTATAAAAATGGAGATCTACTCCTAATAATTGTTTGGGACTAGGATGTTTCCAATTCTAGAGTGTGCGCTTAGAGCGCTCAAATCTGTGATAAGGATTAATAAGTTGTTGAGTCAAAAAGTAAATCTTTATTACCAGAACAGCGCTGTAAAAACATAATGTCACAGACTGTGATAAATAACAATTGTCGGGAAAAAAGGGCAGGTAATGAAAATGTAATCAGAAATAAACATTGAGAATTTATTAAAAAAATGACTAATACATTAGAGATGTATATGATGCTTCCTGCATCAGTCCTGGGAGGACTGTAACCGAGGTTACCGTGTAGTCGGGAAACTATATGAGGAGGAATTAACAGGCATATAGTCTGTCGCGAACGGAGGGTGCGCCCATTGAGGACCTAACCCCGATGGTTATCGGTTTATTTCTAAACAACGTACAAAACGTCGCGTGGCCTGTCAACAGAGGGCGGTGAACGCCAGGGGAAAAATAGAAAATAGCGACGCCGTTAATACGAGGCCTGTAAATTGGGAGATAACAAGAGGAAGATGGGGCGGACAATCGGATAGGCGAGGAGATAAGTGGCGGCCCACCGCCTACCGGACAATGACGGCGCCGTTCCCACACCAGCAAATGGGCTTGTAATCCAGTCCCCTTCCCGTCAGTGTACCCGGTGCCTGTAACCCGATCCTGCCAACTGCTCCGTGCCCCGACAGCCAGTCAAATGTTTTCAAAATAGCCTTTGATGTTGCAACGCTGAAAAGTCCGAGCGCAGCCTCCAGGGCCGCGCCACAGCTTGCCTGTGTGGGAATTTCGTTAGGGATTGAATAACACTAATTTCATTAATAACAGAATACGGACACAGCGTTCAATTATGGACGTCACTAATATCTGGCTTCCGGTGAGATTGCGTCTCGATATGGGAAAAATATCGGTTAGCCGGAGTTGACCCCCAGCTGTTTTCCTCCAGGGATTTTTCCTGTTTTTGGAAACCTCCCGAGTGGGACCCTTTCAATGGGGCCCTCTTGGGTGTTGAAGCAGACAGCACTAGTGACAATTCAAGTTCTTGTCGCGGAAACCTCCACTCATTTAATTATGGTGTTTGCCTGCTTGTCAGCGACGAAATCGAATGTGTCGCACATTTCCCGAAAGAAAGTCCCAGGTATCTTCATCATCGAAAGACACAGAATTGTATCGTGTTTACCGTTTTTAGATATCTAGCGACTGCATTCAGAAGTGACATAAGTATTAATTATTTAAAAATCAAATACTGAAAAAGGCTAGTCCGGTATCGATGGATCGGTCCCCGTTGTGATGGTACGGGGTTTTTTCGGAATATTATAATATTTCAAAGAATTCAGAGCCCAGAAATCCTGGCCATAGGATATTAATACATAGAAGACAACTCATAGATATTAATACACTATAAAAACGTAGAGGTAGGTTATTACATATGTTTGCATTTGCCGCATTCTAAAAGTAAAAGGCCAAATACAGTAGACCAAATATACCAGCGGTTATAGATAATCGCAGGAATTATAATATTCCACAGTATCGCTACAGTGAAACGATAGTAGTCAAGTTTGTATTTTAAACTCATATCAAGACAAGTAATATTTTATAAGGATATAGTATAATTACCATGATCGACGTTCAAGGAGCCCAATTTTACGGATTTTCGACTATAATCCTGTGACCTCACTCTCGACCTCAGCTTCTCAATATCAGCTCTCTTATAGTTACAGAATTTTTGCACTGTAGGAAATTGAATCAACTCTAATTTCAGCGTTCCATCGTGAAACGAATACCCAAGAAAGAGTGCAATCGCAGAGAAATGGTGTGCCTAATCGAAAATCCCAGTTAAACAATTATAAACTACTTTAGGTGAACCCTTTGCATGTCAAGTTGTATAGAAGAGAAAGAAAGAAAATATACATTTGATCGAAAGTGTAGGGTATCCGAAAGGGTTCCGTTGTTATTGGGCCCTTGAGAGGGCCTCGGCCACCCTAATAGTCTCATATTAGACACTGTTATTTGTCTCGTTTCCCCCAGAATCTAACAGGCACTCCTTTTCACCTTTATAGCTCTCCCCCCTTCGACAATCATTTTATTTAAAGTTTCGTACTTCTTGCCTTGTATTTTGTTTTTCTTCGTAAATATTTACTTCGTTGAATTTTACAGTCAGATTATCTACTCGAGGTTTGTACAAAGAGGGATGTTGTTGGACAGGTTTCTGTATTAGAAATGCAGTACAAAGACAGTACCGGTTATAATTACTGTCTTAAAAGGTTAACGCAAGCTGTATCCGGCTGATTGTTAATGTAAGAATAAAAATAAAATTGTCAAATTTTTGTCCTTCCGTTTACCCCAACCTGCCCCTAACAACTAAGGCAATATATCTGAACTTGACCCGCCGAACTTCATTTAAACGGTCATTCCTTGAGAACATCAACTTCATTTATTTTAGGCGTTTATTGCTCGGGAGTTTCGAATAGCGCAATTCTTATGAGCCTTCTGTCTTCGGTTAAAGTGGTATAATGTCACTGAAAACAGGGTATCTGTCGGGAAATTATGAAACGAATGGTAATATCCATATCGCACGTTGTTTTACCCAACCGCCAGCCGTTCTAATCATATTCGAGTGTACCGTTTACGGCCCCACGAAATCTATACCTTCAGGAATCAGGAATGTATACACTAAAAGATAACGTGCCCCGAAAGAAAAGGAGATTGGCTGCTGCATGATATTAGGCCGTGTTTTACTGCCCTCGCGAGTACACTTACTAGGCGCGTCTCCTATCAACTTCGGCTCCCCCCCCCGCCGTTTCGGACGAGTTATATATATATTCGGTTCGTCGTATTATTCCTTTCCTCGGGCCCTTCTTATTTGGTCGCTTAACACCCGGCATCCCCGTTCCCTCCTCCCTCATGGTGCCGGTGTCTCACTACCGCCGAGACCGATTTTCTCTCTCTTCGTACACTACAGTCCATTGACTTTAATTGTACCACGGTCTTAAGACCGTGAAGGAAATTATTTCGCGGAATATCGCAATGTTGTGTCTTGCTTATTGCTAAATACAGTAGGCAAGAAACTGAAGGAATACACTCCCAAGTAGATCATCGTGATCGCTCCTAACCGTTTCTTTTCACGCATGTTTCTCATACAGAAATCGTACTGAAACTATAGTTTTACTACCCTTCCATAATTTCAATTTTATCTTGTGCATTATATACATTGTATTGTTGTGAGAAAACTGCTATGTACTGTTAACTAAGAGTATAATGATGATCGCCAAGATGCTATACAGACAGTATAAATTATCCTACGATGAAGAGGAATAACAATTTGTTGAGAAGTCAATGTTAAAGAACGAGTCACGGGGGGAGTTGTAAAGCGAAACTTTCACACGTGCGTTGGTTGTGTGCGCCCGCCCACGACTGGAAATTGTGCCGGGCTATAAATGACGATTAGCCAAAGCCGCGGCGGAGAGTTAATGGAGGACAAATTTGATTATTATTGGAATCAACGGTTGTTATTGGTATGCTGCGGGCCCAAAACTACTACTAGTTTCCACTATTGAGGGGGCCCCAAAACTATTACGGCCCCCCCAGAATTGGATTCGCCGACAAATTTACGATCCTCCCGTTGAATAATTATACTGGAATTATCATTGGATCCTGCCTATACTCGATGAACGCCGATGAACGACTATATCAATTTCCAGATATTCCGATAAAGGAATTTAGTCGCACTGTCGAACATCCGTATTAATGTATATGTTGTCTTCTAACGGCCGTGAAATTAACTCTGGACCATCGAAAATTATATTGTTGTCGATCCCAGAATGCTCCCAACTGTTCGTACGAGGCCCAGATTCACTACAACCCCGTTTGTTACCTTGATATTTATTTCAATTTTAAATTTGAATAGATTTTACCTCGATCAAGACAACCGACATACAGAGATTCGCATGAATAAAATTAAACCAAAATAATGTTTTTTGTGTCACTCTCTGACTCTAACCGTCTTATCTTAGTAAGAAACCGCAATGCCAGTGGATCGCAAAACTTTCGTGCATGTACAGTTCAAACCTGCATATTATACACAACTTTTAAGTTCTGTGTAAAATACAGACATAAGAAAATATAATTCATAGAGAGATAGTACAGAATTATTTTTTTCAACCTACTGTCGAAGCGAGTACTTGACTTAAACGCTTCACTTCCTTAGTCCGGATTTTAATGGGTTATTTGTTGTCGGACTTTTTAAGTCACAGGGGGAAAAGATGTAGAAATTCAGCGTTTGGTTGCGATTTATTTAGAGTGTTCCTCGGTCAGTTCATGAGGCCCGACTCTCGGCCTGCGAAATTTAACCGTAGTAGGGCCGCGAGATTGTGTAAGTTAATAGCGGTAGGCTGGAGCGGGCCTGCCGGTCTTAACTTTGCGCCCCCGTAATATCCGTAATATTCTAATTGTACGGTGGGGATTTACAGTTGGCGGCGGCTCCTTGCGCCAGCTAAACTTGTTCCCCTAATACAAGGAATTGAAACTTGGTGAATCCCGCTAGTGTTCTCGGCGGTGGGGGTTAACCCACCCCTGCATTATTAAAGGCTCTCGCCACCGCCAACCACCCCCCCCACCCACCTGCAACCCCTAAAACTTAACACTATTCCTTAACTTGAGCGCTGTGCTTAAATCATGAAATTACAAGCCGCAACTGTACTAATCCGTCCGACCTCAGGAGGACTCCTCTTATCTTGACGCTTATCAGCTTTACGTTCGCTGCATATTCCAATATATTCCAATACTGCAATATTACACATATTTTCCCATAGTTTTATTTACTTGCTTAGATACACCACAGAGGAGGCTGCTTAAAAATTTTGTAATAAAGAACGGAATTGTAAATAAGGTAATTTTAATTTTTTAAAATTTGAATAAGCGAATGAGTATTAAACAAGTATAACAGTAATTCATGTTGATTCTTAAGGCTTTTAACATCTATCTGGTGGGAGAAATGTTGAATTATTCTGATTAAAAGTGAGACTATACTTTTTAAATTTGGCGCCATTCCCTCCTTCACGTTAGCAGTTCGATGGCACAGCCGCTCGAGCGCTACTGTACAGAGTCGGTCTTGATTTCGGCTACAGATAATATTGGTTTCTCTCATTATCTCCGGGCTTAAATTTGATTTCAGCGGCGCAGAAAAATTTTCAAAATCATTACTGCCAGTGCCAAATGCTTTTTTCTGTTTTTCGAGGCCGTTTCGATGAACCGTAAATTACAAATGGCCAAAGGAACACAAGGAAGGCCCACCAAGTGCTGCTATCGTGTGACAGCCCTTACAACTACGTAGTGATGCTTCATTTCAACCGCCACTTTAATTTAAAGCGTCTAGGTATATGTCAAATACTTGGAGTAACATTTAATACAGTTTTGGACTATTCATTTTTAAAAGTATTAGCAGTTGGAATTGAATTATCGAGCACTGGGGAATCTGAAATGACCATGGAATTTAATTTGAACCATCGGTTCTGTTCAGTCGGAATTATGTTTCATTTCCAATTAGAGTGCCATAGAATCATAGCTTCATAATAACAAGAAATATTAAGAATTATTAGAAAGGAAATTAGTTCTGTCAAACCAACGACCGGAAACAGAAGATCATGGGAAGTATTTCTGCTCAAATTGGCCTTCCCGAAGATTACGTGTTATTGCGCAATCGGGCATTAGGCATCGGAGTGTTTTAAGACATTCATTTCAATCAAGAATTTTATACTGTAATTCATACAAAGGATTCAAGATGTCTTCATCGTCATTCGTGTGGTCTAATGTGTAATCATAGATTACAATTTACTAGATTTATTATAGTCTGATAGTGGAAAATGTTGTTAAATTGTGATAGTTGCTTTGAAATTGTATTTCTACCAATTTGTTGTCTCACCATCCGATTTTTTGCATTAATGTTATTGGGTTACACAAAAAAGATCCTTCACAGCTTCAATGCTGTTGAATAATTAGGTAGTTGACAGTACTTCGATTTCGGTCATTTATAAAATTACGTTTGAAATGTTGGAATTCTGCTGGCAGGTTTTGGCATTTCGGCGAACGTTCAAAGTGGGTTTGTTGTAGATTAGTCTTCGATTCTACGTCTTCTTAACAACTTTCTGAGTCCTCCAGCTCTGGCTTGTTATGCGGTTTGGGCGAGTTGCGAGTGTAGGTCCAGGTGGCCCACTTTATTAACTTCGCTTCATAGTTATGTTTTTCGGCCGCCATATCCTTTCACGGTCGATTCGTGGTTAACCTCCTAGGTATGTCTCCCGGTCGCCGGTGGCTCTCCTCCCTCCCCCCTTCCTATTACCATCTCTAATTTTCCCCATCTGTTGAGGGGGGGGAACGCTATTTTGTCCTTTCGGGCTCAATAAATCCGTCCGCTTATCTCGAGGTAATCTGGCTACTTAGCGGTTGTCGGCCGGTGTAGGCTCCCTCCCTCCCTCCCTCCATCACCCTCTCCTTTTGTTTATTTATGCCCCCCCCCCACACCCCTCAACGCCCGACTCTATCTTGATCGGGCACTATTTTATCATTAGGTTTGGTTCCGATCGCGTATCTCGCTCAGAGCCCCACCCAAGATATTGTCCCCCGCCCCCTCCCCCTCACATACCCGCGTAAATATCCGACCAGTGGAGATTGCTGAAATCTCTGTGGACGTGGCCAGTTCACTCACGTTAAATACAGCGTTCACTACTGACACGGAGTAAACAATGCCGGAGACAATGCTTCTTATCTCCCCCGCCACCCTCAAATTTATCTTCCCTCTCCTCGCTAATATCTCCCCCTACCGTCCTATCATCGTTTTTTGCAACTCTGAGCTAACTCGCGACGCCTCCCTTAGGGTTTCTCGAAAACAACTTAATCAGGACGGCGGACGTAATTAAAAGACTAGCGTAGCGACTAATTGTTAGGTGCATTCACTCTAAAAATATAACATAATACTGGAATAGACAACGGTTCCAATGATCAAGAGGTGAACTGGCATTAACGTAGATCGCCTCACAGGCCTTCACGAATTGAGTCCTGCAAACCAATCAGGGATACGTTCGGTGTTGATATAAAATATTTAATATTACTTTATAATAAATGCCATAAATAATCTGCAGAGATACTAAGTAATTGATCCATTAATAATACTTACGGTATATCTGTCGCTCCCCACCGGTAACGACCAACTTACCCGTTCTTCGTTCCGTAGAAGGAAGCGCCTGTGTACCAATGTTGTTGTTCCTACAAAATTCGAATCTACAACATCGATCTCTCTCCATCCATAAATGCCTCATTATTAAAGCCGCCTATATCGGGCCGAAAACAAGCGATACAGAGACGGGGGTACAATATTTTATCAAAATTTAGTTATTCAATTTCACTAGGCGTCCCCGCTAGATACACATGTTCCCGGCTGTGTTAGTAGCCAACTCGACACGGGCCGCATTATAATATCGCCGGAGCGCTTCCAATAAATTAGTTATCTTCGGATCTAACAAGATCTGGGGTACGGAGGCGGCCCTCCGGCCCCCGGTCCTCTCGCCCAGATCCTATCGGCCGGCCTACCGAAGGCCCTCCCGGTAATTTTAATCCCATAAACTCTTTTCGTATCTCGGCCCGAGATTGGTAATGGAGCCCCGAATTAAGATAAAATACGTTTCGTAAATCCATATACGGTTTCTCGGCTCCGTGGACCCGGCGAGAGCTTCGCTTTACATAAAAGGCGGGACGAAATGTAAACAGCTCGTGGTGGAGGAGAGTGTTCTTCGAAGATAGCGGCATGCCGCACTAAACGGATAAGGGCAGAGGCCAATAGAACATACCGGTAGGGATAATTCTCCTCTATTAGTGTTTTTATTTCTTAACTCGCCATATGTGATGAGAATCCAGACGGAACTTCCGAACGCCATGTACTTATGTACTATCCCCGATATCTATTTCGGATATTTAGGCATTTGACTCGACCCGGAAATCGGAATTGATCTGGGAATGAAACAACGTGACCTGCACATTCTCGAGCGCTACTCCTCTCATTCCTTTTCCCATTTAAGGAACTACCGTGCGTTTCGAACGCAGTAGTACATGAAATGTAGCTTATAAAAGTATTATGGATAACTTGTCTTTCACCGTAATAATGCATAAATAATATGTTCATTTTACTCAAGTTAGGGAAAGTCCATGCCTAGTCTAACATATGGATTGAAATTTATTGTATAGATCGAATAAAATACAACCGTTTCTGCGAAATTTATGAGCCGTCGCGTGTAATCAATGCTACCAGTTGACTTCCAGGCCGGCGTAGTTAGTGCGTCGAAGGCGTTCACCGTGCGCAGAGCAGTCCATCGACCAGCGGGCAGTTGTGCAACGCCGATATTTATCGTAGAAAACACATGGTGTCTGTTTCTTTTGTAGCGACGTCCGTTGTAGGTGTCAGCTCTTCCTACCTGTTTGTAGGTGTGAACTCGGTTCTCCGTTCTCACGGGGCCCGCGCCGTGCGCGGCTCGGCCATATGCTCGGGCCCCACTTCACCAGAAACAACCCGACACTTTAACAGTGGGTGCACTTGGCGTCCAAATATCGGGAACAGCATCAATCGGTTAATTGCGATTTCAGTATATCGATTAAACGAGACCGGGGATTACTCCGTGCAGATTCAGCCCTTTGAAATGATTTTTGACATACCACTAATTTTTTCTTTAATATATATTAAAAAGTTTCAATTTATATGTCTCTGCTTACTATATTCTAGCCTACTTCTCAATCAATTTTATCAAATAATCCGCCGAATAATATTATTATTAAATCGAGTACTTCGCAGCAGAATTGGAGACAATCGGGTAGGCCAATTGAAAATGCGCAATCTCATTTCGCTAATCGGCCAATAATTTTCATACCGGACGAATATTCGTTTAGTGGCATGTATACGGGACGGTCATATTTGGCGGAGGAATTCGACGATATCCGGCCAAGAGTCGTTCCAGTCTGTTGATTTCTGGCCGGAAGATGCCTATCCGAAATGTAATTTCGGCCGGCTTGATGATGGTGATGGTGATGGTGATGAGCCCGAACAGGAAATTGCTAGAGCCGCGCTCGGGCCCGACGACGGTAGTCGCCTCCCGCGCCGGCCACCGCTCAGTGCGATGCACCCTAACGCCCAGTTAATTTCCCCATATTGTTAGCGCGACAACAATGGATTCGTAACAAGCCTCCGGCGGGGCGGGGGGCGGGGGATTTTGTCGAAAAGTTATATTCGGTTACATTGTTTACGGCCTGTATAGTATTGATGCGATGAGAGTGGACGGTGCCCGCGTGTCTGGTCCTCCTCCGGGAGGATCCGCTACCACCACAACCACAACAACAACAACACCAGCCCCCCCTCCCCACCACTCCCAAACAAGCCGCTCAGCAAGCTCAGTATTGTTGTCGTTGCTATTAATAAACCGGAGGCGCGGGCGAGCGGGGATACGCGTGGGAACAGAGCCCGGGCTTACCCTCCTCATTATTCCCCCCACCACAGAGTTACACCCATTTTATGAACGGGGCACACCTCCGGGTTTCACGGCCTAAATGGACATCCGGAATAAATTATGCCTTCTATCCGCTTCCGCGGTGTCTAATTTTAGGAAAAGCATCAACTATACTTGTAGCAGGTATATACGTCGTACTATTTTATATATATACGGGATTTCCCAGAAGTACAGGAATAGCTGCCGAAGGATATTAATTTAACGCTGATAATTCCACTCGGTAGAAATGTGCAGGTTTTCTTCAGGCTCATTTCAGGAACTGATCTGTCTCGCGTTATCTATACCGCATTCCAATTATGAAGAAATACTCTGCGAGATAAAACTTTAATTTCCGTTATAATTTTCGATGTCGAGAAAAAATATAATTTACTGGGTGTAAAGTGCGCTCCAAAGATGAGGATAAGCCTAGTTAATCAGTCGTACGTAGAACGCGGTCGGGGACGTATAGTTTCTGCTGTCGCCAATCCTCCTGTAATTTGTTTATAATGAACTGGAAATATGTTCATATCCCAACTATTCGTCGCCTCCTAATTGAGAACACTACTGTTATTTTGTATTTTAATCTACACTGCAATAGTTCACTCTATCTCGGTCATTATCGGTTATCGGTGACGACCCCGTGATGCTAGACGGCCAACCGTGTGGAAGTAATACGCGAAAATAATTTCTAAAAAACAACGCGTCCTATTTCTAACACTTTCCAACTCCGCGGTTAGCCAAAAGTGGGAACAATAAACGCGTGTGGCGGTTCAGAACCGCGTGAAAAAACAATACCGCCGTAGGCAGGCGAGTAAGGCGACACCCACAGGTTCCTATTATTCATTATTATTATTACTATCGCCGGGCCGGCTATTATAACTGTTTTGGGGAGTCGCGAGGAAAACGGAAATGCGAGGAGTGTGACTCTTTAATTGGGCGCGTCTCTCCCCCGCCCCTCATCGCCCTCGTCCCAGACACTGACAGCGGGGCCCGCCAGAGTACGGGAGATCTTCCGCGGAGTTAACCCGAATTTGGTGAACGGCGAGAAGTGGTAATTAATAGTCGCGGAGTTTGGGAAGAAGATAATTAAAAATCTTTTTTTTGTTTTTACTCGTTTTTTCCCCCCCCCCCTTCCCCTTCCCCTGCACCCTACACCGCCGGCCCGGTCAGAAACAATGGCCCGGGTCCGCGGCGAACAATGGGGAAATAAAACAAGTGAGAATAATCAATCTTGTATTACGACTGGGATTGTGTTTAGGGGGAGGCGGGAGGACGAAGGGATGAGGGGGTTGGCTCGCGGCCGGATTGAGAGTTCAAAGGACGAGTCGGACTATCACGGCCCCGGACTTGAGATAACGTCCTGGATAACGTCCACCGGGTACGTGTCTCCGATCGCCGATTATCCATCGATTATTAACAATACACCCGGAATACTGATCCCCGTTACCTCGATCGTATGCCGGGCAATCCGACTAGTCCTAACAACAAGGGGAACTTGAGGCGTAGAATCCACAAAGTGAAACGAAGAATGACTCAATAAACTAAGTGGTTTAACATCCACGAGCGATAAATTAATATTCGTATAACCTTAGAATGTGGAATAGATAACTATAGTTGAAAAACACAATAACAAAATTTTAATTTGTACGAAGACATTTAAGGAATATGGTGATATGTGAAAATACTCTTGAAAACTTAGAAATACTCATGAAAAATTAGAAACTGTTACTATGTAATTTTAATTATTATATTGCTACCCCATGTACGTTTTTGTTTCTGCACCATGTAAATGAAAACATACGTGATATTCCGCTGCTGGCGGTTGTTGCAAAACAAGGATTTATTTTGTTGATAGTGGATCCATGAAGTATAATTTCCTGCTGCAATTTTCGAATAGATTCGCCAAACCGTGTCACTAAATATTTACTTTCTGAGCTTTTCAGTGGAAAGCCAATTTCCGCCGACCCGTTGTCCGGAAAATGAGACCGGCATTAGCATATTCATTAGTCATTTAATCGTCGCCCTGTACGGGTTAAAAGGCGGGGCGCGCTCCCGTACCCACATTTCAATTGGGTCTCATTTTCACTTCAGTACGATGAACTGTACATGTCAATTTTTTTTAATTCAGTCTGGCGGCTCCTAGTTTGACTGAGCAGAAAAATTTTTCTTACACGAACGCCTAAGAACATGATAAAAACGGTAAAGTCACGTTTATCTGACTCACAATAATGTTTCACGAATTATAATGTAAATCGTCTGCAATACTAGCAAATTAGTTATATTTCCTAATACATGATTGTTTTTAAGGTTTTGTGGTGGACTCTTTCCAATCACTCTATTAGTGTATCATTTTGGCTTAAAGTATAGAAGACATGTTCACAGAGGATATAAGGAATCGACAAAACCACTATCAATGCATTATACCCAGTTAGACACTTCACCTCTAGATCAAGCATCCTATCAGCATTACAGTTGCCCATCCAACTTATATTTTTGCACTGAGCGACAAGTCGGGTCGGCGCCTCGTGTGCGGCTAAAATCCCGGCCGACGTTTTCCGCAGGACCTCCCGCAAAAATGTTATTAGGCCCTGTCTGTAGTAAATAACCGGGCGACAGTTGTGCGGAATTAAGTATTTCAAAAGGGGAGCAGAGTACCCGACCGGAGTTTGAAAACGACATTACTGCGTGACGGGGGCGACACCGGCTTTGACAGGCAGCGAGGTGTGGGCTGTCCCACTAGTTTATGGGAGAGAGAGAGTGTGAGGGAGAGGAGAGAGAGGCCGCCGTAAAAACATCATTTACGAGTTCGCTCTTAAATCGAAACGTTACGCCCGACAGAATTACCGAGAAATCGTAAAACCGAACAAACCCAAATCATTGTTTCCTTATATATTTTATTAACGAACGAATTGCGGCAAATAGGCCATTTTCAAATGGGTAATATTCAGATTAAAAAGGTTAAATTTGTAATTTCGCTCCAGGTTGCAATCATACAGGCCGTGTTTCCAGGCCGTCCCATCTGCGCAGACCGCGCTCAATGTTGTAAAATTGAATTATTGAAACGTTGAACGGCGGTGGGAGAATGTTAGGCGTATCTCTTAGACTTGGGCCGTTGTGAATGCAATGCAAATAAGGTTGTTGAATGCTGCGGGGCGGGAGCACTCAGGAGTTGAAAGGGAGGATTAGCGGCATTAGCGATAGAGGAGGCAGTGGGCGACCCGCAGCTAAGTAATCTGCCCCGGCTTATCGCCACTTCCCTCTCGGATGTCGCATTAAACCGGCCGCGCTCTACAGCTCGCTTTTTGTCGGGCGTTTTGCTACTCGATACCGCTCCAGTTCCCCCCACAATTAGTCGCGGTCATCGCCGATCCTCTAATGTAAATAACCTCTGTGGACGAGCTGTCGATAACGGCTCTCTTACTATTTCTAAGTAAAACCATTCTCTTGTCTCCCCTTTCATGCCGACAATTTCCTGCTTTCGGATCCTCAGTCAATTTCTTGTTTTTCATTCGGTAGTTACAAACAATTACATTAATAATAACAATTAATCAACCACAGGTGAAATCAATCACTTGGCGATCAGAAAAACCTTTTGCCGACATATGTGAACCTCACTTGCTCCAGTTATATACACGCAAATATAGTCTAAAATAGAAAAATAATATAAATAGCAATTTGTTATATAGTCACTAGGGTGTGGCTAGGAGGACCATAATAAAATTCCATAACCGAGGTAATTATTTCTCCAAAACAGGGAGTATTGTACCTGGTCGAAGCCTTAACACAATTAATGAACAAACTAAAAACTGCCGTTGTCAAAATAATTATGTAATATTGTAAATAACGACTGAGATTAAATTTGTTATTTACAGGCCTAAGCTTGTACGGGCGCTTCAGTATTCGTCTGAAAATCACGGATTGCACGCCAAAAAGCGAGCTCACGATTTTTGTTTGACTCGACAAACATTTCGAGGAAACGTTCGAGACCGAATCCTGCATTCCGGATGAAACGCGTTCGAGGAGCAGCTCAAGTGCCTACACTGAACTGCGTGCAGTAGATAACAGCGCCAATAATTTCCTACTGCAAATAACGTTGAAACGTACTTTGAACTTTAATTTTAAAATATTGAGAAAAGAACAAAATACACTTTTCAAGAATATCGCGTTCACCTCTTCCGCTAGAATTCCGTCTGGAATTCCAACGTCCAATGGCTCAATGCACCAGAAAGAACAAATCAATTACTAAATAGTGGGTACAACAATACATGGAGAAATATCATATTTGTTCAAAGGTTGTTAATTTAAACTTCACAAATAGATTCTCGAAGATGTTATAATAGAATTAATGTAATATAGTTGTTACTAGAAATGAAATTGTTACATGAAAATGTCGCCCGAAAATAACGATGAAAATAAAATGTGAAATGGTATATTAATTTCAGGAATAAAGATACCTTGCTATAGCTAAATGTCATAACTTGTTTTTAGCTTTCCATAAAAGCAGTATACAATTTTTCAATTAGCACTTTTGTAATTGTAAGTTTAGTGTTCCTGAAAAAAGTATGATACCATGTTGTTAGTTATATTCACATATATCCTTTTAACTTTTATAATTTAAATAATCCGAGATGTCTGAGTCATCCAATTTTGCCTGGTAATTTGTGGCAGAATATTGATTATAGATGAGGTGAACATTATGACCCTCTAACAGGAAAGGCAAATAACAGTTAAAGCGATGTCGCGGAAACCAATGTTTTTATGGTCCGTTTTATATTCTCATTGTGTAGATCCTGTTTCATCAAATTCTTCGAATTCTTATTTAATTTCATAATGGGGTGTCTTTAAAATTAGCGTTTAAGATTGCGAAACTTTTCTCAGATCAAGCTCTAATACTGTCGTAAATTCCGAGCTTCCTTTTTCTAATACCCAATCTGATAATTTAAAAAATCGGTAAGTAAATATTCTTTAGCTAAGCTCTGTTTCTTAAGGGCTGATATATTAGGCTCACTAAGTACTTAGGTAATATCCTCTGAAATCCTAGGTTGTGTCTTAAAAAGGGGGATAAACCGAATCATTTTATCTCTCGCACTTTCCAAGAAGCCGCGAAACTTTAGCGGCAAAGGACCTGTAAAATAGAAGTAAGAAATCAAGTATGAAGAGGAATTCATGTACCAGGGATAAATAATTTCGGGATTTGGAAGACTGACTTTCCGTAGCCGACCTCTATTTAGGGATTCTGCTACAGATCATGATGATCTTGACGCCATTGGATATATAAGATGAGTGCACACGTAATTAACATGCCCGTTTGGGAAAAGTTTGAAATATCGTCTGCAAAGATGGAATAATGAAGTGTTTTTTTAATAAAGTATAAAAATATTTAATGCATAAAGTTTAGTCAAATTGTCACCAAGTATTAAGCCCCCATTTTTAAAAATAGACTGATCATAAATTCCATTCGGCTCTATAGATTGGCCCAGTGCCAAATCTCGGACTTTCCCTTATCCCTTAATGGCGACTGGGAAATTTCGCGTGATGCCTAAGACCTCGGCCTCGTATTAAAATCGGCCTCCAAGACGGTTAGTTAGCACGGGACTTTTAACAAGTGTCCGCCGATCACGTGAACGCGACGATAAGATCGGTCGTATATCAACCGGAACGAAGGGAGAAAAACCTCCTTAAAGTGTTTCACTTTAAGATGGTCAGTTACTTGGCGACGGGGAGCCCCGTTAGTTGTTACCCTGACCCGGTTTTTCATTGTCAGAGGAGAGATACGCATCTTGGCTCTTCTAAAAAAGGGGATTCTAAAAGTCGATAAGAACTGCATTCAACACGCCGGGCGGCAGTAAATTTGAAAACAGAAAGCAGAAAATTATCTTCCAAGCGTTGATGCAATCCGAGAGTTGGCTAAAGCGCGAATTCGTATTTCGCAAATAGCGATTCATTGACAGTAGGGGTCGGTGTTAGCGTGGCTTAGCCCCTGTTGTGGGGTCTGTGAGGGGGACATCCGATTGTCTGTTCCCTGTTTTGATGTGGGCGCTTGGTCTGCTGGTGGGGCTTAAAGCGTTTAGAGGGGCACCGTGTTGACCCATGCTAATGACCCGCTCCCACTCCAACCAGACAGACTTCACACAGCGCTTAAATCTGCGGAAAAAAGCCGAGGCAAAAAAGAAAACCCGCGGGATTTTCAATAGATTTACAACCCCGCGCACGGACTTTACACCTCTTTGAACCTTTCGATAGAGTCAAGTTGATAAAATATTATACAGACCGACGTATAGAGTTAGTCATTTGTTTCTTAATTGCTAAATAATTTCAGCATTGTAATCGAGAGTAGCTGTGAAGTGAGATAAATGAACCAGCCGAGCACCGCGGTCGTTTTTAAGTCGAGGAGATGAAAAGAGATCTCCACGAATATATTCGTAAATGAATACACGCATTTATAGGCAACATACGCCTTGCAAGTTTAAGGTGAGAGACAATAGTGTTATTACGGTGGTAATACACACCTCGACCCGCTCATAAAACTGCCGATTAGCTAAGCCATCACGGTTAGCGCTAATAGCAGTTAAATGCTGAAAACAATAATACAGCGAGGGGAAATAAATTAATACCATTTTGGATTTCAAAATAGACAAAAAAATAACCGAGTGCTCATTAACGTTTTACTGCGGTAAGTGAAGGCTTTGGCCTCTTGAGCCGCCTTAAGTGCCTAGCTTTTTTTCAGTTCATTTTCTCTGCCGTGCGCCATTAGTGAAACGATTTCTCTCAACACTGCCTGTTTTCAAAATAGATAAGTCTCAGGAATGATATGTATATCCCCGTATGATTATTTCACCGCTGAGCGGGGAGTGGTAGACATTGCGCTAGACAATTGAAACATTATGTTTAATTTACGTAATGGAAATGAGAGATTATAATATGCACTAGCTGGATTAGGTAGCGGTGGCCGTCAGTTTTAAATATCACGCTCTGTCAGGCTGTTTCCGCACCGCCATTCGTTGACTAACGTAGAAAATGAATCGGGACGTCGGGAAATGCCCGTCAATTTAAACGAAAAGCAGAAGGCGACATTCACCGAGAAACGCGCGGCATCAAAAATTCAGATCTGATTACGGCCGGAATGAAGAATCGACGAGTCAGACGACAATTAATATGTAAGGGGATCGGAATAATTAACTCGGAGAGCGCCCCGGGTATAATTAATAGGCGATTTCCGGTTAAGTATTTTTCATAAGTTCAAAGCGTTGGCCCCGGTCATCCGTCAGGTGGGGCGGCCCCGGGCCGTCGGCCGATTAATCAGGAGGTTCTCGGCTGGAAACGACTTGAAAAATGGAGAACTCTCAAGGCATCTCTAGGCGGTCCGCAATCGAGCGAGCACTGTGTATCAATTAGCCGCTGGCTTCATCATTAAGCGGACGAAATCCCGGTCTGTCGAAACCGATCTGGTTTTCGGGCCGATTTTCACGTCGACAGCCTGAGTAATTGGGACAGGCCGTTAAAATTTAACCAACGCCCATACAGGCTAGAGCACGTACTTTAATTCCTCGGAACGACCCTAGACCATCACGATGTTTGCGTTGGAGGCACTAGACCGTATGTTCTAAATGCGGTTACGCACGCGAACGAAACTTCCGAGACACGAAAAATCGTATCCGGCCGGATAATCCTAATTTAAGATTACAGGATAAGGAACTCAGCTGGCCTGAAAAATAGCTTCGGTCGAAGACACCCCAAACGTCGATAAATTGGGTGAGCGCCTCGTTTCAATTAGAAATTCGAGTTTATCGACACCGATCTAATTTTCGAGGCGATTTCCATAAGTCGGACACTCGAAATAATCAAGAGTCGACAGGGCTGTCAATTATCATACTTACTGGAACATTAAAGCCCAAAGTATTTTAAATTTTAGTACTTGAGCTCTGAACAAATGCTCTGCTATTTAATAAGAAATGTGAGTACTTATCGAGAGGGAAATGTAGGAGATAATAGTTCATTTCGTTGTAATGCAAAAATGATATTTTTTTGTTATAATAGATTTTAGAATACAAAATTGTAGTCGTAACTAACTTAAAATCGAATAAAAAACAAGTATTTTCCTCCTTCATTGTTGACTGCATCAAGGACTTCCTTTTGGGCAAAACAACTGGAACACCCAAATGGTGTCTTAAAGGGCGGCATTCAGGCCGCGACCGTAAGATTGGCCCCCGTCGCTAATGTCAAAAATTGACATTTACTGCCCGTCGTTATTATTTTTCATTTTCCAACAACTATCACTTTTCGTCCGTCTCACTTGCCGTAATATCGAACTGAATAATCAAGGTGGTATAATTGTGAATGCAGAACAAATACCGGCAAGCAATTAACGGGACACACTTAAGGCTTTCTCCTGTTCGGTCTTGAGATGCACAGAAACCAGAATAGGATAAGCCTGCACCGAATCGAATGGAATGAAACGAGAAAATATTATCGCGAAAATATTTCTTTTTAATTAATTTTTGAGTAAAGTCAGCTTACGAAAGGATACTGGTGTTTTTGACATTCCTCAAATCGATAGTTTTTGGTCGATACTAAGCAAGTCATTCGCGTTTAAACCTGTGTTTTTTATGTGCGCTTTTAGGCAGGTAGGAGAATGGATGACAAGGAGGAGGAGGAAGAGGAGGAGGAGGAGTATGTCAGCGTTCCTGTTACCGATATCGGTTAGCGGGCCGTGCCGGCTCTCCAATGACAACCGCTCTATCGGTATAATAGAGTGCTCTCTTATCTAATATTAAGCATCAATTATTATAATACCGGCTGTGATTATGGGGGCCGCCATGAATTATTTATGATTCCATACGACGCCACATAATATCACCGCCGCCGCCGCCGCCCTCCCTAAACTAAAACCACGGGCCTTTTAAAAGCGCCGACGTTTTCTCACACTCGTCGCTCTTGCCGTCCCGGCACAGAATTTATGTCCGAAATAAGCTCAATGTCGTATCCGATTTGCCACGCCGGGAATGCGGCGTTTCTCCCGGGTCAATATCTTGCCGGTGGGAATACACCTTCACTAATCCGCCTTTTTAATTAGGCCCCTCCTCCCGTGTCACGCCACCAACTGAAATATATTTAGGTGTCATAAAAATTCGCCTGCACCTCCTACAAACCGTAAATTGTTACTTATTTGTTAAATTAACATTTGATAATCGTATTCAAGACTAAAATGAACTCGACTTCGATTACGTATACAGGAGGGCATAAGAATTAGTCCGAGTTGCGTCCCTAAAAATAAATAACGAAACAAGTGTTATGTACATAAACAATAAGAAAAATTGATTGATACGACTAGAAAACTAGTCATTTGTGGACATAGTTGTCTTGGAGCTGTGTAATTGGACTTACCCTTCTTCAAGCGGCCGCTAAACTTCAGTTTAATAGCCTACTGAAGTGCTACAAAATTTATACCGGCATTGAGTACTCATAAAGGTACTCGTTAAGGCCGTATTATTCGCGGGTTGGAGGAGGTTAGAGAGGATTTTGAAATTATTTCAAGACACAGTCCTTTACATCCTTTTTTTGCCTCGTTTAAAATTACGTACGGTCCTCAGAGAGCAAACAAAATCGGGCGTGACAAATACCTTCGGAAATGTTAAAAAATGGATCGTATAATAAATGAAATCGTGTCTGGGCGTGTTCGTGGTCTTTTGTAAAAAATACCAATCGGTTTCGATTAATTGGCCTTTGATCAATAGGTCGTCCGACCGTTCGCACGCATATATGAATAACTGAAAGGCTTAATTTCACTCCATAGCCTTTACTTAAGAACCTGTCGATCGTGCATAATTGTACTGAGATCTAAATGATGAAATTTATTTGACAACAATAAATTTCTTTTCAAGTTGTTTTTACGCTGGACATGGACCAATGATTAAATATTGAGTTATTCTCCGATGTAAAAGAAATAACTAAAAGTTCAAATAATACAGGAATTTTCCGTGGGAATTGTTAATTTATGATATATTCAAATATTGACAGTTATCCTTGGGAAATCTATGTAAATGTATTAGGAACCATGTTTTTAGCACAACAGGGGCTCAACCAATTAAACTTTGCTCCATCTCAAGGGCTCGCCATCTTCACATGCACTCTACAGTATGAGTGCAAAAAACAGGTATTCCAAACTAATAAATAACTGATTAACAATTAATTGAAATGTAAATTATTAAATAAAATAAAGAATTACTGCTACTCTGCTGTATTAGAATGTTCTTTTCTCATAAAACTGAAAGTTTTAATGTAACAGAATGCGGCAAAACACTCTTAAAATTAACCAAAACGTTGTTTGCTTCACAATAAACGCCGTCAACACAGAAGTGGCCCCTCGTCAATGTTAGAGCTCGGTCGTTTGACGGAAGGCTGGCCTCGATAACTAAATATTCAGAGATAATTACTTTATAACGTACTAAATTAGTAATTATACTCGAATTTCTCCCCATTGTTCTCCGCATTGTTATAATATGCAAAGAGCCAGACGGGGGAGCCGCCTGCCTCATGTATTATAATACATGCGTATTAAGATAACGGAAGATAGCCTTTTAAAGTACTCGCTACCAACGACAATATCGTTCTGCTCGTAACCCGGTGTATAGGGCTTAACTACACCCTTAGTCCAGTCCGACTATCCCTAACTTTATACTAAGATTAGTTGTATAATAGAAAAACTAGACTTACTTCGTTCATAAACAAGACAGATTTCATAACAACGATTTTCCCTACTTTAAACAATTCGAACCATTTCTTAATCGCCTGGTGCTCACTTATTAGCGCTGTCTTGTTAATAAAAAACTGGAATTGACTACAACAAAGCTCCGATTATAAAGTCACCTACTGGTAATATACCTAATTATGGAAACTCTGTAAGATTGATCGTTGGCCCGTCTGAAAACAGCGATTTCCGTTACCAGACGATATCGTTATCATAAAAATAATTCTAGTTTAGTTAAGTGCTGCGGAAGAATATCACTGGATACGACAACTAGAAGTACGGAGGAGGATGAAAATATGGGATCTGTTTGGAATACAAAAGGCGGAAAATAATCGTGTACCGACTGGGTTAAATGTTGTGAGGGCCAGGTGTTGTCCCCGATAGCGGTCCAACAACATCCGTCAACACGGCCTGCCGGTCGGAGTTATCCCAATTACTCGACGTCGGCCGTAGCTACGGGCGCGCTCTCCTCGCGCCCGACACATTACTCAGCCGAGACGAGACCGGGACAGGACAATAATTGAAACGTACAGACGAAACAATGAACATTTCATTAGCGGCCGGCCGAGGAGGGTGGCGGCAAGGAGAGTGAGGCGCGGAGAGATAGAGAGAGAGTGATAATAAAACTGGTGGACGGGACGGCGGGGGAGACAAAAGGGTTTTGGGTGCCGGTGACTCAGACGCCCACTGCCCGCTCCACGCTACCCGCCCACTCCCCTCCGGCCTGTCTCCGGCTAATTATAATATATTCACCTATTGTTTCTCTTAAAAAAATTAAACACTCCACGGTCCGTCGCACTGGCGGGGAGCATCTTTTACTGGGTTACTTATTAAAATCACCGCTTTTGAAAACGAAGAGACCTCGCTTCGGTCTACCAAGTCCTCCAGCCACCCCCACACGTTGGCCCTCATGAAATTTGCAGCAAAAATAAATATAAAAAATCAACATGATAGATACTGTTTAACCTTTTGATTTTAGCTAGCAGTATTGAGAGCAAAATTTACAATTAATTTACAAAGATACCAGTCAACCATTTTCTGCCTCCAATCACCGATTCGGCCCTATGCCCGTTAAAATAGTATTTTCCGTAACGGCTACGTGAAATTAATACAGAGGTAGTCGAAATGCTTGGCTATTTGTTGTCTTAAATCGTCTCTCAAAGAGCGTACAGCCGGTCTCTTCTGGCTTCATCGTAGAGCTGCAGACCCGCACCACTCGGTTCCATTCTTCCTACCAGTGGTCCGGCAGGCCTCTTACCAGGAAGAAGCTCGCGCCGGCCGCCAGGAAAGTTATCCTGGGAAGGACAGGGGTAGGAAAGAACGACGACAGACCAAATAATCCATTTTCAATAGCCCACCAATATTATAAGAGCGGGCGGTCGAGTTAAGGATTCAGATCGCCGAGTCGCGATAATTCCAGCCGATTATCATAGGGACCGGATAAATAATTGAAGGCACTACTTCCGAACGCGATAACTCAAAGCTGAATCAATTACCGATGAATAATTTCCACGCTCCGGAAGAGTGCGGTGAATATTCATGCGGGCGCGTCTTCACGGCTTGCTGGGGGGTTGGGGGGGAGACCGGCGATGGAGGCTCGCCACGCCCACGCCGATAATTACATTTGACCGACGATGAACAGGGCGAATACGGCCAGTCCGGCGGCGGAGTTCCCCTCCGCCTTCTCGTACAATGCGTTATTTGCATTTTAACCATTACCTACTGTGAGCTTATGCATTATGCGCGCCATTATCGCCCTCGGAGCAGGTGTCGCGTCCTCTCTCCCGGTGCTACTTGGGGCTCCCTCCGTGTGGGAGCTCGGCGGCCCCCACCAAAGAGGGCTTTAACTCATCCCGCAGGTCGGCCTAACTGAGCTCGAAAGACCTCTTAAAAGCTACACAGAAAACTCCCGAGAAGGAGGCAAAAAGCTCCAGTTTTCAGAATATTCCGATAGCTCTGCAAAATTGGCGGAAGGGAAAATATTAAATTTTGCGTCACTTATTTGGGGGCCACGCGCTGTACCGATTAAAGGAGCCTATTCAGACCGATTTTACCGCTTACTCGAATTTCCTTTTTTGCGCTAAACGTCTAAAAATAACGGCAAAACGGAAACGTCGCCTACGTCGCTTTCGGTCGACTCAGCTTCTGAAAAGCCTCGAGTTGCTCTAACCGGGTATCAGTTTACACATGACTCCTCGGATTCGACTAAAGGTAAAAATTTCCTATCTCGATTATATAATAAGAACGAAAGTTTATGAGGCCAATCTCTTACAATATATATTTGGAATTGGGCTAACGGCGAAAGGCAGTTAATTCGGATTTCTTAAGGCTGGAATGCATTATCCTGTTTAAGGAAAGAGGAAAAGAGGAACGGTTTCCCAACTTCAACCCGGATGAACCTTTCGGTACGCCCTCGCTCATTGGTTTCGCGCCCATATATAACCGTGATCTCATTAAAATTCCCCGACCCCAAACTGTGAAATATCGGATTAATCACGACCGCTTTCCTTAGAATACTATTAACCCCTTGCCATGTATGAGCCGTGGAATATCTTTCATTATTGTGTCGGTGTTAATTTAACCCCGAAAATTTTTAAACGTGAATTCCACATTCGAAATACATTCTCCAGACTATCCCGTACTGTATTATCGAACTCCCTATATCTATTATTTCCTTATTAACAGCAAGTTTCGTAGACAGACGTCCTAAGCATCATAAATTACTGAATGGGATTAACCGTATATATAATTTTCCAAATGAAAACATCGACTACAATGGAGCCAATTATAAAGCGAGACGCAAAATAATATTCCCAATTTTAAGTTGAAAAAGAATTACATAGTCATAGTTTTAAATGGGGCACAGCTCCGACGCCGCTCGTCGGTAAAAAAATATCTTCGGGCAAGCCATTAGGAATAATAACCAGTTTCGCCAAATCTCACCTTTCTGTCGGTTGTTTTAGACTAGCTCTCAGGTTGGGGCCGTGACCCGAAATTGCGGCTTAGGGCGGTCCTTTGTTGAAAATCATTCCTCTCGAAAGGCTGGCAACCGTACCCAGGCTAATATGGCTTAAAACCGTACTGAAGAGAGAGATACATACGATGAATAGTAATCGATTGTATTAGAAAATAAGTTCCGCAGAGTATTCGGTTTCTCGAAATTCAGGCTTTAACGTTTCATATCGGAATTAACATTGAATAGTCGCGTCACGTAAGCGCTATCAGCATAACCGGAAATGGATTAGCCTGTCTCATAACTCAGTTCAGCACATTTCGCCCGGACATGATTCAACCTTTAACAGAATGAAAATCCCTGGAGCAAATAAACACCAATGATAAATAGAACCCTGTAAGGTGAGGGTTTAACGGATCAGGCAGTTGTCATTCCCGGTACATTGACAGTATTTCTCAGATACTGTTGCCATTCGGCTAATCAGTGCAGTTCAGCAGCATTAAAATATATAAGAGTAATTATAATACAAAGAAGCATTTCCTATAGATATATACCTTTCCTTACAACCTGAGTAAGGGCAGGAGCGGGAGTACCATCATTGGGTGGCTTCTCCTTCGAGAGTTCAGTGAGTAAGTGTCAAGTGAGAGCAGTGTCACTAGATACAATATAAAAAAAATTGTAGTCGTGACTGTAACAATAAAGAAAAAAAAGGAAAAAAAGATATATACCAACGTGGCCCATTAAATAATTGATTGTATAGTGATGTTATTCAACTTAGTTGGTAAGAATTATAATTTATCTTACTTATCAGAGCAGTTCTCTGTATTATATTATGATATTCCTCAGTTAATACTTCAGCAAAATAATATACATTTCACTAGTTAAAAGACTGAGTTCAAATACTTAAGTGCGTTTATATAGGGACGGGTGGGAGGATAGCGGTGCCGAATGAGGTGAGTCCAAGGCGCCTAAACGCAGCCTCCGATTCAACGGTTGGCTTCATTTGCATGGCCAAATGACAATTGAGATTGCTTTTAAAGTACGCCCGGAATGACGTTTATTGGCCGGGCCGCGACGTGGGGTCCCGCTTTACGACGTCCGCGCATAAACAATGCTCGGACGACCGTTTCAAGTTTCTTTTCGCCTTTACCGCCCGTTTCAGGTTTTCTTTTTTTCATTTTTAATAAACAGGCGGACCTCCCCTCGAGTCAATTTGCGGGGCGCCCGGGTCTCTTGGGGGGGACCCGGCAAATAAGCGACAATTTATGGTTATTGGAAAAATTCCCCTTTGCCGACACGAAATCATGAGACTTGTCCCACTCTCGGCCGCTGTCCGCCCCGACGGGAAGGTCGCCCAGTGAAAGTGAGAATCAAATCGGAGGGAGAACGAGGAAGAGAGTCACTGATAAATTAAGTATAAAATTACACCGAAACGAAGAATTTATTATGGCAAGCGCCGTGGGTATTTTATCAATGAAAGTTAGATATAAGGTATTTAAATACGTTAGGAGATACAGCAGACTCTGTGAGCTTATATATAACCGTTTTAAACGTCGTTTTAAAGGATTCGTAATATCATTGTAAGATAAACTTGTACGATTTGCTATCCTATATAGTAATTACTCAGTAACGGTTTAGTGATGGATATGGCAATCTGATCCACCTATCGCTGCAATGGCAATGTGTAAATGCCTTTCATGTATTGAGAACGGTAATGTCGGTAGGAAATATCCAGAACCACAACGGGAGTATGAAACATCCATACCCTCGGAACTTATCAAGATTGCAGCTATTGTAAATCAATAATGATTTCTAATTTAGCGCTGACTGTGACTTAGAGAGTCTTAGTCTGCCCGACGATACACTAGCAGGACAAGTATGTTATTCATTTAGAAATGCATTACGTAATACGATTAACAAAGGAATAAGTTGTAAAATACTGAAATAATATCAGATTACCTCCACTGAAGATTGTCGAGATTTTCATTTATCAACAGTAAATAATGTTAATAATCCTGGCCAGAAATATTTTCGAATTAATATAACAGCCCAGCCTGTCAAGTTTAATATAGCTATAAAATTTATGACTTTAAATGAAATCGACTGGAATAACAATAAAAACAAAGTACTCGAAACGTGTTTATATTTTAATGTCAAGCAGTACTGAGCCCATAATCTAAGTAATCCGCTTTGGATAGTATTGCATTATTTGTTAATTTTCGAAAGATAGAAATGAATGATTGAGATTGGAGCGAGAAAGGAACACTTCTTCACGATTAAGGCCGAGTAAAAATAATTCAAGGAGTAACTCGAGAGTTAAAAAACCGCCGGAATCAAAGTATAAGGCCAAATTCTTCGGCGCGTCTGTCAAGAATAGCCACCTATTAATGGAGTAGGGAAATAATCAGAGATCACAGGCGCCCTAATTTAAATAGATTTCGGGCAAAACGAAGAAAAGATTTCCCACTTCGTCGTTCGCTT